>CM051239.1:398972150-399572150 GCA_027917425.1 Gastrophryne carolinensis | reverse complement strand
TGGATGCTGCAAATCAAGAGATGTATTACATGATGACATTAATATATGTCAAGTATTATTCAGCTGGATACCTTCATTGAGTCAACTTCCAGTGTGAGGAGGCTGGCCACTGTCTCATGTTGACAACTTCGCTGGAGTAAACAAGCTCTGAGTAGTGTGTCTTGCCCTTTTCTTTAGGCAGAGTTCAGCAGCGCTGCTAGCGGGGTGGGCTGTATGAGTGCGTGGTAGCGTGTGAGTGTGCACGGAGGGCCCCCGTGATTTTAAAGCACTTTTGTTAGTTTTTTATCTGTAAGATTATGTCCCATGTGTGTGCTGAGATTGGTGCAATAAATTGACGTTTGCTCAGCTAATCTGTGCTCTTAGCCTATTTGCCAGGCCTACATGTAACCACTTGTCCTATTTGTTGTATTTGAGTACATATATACAAGCAATTCCTTGTCAAAGAATGCCAAGTACATCGGATATGGGAATATAAGGTGAAAATATTACAGTACCAGCATGAAAGAGGGAACAGGAGGTCAAAAAAATTAAAACATTTAGCAGGTTAAATAGTAGGAAAGAGGAACATAATTCCTAATCCAGGCAGCTGTTCCAGCACCACTTGGAGGAGTCATAGTGCTAGCGAAATCTGTGGGCTCATAGTTAAATTTAGCATATGGTCTGATTTACTAGAGTATGGGCCTGATTCAAGAATCATTTGTGCCATTTAGCACCAATGGTTTGACCACTGTGTCACTCTATGACTAATTTTAGACATGTGCAACAGTTAGGGCCAAGTAGAATGTCTTATAAATACAAATGTATGAGCTCTGGTGGACACTCCTGCAAACAGCGGGCCAGTTGCTGGACCTTTAAAAGGAGTCCCACACCTATTTTCTAACAAATGGCTGCGAGACAGTGTTGTGACAGGCTCGGGAGGCATCAGATTGCTGGAGCTCCCCCTGTTCAATGACCTCCGCAACACCCCAAAACCTTACCTTCACCTCGATTTTCCCAGCCACCCGCCAAGGCTGGCCCATGTGACTGCTGGCGGCCAATCGGAGGACAGCATTTCGGCTGAGGATCGAGGTGGAGGTAGGGATTTTAGGGTGTTGCGGGGGTTCCCATAAAATAGAAAACAGTTGTGGGGCTGCTTTAATTCGACATCTGTAGCATTTTGCCATGTGCTAAAACTGCAAATTTTAGCGACACACCTGTGCAATAATTGAGGTCTAATCAGTATCTTGATATGCCACTCCTGTGAGGTAGATGGATTATCTCTGAACAGGTGCTCACTAACACTGATTTAGACAATTTGAGAAAAAAGGGCCTTTTGAGTACATAGAAAAAGTATTAGATATTTGAATTAAATTCCACTTTCAATGGCAATTTTTCCAGTTTTGTGTACCAAAATTATGTAATCAGTGTGCTAAGCTTATCTGTTAATTTATTTTCTATTTGTTATCTTATAAAATTAAACAGTTTTCGCTAGCAACAATGTATATTCTTTAGAAATGTACATTACAGTGGTGTGTTAAAAGTACAGATCAGAGATTTTCTGACTCTAGCTTGCTAATCATCTGATTACAACATTGTTGAATCCACATGAGCGCCACCAATTAACCAGCAGTAGACTCGTAGACTACTAAACATGCTAAAAGTTTTAGCCAACAAAAATTTAGACTGATTCCTGGATTGAAAAAATGTAAGGGAAGAGGTGCAATTCCCATTAGAAATTATATGTGGGATTAGTCCAGTGGCATATTGGGGACAATGTGCAATTAGGTTGTAGTTTGAGCCCTTAAAGCATCTACTGACCAATGCTGCTGGACAGACATACAGTATATTAATCTCACGTGTCCTGGGCCCACAGTCGACCTGCTGTATGCGCTGCAGGGATCACTTCTCACCGTGTCCTCATCCAGGATTGGACACCACCCGGGTCGGTAAACATGTCCAGAGCACTCATGGATCACATTGCTCCCACATTCACTGGGATCAGCTTCTGCGCTTCCGTCCTATCGGTGGGCACCTCCACCAATAGCGTGGTGGTCGGACGGGGTATATTGACGGGGACAGAGCCTATCGCCTCTGACACATTTTGCCCCTCCTACTCAGGGGCTTTCTTGCAAAGCCCACATCATTTCAGCAGCTCCAAAGTTTCAGCTGACTATCCCTCTTTATTTCTTCCTGCCATACTTTGGAGAATATTTTTTTCTCTATATATAATTTTAATAAATAAATATATTATTGTTTTAAGTATTTTAGTATTTGTATTTAATGCCCTATTGTAATGCCCCATGTATGTTTGATGCCCTAACTCCTTTATATTGTTTCTCTGCTGCTATCCACCTTCGCTCCATTGCTTAAACTTTAATGATTTAGCAGAATATTTTGTATTAATGTTAAGACTTTCTTCGTGTTTGATTTCTCATGTTTTTTTTAAATGTGTGACTTGACCTATTTAATCATGTTTATTAGTTAATTAAACTTATTTTTACTTTGTACTTTATAGCACATAATCTTTCAATCATAATATTTTATTAAATATTAAAAATCACTATTCACAATAAATAATATACAAAAAAAATAAAAACAAGACAAATTAAAACATTTTAGCCCCCCCCCCCCCCCCAAAAAAAAAACAAAAACTGTTCCACTAGAATCACTGAAGGTTAAGAATGGTCAAGAAATCCTCCACCTCTCGGTAAAGGCAACTGAATGCACCACACCTAATGCACCAGCTAAACTATTAAGGGAATTGGAATTCTCCCACAAATCTCGAAGGTTATTTGTGATCCCTGATTACACCCAAAGGGACAGAGGAAAACAGATAGAATCACTGATGGTGGGAAAAAGAGGAAGAAGAGGGGGCTCCAGACACCAGAAGGCAACGGTTCCATTAGGTCAGGGCATCTTTAATCTTAGTAAGATGACCCTGACAACTAATGAGTTAAAACTTTTGGACCGTGGCCTCAAATATGCCCCCCCAAAGGAACTTAATAACTTTGAGGTTCATATCGATTTTCAAAAATTTGTTTGGAAACTATCAATAAAAAAAAATGTTTTGAACAAAACTAATAATGTGCCCCCTACTGATCTGATGGAGCTATCACAAGCCGGCCCCCGATTCCTGATTCTGACCATAATCTATTTGAATCAGGACAGAAGGAAATTAGGCACACTAATCTGAGGAATAAATCAGTGTTTAATCCACCGTCCACCGGGTCACAGTTAGAGTTTTTTAAAAACTTGGTTACAAAAGATTTGAAGACGATTGATTCTAAACCTAATCCAAGCTCACGCCAAATAACCCAGAGAATTAGAGACCTAGAAAAGAAAAACAATATGGTTATTAAGCCTGCGGATAAGGGTGGGGGGTCTAGTGATTCTCGACAAGGATGACTATTTAACCGAGATGTCGAGATTGGTAATTAACCTACCTGCCTACTTGCGGGACTCAAGTCAGGTATTAGAGCTTTGTCAATCACAGAACATCAATGAGGAGTGTTTGTTGGCTACAGCTGACGTCACCTCACTATACACTGTGATTCCCCATAACAAGGGGGTGACGGCAGTCTGGCCTTCCTAATAAGCAGATAGATTTCGTCATAGATTGCCTCACATTTTCCCTGAACCATAACTATTTTTGGTTCGGGGGCAACTATTATCTTCAGATCAAAGGTGTGGCGATGGGGGCTTAATTTGCCCCCAGTATGGCGAATCTGTACGTAGGCTATTGAGAGGAGCAGTTCATTTTTAATAACACTTGGCCCTCACTTAAAGTGTGGCGTCGATATATAGATGATGTGGTGGTAATATGGGAGGGGTCAAAATTGGCATTGGAAGAATTCTTTGCCGCTGTGAATAATAACCAATACAATCTGGAATTTACAGCTGAAATCAATCACAAGGAGGTAAACTTCCTCGATTTAACCATTAGGAATGAAGGTACCTCTATTTCCACCTGTATTTTTTTTAAAGCCACAGACAGGAACGGGCATTCCCAGAAAAAGCTGCCATCATCCTAACTGGTTGGAGGCCATCCCCAAAGGGCAGTTTTTATGTTTGCGGAGGAATTGTAGTAATATTAATGAATATGATGTGCAAGCCTCCGATATGGCAAAAAGATTTGTGGAGAAGGGCTACTCACCTGGTGCTATACAGATGCAGAATTTGGCAGTCAGAGGAGTTGACCGTAATACTCTCCTCAAGCCTAAAAGTAGAGACAAACAAATAGGAGATATTAGCCAATTTGCCTTTATAACAGGTTTTAATATTGAGTATAGGAAGACGATCCAGTGTTGGGTCCTGTTTTACCGATCCGTCCAAAGTGTATATTCAGGCGGGCTCCAAACTTGAGAGAAAAATTGGTTCGGAGCTTTGTAGACCCCCCGAAACCTGTCACATTCTTCAACACACCCCCTGACGGCTTTTTCAGATGTGGAACCTGTTGCGGATGCAAAACTGGTATAACCATCAATAGGCCAAAGAAATCCTTGCATGATTTTAATTCCGGCAGAAACTGCAAAATACGTAAATTTATTACCTGTAGTTCCAAATATGTAGTCTGCGCTATCTGGTGCCCCTGTAATTTGATATATATATCGGTAGAACCTCTCATATGCTTAAAATACGAATCCGTGAGCATATATATAATATCAAGAGGGGCTATGAGGCACACAATCTTTCGGCCCATTTTAAAAAATATCATGCTTCGGATCCCAAATTGTTTTTTTTTGTTTAGTGCTTTCATGTGTTTTGATGTTTTTATGTGTTTTGATTCTTTTACTATGTTGGATTTACCTGGTTAGAATGTGTCTCTCCCTTACCAGTTTAGCTGCCTTCTGACAGTTTTGGGTCCTCTTTAATTATTTTTTTATTTTTTACTTTTGGGTAGAATTTATCTTCACCCTAGTTTTTAAATCTTATACTGCCCTTCATTTACTTCAGCCTAATAGGCTTTTACATATATCAAGCCGTATTTGATTACTGCTTTTTATAGTATGAAATTATAAGCTGGTCGCTGTCACTTTAAATGATGCTTTAGTGGCTGCTTTGCATAACCTGAACATACCATTTTTTCACAACGTTTTTAATCATTAGAAGCTGCAGGTTAATTAATAGGAAATGCAGCTTTTACTAAATGTCTTTTATGGATATATGTCCTTTTATTTCATGCCTCCTCGCTATTCTCTAAGAAACACGGTTGCCTAGTAACCGGCCTGATGCAGCAAGCTTTGTCCCTCGCCTGGGGCTGCCGGCTGTTTTGATTGGCTGTGCTGGTCTCCATCTTAGGTATGGGCAATGATGTCACGGTCTCCATCTTAGGTATGGGCAATGATGTCACGGTCATGTGACTCGGTATGCCTGCGATGATGTCACGGACACGTGACCTGGAACCCTAAGCTCTATGCAAAAGGCTGCTAGGTACAAATACCGCTCTTTCAAGCTGGCCAGGCACCCGAGTTCAAGTCCCCGTGCTGGGATGAAACGCGTAGGGACATCTGGCGGTCTTATTGCTTAAAGGTTTACATACGTTTTGAGGATACATCTGCGGAGAGGGGCAGCTGAATATCGAAGTGGAGAGACACACTGAAGACCAGCTAAGTGTTGTGACAAGCATGTTTTCTATTTATTATTGTGAGTGCATACCTATTTCATAAAATTGTCATTAGTTTAAAAAGGTGTTGCACTAGATCCTTTTTCTTTTTCTATCTCCTCGCCTATGTTATATTATCGGAGCATTGCATTTATGGCTTATGCCCTTTTGGAGAAACGCTGTGGAAGTGTGTGAAGTGGATTATATTGCCTGCACCACCGGTGGGAATTCTTAAAGTGAAAGCTCCATTCCCCTATGTTTATTTATCCTCATCTCTACTGTGAATCTGGTAAGAGGCTGGGCAATTCAGGTGGCGGAGAGTGTCTAAGCACGAAGTTTGTCCTTTTCTGCACTGTGGAAATAATCGGTCTGAAGAATTTTTAAAGTGGAACTACAACCTCCCCTATCTTATCATTATTTATCATTATAGATCTGTGTATTACTGATGATCCCTGAATCATGCTTGTGCAAATCCTCCAAAAATTCACTAAAAAAAGGTACCATTGTACCCATCTAGCCAATGTACCCCAGTTCATATTCAGGCCCTGAAATACTATACCCTCAACATCATGGCTTTGGGGAGCCAAACCTTTCCCTGCAAAATGATATGCCCTTAGTGCCACCTCTTTAATAGTGGCGCCAAATATAGAATGAGGGTCCCGATTTTGCTTTTATAATACTTACTGAGCAATACCAAGCGTTGATGGTTTACTATACCTTAAGCTGCTTGTATGGGACCTTTTGAGCCTTTATATTTATACTTTGATTGATTCATACATATACTCATAGCACATTTCCTATGAAATCACAGTAGGGTTGGTTACTGTATATTTGTCCTTTTGCCAGCAGAGATTGTTGAAACCATCGCTTCTCTGTATTCAGCATATGTGTCGGACTCACTAGTTTGCAGAACCCAGATCAGAGGGTATTTCCCAATCTCTACCACTGCTTCACCTATAGTCAAAGCCCCATTCGCTGGGACGCAGTTACGCCTCAGTGAACACGTTTGCCCCCAGGACTTGTGAACGCAAACAATACCCTCTGAGAGCTGAGACTGCAGCTGGAAGAAGAGATGTCCTTGAGACCCCATACAAGTTCAGAGGGCAGAAGGAGCTAGCAAGTCACTTGCCATAACCCCCTGTCCAGTTACTTGCATCTCCAAAGCCCAGGGGGGTGCAGAACAGGCCGTGGCCCACATGGGCTATGTGGGTTGGAAGCCCTAGGGGCTGTGGGCCCTAAAGGCTAACAGCCTGTATAGACCATATGGGCTTCCACCAATCTCTCCAGCTTTTAGCTTATTCTGTTATTTGTATTTGTTTTATAAGAGAGTTCATTAAAAGCTCCATTTCAGACTAACCCAAATGTCTTGGTAAAATTTTGAGAATCATCCGAAGTTCGCTCATCTCTACCTAGTAGCCATTGGACTGAATGCCATTCTGGGTTTGATTTTCGACCACGAAGGACTGTCACCACCAGTAGTATCTCCTGCTCAGCATTATTGCTTCATTCAAGCTGTCATTGCTTTCAGGCCATATAAACTCCATCCTCTCAAATGGAAATGCCACGTTATATGCTTGAAACCTTTGCAAGTCTCTGAACATTCTGATGATCTCTCCCTGAAATTGAGCCTATGCTGCAAACGCACAATATTGTCAGTTTGCCGGTGAAATTTACAACACCTTTGACAGCAGAAATCCTAAATGTGTCATTTTTTACATTCAGGAGCCGCTGATTTATGAAATACAACACCTTATCTTGAAGGCGATCATGTAATATGTCTCCCTGCGTAAGTATGTGCCGTATCCGCCAGCACCGGAGTGCTTCTGCCAAACACAAACAAATGAATAATGTAACTATTGTTAGTCGAGTGTCTGAATGTTACACATCCTCTGGAAGCCTCCACCTGGCATACTGCACATGGCGGCAGGAAGTGTGCGGCTCTGGGCTGCCGTTTAAAGGGGAACACAAAAATAAATACAAGCCTACATGATTCATCGGATAGCGAAAGCAACTGATGTGTAAAGTGAACCTGTTTCTGTATAAGGCCCACCAACACCCATAAACATGAAGCAAGAGCATCTGGCAGTTAAAGTGTACATAAACCTACCTTGGCAGCTCTGGATATGCCTGGTTTACAGGGACACTAAAATAACCTGAGCCCTGAATTCTTGGTGCAGCATTATTTATTGTAAATTCAAAATCACGAGAAACACACTCGCACATCACAGAAAGTTATGAGTCAGCTGTGAGCCGTTTACATTTTAAAGTCAATCCAGTCAGTCCAGGCAATAAAACTAAGACCACAGCACTGTCAGGCCTCAACCACGTCTCAATGTCGGACACACACCTCTGCCTTCAACCGCACCTGCTCCATTCATTGCAATGTAAGGGGTGTTCCGAGGCAAGGCCCAAGGAGGACATACCCTCTTACAGTGAATGAAGCAAGTGTGGCTTCCCACTGTGACTGATGGCGAGTTGAGGGTTATCTAACACAGGGGTAGAATTAAGGCCCAACTGCATTGGACTGGATAGGGAAACTGCTTGAGCCAGCCCTTCCTCCCCCTAAGCTAAGCCCCATTTTAGAATAATGAAACAAATCTGATCAACACGATCACCACAATCCTCCCTAGATCCCAGTGGGGGGGAAGCTCTGTATGACATCCATAGACTTGAGAGACAGTTGGCCTTGTGTGACAGACCAGTACAGTCACACTGCTGCACTGGGATTGGGTGACTGACATGTCACTCAAGGTTCCAGCTTAAAGTGGACCAACGCCCAGGATTTTGACTATCCTGGCTCTTGGTCCACTTCGGTGGGGCACCCCCGATCGGGGTGCCCCGCTGTGTGAAACCCCCCCTAACCCCCCGAAAAACTCACCTCTCCCCGCTCCCAGCGCCGACGTACAAGCGAGGATCAGGAACGGCTAAGCGGCAGCCGCCGCCGCCGCCTCCCTCGCGTCACTTTCGGCGCGCGCGCCCCCGCCGGCCATTCGCAGACGGCCGGCGCGGGCGCGAGCACGCCTACAGGAGCGCGAGGGAGGCGGCGGCGGCCGGCCGCCGCCGAAGATAAGGTAAGGAGTTTGGGGTGTTTGGGGGGGGTTTCACCCCGCGGGACATCCCGATCTCGGATGTCCCGCGGGGTGGGGGGTGATCGGCCCGGGAATCTTATAGATTCCCGGACCGATCACCCGTGGGTGTTGGTCCACTTTAAACTTCCATGTAGTTGGCCTGCCCCCTCCCCCTCCCAGTGAGTTGTTTTTATGCTATTGCCCGAATCAGGACTAGCACAGGGAGGGGGGGGAGTGGACTTCCTCTTTAATAGCAGGCTCATGAATGGATGGGTGGCGGGTAAATAGATGTGAAAAGGATAAGTTGCCAACTGAAGCATTGTATCAACACTTTACTATCTGACTCACAGCCCCCATATCAGCTAACACCTTTCAAGCTAAATACTTTTGATAGTGGCACATCTCAACTTTATATGATATACTTATGACCTCAATAGTGTTGGAGATACTGTGCTGTTGCTTATTGCTAGATGAGTTCAGTTTACATTTATGACAGCAGATGGTGCTGTTAAATATTTCTATGTATAGTCTCTGTTGTACATTCTCTACTGCATGTTGTGTTTCATGTACACCAAGGTGATCTCTATAACCTCTTTTCCCTGTCTATGTTATCCACCATGTAATGTGACTTTCTCTTACTGCACTCATATTCCAGTAAAGCCAGTTCCAGTTACACCACAAATGCCTGTCTGGATTTGACTCTGCTGCACCCAGCACTGACACTCTGCAACAAATAGTACGATCAAATGAGAACTCGATTAGAGTTGAATCTAAAAACTTAGAGACTTGGGAAACATCTGGGCCAATACTTAAAAGAACATCTACAATGTATTAGCTACTGAAAATGCCTATAAATTTTTGTTCAGGAGTCATTACATAACTGTTTTCCATGGTGGTCCTGCCTGACTGTAACAGCCACATGGCAAAAGACTTTTTTTATCCACACTGATAAGTACTACCTTAGTCTGTGATCCATGGGAGGCGCTGCTCTAGATCTAAACCAACAAGTATTCCAGATATGAATGGACCCTTGAAAGATATATCCTCATAGCAGTTATGCTCACGATTGCTAGAAATAGGTCAATAATAGGAAGAGTTTCTGACATCATGACTAGTGATGAGCGGACCCATAGAAGTTTGGACTCGTCAAGTTTGTCTGAACGTGCTGCCAAAGTTTGGTTCGGGCCCCCGGACCTGAACTCAAACCACATTGAAATCAATAGGGACCCGAACTTGGGGGCCAAAAAATGGCTGTAAAATGGGAGTAGCAAGGGCTATAGTGCTGCAAAATGAGGGGTCCAGGGCGATTGCCCTGGTAGATGGACCATATGGTCTCCTTCTGCCATCAACCATCTATGTTTCTATGTTCCAAAAAGGCGACTGACCCCAATGACACCATTCTCACCAGTAAAAATACTGAGGAAATTCCCACGCCAATTTCTCATCTTAAAAGCCTGTCTCTAAGGTTAACTGTGGTCTCTGACTCATGAAAGTGTGACTGAATTTGCGAGAGAATACTTTACACATGTAAAAAAGTGCCTGCTGAAACACACGAGTAAGGTTCTCAAACCCAGATACCTTGCAAGAATACATTCTCGTACGGTACTGAATTTACCCTAATGAATTCCCTATAGAGGTGACCCAGACTGCACTGATAGTAGCACTGGAGCGGCTTTCCCATATCAGTTCCTGGTCCTGGGATAGGGCCCATTTTGTGTCCCATTTAGTCACATGTGTAGGCTTCAGCAATATTTCAATCCTTACAAGCTAAGCTTAGCAAGATTAACAAAAGAAATGATAACCCTTGAAAAACGACTGATAGACCTAAAGGAAAGGAATGTCACCAGATGGAACACATTTGTTACCGTAAGCTATTGTGTTATGCTCCAACCAAATGTATATTTTATGGACAACCTGTAGAAGCTTGTAAAGACAAAAAAACATTTACATGGAATATAGAAAATGGATTATTCCTCTCCGGGGACACGGCTCTGAGGGGAAAAATGTGCTCTGCTTATCCAGATTCCCTAGCTTCAGAAGATAAAACATTCTGGTACAAACTTCGAGCCATGTTATCTTATCAATGTAATAACCTTACAGCGACTGCTCTCCATAGTTCCAGGCAGGATTTAATACCTCCTAACCTGTCAAAAAGATTAAAAAAAACATGCTATCTGTGCCGAGCATTTGAATTGACCACTTTGAACTGCAGTGTTTGAAATTAGCATCAGAGCAAGCTGGGCTGATAAGACGAGGAGCTATTGACACTTGTATTAGCAAGAGTTCACAAGTAATGGCTGCTTTGACAGACAGAAAGAGTAACGGCTCAATAGAATGGATATATGATGTCCCAGAGGAAATCAAGAAAAGTTTTTCCTCTGATTTCTCATGCTGTCAGTTTTCGGCAGATGGACGACAGGGGTAAACAAAATCTTGTTGTTGTGCCTTTGCTTCTTCTTGTTTGTTTTTCATGTCTGACAAGCTTGCAATAAACATACCCGCTCCCGTCATTTTCTGCGCTTCCGAAACGTCATGTGTGTAATTGTGCTGCTTATTGCAACATGGATTCTAAAAGTGATCAACTTTGGGGAAACAGTCTGATTTTAAAGGGACTGTAAACCCATTGTTAAAGAGGAGCTATGGTCCGGAAATGACCAGAGTCCCTCTTTAATATGCAGCAGCTGTGTATCACCACCGCTAAAAGAAATAACCGAGCCACCTGGCTACTCATCTATTCTGGGTTCCTTCCACAGCAGCCATGGAGCAGCCTATTTGCATACATGGCCAGTTCCGGCCGTTCTGACTCAGTTGCCAGTTGTGTTGACAGGCTGCTCGTGGTCATGTGGGGCAGGCAAGAGGTAAGTATCTGGGTGGCTCTGTTCTTTATTTTAGCCACAGGTTGGGCTGCTCTGTTGCTGCATAATAGTTCCTCTTTAAAGAACATTTTCAGGCAACCGGAGAGCTACCACGCCCCCCTCCATTCAGTGTGCGAGGTGCCGGGAGGCGAGGGACCTGCATGCTGCCCCGCAGTAGGAGCGATGGTCTGCATGGGAGAAAAAGGTGAGTATAGCTTTTTTTTATAATATGGCAGCAAGCAGCTCACCTGATGTCTGCCTCATGCAGTTCCAAGCAGAAGCCACAGCAGAGCTCCAAAGTTTGTCCCTCTCTGACCATGCAAAAAAATGGTTCCAACAGCCACTTTGCCCCTTGACAAAAACAGGCCAATTTCCCCCCTTCGGCCCCTACTTACCTTTTGGATGTCGCTGCTTCCTGCTGTGGCAACATCCGGCTGCTTCGGGGGTCCAATCCTCACCTCCGAGCCGAGCAGATCCGAGCGCGCTGATTGGACGAGTGCCCATGCATGCATCATAAGACCGATAGGAAGTGAGTTTGTACGGGCAACCTGGGGGGGGGTTTCACACAGCGGGGAGCCCCTTAACGGGTTGCCCCAGGGGCAAGGACCAAAACCCAGGATAGTCAATAATCCACTTTAATGGATTCTGGGGTAGCATGAGGCTCACCTAGCCAATGTTTGCAGTTTTCTTCATGGATCCCTGCACTGCATAAAACCAACCAATAAAAGCAAAGGGGAGCTCTGCTTTGTTTTAGAAAGTTTGGGGTATGTGTCACTGGATAAAAAAGGATTTGAAACTATATCTGGGAATCTTGTGTCACTGTTGACTCCAGAAAACTGACTGTTTACAATGGTGTCAGGCTGTGATTCTGCATTTCAGAAAGCGTCTACATGAAAGAGTACAAATTGCTCACAGGAAGTGTGTAAATATGTGTCTGTCAGGGGGCACCAGATTATGGCAAAGTTCCCAAGATCTCTAGAGGAGTTCTGCAAAGAATCAGCAGAGGCATAACTACAAATGATACGGCCCCCTTGCTGGAGCCAGGGGTATAAGATGGTAGAGCTTACAGTCCCATAGGGTAAAGGAGAATATTAAAACTTCCAGGTTCTGTTTGAAGTAGGTGTAAGAGCTTCCCATCTATTGTTGTATTAGAGAGAGAACCAAAATAGGAAGTGCTGAAAAAATGTATTAAGGGTACAGTAGAATATATAGAACAAAAAACATTTACAACCTGTTAGGGTATACAGTAATATTCAAAGGGCAGAAATGTGAACAAGCTGTTAGAACATGGGTGTCAAAACTATTTTTGGTCGCTTTCAAAGGGCCAGTTAATAACAAACACAAAACAAAATGCAAAACACAGGAATTCAAAAATTAAATGTAATTCAACCAGTTTGTTGTTTTTTTTCTTTTTCGCCAAGGACAGATGCAGAGTTATTTTGCCCAGAAGACGGGGAGGCCGATTCATTAATAGCGCCAGGTAGCGACAGATGAGCGCCAGTAGTGTGATTTTCACAGCGCCAGCTAGTATTCGCTGTGCTTGGCCGGGGTTTGCTTGTTGACAGCGACTCAGTCGGTGTGCGGTAATGTTGAATACGGGGTTAGGGGTCGCTGTTTCACAGGTTCCACGTTGTATGGGTGCGCCTGACAGCGAATGGCCAGAGCGAACGGCTTGCTGCAGATTCATTAACAAATCACGCTCAAAAATTTCTTGCGCTGTGAATTCCTTGTTTAAACCCCAGAGCGCTGGCGGCGATGTGTGTAAAGTAGTTTTTAACCTCCAAACTACCATTTTTTTTTATGTAAAAATTATACAAGTTTTTCTAAACATTTTGTAATATGAATACATGAATATCAGACCTGTAATATCAATTCTGCACAATTTTTATTTATTTATTTTTTTTTACTTAAAAAAAAATCCTAACATTGCAGAAGTGGTCACAGAATTTTTGACATTAAAAAAAAAAAAAAAAAAATTAATAGCAATTAATTATGATTATTTAAAGATTGCTCCATTGAAATGCATTGGACCACGCCAGGGAGCGCCAGGTCATACCTGTCGCTGTGATGGGATTAGCAGCGGCGCTGTTCGTTGCAGTCGGCTACATGATGAATCCCGCGCTAGCTGACGCTCTCGCCGGCGCTAGCCTCATTTAGCGTGATAAATGCGTCATTGTGACCGCCGCGGGGCGTACTTGATTCGGTAGCCGCCGTTAGCTGGCGGTACCTGGCGCTCGTCAGACACTACCTGGCGCTAGCCCTTGATAAATAAGGCCGATAGATGCAGAATTATTTTTCCCTGTGAGATAGAATTATATTTCCCATGACAAAAGTAAAAACACAAAATTATTTTTCCCAGGAGAGCCACAGAATAATTTGCTCAGAACAGATGTAGATTTATTTTGCCCATGACAGCTGAAGAATTATTTTGCCAAGGAAAAATGCAGACGCAAAAAATATTTTACCCCAGACAGATGCAGACACAGAATTATTTTGCTCAGGACAGATGAAGACACTGAATTATCTTGCCATAGACAGATGAATATGACAGATGCATAATTAATTAGTCCAGACACTGCGTTATTTTGGAAAGGACAGATGCAGTCAAATAATTATTTTGCTATAGACAGATGAATTTGCCCAAGACAATTACAGCTTTGTTTTGGACAGATGCAGAATTATTTTGCCCAGGACAGATGCAGACGCTGAATTTTATTCCCCAGGGCAGACACAGAAATATTTTGTCCAGGACAGATACAGACACAGAATTATAACTAACCTGGGAGATACATGTGAAAAGGAGATTTATAATACATATATCTTCAAGGAGACACAGCACTCAACCATGTTAGCCAGAACCAATCCTATAATCTGTCTCTTAAATCTGGTTAAAAACAGAGGACGCATACTTGGGTTTTGGTTCACTTTATTGAGGCCTCCTGTGTAAAGCCTGGTATTCTTACCTCTTCAATACCACTGTGCAAGCATGGACTCTTCTAAAATTAGAAAAGATAGCTGGGGCACACCAGCCAATCAAAATGGCTTTTGTCAACCTGCAATCTATTCACAATGTATACAGTTCTGGGTGCCTCCCGCCAGGTGCTCTCCTCTTGCTGATGCTTATGTGCGGGTATGTGCATCAGCTGCAGAAACACTGTGATGCCGCCACTACATGCGCATACAACATGGCATTGCTGGATAGTTAAGTATACCAGGGTGTTTCACAGAATCGCTGTGTGAAATCCCCCAGGTCGCCCCATACACTTACCTTGTTTCCCGGTCTAATGGCGCATGTGCGGACCGCATCCCTGCTGTTCCTCTAGCAGGGCACCTGCCCGCGCAGCTATTTGTGGATGTGCCCACCAGCGCGCTAGGAGCCGTTGGCCTTAGACGAAGGTTTAGATAACGTGACGTCAAAAGTCAAAATCCTGGGTTTTTATCAACTTTAATGCTGCTACTCCCCACAGGGTGGGTCAGGTGAGATCTGCTCATTGGAATGGAGCAGATCACCCCTGTAAAAGTGAAATGGAACACCCACAAACCCCTCTCCCTTTTTTTTTCTAACAGCAGAAGAAAATCACAAGTTTTCCATGAATTCGTTTTTTTGCAGTTGGGCTGTAACTCCTCCCACAATCTAGTGTGTTTCTATGCATTTGTAACAATTTCACAATAGAGCTTCTTTAAAAGATAACAGAAACAGTAGAGTTTGCAATGTGTAAGTGTAGATGGGAAAATGTAGAAAGTGGAAGAACTAGAATCCTCGGGGATCACCGGTATACTCACCTAGTGATCCCACAGTCTCATCCAATCAGCGCTTAGTATTTTAGACTCCGTGAACATCTGAAGAGGGTTTGGATGCTCTTTAAAGTGGAACAAAACCCAGGATTTTGACTCTTGAGTTTTAGTCCTTGCCCTGGGGCACCCCGATCATGGAACCCCCGTTGTATGAAACCCCCAGGCTGCCCAAACAAACTCACCTCTTCCTGGTCCTACGGTGCATGTGTGGCCTCTTGTCCAATCAGCGCGCTGGGATCCTCTTCCGCACCTTTGTCTAAGCCTTCGTCGAAGGCGAGTGGATCCGAGCACACTGGCGGCCACATCCCCCGCTACCCTCTAACAAGGAGCGTGCCCGCACCAACCATTCACAAATGCCCAGTGGGGGCACGCACTAGAGGGATAGCGGGGAAATGTCGCTGCTGCTGGCCCATGCACTGTTGGACCGGGAAAGAAGGTGAGTTTATGGGCGACCTGGGGGGTTTCACGCATGCCCCGGGGGGAGGGAATCAATTGGCCCAGGAATCTTATAGGTTGCTGGGCCAATCTCCATTGGTTTAGGCCCACTTTAAGGTCTATTATGTTGAAATAGAAAGCGGTTATTGCAACCAATTAGAGTACAGGAGATTACATAGACATATGTAAGAATAGCTTACAATAAGGGTGTTAGGAAATGAACAGAAGGGTAAATAATACACAGTTATGTATGACTGAGCAAATCATTTGGAAGACTGAAGAGCTTACAGTCTATGCAGGAAAATACACAGGAGGATAAATGAGCCTGCACTTTATTAGGCATAGGAGACGCTAATAACATTTTGAGAGCTAACAATCTATTAAGATAATAGAGAGAATATGAGGAGATAAGGAGTATGAGTTTGCAATAGGATACAGAGCAGTATGTCAAAGTATGGGAGAGATTAAAGTGGACCTACAGTAATTTGGGATGCCCTGTAGTGTGTACATTTAGAGAAAACCCTTGTTTTGGGCTGTCAAATGTGGTCAAATGCATTGCTGCAAATCCGCACATGTCTTTTCCCTCCTCTCTGTGCAACCTGAAATCTAAGGACCATATAAAGACAAAAGTCCAGTCATGGGGTCCAGTCATTGGGTCCACCTAAATTAATTCAGAGACCAGAAGGTATAACCCAAATCAGAAGAACTCCCATTTTGTAATCAAGCCATTAAAGGTAATATATAGGCAAAAATTAAAGTTGCTTCCTTCTATTTCAACAAGACACTAGATTCTGAAAATGAGTCCCTAGCCATGTGAATGCACTGCGCAGGTGTAGCTGTGCAGCATGACTCCACCCTGCCATCAATGGCAGATGGGAGCACTACCAGCTCCATTGCCCTGGCAAGCCCCCTCTGTTGCAGTGATTGGAGCTAGGCAAGCTCAAAGCTATGAGTGACGAGTAAGGGTGCACCGGAGGCGGGGGGTTGCATGCTCAAAGCAGGGACACCTGCTTTGGGAAACTTTGAGGTGCTTATTCCCAGGGGGGGGGGGAAGCAGCTGCAAGGGAGAAAAGGTGATTATACTATTTTGGATTTTTTGCCCTTACAGATAGGGATGAATGAGCCAAAATGTGTTTGGAGTTTGTACTGAACAAGAGCTGGGTCCCCGAACACAAACACAGACTTCTCCTGGAAGTGTTCTGAGTTTGGATACTGGACACTGCGGCCGTTTTTACCCACTCCTTGGAGCTCTGCTGACAGCAGGATCGAGCAGTTGACAATGTGGGCAGTAGGGGAACCTGGCTGCAGCTGCCCTGTTGATACTGGGGTTGCCCCCCAATGATAGCTCTTATATGCTCAGAGCCAGGGGCCTGTGAGAATGTGCATCATTGGTGGGCAGCGCATGGAGGAGTCTTCCAATGAATCCCCTCCATACTCTGCCCTCCAGTGATGCACAAACTCAGGCCCCGCTTTTGAGCATATAAGAGCTGTCATTGGGGGGGCAACCCCAGTAGCGACTCGGCCACCACCACATACAGACAGGGAACTATCGTCCTCTGTTGTCTCAGATGGTGGCAGAATGACTCCTCCTGCCAGCAGAGAGGGTGGCGAGGGACCTGCCGCAGGAGGTACAGTTAAGTATTAGAGATAAGCAAGCTTTTAAAAAGTTTGAACTTTTAACAAATTCACTCAAAAAATAAATAAAATACACTTACCTCCATCTCTGTTGCAGCACCAGATGATGTCCTCACCTTCCAGCAGCCCGGCTAGGCTCCCAGAATCTGTGCTCCCTGCCACAGGGAGCGGCATTTTCACTGGGATAGAGCTGATGTCAACTCACTCTTCCTGGTATAAAGCCCCTTCCTGCAGCAGGGAGCAGAGATGTCAGAGACCGGGGAGATTGCAGAAGATCTTCCTTCAATCTCTATGGCTGTCAGTGACAGCAGCGGACAGCGCGGGTAACAGTGGCTTGACTTGCGTCTGTGTGTTTTTACATTTAACTATTTCTGAACAATTAGGGGGTCCTTGAGACCCTTACACTTGTTCACAGGGCAGGAGGGGTTGGCAAGTCCCTTGCCTAACCCCCCAGCCCATTACCTGCACTCCCCTAGCCCAGTAGGGTGCAGAAAAGCCCGCAGCCTGTGAGGGTTATGTGGGCTAGTAGCCTACAGGGCTGGGGGCTGGACACTTGGCCTCCAGCTCCCATAGTTGCTACCAGGGCTAGTTTTGCTGGATAGGGGGAACCCCACACATGGTTCCCCAGTTCCACCTCTTGGAGAGGGGACCCTGTGTCATTTTTTTAACTTCTAAGTGTTAAACACTTAAACATGTAAAAAAACACACAGGGTCCACCACTCTGGTTATGCCCTTAACATTTTTTTAAAAACTGCATGGGGTCACTTCAATCCAGCAAAACCAACCAAACCATGGGGGTTGGTAGACCAGGTCACAGAGACCGAGCAGCCAGCCCCCGACCCTGAAGGCTAACAGTCCTCATAACCCTTACAGGCCGCAGGCTCTTCTACACCCCAGGTAAATAAGGCAGAATGTTATGACAAGTCACCCACCTGCTGTCAGTTGACCAGCTCCTCCCGTCCCGTTAATTGTTATAGGGGTTTCAAGGCCTCCTTACCAGTTCACAAATGTAAAAAAAATGTCTAAATGTAAAAAAACACACAAACCCCAAAAAAAAGTCTTGGTGGGGAGCAGAGATGATGGGAACCCAGCAGGGTCACGGGATGCTGTGGAGACTGATGCAGGGCAGTGACAGAGCAGCGTGGGACAGATGGGGGACAGTGAGAGAGTAGGTGAGTTAGGATTTCAGGGAAAAGTTTGGTCGGCACAAACACCCAAAATTTCTAATCGAAATGTCCCTCATCTTTAGTAAGTATAGATTAAATTAGAAATATTAAAGATTTTTTTGGTGTGATCCTGGACCCCTATACTAGTTCAAATGGTAAGGGAGCTGCAGGCCACCTGCGTGACTTTTTTTTTTGGGGGGGGGGGGGGCTTGCAGGTACGCCCTGCTCTATTACCCACATCTAGAGATGAGCGAACTTTTGAAAAGTTCGATTCGGCCGATTCGCCGAATTTCACAAAGAAATTCGGGTTCGGCCGAATCGAACTTTTACGAAGTTCCCCATCATAAATGCCGGCATGGTGGGAGCGGGCCGGCCGGCTCCGCTGTCAGCGGAACCGGCCGGCCCGCTCCCACCATGCCGGCATTTCAAAAAAAAGCAAACACTTACCTGCAGGTCCGGAGCGTGGAGGCCGGCGCCGCTCTCAGCTGTCATTTGAGGGCGCGTCATGATGACGCGCCCTCAGATGACAGCTGAGAGCGGCGCCGGCCTCCACGCTCCGGACCTGCAGGTAAGTGTTTGCCTTTTTTTTTAAATGCCGGCATGGTGGGAGCAGGCCGGCCGGTTCCGCTGACAGCGGAGCCGGCCGGCCCGCTCCCACCATGCCGGCAAAAATGCTTTTTTTTTTTTTCTTTGTTTTTTAAATGCCGGCATGGTGGGAGCGGGCCGGCCGGCTTTACCGGCCCGCCGGCCGGCTCCCACCATGCCGGCATTTTTTTTTTTGAATTTCAGGAAAAATTCGATCGGCACGAACCACAAAATATTCGGGTTCGTGCCGAATCGAATATTTCCTGAAATTCGGAGCGAATTCCGGTTCATCCGAACCGGTTCGCTCATCTCTACCCACATCCCCAACAGCTTGGGGGGGGGGGGGTGCGGAAGAGCCCAGGCTCCATCAAGGACCTGCCTAAGGGCATAAGGGCTGGTAATACACCAGGGCTGAGGACCGGCTGCATGGCTCCTGGCCCCTGGGCTTGGTGTGCTGGGATAGTTAGTGTCTTGGAAGGGGGACATCACACGTTTATTTTTACATAAAATAAATAATTTACACAAAATAAAAAAATAACTAACTCAAATCAGCCTAAAGGGGTTTATGTACCCAACCCATCAAAGACCCCTAGCCCCCACCTTGACCTTTTTACAACACTGAGGTTCAGGTCCCCATTGACTTTTATGGGGTTAAGGTCGGGTCCCGAACCAAAGATTTCACTAAAGTTCGGTTGAACCCGTCTCACCCAAACATCCACAATGTTGCTCATCCCTACTCACAGACCCTTCAAGTTATATATACAGTCATTATATACGATATATATCTGTTTTAGATAAAAAAACAGAAATGGGGAATCCATGTTATCAGTTTAGTAGCCGTGTAACATCACATGCGGCGTGCAGAAATAAAAGCATATGGGTGAGATTCAAAGCAGATGTGTGTTCAGGACAATAAAAAGCCCTGTGACTAAGATAGGAAATGAACATTTGATGGGAAAGGAGGTCCTGACTGTCACGTTAAACCACCCACAGCATCCAGAAAACCTGCTTCAGCCATGTGACTGGTGATAAAAGGAGCATTTGGTCTGACAGGGGATTTGCATACACTGGAATGTTCTGAAATTCGTTGCTTAAATCAATCCACTTAATGTTTGAGATAATAAAGATATTCTCCTCAACCCCTTTGTCCTGTTTTTATGCTACTAGAAAAATCATCCAACAGGATTGGGGTTGAGTGCAGTGTATTAATATTATATTGTAAAATAAAATATCTTATAATAAATATAAATGTAACTCTGGATATAAACGTAAGCATTAGAGATGAGCGAACCGGTTCGGACGAACCGGAATTCGCTCCGAATTTCAGGGAAAATTCGATTCGCCACGAACCCAAATTTTTTTGGGTTCGTGCCGATCGAATTTTCCCTGAAATAAAAAAAAATGCCGGCATGGTGGGAGCGGGCAGGCCGGCTACGCTGTCAGCGGGCGGTCCTCATGACTGTCATCAGAGGACGCGTCATCAGAGGGCGCGTCATCAGAGGGCGCCTGAGAGCGACGCCGGCCTCCACGCTCCGAGCATGCAGGTAAGTGTTTGCTTTTTAAACAAATGCCAGCATGGTGGGAGCGGGCAGGCCGGCTGCGCTGTCAGCGGGCCGGCTTCCGCCGCCCGCTGACAGCGTAGCCGGCCTGCCCGCTCCCACCATGCCGGCATTTTTTTTTTTCACATGAGCGATTCGTGAAAGTTCAATTCGGGCGAACCCGAATTTCTTGGGGAAATTCGGCGAATCGCCCGAATCGAACTTTCAAGAAGTTCGCTCATCTCTAGTAATCATCCATCTATCCTATGATAAAGAGAACATACACAAATAAGGACAAATAAGGTCAGACTAGATGGACCATATGGTCTCCTCCTGCTGTCAACCTTCCATTTTTTTTCCTTTCCATACACTTTCAAAAATGCCATTGAAAGTGTTAAGGCTGCGATGGAGGGACATGACTTTGGTAGGCAGTGCACTATTACTACTAGCAGCAGGAGCTGAAATAAATCACTAAATGTTAAAGAAATAATATATTATTTTTAAAACCAATGCACACATCATATAAAATGCAGTTTCAGCATTTTGATTTCTGTAACGCCGATCGACTCCTAATAAGCAGAATAATAACATAATGGAAGGTTACATTTCATAGTAATATTGTGTAGGTTCAGTCTGGAACTCATTTTGGCATTGGTACGAAATTTCAATAGCCTCTGTTTCAAGGGCTTGATTCAAGACTTTGATATCATGATGAAGTCAGGATGTAGAAATAAATGACTATCAACGCTGTGTTGAAATTGGAGCAGTCGGGCAAAATGAGTGTGTGCTTATTCATTGTGGTTATTACACATGACGATTACACCAGCAGCAGGGTCCCTGCAGCCCCAGTACTGGATCTGTGATGTATTATACATCAGATAATATTAAAGGAAAATTAAAGTCTATAGATCCAGCCCCAGTACTGGATCTGTGATGTATTATACATCATATATTAATAAAGGAAAATAAAAGTCTATAGGGGGCTTTCTGCACCTGACCTGCAGAGCCATTAGGGGGAGAGAGGTGGGACTTTTGTCCTGGGCACGAGCACTGAATCGAGGTGGCCCTGATGGCCATTTGATGGGGGAACGTGAAGGCCGATTCACTACTAATGCCAAGTATCGGAAGATGAGCGTCTGTATAGCGGCACTTAGAGTGACCGCTAGTAAAAGCTGTAAGCGGGTATCGGACAATGTGCCTCAGTCACTCTAGTAACCTGGCCCGCATCGATAAATGTAATGTATGTTGGGCACTCTAACACCAGTACAGCGCTTCAGCGAGCGAAAGGTAGCACCAGCTCAGTGTGACTGTCTTTCGGCGCTCCACACCATACTTATCAGAAAACTACAAACACACACAGCGTCGTCCCTCTAAAGCTGGTCGCTGTAGCATAGAGCCCCAGACGCTGTGTGATTAAAGTCTGTTTTTGAAAACATATCCACCAGTAACAAAGCAAAAACACATAGAATGACATTGTTTGAACACTGTGACATTAACACTTTAGTGCCAGACCTGTAATGACAATTCTGCATAAAAATATAAAAAGTCCAAAAAGTTTCTAAAAGTGTTTGTTTGCAGCCAGGAGAGGTCACACAATGATTTGAACAAAAGGAAAAAAAAAAAATTGACAACACTAGAGAAGAGCGAATCGATTCGTTATGAATTTCAGGAAATATTCGATTCGTTACGATTCCGAATATCGCCGCGATTCGATCGCTCGAATCCCTTCCTTAAAACTCAATTTACTGCTATACAACCCATTTAAAATGGTGGATCCACATGTCAGGACATGTCCCATGGGGCAAGGAATCCTGGGTAGGTGTCACATGCTACCTATCAGCAGACAGGCTTACCGATGATGTCACAGCCCCATATAAGCGGCGGCCATCTTGCGGAAGATCATTCTGACACTGTATTGCGGCCAGAGCAGATCAGGCAGGGAGAGAGCGAGAGATAGATAGATAGATAGATAGATAGATAGATAGATAGATAGATAGAGCGAGGGAGAGATAGATAGATAGATAGATAGATAGATAGATAGATAGATAGATAGATAGAACAGAAGAAGCGAGGGACAGATAGAGAAGGAGAGAGCATGTGACAGTGACAGATAAAGACAGGGACAGTTTAAAGTGTTTGCTTTAGCTTCCAAGCCTATTTAATGTTAATAACACACCTGCCTATTTAGCTTTTCCTTTTCCTGGTGTCATTCTTTAAAAAGCGTGCTAGCATTAATATTTCAAGACTACCTGTCTATTAACTGGTTGCATTTGGTAATCAACGTCACTTTACCACTATAAAAGGAGCCAACCTCTGTATGTGAGGAGGGGGCATCCCAAACACTAGCATAAATATTTCAAGACTACCTGTCTATTAACTGGTTACATTTTGTAAGTCACTTTTCCACTATCAAATGAGCCAACCTCTGTATGTGAGGAGGGGGCATCCCAAACACTAGCATAAATATTTCAAGACTACCTGTCTATTAGCTGGTTGGATTTTGTAATCAATGTCACTTTACCACTATAAAAGGAACCAACCTCTGTATGTGAGGAGGGGGCATCCCAAACACTAGCATAAATATTTCAAGACTACCTGTCTACTATCTGGTTGCATTTTGTAATCAACGTCACTTCACCACTATAAAAGGAGCCAACCTCTGTATGTGAGGAGAGGGCATCCCAAACACTAGCATAAATATTTCAAGACTACCTGTCTATTAACTAGTTGCATTTTGTAATCAACGTCACTTTTCAACAATCAAAGGAGCCAACCTCTGTATGTGAGGAGGGGGCATCCCAAACACTAGCATAAATATTTCAAGACTACCTGTCTATTAGCTGGTTGGATTTTGTAATCGATGTCACTTTAACACTATAAAAGGAACCAACCTCTGTATGTGAGGAGGGGGCATCCCAAACACTAGCATAAATATTTCAAGACTACCTGTCTACTATCTGGTTGCATTTTGTAATCAACGTCACCTCACCACTATAAAAGGAGCCAACCTCTGTATGTGAGGAGAGGGCATCCCAAACACTAGCATAAATATTTCAAGACTACCTGTCTATACAGGTACAGAGTACCTGTCTACTAAATGGTTGCATTTTGTATTCAACGTCACTTTTCCACAATCAAAGGAGCCAACCTCTGTATGTGAGGAGGGGGCATCCCAAACACTAGCATAAATATTTCAAGACTACCTGTCTATACAGGTACAGAGTACCTGTCTACTAAATGGTTGCATTTTGTATTCAACGTCACTTTTCCACAATCAAAGGAGCCAACCTCTGTATGTGAGGAGGGGGCATCCCAAACACTAGCATAATTATTTCAAGACTACCTGTCTATTAACTGGTTGCATTTTGTAATCAATGTCACGTTTCCCCAATCAAAGGAGCCAACCTTTGTATGTGAGGAGGGGGCATCCCAAACACTAGCATAAATATTTCAAGAGTACCTGTCTACTAACTGGTTGCATTTTGTAATCAACGTCACTTTACCACTATAAAAGGAGCCAACCTCTGTATGTGAGGAGGGGGAATCCCAAACACTAGCATAAATATTTCAAGACTACCTGTCTATTAGCTGGTTGCATTTTGTAATCAACGTCACTCATCCACAATCAAAGAAGCCAACCTCTGTATGTGAGGAGGGGGCATCCCAAACACTAGCATAAATATTTCAAGACTACCTGTCTATTAGTTGGTTGCATTTTGTAATAAACGTCACTTATCCACAATCAAAGGAGCCAACCTCTGTATGTGAGGAGGAGGCATCCCCCCAGGCTACTTATGTCCCCCAGTACATAACCCTGGAGCCAGGTTTCTTTGGGGCCACTTTGCAGCAGCCATGGTACCAGGCTGCTTTGCCCCCCCCCCCCGAAAGGAGTCTGGGAAGCCGCTACATGGCCAGGCTACTATGGGGTTCCCTATGCAGTAGCCATGGGGCCAGGCTGCTGTACAGAGAGGCCCATAGCAGCCTGGCCTCACAGCCACCTTACAGGGACCCAATGCCAACAAATAAGCCCTGCCACTAAATTACCAAGCAGGTAGCTAAAAGCCCTTCACCACTGGCCACAGACAAGCCCCAAGAAACCACCAACACCCAGGAACAAACCTTCAACGACCACAGTCCACTGACATCAACCAGATGGAAGCTGCCAGCAACCAGACCACACCACCGATGTCCAGGGACAATCTAACAATAACCAGGACTTGCTGATGCCACCGAAGGGCCAAGTCACCAACAGCCAGGCTCCACCGTCAGCCAGGACCAACCTATTAGCAGCCAGGCCTCACCGCCATCAGCCAGGGCCAAGCCACCTGCAACCATGACCCACTGCCATCCAGGGCCAAGCAGGCAGGCCCTACAGCTGTCCCCTTAGGCCAAGCTGCCAGCAACCAGGGCCTGCTGACCCAATCCATGACCAAATGCCAGCGAACAAACCCCACTGGCGATGACCAGGGAAAAGCCACCAGCAACCAGACCCTACGGTTAACAACCATGGCCAATCTGACAGCAATCAGGGCCCTCTGACACCATATAGGGCCCAGCTACCAGGAACCAGGCCCCATTGATACCCACCAGGGCGAAGCCACCAGCAACCAGGCCCCACTGCTGCTAACCACAGGCAAGCTGCCATTAACCAGACTTGCAAGAGCCACTGCCCACTATAGATTGTTGACATCAACCAGGGCCAAGCTGACACCAACCAAGCTCCACCACTGATGGCCAGGACCAAGCTAATAGCAACCATGTCCCACTGTATATGATGGCAAACCCTGTAGCCAACTAAGCCACTACCAACCAGGCCATGACCTTTCCTGATCAGGTAATGTGCTCTGAAGATATAGTTAACAGAATTATTTACTGCTGGGGGATCTGGTAAGGGAGTGATTTAAAAAAAAGGTAAAAACCATTGGTCAGTATTTACCTGTGCCCCTACATGCCTAGATCCACCCTAGTCAACCTGGATTGTTCTAATGCACGTCCCCAGGCTGGAATGTCCCGAATCAACATTTAAAGCAATACTTGTATATCTCCAAGATCCAAGACGTCATGGATTCGGTGGGATAGTCCTTCCACTGATGTCAGCAAAGTGGTACATTTAGCCATTTTTGTTGGAACAATAGGAAACAATGCCTGGGACTGTGTAGGACTGTCTCACCGAAAGTGGGACATCTGGTTAGCTAGCCAAAGAGCCCAACTAGAAGTTATAATTTTAGTTTGGCTCTGTGACACAATTGACACCGAACTGGACTTCTAGAAGGGAGCAAATAGTAGAGGAATTCATTCACAGGAATTATGATTATAGATGGGTGCACCTGAAACCCCAACACGGACTTAACACACGTCCGGCCCGAACATGGAAAAGCTGGTTGCAGCTGCTGTAACTCACCTCTGCCCGTGATCGTCTCCAGTCAGTGCGGTAAAGCGGCGGTAGCAGCAGCATTTGAAACTGGCCCCAGTCGGAGCTACAAAAAGATGGCCACCAGCTCCCATGAGTGTGGACACTTCTGCTGCACACTCAGCAACAACCCTCCCCCCCCCCCCCCCCAATACAGCCAGCCCCCAAAGTTTGGTTCCTCATTGATTTCAATGGGGACCGGGTTTGGGTTCAGTTACATTTAATCAAAGTTCGACCGAACTTGCCGAACCCGAACTTTGGGAGGTTTGCCTATCCCTAATTATGATAAATGGGAAACCTACTGCAAATTCAATAGATCACATGACAAATTCCTAAATATTTGGACTCCTTAAGGTGGAACAAGCATACATTTTTTATCGCACTAGTCTTGCACAGGTGATAATCGAAAGGAATGGGCAGTATCAGGTTTGGGATGTACCGCTCCCCATTTTTTTTCTTTTCACTTTCCTTCGGTTGCCTCTGTTTAATTGTTTATCCTTTCCCTCTCTATTGTCATTTAATTGTTTTTAGGAAATGTATTTATTTATTTTTTTTGTCCGAGCTATTAAATTTGGTTGTGTTTTGACAAAGCATAAATCTCATGTGTGACTTAGCTATTACAGATATATTGAGATCTACTTCTGAACTCCTTAAGCTCATTCTGTAATTTATGCTTTTTTGTTCTAAATACACAGTTTAATATAGCTTCCTGTTTGCATGCTCAGTAGCATGATTCATGTTGAAATTCACACCAAAAAGCCCACTCATAGAGCCTTATTTAAGACCACACACCGCACCACACAGCACCACTTTTTTGGCCTAAGCTTCACTCAGTGTTCGATTTAAGAAATAAAAAATGACAGCGGCGATGCGGCCGCCATTTAGCGTCTTATTTAAAACTAGCGCCGGGCGCACTAGGTTGAAGCAGCACCAGCTGTAACCTGGCACTGTAGATCAAGATCCTATAGAGGACAATGGGCAGAACTGTATTGAAATGTTTAATGCTTATAATTAATATGACACACACTTGGATTGTGACTTGTCAGTAATGGAAACTAAAACGGCCTAAATGTTCTGCAAAGTTTGTCCCCAGTAGTGATTTCTTGTAACTGTATTGATGACATGCTGACCAGTGCCAGAAAAATACAGCGTTGAAGATCTCAAGGAGAAAAAAAACTAAATATGCTGGGGAGCGTGATAGAAACGGTGGTACAAAGTGGTGCTCACTGGCGCTTGGATAATCAGCAGCCGGGTCCAACAAGCGCTGACATTGGCCGCCCAATACATTAGCATTCTGTGCAGCAACTGCTAGCGCCAATGTAGCACACAGCACATCGCCAGATAAGACAAAAATGTCGGCGTCCCGAAACAGAAGCTATAGCCACAAGAAAGATGCTAAATGCTGCACATCATAAATAAGGCTAAACGTTTAAATCTAATGACCAAATAATTGGTATGACCCCCATTGTTTGCACTCTGGCTTATTGTATACAAGCTCAGAAATATCAGTTTATGACTTCAACAACTACTTGTTTAGTTAAGAGTTTTAATAAGGGGTTTATTCATCAAGGGATAGAGGCAGTTAGTGCCTCGTAGCGTCAGGTAGCGAACGGTGAACGCCGGGTGCTGTACGCAATACCACATTTATCCCTCTGCCTTCCAGAGCACCTGGTATTACCTGTCACTCTCCCATACATTTCAATGGACGATAGTTTTCTTCACTTTAAACAGGGTTTTCTTTTTTTATTTTTTTTTTTAATCAAATCATTGTGTGACCTATGCTGGCCTATTAAATGTCATTTTTGAAAACTTTTTTGATTTTTTATATTTTTATACAGAATTGTCATTACAGGTCTGGTATTAAAGTGTTAATGTCACAATGTAATTAGAGATGAGCGAACTTCTTGAAAGTTCGATTCGGGCGATTCGCCGAATTTCCCCAAGAAATTCGGGTTCGCCCGAATCGAACTTTCACGAATCGCTCATCTGAAAAAAAAATGTCGGCATGGTGGGAGCGGGCAGACCGGCTACGCCTGTCAGCGGGCCACCATGCCGGCATTTTTTTAAAAAGCAAACACTTACCTGCATGGTCGGAGCGTGGAGGCCGGCGCCTCTCTCAGGCGCCCTCTGATGACGCGTCCTCTGATGACAGCTGAGAAGGGCGCCGGCCTCCACGCTCCCACCATGCCGGCATTTTTTTTTTTTATTTCAGGGAAAATTCGATCGGCACGAACCAAAAAAAATTTGGGTTCGTGCCGAATCGAATTTTCCCTGAAATTCGGAGCGAATTCCGGTTCGTCCGAACCGGTTCGCTCATCCCTAAATGTAATAACAATGTAATTCCATATTTTTTCACTTTGTTACACAGCTTCTGGCGCTCTGGGCTACAGCGACCTAATTTTGAGCACCAGCGCTGTTTGAGGCTGTTTTATGATGAATATAGTTTGAGTCGCTCACACTGACCAGTCGCTACCGTTCGCTCCCATATAGTGCTGTACTGGTGTTATAGCAACTCACACATCAAATTCATTGATGCTGGCCAAGTTACTACAGCGACTGAGGTGCTCTGTAATAGCGACTCACGGTCGATCAGAGCGACCACTGACGGTCGCTCATAGCGCCGCTGTACAGACGCTCATCTGCCGTTACCTGGCGCTAGTAATGAATCAGCCTGTAAGTGCTTAAGGCTTAGCATGCACAGTAAGACAAAGGGCCTTATTCATGAAGGGATAGCGCTAGGTAGTGCCTGGCGCTATCCCGCAATCCCGCTATCCCACGCAATTACACATTTATGAAGGCGATTCTGGTGAGCTACTGGAACAACGCCATGTAGCGTCCAATTCATCATTATCCCAGGCTCAGCGTACAGCGCCGGCTTCCAGCCTTGCAGACCGCCACGTCTTACCTGTCGCTACCTGGCGCTCTCCCATACATTTCTATGGACGATCATTAAATCCCTTTCCTGATCCCAATATATATATATATATATATATATATATATATATATTTTTTTTTTTTTTTTTTTTTTTTTTAAACTCAAATCTTTCAGACGTGTATCCTGGCCTAGAAAATGACATTTTTGTAAACTTTTTTGATTAATAATATTTTTATGCAGAATTGTCCTTACATGTCTGGTATTAAAGTGTTCATGTTACAATGTAATAACAATGTAATTCCATATGTTTTCGCTTTGTTACTAGTGGATACATGTTCAAAAACAGACTTTAATCACACAGCCTCTAGCACTGTGGGCTACATTGACCATGGCCCGAGCACAGCGACTGCTAGCGTTCGCTCCGAAATCCTCGCTACAGACGCTCATCTGTCCCTACCTGTATATATATTGATACGTATATATATATATATATGTATATATATATATATATATATATATATATATATATATATATATATATATCATGCAGCCATTCCTTCTATTCTTTCTGTGTTGTCCTTTCTAATCTTTCATTTTTATGTATCTTTCATTGTCTTTCATTTTCTTTCTTGTAATGTATTCCTTCTTACTATCTTTTTTCTGTTCTTTTTTGCAGTTCATTTATACTTATTTTTATTGTCTTTCTTTTTCTACCCCTCTTTTCTATTTAAACACTATTTTAATCTTTGTTTCTGTTTATTAATACCTCTTCTATCTTTTGTATTGTTTTTATTTTTTTTCCTTTTCATTCATTCATTTTTTAATTATATCCAGCGTATCTGTTCTTTTTTTCACTCTATTCTTTCTTTCATTCTTCCTTTTTTTATGTATTTCTTCTTCCATGCTATCTCTCCAAACAGCACAGGGTTGTGATGGATTTCACTTAGGCCCTTATTTATGAAGGAATAGCGACAGGTAGCGACTGGTGAGCGGGCGGTAATGACGGGCCCTGCCGGCTCCCCAACACAGTCACACATTTATCAAGCCAATCCTGCTTAGCGACTGAGATAGCGCCATATAGCGACTCATTCATCATTATTCCAGCCTCAGCCCACAGCGCCAGCGTCCGACCTTGAACAGCGACAGGTATGACCTCTCGCTACCTGACGCTCTCCAATGCATTTCAATGGAACAATCTTTAAATATTAATAATTAATTGTTATTATTATTTTTTATTTATTTTTTTTTAATGTGAAAAATTCTGTGACCACTTCTGCCATTTTGTACAGAATTGATATTACAGGTCTGATATTAATGCATTCATATTACCAAATTATTTAAAAAACTTGTTTTTTTTGGTTTCCAAAAATATGGTTGTTTGGGGGTTAAAAAACTACTTTTAACCCATCGCCGCCAGCTCTCTGGGGTTTAAACATGCATTTTACAGTGCGAGAATTTTTTGAGCGTGATTTTTTAATGAATATGGTGGGAGCCGGTCGCTAGGGCCAGTCGCTATCATGCAGAGCGAAACCTGTCAAATTGCGACTCCTCACCCAATATTCAACATTACGGCAAACCGACTGAGTCGCTATCAAATCCCGAACAACGGCCAAGCACAGCGACTTCTAGCGGGCGCTCTGAAAATGCCGCTACAGTCGCTCAACTGTCGCTACCTGCCGCTATTAATGAATCCGCCTCCCAGTAAGTAAGTTAAAGATTTGCCAGTATCCACCATAATGGTACTTTTATCATGACAAAATCTACAAATGCCTCTCTGAGTCTCTGTTGCCCAAGGGCTCACGTAAGCCGGGAGCCAAATCTGTATATATATATATATATATATATATATATATATATATATATATATATATATAACAGGGTTATACTTAATATCATTTAGTAACATGAAATACGATACAGCAAAAATATTGTAAAAGAGCAGACTCCAATTTCTCCGGAGAAACTTGGATTTCATAGTTAATATAATAACAGCAGCGAGAACATTCTTCTTTTCATTCCTAATAATCCCATGATTTTCATTCACCATTGCAGGGGAAGGCAAGCTTGCGTGCTCGCTCACCAGATGTTGCTTCCTGGGCTTGAAAAGACCAACCTGACCATTACGAGAAGCTGGAATAAGTTGCCGGCGACTCCGCCATAATTCATAACACAGGAGGATGTTAGTTCAGCTGTAACGTCGACATTGCCATCTGGCTAATTTAAAAATCAGTATAGAAAACAGACTCAGGATGGCTAGAAAATGGCCAGTTGGCAACGGAGTTTGTAAAATAAGCAAAGTTAACCAACGAGGATCCTTTACAGGAACCATGACCTCAAAATAAAAGCCATTATCAATTGTTATTGCTGCGACTTGACGAATGACATCAGAAACCTGCAGAAGTTCATCGAATGTTTTTGTGAAGCTGCCCTTTCAACGGGTTCTTTAACAGAACTTTGGGGAGTTTGCCAGAGGTGTAGCTAAGGGGGGTTTGTGGCCCTGATGCAAAAATAAAATTAAATTTTAACGTAAACAAGAACTTTTCCTGCTCTGTTTAATTTTTCTGGCTTCTGTGTTCAAATGAAGTAGAAATAATTGTAATATTTAAAGAACACCTAACATGAAAATGTATATTATATAATAAGCTACAGCAAAAAAAAATATTAAGACTAATATACAAAAGCAGCCAGGGGTGGGATGGCTATAGGGATCTAGTGGACTGTACAGATTTGAGGCCAGTTGTGATGCTTATTCTAACACCCCCATCCAATCCTTTCCTCCCATTCTGCCCCCTTTACAGCCCTCCAATACCCCACCTCACTGTACCCCCTAGCCATGAAAACCCAGCCCATGTTTTGCCTCTGCAGTACTACAGGCTTAGCATCATGACTGTGGGAGGTCATACCCATCAGGAGAATTCCTAGTGTATAGATTCGAGGCCAGCTGAGTTGCTTATTCTAACACCCCCATCCAATCCTTTCCTCCCATTCTGCCCCCTTTACAGCCCTCCAATACCCCACCTCACTTTACCCCCTAGCCAAGAAAACCCAGCCCATGTTTTGCCTCTGCAGTACTATAGGCTTAGCATCATGACTGTGGGAGGTCATACCCATCAGGAGAATTCCTAGTGTATAGATTCGAGGCCAGCTGAGTTGCTTATTCTAACACCCCCATCCAATCATTTCCTCCCATTCTGCCCCCTTTACAGCCCTCCAATACCCCACCTCACTGTACCCCCTAGCCAAGAAAACTCAGCCCATGTTTTGCCTCTGCAGTACTATAGGCTTAGCATTGTGTCTGTGGGGGGTCATACCTGGGCTCAGGTATGCACCTGTTATGAGGCTATGTGAGATGACTGCCTCAGGCAGCACTGCAGGGGGGGGGCAGCAATCAACCTGCTTTTTTTATTTTAAATATATTATACATTTTTACTATCTCTCATTAGTAGAGATGGACAATCCTGAACTGAAAGTTTGAGTTTGTTCCGAACTTTGCGAGTTTGGGTTTCCCAACGCGGACTTCACCCAGAAGTCCCTGTTAGAGTTTGGCGTCCGGTACAAACTTGTGGCAGCAGCATTGTTCCAAACTGGCCCCAACCAGGGCTTCAAAAAGATGGCTGCCAGCTCCCATGAGTGAGCACACTCCTAGTGCTGGCAATAGAAGTGTCCTCAATTATGGGAGCCAGTGCCTTTTTTTTAGCCCCAGCTGAGGCCACTTTGGAACAATGCTGCTGCCACTGCACCACCGCTGCCAAAATTTTGTGCCAGACGGCAGACTCGAATAGAGACTTCTGGGTGAAGTGTTCAGGAACCCAAACTCGCAAAGTTTGGAACGAACTTGAACTTTCCGTTCGGGTTTGCTCATCTCTACTAATGTGAGATAGTAAAAATGTTTAATATATTTAAAATAAAAAAAGCAGGTAGATTGCCGGCTGATGTATTGCAGTCAATTATTGGCAGCTCAGCTGCCACAGTTCTACTCCCACCTTGGAAGGGCATCTTTCAATCATTCGCCTCAAGCAGCAGAAAGGCTATGTTGACCCTTGGCCACAATATTTGCCCCCACATTACTAAAGCTTTTATTTAAGACTGTCCATATCTACCTCTACCCATGATCTGTCCCTGTGCAAGAAGCACACTGGGGAGGGGCAGAGGGGATGTGGTGGTGGTCATGGTCTAGTGGGTGTCGGGTAAAATCCAGGACTCATTTTGAGGCACAGTCTGCCACTGGAGGCAGCAGTGCTCATTGCAATAAAACTTGGACTGGGAGTTTTAAAACTCATGCTGCTGTCTCTCTCATTTGTACAATGTAATAAACAGGCTATAGTCCTGTTGTTACACTGCAAAAAGCTGACCAGCTCCCTGCTGTGTTACAACAGCCAGGCATGTGGCTACTGTTTACAGTATAATAAGCGTAGGCCTCTGCTGATCTCTTAATCGCTCTATTACAGAATGCCACATCTGTACTTCATTTAAAAGTACAAATGTAAATAAGTTCAGTAGATGTAAGTAAGTAGTTCAAGACTGGATCAGGGTGAGTTATTGGATGTCATATATTTTGACTTTTCTAAAGAATTTTATACCGTGCCACATTAAAGACTGGTACAAAAGATGAGAATGGGGATTATTGTTAGAAAATGTGTGTACCTGGGTAAGTAATTCACTTAATGATAGGAAACAGAGGGTAGTTATTAATAATACTTACTCAGATTGGGTCACCGTTACTAGCGGAGTAACATAGGGGTCAGTACTGGGCCGAATTCTCCTTAATATATATATAATGACATTGGGAATGGATTAAAAAGTACAATACCATTTTTTGCAGATTTGCAGCTGTGTAAAGTAATTAAAACAAAAGAGGACAGCATGAAGCTACAAAAGATTTAGATAAATTGGACCTGGGTAGAAAATGGCAAAATAGGTTTAATACACCTAAAAGTAAGGAAATGCACATGGGCAGGAGCAAATTGTGCCATAATTACACACAATAAGGAAATGTGTCTGGTAAAAAAACAATAGAAAAGGACCTATGGGCTTTAGTAAATAAAACCTAAATTGTAGCGATAAATGCCAGGTAGCAGCTGTCAAGGCAAACAAAATCATGGGATGCATCAAGAGGGACATAGGTGCCCATGACCAGAGCATTGTTTTACCCCTCTGTAAGTCACTGGTCAGACCCCCATATGGAATATTTTGTACAGTTCTGGGTACCAGTGAATAAAAAAGACATGTCAGAACTGGATCATGTTTATACAGCTAAATTAATAAATGGAATGGGGGTGTTAGAGTACCCTGAAATACTGGCAAAAATTTGGCTTTTTTAGTTTGGAAAAGAGACACCCAAGGGATGATGTAATATTTAGGGATAAATAAATCTGGGGTTAATACAAAGATCTGTCTCATGATCAATTTATACCCATTACTAGAACTATAACACGGGGAAACCCGCTAAGTTTAGAGGAAAGACAATTCTTGCACCGTCAATGGAGGGGCCATGCCAGGCCCCAGGCCTCGAATGCACCCTCCATGCTAGGTGGTCTGCCTTCGTAAGTGCAGATGTTACTGGCGATTGGGCCGGGCTGGGCAATGAGGAACTTGGACCTGAGCTAGCAAATGATCAGCAGATGACAAAAGATGACTATAGATGTTTTTTTGTTTTTCTGAGGCTGGGTAGTGTTATCTGAAGCTATCCTAAAATAAGATCTGTTTTTCGGGCAAATCTAAAACAGTTTATGTTGTGAGTTAATCTATTTGTTGGAGGTAGGGCATCCAAGAGAACCAGAGTTATACCATCTATATTTCTTTTCCATATTTCTTCTGCCCTCTTTTTATCATTCTCTTTTCACATACCTTCCATTTTTCTATTTTCTACTTTCCCTTCTTTGTTTTACTCATTTCCATATCACATCTGCCCCCCTCTATATTCACTGTTTTGCTTCCTTCTTTTGCAATTTTTCACATTCTATTCATCTTTCACTTATCATTTACATTCCTTTTCCACATTTGATCCTTATCCTTTTCCTCTCTTCACTCATCTCTATTTCTCTTTCACACTATCTTAATCTCTCCTTCACATTCCCTCTACATTTCTAATACTTGATTTCTATCTGTCTCCATTGTTGTCTGGGAATTAATGTATGAGTGTTTGGGGGGCACCATCCTGAACAAGGTCTGAAAAATACTCAAAATTATTAGGATGCTCCACTGTGTGAAAGCCCCAGGATAAGTTGTAAAATCTCACCTCCTGGGATTGCCGGGAGGTGAGTTTTTATGGATAATCCAAAGGCTTTCACAAAGTGGGACATCCCAAAATCAGCATGTCCTACTAGAGAGGACCAATCCCTAGAAGATTGAAAATCCCATCTTGATGAGGATGGACCAGGGAGCAAAAAAACACGGTTTAGATATCCTAAACAGCGTAGGTCTGGGCACAGAAGTGTCGTTTAGACAGGTGGGTATCCAGACTCCAAAGTACAGTTCAGATAGGTAAATATCAAGGTACAGCAGTGTAGCCCTAGTAGGTGGGTATCTCTAACACACAGTTATATATATATGTATATATATAACTAATATGTGAAGGGCATCAGGGCAGCACAGACATGACTCATGTGTGGGGCCCAGCTGCAAAGGAGAGCCCAACCACCAGAACCAAAGGTAGCCCTGTACAATTTCTGCCTGATCTAGGATTCAAATGGGGCCCAAATGAAACCTCTACCACTACCTCCAGCCCATTGTATATTATTATAGTAGGTAAAGGGGGGCCTTCATTGAAATATGGGCATTACATCGGGGTATAGGGATATATTGGAGGGTTTGCATACTGGCACTGTGTGTACTTAGATAATAGGCTGGCCAGGGTCACTTCTAGGGACAAGGAAGAAGGGAGATCCCCCTGGGTGCCAAGAGTCCAAGACCCTTTCCCCAGCCATCTTGTTTTCCATAGATGGGTCAGGGTCATTGTTATAAGTCCCAGCCATATGCCAGGCCCATGTTGCTAGGGGATATCTGATGCTCCCCAGACACGTGGGCTGTGACATGCGGTGTCCTCTTCAATCATGCGCACTGTGTCTGTCCTACTTGTGCGGTGATGTCATTTTGGTGTTCCGGAACTCTTCCCTTCCCTGAGGCCAGCACATGCAGCATCGGACCTCCTCATCTGTGTCTGCGGGTGGAACTAATGTCGGCAATTAGCCTGCATATTTATGGTCAATATCCAGCCTTGTTAAGTGGGCATTTAGACCCGCAGAACGCATGGTTCGCTGTGAGGTGGAGATTTTGGGCGACACTATTATTGGCATGTATTTTGTGGATTGATATGTGACTTACCTTCTCATCAAGTGTGTTTTCTCTGTTGTTTAACAATCTTTATTTAATAATTGTCTTAGTTGCCAGCCTCAGGTCACATAACTGTATAGCAATGTCCAAACAAAGGGCACAGGGCAAAGAGAGCTCACCTCCTGGTATGATCAATGTCCACAATGAAGAAGTGCCAACCACGTAGCTTGGTCAGTAAAATCATCCATCCTTTACTGTAAACCGTAGTAAAAAAGCCATCACAGCATGTAAAGCATAAAACGCATAGTGAGAGCAGACCCCGCATCAACGCGTTTCGAGCCGAGGCTCTTAATCATACAATCTTTATTGCTTGTGAATATTTGCATAATATATTGCACTTTATGTAGAATTGCACTTTATGATGATTTGTATCTTGATAGCCTTTATTTAGGGTGTTATAACATGTTAGTGATCCGGATCATGACAGGTGACTGTTTGTTCAATTAGATTTTATAGTATATTGTATTTCTTCCCCATCTTTACCTCTCATTGTGATGGTGTACTACAGTGTGTAATTTGTGTTTTTCAGGTGGTCTAAACATTGTCGGTGTGATTTATATGGTATATATTAAAATAAAGTTGAATTATTTTAAAATAAAAAGTACCTACCTTAAGATCCCTTTGTTTTGATCTATGTTTGACATTTTCAGTCTTGGGGAGGGGGCACTTCTCTCTCCAAGAGCTATTTCAACTAGAAATGGGAAAGCGGAGCCAATTCCAAATGGCGGCCCTGCTGCTGCTCAGGCTTCTCCCACACTTTCCAGGCACTCTATACCACTGCACTGCAGCACAGTACAGACCACTGTGATGGCGTATGTTCAGTCATATTGCGCACAGGTATCTCATTGCTGTTGATACTGTGTCTTATACCCCCCATAACCCACAACCTATAGGCCTCACATCACAGAAGGCTGTAATCTATCCTATGAGCTATTTAGATTTCAATAGCAGGTTAATTGCTGCTTTACAATGTTTCACAGCTGATTACAATAGAAACAATGATACATCAACTGCTCCTTGGCTATAACAATGTAACACAGTGCAATGCAGGCTTCTCAGAGTTGCTAAGCTTGTTTTTATAGTCACAACATGATGGAGAAATAATGCACGTGATTTTTTAAACCCCCCATTCCAATATTTGGCACTGTGAGGTCTCTGTACATTGATGGTACTAAAACTTTAGTATTGTGTGGGGAGTTAATGGCAAGGGTGGGTAAGACCTCCCCCAAAGCCATAATGAGGCTATAGCATATGGGAATGGCCCGAACATGGCTGTGGTTTCTTGACTAGGGATGTGGGGTCCAGTGGGGCTGGGTACAGAGGAGGGGTTAGAAGCAACAGCCCAATGGACTCCAAAGCCTTACGTCCCATCTGGACTTCTTCCGGGTCTCCCTATGGCCAGTCTGCCTCTGAATAGATCTCAAAATCTTGAACTAATAAAGCTAATTACAGATTCTGGCACCTGCACAGATGTACAAAGCCTCCCCCTATTTATTATGGATTTCCAGGTCAGGGTTGTTGTTAATCCTGTCTGCTGCTGGTACATGAACAACTCTGCAACTAGAGTTAATAATGTTTTGCAGCATATAGTGGAGCCACTGTGAACTCTTGCTCCAGGCTTTATGTCTACCCTGTACATTTCAGGAATGGAAACAGTTAATAATCTAGGAACTGTTCTACAAGGAAGGGTTTATAACTCACGCCACAAAACCGCCTGCAAAACCGAACCATCCTGTTAATAGAGTCTAATTTCCCTGAAGCAAAAACATGAAAAATGTATCGGAGCCTGGAGAAAATAGGTTTCAAAAAAGTTACATAATTTTTCACAGCAAAGTTAAATCGCCCAAGCTCTTATTTCTCCACAACGCTCAACTGGGGGACGTCAGCCGGACGGCAAAGTCCTGCTGTGATCTGCAAACACTTAGAGACGGGGACGTTTCTTTTCTTGCTCTCATGTTGATATTTCCATTCACAAGAAAACGAGAGAGACGGCCATGTTCTTCACATGTCACCGTTCCACACTGAGGAAAATGCAGGACAATATCGGACAGGATGACCCCACTAAATCCACATATCCATCCACCTGAGGGGAGAAGCTTACACTTCATCATCAGTCATTTGTAGTCTGTCTGTCTAACCTCTGAACTGTAGTATAGGATTAAATGTCAAAACGTTTTGTGTCTATCTAAAAAATATCTATCTATCTATCTATCTATCTATCTATCTATCTATCTATCTGTCTGTCTGTCTGTCTGTCTATCTATTTTGGGTGTGTGTAGTATACATTACAAGACCAGGCATGTGTTGAGTCTGTAGTATAGGTCTAAACTTTTTACTCTGTATGAATCTAATATCTATCTATCTATTTATCTATCTATCTATCTATCTATCTATCTATCTATCTATCTGGTTCCAAAATCAGATTAAGATTTAATATAAATCCAGATATCCATGCAAACGAGAGGAGAAGCTTAACCTTCATCATTAGTCATTTCTAGCCAAATGTCTGTCTGTGTAACCACTGAACTGTAGATCTAGTATCTATCTATCTATCTATCTATCTATCTATCTATCTATCTATCTATCTGTCTATCTATCTATCTACTATTGTAAATAGACATATGTACTAAAACCAATGATTACTTGTCTTGGTTTACTAAAATCTTTCCTAACACATGTCATTTCTGAGTTGAAAAATAAATATTTTAGACATTTCATTTATGATATATTTAAATTATCTATCTATCTATCTATCTATCTATCTATCTATCTATCTATTATCTGTCTATTTATATATCTATCTATTTATCTACCTATTACTTATATATATATATATATAACTATGTGCCTATCCATTATCTATCTATCTATCTATCTATCAATATCTATCAATATATATATAGTGTGTGTGTAAATAAAAAAAATATATATATATATATATATTGTGTATATATATATATATATATATATATATATATATATATACTGATCATATTTAATTGACCCTTCCTAGAGAATTCGCTATCTATCTCCCTGTTTATTATGTCTATCAGTTTACTTATCTTTCCTTTTTAGCTAATCGCTTTTTCATCTTTATCTTTCTCTATAATCTTACACTCCCTCCGAATTCTCTCTTTGTAGCCTTTCGCTCCCCTTTTCCTTGTTATCTCTCTACCAGAACTGGATAGAGTTATATTATATTATATAATATAATATGTATCTCTGTTTTTTTGGTGTGTGTATAAAGGGCCCACATAAATGTATTAGGATTAGAAAAGTTCTCAAAATCCAGATCCATATCCTAATGATTTCCCCCCATCCCTTCTGCCTGTGCAGAACAGAGCTGTACATGGGCGGGTGGTCTCTCAGAAGCAGTGCTTGGTGATACAGAGAAGGGATCACTGGGGGTACGCAGCAGGCATGTAAATTATGATTTGCTAATGAAAGCTGCAAAATATGATGGAGAGGGTAATACAGGTATGAGTCTCCTTCCTGGAAATTCATTTTAATTAAATGTACAAAAAAGAAAGGTCTAATAAAGTTAATTACACAGAACTGTCATTAAGCCAGCTAGTATATTAATAACAGACGTTAGCCAAAAAAATGGGTAAGTGACATATATAGTCTGTAAAAGATGTAAAAAAAAATACTATTTTATTCATATTAATTATCAGCTATATTATAGCCTATTAGTAACATAATGTTCCTAATTAGATTGAGGAGACATCAATCAAAGATAAAGTCACAGCCCTTAAATAAAAGAAAAAGGAGAACAAAGCTCTTCAAACTTCTTACACGATAGCGGTGCAGGGCGGCTGTGACCCGCTTGTGATTGTCCTAGAAGTGTCGTGACGTTGCTGCTCATAGTAAGCTAGGACCCCTTTCACATGGATAATTCCCCCCTTAAAACTTCCGATAAGCAGTGATTTTGCATCGTAGTGAGGGCAATCCCACTCCACTGAGCGGCGATTGGAATTGCATGTGTGCTAGTACTACGTGGTCACCTCAGTGTTAAAGTAACCTATCAATCCAGGCTGTACTTAGGATTCATGCTGCACTAGGCAATTTTTGGCCATGCATTATCTATTGTTGCCCGGTTTTCCATTAGAAAACATTACACATAGTGATGATGATCCATTGATGTCACTCCTCTCCAGTGATGTCATTATTCACATGGGAAGGGAGTCCATAGAGGCTATGTATGAATAAACGCCTCCCTGCCCTGTGGCTCAGAATTAGCTAAGCAAGATGCCAAGAAAGGAGGAGGGGGACACCTATGTCCCCCCTCCCTACAGATGCCAGCCTACCTGCCCCATGGCCCAGCATTAGCTTAGCAAGATGCCAAGGAAGAGGGGGGCCTATATACAGATGCCAGCCCCCCTGCCCCGTGACCCAACATTAGCTTAGCAAGATGCTAAGGAAGGAGGAGGGGGGACCTGTGTCCCCCTCACTACAGATGCCAGGCTTCCTGCCCCGTGGCCCAGCATTAGCTTAGCAAGATGCCAAGGAAGGAGAAGGGGGACCTAAGTCCCCCCTCACTACAGATGCCAGCCTCCCTGCCCCGTGGCCCAACATTAGCTTAGCAAGATGCTAAGGAAGGAGGAGGGGGGACCTGTGCCCCCCTCACTACAGATGCCAGGCTTCCTGCCCCGTGCCCCAGCATTAGCTTAGCAAGATGCCAAGGAAGGAGAAGGGGGACCTAAGTTCCCTCTCACTACAGATGACAGCCTCCCTGCCCCATGGCCCAGCATTAGCTTAAGAAGATGCTAAGGAAGGAGGAGGGGGGACCTGTATCACCCCTCACTACAGATGCCAGCCTCCCTGCCTCAAGGCCCAGCATTACGTTAGCAAGATGGCAAGGAAGGAGGAGGGGGATCTATGTCCCCCCTCACTACAGATGCCAGCCTCCCTGTCCCATGGCCCAGCATTAGCTTAAGAAGATGCTAAGGAAGGAGGAGGGGGGACCTGTGTCACCCCTCACTACAGATGCCAGCCTCCCTGCCTCAAGGCCCAGCATTACGTTAGCAAGATGGCAAGGAAGGAGGAGGGGGATCTATGTCCCCCCTCACTACAGATGCCAGCCTCCCTGCCCCATGGCTCAGCATTAGCTTAGTAAAATGCCAAGGAAGGATGAGGAGGACACTACAGGTGCCAGCTGAACAATTGCAATAGTGGCTCTACACCAGCAAAACATCATCTCCTGTTAGACTAGGAAGAAGCCCTGACCCAGCGGACCTGCAGAGAGGATGCCACCTGTGGGAGACAGATGTCAGCTGCAATTATTTTTACATTTTTATTGTAAAAGTATATCTTTTTTCTTTATTAACTGTTTGTGAACTAATAGGAAGAAGATGAGAAGATGGGGAAAGAAGGAAGAGGAAAGAAGGAGGGAAAGAAAGGAAATGAAGGGTAAAGGTGAGAAAGAGGTGGAAGGAAAGGGAAGGAAAGAAAATAAATGAAGACGGAAGTTGAGAAAGAATAGCAAAGGAAAGGGGAGGAAAATTACAGACAGAATAGGATATAGAAAAAGGGGGGAGAAGAAATAAATAATAACAAAAAATAACTTGCAAATTAAATAAGATGGAAAAAATGGAATGTAAAATAGTAGATAGTAGATGTAATAGTAGATGTATATTTAAATAGGAAAACAGATGGATAAATGGGCAAATAAATAGATAAACAGTCATAGATAGATAGATAGATAGATAGATAGATAGATAGATATTCACCCACCTTCTCCTATTTCACCTCTGCTCACCTTGGCATATACATAAAAACATATGCAATGCTTTAAGGTTAAAGTGGTTAAAAACCCAGGATTTTCACTAGCACAGGTTTTGGTTCTTGTTCCTGGGGCATGCCAATTTGGGATTCCCTGATGTGGAAACCCCCTCCCCCTGGAACCCCCTAAAAATGTAGATCCCAACATTACCACAGTGCATGCGTGGGCTCTTGTCCAATCAGCAGTGCTCAGCAAACAGCCCGTTTTATAAAAGAGTCCGTAATAGGGAAGTTGGAGTGTCTGCCTCTCTGTAGCCCAGTACACTCCTGTCCCCAGATCTGAATGGCCTCAGTTGCAGGGAGACCGGGGATCTGGCCATGGCATAGGAGCGCCAGAAAGGGGAATGATTGTGGGGTGATCGTGGGGGTTGCTTGATTGGCCAGCTCTGGAGACTTTTACACTCCAGGGTCCTCTTTAAAGTTTGCCTGCAGTAAACTGTTTATATCGCAACTTGCATGTTGTTGTGGCCCCTTGAAGTGAAACAATAAGACCTAGTGTCCCTCATGCTAAAAAAAGGTTGTGCACCCCTGATCTAGAAGTTATACGATAGACATGCTTCTTTGTCGAAATTTTGCATTGGCTGCTCTGGTCAATTGATGCAGAATCAGGAAATGTAAGTAAATTTTTTTAAGAAGTAGAAATGTTTGTACACTTGGGAACGACATTGTGGATATGAAGCCTAGAGCTCCTTTCTGCCCTGCTGCCTGTTTAGATTGTGCACTTGTAATAACAGTGACCACACACAGCCTGTCTGTCTCCGCTGTGCCAGCAATGTCCTGGTGTACACTGCTCATTTTCTACGGTCCACTTCAGTAAAGAAAGAATCCCCCTTTACTATACTTAAAATGGACCAACTACCTTGTTAATTGGTTCTGGGCTGGTGGTTCAAGTCTTTTTTGGGCCATCTGAATTTGGGTTCCCCACTATATAAAACCCACATAGACAGCATTCACATTTCCAGGGCGCCAAAGCTGGTTTGCCAGCCGTGGCCACATCCCTAGCAACCCTGTAGCTGAGGCGCCCATTGGTACCCAATAGGCTGGGATGAGAGAACGTCACACAACGCAACAAAACCAGTAATGTGGTGCGCTCCCAATAAGTAAAATTACAGTACTTAAACTTTATAAATAAAAATTATACTTAAATAGGAATGACCATCCCCCTCGAGTCTACAAGACTCTTGAAGCAGTTGTCTACCTCTTTATGGGATTGACTCACTTGTTCCCTGAGCCTTCGCCATATCTCGGTGCCACAGCCGCATCTCTACAATAGTTCTGGCCAGGTGCAAGAATGCCCACTGCTAGGAGCAAGTAAGTATGAGGCCCTTGGTGCTTGCCAGATTTGGGCTCAGAGCAGCAAAATCTGAATGGAAGGAGCACCGCTGATTAGCAAAGCAGCATGCATATATGCAACAATGATGCCCCCACCAGGATGCTTTATACCACCCTTACCTATACCCCCCTACTTACGGCCGGCTCCAGGTCTTTGTGGAAGTTTCAGTGTGTCACATCACATGCCATGTCACATACGCTGCCACTAAAGGGTTTTCTTTTGCCTCTGATCGCCCTTCCGTCCTCATGGCCTTCTTCACTGCAATTATCATCCTCTAGTTCAAGCATTCTTCCCTGTTCCCACCAATTGTACTCTAGTCCTTGAACCTCCTCCACTGCTACCAAGCACTATTCAATCCTTACTGCTTTCTCCACTGCTGATGATCCCGCTGTTAAGTCCCAGCATGAGTGGGCCCCTAAACATGCTAGGGACACTTGCCCAGGTATGCCCAGTGCTAGCACTGGCCATGACCCGATAGCAGTAAATTTTTGTCGGGATGCAGGGAGCAAGGACCAAACCTCAGGACAGTGAAAATCCTGGGTTGTGGTCCACTTTAACTACCCTGGATATATTTAAGTTGATTAATTTCCCACTGAACATGTTAGGGGCTATTGCCCAGGTATGTCCAATTTTGGCACCAGCCATGACCCAGAAGTGGACAGAAAATTCCCAGTCGCACACCAGGTTTGTTTGGAAACTTAGGGAGGGGTAGGAGGCTGCCAAGGTTCCTTTTGATAATAGGCAGGCCGCAATATTACAGGCTAAATCCAGTTACAACAGCCGCAGGGTAGCAAAGTCCCTTCACAACCATCTACCATCCCTTTTCAAGACAGAACAGGGAGACTCTTGCTTTGAAAGGAGGTTTACAGTCGAAAGACATCAAGTGACAGGGCCTACAGGCCCGTTCCTCGGAGTGCACTGTCCTCTGGTTCAGGAATATGAGCCTGAGACAGGTAGGGGAGCATAGGGCCCATTCAACTAGATAATTTTGTAAGGCCTGGCCACCACTCCTCCTGGTAGGATGAGGCTTCAGGGGGAATGATAAACTAGGCCTTAATTCATGGGATTTGGCCCATCCAGGGAGGGATTTGGAGAGAGTAAAGTCACCTATTGTGGTCCTGAACCAGGCGAATGGGTCTGAGGAGACATCGTGTCCCACCCATAACTTACAGTGCCCCTGCACCCTTCAGATACCATGCTAAATGCCCCAAACCATGCTAAATGCAACTCATACTGCATTCAGTCCCATGGCGACCCTGCATGTATAATGGAGAAGGCAACATAGTAGGAAAAAAAAAAGTACTGGCATAGTATAGAATAAAGTGAAAAATATGATTACCACTAGTGATGAGGGTGCTGTCTGGGCCCTGTTTACAGCATACAGTTGTCTGGGCCCGATAGGGGAGGAGTGCCTGTTCTACCATGATGGCTGCCATGTTGAAATGTTCGCTTCTTTACCATCTGCCATGTACACCAGGGGAGACCAGAGATGAGGGGCAATCTACCTGTACATTCTGTAACCGTGTCTGTAATATAATGTATGCAGGGGTGAACCAAGCCTCTGCTGCCTGAGGTAAACTTTAGAAAGGCGCTAACTTCAGCTGCCTTGACTCATTACTACAGATATACTCTGACCAGCATAAATGAGAACTTGCACAGAAATACTACAGAATAAACTGGACCAAAAGAAATCACAGAATAAACTCATACCAAAAGAGATCACAGAATAAACTCATACCAACAGAGATCACAGAATAAACTGTATATACTGATAATGCAGTGGGAAATTTTACAAAAATCACTAACCAAACTGTATTTGTTTTGCCTTTTGTTAAGTGGAGAGTCAAAAATTTACTAGTCTGGCTGTTCGTCAGCTTTAAAGTGGACCAACACCCAGGATTTTGACTATCCTGGGTTTTGGTCCACTTCAGGGGGGCACCCCTGAAGTGTAAAACCCCCCAGAAAGCCCCCAAAACTCACCTCACCACGCTCCCACGTAGCCACGGACAAGCGGGTGACAGCGGCGGACAAGACAGCGCGTCCGCCGCCGCCTCCCGCGCGCCCCTCTGACAGTGCGCGCGCCCGCGCCGGCCATACACAAACGGCCGGCGCGGGGGCGCGCACGCCTAGAGGGGCGCCGCCGATGAGGTACGTTTTTCGGGGGTTTTGGGGGGGTCCCTCACCGCAGGACATCCCGATCTCGGATGTCCCGCGGTGAGGGAGGTGATCGGCCCGGGAATCTTATAGATTCCCGGGCCGATCACCCCTGGGTGACAGTCCACTTTAAGCTCCTGGTGCAAGAACAGAGCCCATTTAATAAGCATAGTACGAGCAGATCTCCCCAGACCCCAAAGCCAAATCGGCTCAGCACCAGGCAGGGGCCTGTGTCCTGGAGTCAAGACTCAGTTTTTAACATCATTTACAACTATCCAGCACCAATTTTATTAGAAAATAGGTATTGATCACATTTTCTCACAATACAGATGCCCACATACTATTTCCCCCAAGCCCAATATTTCTTACCTGATCCTTGCTCCCTCAATAAAACAGGAAAACTGGGCACATTGAACACCAGTGGTCATGGGGTCCAGAGTCGATGTGGTGGCTAGCAGCCCATCATGAGTTCGATTTGCCAATGGAACGGGGATCAGGTAAGATAAAATGGGCACCAATGGGCAATGTGATCAACACCCCATCAAACCCTACACACCAGCTAACCCACAAACACATGCTATTACCCCCATTACACCATTACCACCCAACTCTATTACCCCCCCTTACATCCACACTATAAGCCCCACACACCATTAAACCAGACCATAATTAGTGTTGTCCAGCCCTAAAGCCCTGTAGCCAGACAATTCCCTCTCCCCAAGGCTGGGGCAGGATGCCTTACTCTATGAAACGCCATGGGATAGCCATTAAACTTTCTGTCGATCCTACAGCACAAGCACAGCCAGAGTCAGCTTCCCTCTAGCTAAGTGGCCAGTGCACAGCTGGAGGTTCCGAGTACTCCATTCTTTCAGGATAGATAGGTTACACAATCTATTCTGAATTTCTGAAAACCTGCACATGTGCCATAGGAGCAAGGTAAGATTTTCTGTGTTCCTTTGGGTTTCACACACAGGGGCACCCACAGTAAGGTTTACCAGCTTTAAAGCAGACCAAAACCTGAGATTTTCACTATCCTGGGTTTTGGCCCCTTCCTTGGGAGGAGGGCATCCGGAATTGTGTTCACAAAGTTTGCCCCAAAAACGGGAGCTCCAGCACAGGGAAGTGAGAGCAGTCACAGAGATGTGTGGTGTTCCCCTGCTGCGGCTGGAGACGTGGCCACAGCTGGTAAGTGCAGAGTGGAGTAAGTGAATTCTAGCTATCTTGGGGGGGGGGGGTCACATATTGGGGCACCCTGAATTATTTCCTCAGTTAGGCCCAAGGTGATGCTGCCCAACACTCAAGGTATTCACTAAAGTGTGAAGAGCTCTCCACATTGACAGCTCTCCACATTGACAGGAGTCAGTGTTGGTTGTAGGCCTGCTTTAAACTGATTCAACATCTATACAAAAAAAAGTGCATTGATCACAGTGTCCCCCAAACACTTAACCATCAAATCGGGAAAAGGGCCATCACGTTACCTGGGTGGACCACTGCCTAGTGATGTAATTAGCCACCTGTGTGTTGTCAAAGAAGCAAGGAGGAGGTGAGTATGCGGTGTCTGAAACTGGGCTTGCAGATGGGGTATGCATGGGGCATGGGGGGTCATTAGCAATCCCCCCCCCCCACACTGTGATTAACACCTACCCACAACATAAAATGCGTGTTGGATCTCTCATAAAGTGGACCAAAACTCAGAAACTCACTGCTCTCTTAACTCCCTCCATGCTGCCGTGGTGCATGTGCAGGTCTGCTCTGTGCGCATCCTGTGTAAGGCAGCCTTGAATATCTGCTGGTAGGGTGTGCTGATACAAGGAGCAGACATGTCACCGGGAGACACAAGACACGTTGAGCCAGGTAAGCGATCAGTGATACCGGGAGTTGCGGGTGGTTTCACACACCTTTCACACAGCCCTAGATCATTTTAGATTCTACGGCCAGGTGTTGAAGGTTTAGGTCTCCTTTAAGCTATAATGAGATATGTAAATGTTTGCACATCGATTAGTGATCATAAATAGAAAGAAGACTTATTTCCCCTTTTTTTCACATCACAATGCATTAGTAAATCAGACCCCTCCAAATTCCTAAACAAAAAAAAGGATATTCCCCTCCCCCAGCAGCTCTGGCTGGTCCTTTTGTTTTGTGTTTACAGATCCCTTAGCACCCTGCTGTGAAAATCTTCCCAAAACACTACAGAGTAATTCACTAAAATGCAGCTCTCTGTCTCACTAGGGTTGGGCGAACCTGAACTGCAAAGTTCGAGTTCGTACCAAACTTTGCAAGTTTGGGTCCCCAAAACAGTTATATAGGGAAAATGACTGGATCCGGGCTAGATAGTATGTGTGACAGTACTGTTTAATACCACTAGCTCAAACCACTTTGGTGTTAACACCACTGGCTCAAACCACTTGGGTGTGAGTAATCTTTAATATCACTGGCTCCAACCACTTGGATATGAGTACTCTTTAATACCACTGGCTCCAACCACTGGTGTGTCAGTACTCTTTAATACCAATTGGTACTGGAGTATCCACTGGGTCAGAGCATTTAAGGCCCTCTTGAAAAAAAAAACATTTTTGTGTTGTGTGCACTGGTTTTAACCACTTGGGTGTGAATACTCTTTAATAACACTTGTTCCAACCACTTGGGTGTGAGTACTCTTTAATACCACTGGCTCCAACCACTTGGGTGTGAGTACTCTTTAATACCATTGGCTCCAACCACTTGGGTGTGAGTACTCTTTAATACCATTGGCTCCAACCACTTGGGTGTGAGTACTCTTTAATACCATTGGCTCCAACCACTTGGGTGTGAGAACTCTTTAATACCACCGGCTCCAATCACGGGTATGTCAGTACTCTTTAATACCAAATGTTATTAGATTATCCACTGGGTCAGGGCCTCCTGAAAAAAAACATCTTTGTGTAGTGTGCACTGGTTCAAACCACTGGTGTGTCAGTAATCTTTAATACCAAATGTCACTGGAGTATCCACTGGGTCAGGGCAGTTAAGGCCCTCCTAAAATGTTTTTTTGTGTAGTGTGCACTGGTTCAAACCACTTGGATGTCAGTACTTAAAGCGGACCTTCACTCTGAATAAGAGTGTATCTTATATGTTCCCCACACCCTGTACATACAGATTGCTCACATTAAAAATCATCCTACCTGCATCTACTGCATGTTATGAGCCTTTAAACATCCAAGATGGCGGCTCATGGAACATCAGGCAGCCTGCAAACAGGAAGTGTCTTCTGACTGTGCTGCTCTGCATTCTGGGATTGCTGACCTTTTCCTGACCCCATCTCTGCTCTGTCTGAGCAAAGCACAGCTCTCCTCAGTAACTCTGATTCTTCTGCGTCAAGATGGCGACGCCTGTATCCTAAAGTCCTGAACAGAGTTGCAGCCCAGTGGGGGAAGGAATAAGTAAGTGAATAAAAATATATATATTTAAATTATTAAATATATTAATTTTAGATGCTGGGGAATAGTTTATTAAGGGTTTGGTATTTTCATTAAATCATGGTGAAGGTCCGGTTTAATAGCACTTGCTCCAACCACTGGTGTGTCAGTACTAGGGATGGGAAAACCTCCCAAAGTTTGGGTTCAGTGTCTTGGGCCAACTTTGAATTAATGTTCGTGGTTGGGGCCCCAACCCCAAACCCAGTCCCCATTGAAATCAAAGGGGACCCGAACTTTGGGGGGTGGCTGTGGTGAGGGGGAGAGGGGTTCAGCGTGTGCAGCAGAAGCACACTGCTAGTGCCAGCACTAGGAGTGTCCTCACTTATGGAAGCTGGCAGCCACCTCTCTGTAGCCCCAGCAGGGGCCAGTTGCAAATGCAGCTCCGCTGTGCTGACAGAAGAAGATCAGGCAGAGGTGTGTTACAGCAGCTTCTTGCTGCTGCAACCTTAGGTGAAGCTGGTTGATGCCGAACCGGACACCAAACTCAAACATGGACTTCTGGACTTCTGTCTCTGGTTTGAGAACCTGAATGAGGTGATTTCCTTACTACTGAAACCGACAGATGAGGAAATGTACATTATATATATTTTTTTTAACTTTTGACTTGCCAATCACTTTAAAGTGGACCAACACCCAGGATTTTGACTATTCTGGGTGTTGGTCCACTTCGGTGTGCCCAGCTGTGTGAAACCCCCCAGAAAGCCCCAAAAACTCACCTCTCCTCGCTCCCACGTGACCGCTGCTGCCAATCCCCGCCAACGGACAAGCGGGTGGCAGCGACGGACAAGAGAGCGCGCCCGCCCCTGCCTCCCGCGCGTCACTCTCACAGGGCGCGCGCCCGTGCCGGCCATTCACAAATGGCCGGCGCGTGTGCGCGTCCTGCTAGAGGGACGCGCGGGAGGCAGCGGCGGGCGCCGCTGGATCGAGGAGCAGATAGGGATTTAGGGGTTTCTGGGGGGTTTCACACAGCGGGTCAGGGGACTGTCAGGGGTCTGATCGGTCCGGGAATCTTATAGATTCCCGGGCCGATCAGTGGAGGGTGTTGGTCCACTTTAATAAGGCAGAGGAAAGGGATGACTAGTACAGATCCTTCCCATTGTGTCATTGGGCTGCTGCCTTCTTTCCAACTATGTTGTATCCTACAGTCAATGATGTTTCTCCTAGGCTGAGAAATTGTTTTGCTTGTTCTTATGTTATTGCAATATTTCTTAAGAGAGATCTATTTCTTCATCATATTTGCTGAAACACCTGCATGTGCTGCATCAGCTCTCTATCACTGTGTTGCTGCCTTTCCAAAAAGAATCTTCATTCATCTGTACATTAAAGGGCAGCAAGGCTGCCACAGTAGAGATCACCCTTAAAGAGGACCAACACCCAGGGGTGATCGGCCCGGAAATCTATAAGATTCCCGGGCCGATCACCTCCCACCCCGCGGGACATCCGAGATCGGGATGTCCCGCGGGGTGAAACCCCCCAGAAACCCCAAAAACCTCTCACCTGATCCGCCGCCGCCGCCTGCTGCGCGCCCCTCCAGACGTGCGCGCGCCCGGCCGGCCCTCTGTGAATGGCCGGTGGGGGCGCGCGCGCGCCGAGAGTGACGCGCGGGAGGCGGCGGCGGCGGCGGAAGCGGCTTGGACGTTCCTGATCCCCGCCTGGACGTTGGCGGGGATTGGCTGCGGCGTTCATGTGGGAGCGTTGAGAGGTGAGTTTTTTGGGGTTTCTGGGGGGTTTCACACAGCGGGGCACCCCCGATCGGGGTGCCCCGCCGCAGTGGACCAAAACCCAGGATAGTCAAAATCCTGGGTGTTGGTCCACTTTAACCTGTTGATGTTTCATTATGCATGAAAAATATTCATGCATAATGGACACCAGTTCATGTATTTTCTGCAAGATAGGTGGAATAGATGAAGGTATCCAACCGCTCACTCAGGTGCTGGCACAGCCTAGTCCAGTGAGATCCATGTACGTTTTATCTTCACAAATGTAAGGATGTTCAAGCTGGCTGTGTATAGGTGGATTTTCTTGTTGTTGATGACACCCCTGCGGTGCTGAACACACGTTCTGATAGGACACTTGCCACAAAGCAGGCAAGCACTTTCAAGGCATAGAGGGCAAGCTCTTGCCACATGTCCAATTTACCGACTTGCTTGGTGGAACTCCACTATTGCCTGCTGTTACTGCACACACACCCTTTCCAACATACATATGTCAAGTGTAATTCCACCCGATCTCAAATCACCTATGAGACGGTGGGTGTGAAGTTCCCCTGCGGTGCAGATAGGTGAGCACCAGCAGGATGTGTACAGCATGTCTGGATAATGGACCCAGAAGCTTTGCACCACCAAGTCGAGCACATGCGTCAGCCGACGGATGTGCCTCAACCCAGCTTGGCCCATGGCTGTTACTAGGTTCTGCCCATTGTCGCACACCATCTAGCTGGGCTTTAGGTTCAGCGGCAGCAACCACTCATCTGTCTGCTCCTGGATGCCAGTCCACATTACCTGAGGGTGTGTGGTCTTTCGCCCCCAGACAGATGAGTTTCAGCTGATTGGATGAGGAGGCAAGAGAGGGGGAAGCAGAGTAGGAGGCAACAGGAGGCAACAAGTGATGTCCAGCAATCCTGGTTGGTGGAAGTATATGCGCCTAAGCGTTTTGCAGCTCGGGCCCGCCCGCCACTACATTAACTCAGTGACCAGTTAAATAACCGGTTCCCTTGCCAAAAGATTGTTAAAGCATTTCAAAGGCAAGCATTTTTCAAATGTTCGCATTCAAGCCCGGGGGTCGTGGGTGATATGGGCCAAATGTCCACTTTCTGTCTATTGTTTGAGGAATAGAAAGCTGAATGCTTCCCTGGGATGGTTTGAATAGGCTTGGTGGTGGCAGCGGTGGTCTCACATCCTCCCTTTTGGGGGAGACAGGTGTCCTTGTGGAGGCAGTGGTAGATGCTGAGGCAACGGAAGCATCAGAGGGAGCCTCGGGTGCTTGCATGTATTTATTTTAATAATATCATTTTTAATAATGCTAATAATGTTTTTTGGTTTTCTTTGCAGGTTCCTTGTGATGGATGTCATGCAGAGATCTCCCTAGCTTCAGTGGCTGATGGCAAAGCATGTAATGAACCCGTGTCTACCTCCTCCTCCTCGGCGTCGTGCCACCACTGAGCCCTCAATGTCATTTAGGAATCAGTAGTGCCTTGGCCATATTGCGTTTGTTTCTATCACGTTCCAGTGGTGGAAACAGGATGTGATGTTATCTTTATAGCGTGTACCCAGCAGGATGGCCACCCACTAATTAGCACTGTGGTCAGTCTGCAGGCACTGGGGCATGTAGTGGCTCATGTCAGCCAGGCTGCCCTGAGTCAAAGAAAAGCTGTCTTCAGAGGGGGGAATCTCCTCCACCGCATCCCCCCAGCCATGCTTCAGAGATGCACATTAGCTGCGCTGGGTGCCACTCTGCTGTGAAGAAAAGTCTGCCTCCAAAGCCTCCAAAACTGTCCCTTGGCTGGCCGCTGTCTGTCTGGCAACCCACCTTGTAGCCACGTGTGACCTGTGTAAATGTGCCTTCTTCTACCTCCTGTGCTTCCTTCTGTGGCAATAATACATTCCTTGTCATGTCCTGAAGTGTTTTTTTCTAGCAGGCAAAGAATGGGGATGTTATCTCTGACGATGGCATCATCAGCGCTGATTATTATATTGTGGCATATTATATTGTGGCGTATAGTGGCATATTAGAAGCACAGCAGCATGGCACAAATGTCCCTCATGGAGGCCCACTCATTAGTGATGAAGTGCTGTTGGTCTGCACTGTGACTCACCCAGGCATTTTGGAGCTGGAACAGCTGGAACTATTAATCACATGTGCCAGCCAATGGATGTGACTTAACCAAGCTCGGTCCAAGGCTGCTACTAGGTTCAGCCCATTGTCCAACACCACCTTGCCAGGCTTCAGGTTCAGCAGCAGCAACTACTCATCTGTCTGCTCCTGGATGCCATGACTGGATGAGGAGGCAGGAAAGAAGGAAGCGGAGCAGGAGGCAACGAGTGGAGGCATAAAGTAATACTGACAATGTTTTTCTGGCCAGGGACGTGATGAAGATTATTCAGTGTCCCAACCTCCTGTAATTTTTAGTTTGTACAGTGCCACAGAATACAATCTATAAATAAACAGTAATAATAATATAAATTGTTCCCTGGTGATGGACGTTGTGCAGAGATTATTTACAATTGTCCCTCTTTAGTGACTGGTGACGCAGCGTGCAAATGACCCGGGGACTTGTCATTTGTCATTGTTTGAAAAAATGCCATGCTGGTGAAATCCTTTGAGCCAGCTTTTTCCATGCTCATTCCCTGTGCCTGGTGGGCAGTAGTAGCAAGGGGCTGACCGCTGATGGTTTGCACCCTTCTCCCTCTTCTGGGGTTGTGTGGCCACCGCCTCTTCCACCAAAATCTGATTGTCTTCAGTTCATGTTCGGTCTAGGACTTTGTCATCACCCCTGGGATCGTATTCCACCCACTCCCCGTTACCCTCCTTCTCAGCCTCCACATTGCTGAAAGATGCAGCAGTCATCCCTTGGGTTTCATCCACGTCGTAGATGTCCTGCGATGGTCCCATATCCTAGTTGTACACAAGTTGTTGAGCATCTGGAAGCCCCTATGTCTCCAACTGGGGCAGGTGCAGGTGGATGGCCCATGAAATCCCAGTTAGGAGTGTCATCATGGAACATTAGTGACTGCTCAGTGACTTGTGGCTGAGACGACCTTGCTGATTTGAAGGGGGGTGAGGTCAAGTGGAGTGGGCTGAAGACAAAAAAAGGGGTGAGCGGAAAAAAAAAGAAAAAATATAATAATAATACTAACAATGTTTGGTTTGCAGGTTCCTGGGCATGGTCGTGGTGAAGATTATTCAGTGTTCACCTGCTTTGCAGGTCCCTGGTGAACTTGAAGTTGAAGCACTGTGTGCTATCAAATCTTTCAATGCCTCAACTTGGTCTGGCCTCACCATTCTGGCAGCGGTACTGGGGCCTACAAGAATACACTGCAAATCCTGTAGCCTGCTGGCACTGAAGGAAGATGTAGCAGGCACAGATGTAACATGACCTCTCCAGCAGTGGCAGCGGCACTGCAGCCACGTCCCTGTCCCTTATTTGCTGATTTCTTCATTTCATTAAATTAAATAAATTACAGACAGTGGCCTGTCCCTGGAAGTGACCTGTAAAGGACATTTAGCGGATGTTTCTCCTCCTCATTATATAAGCAGCCTGTCCCTGGAAGTGGCCTGAAAAGGACAATTAGCAGAGGTTCCTTTGTCCCTAGCTGTCCCTGAGTATGTGAGCTCCCTGTTCTTGGAAGGGCAATGAATTGTACAGTTAGCTTTGGACATGGACTCCCCCCCACCCCCCACCCCTTACTCATCCTGTCAAGAAAATATTTATTATCTAGTTTTTTAGTTTTCTGTTATTATTTTGAGTACCTTAAGTAGCCCATCTTGTGCAGGGCAATAACCATAAGCCATAAAAAAGCTTGTTTTTTTACATTTATGTATTTCTTTAATTATTTAGTGTTCTGTTATTACTTTGAGTACTTTCCCTGGACCATTTTTGCAGAGCAATCACCCTGGTGTTCCCCTTGATTTGCAGCAACTCAGTACCTTGCTTACCCCCATTTTACAGCCATTTTTGGTCCCCCAAATTCGGATCCCCATTGGCTTCAATGGGGTACAGTGGTAAATTGGGGCGAACTTGTCGAACCTGAACTTCAAAGGGTTCACCCATGCCTACTAATCACCTCATAAACTGAGTTCACCTATACATTGTGAGAGATCTCTGCACTTTCTGTACTCTACACAGCGAACCTCTCGACCCCAAAACCAAGATCGGTACTGAGGATTTAGAAAGAAATAACTTTCTGAAACTTCACGGGACTATCCAAGCTAAATTAGAAAAAATAATGATAATACTCACCCCTGCTCCCTTGCAGTTGCTCTCCCCAGCTCCCACTCTTAGTAACCTACCCATTCCTGAGATCATGTTTTGAGTTAAAGGGACACCCCCTACACCCAATACCCTGACGCTGGAACTAGGTGAAAGCTTTTAAAAATATTTATTTACCTGGTTTCAGCTTCAGGGGAAGGTTGGTATTTTGCATCTGAAATTTTGATGCTTTCAGAGGGAGGGGAGAAAGCAGACCTCAAATTTACATATACTTAGACCCAGAGGGAGGGGCACGGCACCCCAAGAGGCCCCTGCCACAACTTCCTCCAAATAGGAGCACCAACAAGCAATTAATAATCAAAATTATTTTATTACTTCCATATCAAAATTGGTAGATCATAAAAACAACATAGACACATGACAGTACATACCACACTTATTAAAAACCTAACTGCATATTTGCCCATGTGTTGTTATTACAATAATGAGTTCTATCAATATAGGACAAGCCTAAAATGTAATTGAAAAGTTATGGAGGACCTGGGAACCGCTGCACACTATGTGGAGTCTCCAATTTGTGTGGTGTAGCTATACAATTCCTAAAACTAAACTATCCATTTAAAACCCTCCCCACAAAAATAGGGTTTTAAATGGATAGTTTAGTGTTAGGAATTGTATAGCTATACCACACAAATTGGAGACTCCACATAGTGCATTGGTTATTATAGTGAGCACACAAACAATAGCATTTCGGAATACGGTTCTGCACCACCCCTGCTTTTTGTTGATTCAAATTTACATATAAGTAAATATTCAAAAGAGCCTAAAATGTATTAAAGCGGAACAAAAATCAAAAAGATTCCAGGGCTGGCTGCTGTTACATGTCCCCCTGGGGCTCCGCAGAACTCACCTGCTTTCTGGCGCCCCCAGGAAAGAAAACATCCGGTGGCCACATCCCCGAAATCTTCAGACTGTGAGCATGCTCCTGCCTCCAGCCATTCAGATAGGCCGGGGATGGAAGGGCACCGCTGGGGATGTGGACGCGCATGCGCCATTGGACCGGGAAGAGGTGAGTTTTTCTGGGTAGTTCGGGGTGGGGCTCACACAGTGAGGCATCCTAATTTGGGATGCCCCCGGGGAACGGAACAAAACCAGGGATAGTCAAAATCCCTGGTTTTGTTCCATTTTAATGTGTATGAAGGATACAGAAAATCTTACAATCTATTAGCATGTAAGAGAGGGTGCAGAGGAGCTTAATATCTATTAGGGATTGCAGTCTACAGTGCTATTTATTTTACAAAATCAGTGCTGGACTGGGGTGCCTGGGGCCCACCTGTAGAACTGATTGTGGGGGCCCACCCTAAATTTAGTTGTAAGTATAACTGGATTATTTTCAGTGCCCATGCACAGAAAGATTATGCCAAACGGTAGTGTCTCTTTGCATGGACGTAGCTAGGCTTTCTGGCACCCGGGGCAAAGATTCAAAATGGTGCCCCCCCATCTGTTCTCATGCCCCTTTTTGGTGCCCCCCTGCTCCCCCCTAGCTAACTACAGGGGCTGCAGGAGGGTGCGAACGCACCAAGGCCCAGAGGGTCAGGGGTGGCCCCATCACTGTGGCTTCTCCACCTTATTCATGATACTTGTGCTCACTTGGCATCATTTAGAGAAAGGAAGCGCCATTTGTCTCCACTGTTTCAGTTTTTATTGTCTAAATGCATTCAGTTTTATTAAAAGTCTTACTGTATAAGCCTTGACAGGGCCCCATATAATATTCACACCAGGGCCCCATCGCATTTAGTAAAGCCACAGCTGCATGTGTGCACTGGCGAGGTAAGAAAAGACAATGCATAGTTCGGGTGAATGCCCCCCTGTGTGTATGCCCCTAGGTCACTCACCTTCATGGTGCTCCCACAACGCAGCTTTGGGCGAGAATGATTGGCTGAGCGGCTCGTTTAACCAGTCAGCATGCTCGCTTTCACTCGGCTCCCTTCGGAGCCGCTGAATGGCTAAGCACATGAGCGGCGCCGAGGGGAGCTAAGTGCACCACTGGCCACATCTCCTGTTCACCTCCTTGCCGTTGTGTGCCTGCGTCGCCTATTCAGAAAGGCCGGGCACAGGTAGGCGTAGGGCTACAGGTGAGCCAGATTCCGATTTTCATTTTTTGGGGTGTTGTTCCTCTCAGTAGGGTCATCCCAAATTAGGTGTATGCCATTAGGTCACTCACCTTCCTGTCGCTCCTACGGAGCAGACTCGAGTGAGAACAAGCGCACTGATTGGCTGAGTGTCCTGTTCAACCAATCAGCATGCTCACTTTCACTTGGCTCTCTTCTGCACCACTGGTAGCTAAGCACACGATTGGTGCCGAAGGGAGCCGAGGGTGCCGCTGGGCGAATCCCCCGCTCACCTCCTTGCCATTGCGTGCCTGCACTGCCTATTTAGAAAGACCCGGTGTGCACCCGGCTAGAGGAGAGCCAGGATACAGTGCAGAGGCATAGCAAGGGCTCCGAGAAAGGTGAGTGAAATGGGGCTTGTGGGAGTAGAACTCGGATGGCCCTGGAGTCTTTTAGACTCCAGGGTCTCCAATGTTCCTCTTTAAATGGGGATCCAGGGGCCCACCAGGGCATTCCCTGGTTTCCCTGTGGGCCAGTGCGAGTCTGCTCACAAAGTGTTATCAGGCACAGTTCATTCAGACACTTGTGAACCTCCCAGCTAATGTATTGTCAGAGACAATTGGAGGGCCTGGGGGCAAGACAGACAGACAGACAGACACAGGACTGACACGCACACTGGTACCTACCAACTTTTCATTGTGCGAAAGAGTGACATTTGTTAAATTAGGCCACGCCCCCTCATTGATTGATGAATAGGAGATAGGGTGTAACAGTTACAACACTATAAACATTTTAAATTGGCAAAATAATCATTTATTGATGCAGATCTACATGTTACACCTCAAAGAGGGACAGATGAGAACATCGACAGGGGGACATGGACTCAAAAGAGGGACAGTGTCTCCAAATCAGGGACACTTGGGAGGTATGTAGATATATAGAGACATATTATTTATTAATATTATTAGAATGATTCTTTGTTGTTCTAGCACTGTCTTCTTCTGTACTGATGCACAAGGTAAACATAACAGACAGGTTGGGTCACTTAAAGCGGAACTGATTTTTTTTGCTATCCTGGCTTTTGTTGCTTGCCCCCAGGGCATCCCAATTTGGCAAACCCAGATCATCTATACATCTATGGCTCAAGCATGGACTCTCATCCAATCAGAGCCACTTGTGGCTCATATTTAATGATTTTAGCACACCAACATTGTGCTATTAGAAAGAAAAGGTACCTAATGTTGAATTATTTTAGCACAAAGCTTTGGATCTGGTATGATGAGGTTCAGAGGGCAACAATTAACCATCTTATGTAAGGTAGTGAGGCGAGGGAGGATTGAGGGGCAGCAGGGCACTGGTTAGCGCTGACAAATAAATAAATAATCAATGCTGTGTCCTAGGAAAGAGAAAACTGGTCATTTTCAGTGTTTTCCGCACACCAACGCTGTACTATTAGAGAAAAAGTTGTTGATGTTAAATAGTTTTAGCACATCAACACATTGCCATTAGAGAGAAAGGGTCACTGATATGTCTGCTGTGGCTTCTGGTCCCCCGCATGGAGACCTGCACTTAATCACTTAATCAGTTCAGTATAGCTAACTGCAAGGATGGGAAGAGGCAATGTTCTGCTTAAAGCAGGAAAAAAAACACCAGCGGCTGGCCTGGAATCTAAAAGATTCCAGGGCTGGCCATTGGCTTTTCTGATGTGTAAAACCCCAGTTAACACGTAAAAACGTACCTTCCCACGCTCCAAAGGTGCATGTGCGGGCTCTCGTCCAATGAAAGCCGCCTGCTGTGTCTGAGTCATTCGGCAGCCGGCTCTCAATGTTTTACAAGGGGGAGCGCGCGTTGAGCATCCCCTGCAAGGACTGACTGGGCAATTCATTTTAATGAGAGACGCTGAATGGGAGGTGGCTCTCATTGGACGGGAGCCTGTGCATGCACCTTTGGAGCATGGGAAGGTTCGTTTTTACAGGCTAACTGTTTACAGGCTAACTGTTTTTACAGTGGGGCATTCCTGGCTGGCCACTGGTGGGTTTTGTTCCATTTTTGAACTTTTGAACTTTTCCGGATTTTGTTCCATGCACCCGAATTGGGATGCCCCGCTGTGTCAAACTCCCCAGAGCGCCCAGTAAAACTCACCTCTCCTCAGTTCAATGGCGCATGCATGGGCTCTGATTTAATCCCAGATTCGGGATGGCCCAGGTCACAGAACAAAACCAAAGTCAATTTCCCGGGATTTGTTCTTCTTTGAAGTGGACCAAAACCCAGGATTTTGACTATCCTTTTGGTCTCTTTTCCCGGGGCACCTCGATCAGGGGTGCCTCGCTGCTTGAAACCTCCCAGATCGCCTAAGGCAACTCACCTCTTCCGCGGCCGCTCGTCCAATCAGTGCCCTCGAAGCTTGTGCCACCCTTGTGCAGGTGCGTGCTATTCAGGAACTCCTGCTTTGCCATTCTGGCCGGGGGGGGAGTGTAAGCGCCCAACTGGTCCAGTAGAAAACAGTTCCCTGCACTGAGCTGCCAGCGGCTGTGATTAGTGGCTTATGTGCAGTGAGCGGCCGCTGATTGACAGCTCTGCATGCTTCCATCACCGTAGCGTTGCTGATGGCGGCTTTGGTGCCCTTAGACTCCATCCTGCCTTGTGGTGGCTTTGGCTGCAGGTTTTTCCAGGAGCCGCTGATAGCTTTGTTGCTGGCCCCGCGGCTCATCAGACTGAAAATCCTCCTGGACCAGACCATAGCCCAAAGGTCGGTGGAGGCCCCCTTTGCAGGGTACGTGGTGGGACGCGCCCCTTGCCCCCTCCTCATATTCTGGCCCTGATGTTAATATATATATTACTGGAAATCCAAGGTGAACATCAATGGCTAACAAGGTATAACAACTTACTGATACTATATATATATATATATATATATATATATATATATATATATATATTACTCTAATATATATACTGTTAAAATATATATTGATTATATTTACCATTATATGTATCTAGTTGCATATATTGTATCACACCATTACTGTACGTGTCCTTGAATGTATTCAGTGGTAAGAGAACATAGCACTACATGGTGTATTACTGTGTGACTGGTGCATGTGATAAATAAACATATAAACAACCCCTTACCTTAGTGTGGAACCTTCTCCCCTATTATACCTTTATTTCTCTCACTTTGATCTTTGTAGCATGCCAGCGCGGGCACGCTCCCTGTTAGAGGGTAGCGGGGGATGCGGCCGTCAGTGCAAACGAGTGGCCACGCATGCACCGTAGGACCCGGAAGAGTTGAGTTGGTTGCCCCGGGGCAGGGACCAAAACCCAGGATAGTCAAAATCCTGGGTTTTGGTCCACTTTAAACTGTTTTCACTTCCTGCAATCTGTTGCTATTGGCAACTCTACACCAAGTCTGTAGACCAATATTTTTTTTATTTTAAAGCTGCTCCCTATGTTAGAAAATGTGTATTCTATAGAAGCAGTCTCTGCAATCTGGTGCTAGTGGCAACCGTACATCAAGCTCTACAACAAGAGAAATAAGCCTTGTAAACCCAGAGCACTGCTGCTGGGTATGTGTAAGGTTGAGTGAGCTCCCTCACCTCAGCAGCAGCCATAGCAGCAGTGTTCTGTGTGTACAGGACTCACTTCTCTCCTCTTGCTGTACAGACTTGGCGTATGGTTGCCAATAGCAACAGGCTGCAGGTAATAAAAACTGCTTCCATAAAATACACATTTGCTAACTTAAGAAAATATAAAAAAAACTAGATCAGCTCAGAGCATGAAGACATCCCTTTGGCACACAATATTATACACTTTCAAAAATATCATTGAGGATGAATTTTCCCTTTAAAGCTGAACAAACCCCCCCAGCGTGGCGTGCTGGAATCCAAAAGATTCCAGGGCCAGCCACTTACTTTCCCCAGGGACATCCCAAATCAGGATACCTCACTGTGTTAAACCTACCAGGGCACTCACCTTTCCCGGGACAGGGCGCATGTACGGGTTCTCGTCCAATCAGAGCCACTCTAATTGTTTCCAATGGGAAGCACATGCTGGTGCATCCCCCTGCGGTGTGCATCCCCATAGAATTCAATCAGAGCCCTTTGCAGAGTGACATAGTCAAGGCAATGAGCTCTGATTAAATCAGAGCCCATGCATGCGCCATTGAACTGAGGAGAGGTGAGTTTTACTGGGTGCTCTGGGGAGTTTGGCACAGCGGGGCATCCCAATTCGGGTGCATGGAACAAAATCCGGAAAAGTTCAGAAGTTCAAAAATGGAACAAAACCCACCAGTGGGCAGCCAGGAATCTAAAAGATCCTGAATCGGGATGCCCCGCTGTGTGAAACACCCCAGGAAGCCCAAAAAACTTGCCACGCTCTAACAGCGCATGTGCGGGCTCTCATCCAATAAGAGCCGTCTGCTGTGACAACGTCATTCCGCAGGTGACTCTCATTGTTTCCAACAGAACCCAGGAAAGTCAGACTTGGTTTAAGGTTGCCAATAGCAACAGACTGCAGGTAATAAACACACATTTGCTAACACAAGAAAATATACAAAATACTAGATCAGCTCAATACCTTGAAGACATTCTTTTGGCACACAATATTATACACTTTCAAAAATATAATTGAGGATGGAACAAATTCCACCAGCGGGCCGGCCACTTACTTTCCCCAGGGGCATCCCAAATCAGGATACCTCACTGTGTGAAACCTCATTAATAACTGACCTTTTTCCCGTTTCAGGGCGCATATGCGGGCTCTCGTCCAATCAGAGCCATTTGCCTTTCGCAAAAAGACTCTAATTGTTTCCAATGGGGAGCACATGCTGGAGCATCCTCTGCACCCCGCCGCAGCCTGCACCCCCATAGAATTCAATCAGAGCCCTTTGCAGAGTAACTTAGTCAAGGCAATGAGCTCTGATTAAATCAGAGCCCATGCATGCATGCGTCATTGGACCGAGGAGAGGTGCATTTTACTGGGCGCTGGGGAGTCCCAATTTGGGAGCATGGAACGAAACTCGGAAAAGTTCAAATCCCCAGGTTTTGTTCCGCTTTAAAGTGGAACAAAAACCATCAGTGGCCATCCAGGAATCTAAAAGATCCTGAATCGGGATGCCCCGCTGTGTGAAACCCCCCAGGAAGCCCTGCTGTGAAAACGTCATTCGGCAGGAAACTCTCGTTGTTTCCAACAAAACCCAGGAATGTCAAATTCCTGGGTTTAGTTCCGCTTGAAGCGTTCGAGCCACAAGCCAGTATGTGGAGAAACCCATGTTAGGCTGCTGCAAGGATTGATGGGTAATGCTATCTGTCCTTGTATTGGGTACTGTGCTAATTCTTTCTGTTTTAAGAAAGCACCTCTTCTCCTAAACTCCACTAATATTTTCTCTCCTTAGAATGACGCATTATTTTATCTCATGCCTTATTCTGAAACGTCTCTCATTTCCGTGAGATATTTTCCGGGACAAGTTGAGAGAATGGAGTCCGGCGAGCGAGATCGGGGAGGCATCAGCCGCTGCTCTTTCATTTTAAACATCCTGGAATTCTCCTCGAAGTGAAACACGTAACACGTGACAGCCAGAGTGAAGCGTGAGTGAATAGAAAAGGCGAGCTCTGCAAACACGTCAGGCTTGCGGCTAAAAAAACATAATAATAACGATGGAGCGTCTCCATAGCTCTTACGTGGGAAGGGGTGCGCGGCAGCCGCAGCAAGGCGACTATTTACAAACTTTGCAGCACAGCCACAACAACAGCAACAACAACAACCTGTGCCTTGCAGAGCACACAATGCAAGTTGGAGATGAAGTGAGGCAGGGGGCTGGGATGTGCTGGGCTCCCCTCCTCCTCCTACTCCTCCTCCTCCTCCTCTCCTCCCCGCCTGGCCTGCCTCTGCTGCTGTCTGGAGATAGGAGCTTTGCTGTGTCTTTAATGTGCAGTCGGGGGTGGTGCCTTTCTCTCTCTGCTTAAGGCTCCTTTGATATTAATAGTGTTGGTGTCTTGCAACTGACGTAATGCTCACAGACTGAGGTCCTGACAAGCGATAACATTGCTGATAAAGAGCTGATCCCTCTGCAATCTGCTCTCCTGGCCAGCCAGGGATCTCTTATTAAAGCCCACAGCATCCAGATCTGTCTTTTTCCTCTCTCTCTCTCTCTCTTTCTCCTCCCCCCCCCCCTCTTGTTTCTTCTTCTCCTCCACCTCCTTTCCCTAGCCCCCCAGTCCTTGTTCCTGTCTGTGTCTCAGCACTCAGACATACACACACTGGGGGGGAACAGGAAACCTAAGTCTTCGCTCCCCCCCTCCTCTCTACACCACCACCAAAATAATCAGAGATCAACTCCGCAACTAACAAGGAGGAAACGTTACATGGATCACGTTGGAACTCCACCATCTTTCAGACTACTGCTGAGGTTATTGCAGATCAATCAACAGGTAAGAGAAAAAGAAAAAGGGGGGGGGGGGTTATTTGAGTAGATCCGACAGAGAGATCAGTGCAGGCAAGAAGAAGGATCGCTGGTAATTTCTTGCTCTTTCATTCTCTCTCTCTCTCCGGCTTCTTTCATTTTTTTTTTAATGTGCTTCAATCTCCAGCGACGTAAATATCATAGCACGCGTGTTGTTTGATAGGACGCAGTGCACGATGGAGCTCCTACAAAAAAAAAAAATGTTAGACTTGCCAGCAAAGTCCCCTGATACGCAGGGACGGTGGCAGATTTGTCCTTGGATAGGGCTGCCCCCTGATTTTTCAGCACTGATCAACTTTACGGCTGGCTCTTTTTTTTCAGTCCTCTCTGCACTTCCTAATGGCTGATTGAATCATGTTGACTTTCTTTAAGTAGAAGCCCATTGAAATTAAAAAAAAATTGCTAAATTTGCAAAAATTATTTCCGAAGGCCTGAGACGAGGTCGGAGTTGGATGCAGGTCCTTCGGGACGGTGTCGTGATGAATTAGCACATCAGCAGTGTCCCTGGAAATGATTAGAACATGTTCTCAATTATGATAAATGTGGGGGAGCTGAACCCAAACAAGTGCCCCCTTTTCTTTTTTTTTTGGTCTCAATGCACCAAGGGAGAGAGGAGGTTGAAATGTTCCCTCTCACATTTCACGTGCATGGGAGAATTTTTTTTTATGCATGGTGGGTCAAAAGCACGAGACATGAAAATTGCCTCCTCCAGTCTCCAGTAGCCCTGGCTCATCCTGCTCTTGTCCTGGTCCAATGTGTTGAGCCCCCGTCTGCAGCAGCACAGTCAAGTTCACACACACACACACACACACACACACACACACACACACACACACACACACACACGAGGAGATAACAGGACTGAGGACTTGATTGTTGCTTTTGTTTTTATTTCCTCACTTTCTTTTTGTTGTTTGCTGTTGCTCAGTTGAAGTTACTTCCAGGTCACCTTTTTTTTTTTCTTAAAGGAGCGACCCACTTTTTTGCCAGGACTCGTAAAGGATGGATGTGCTTTTTTTATTTACATTTTTTCATTTCTTAAGCCCAAGCTGATAACAAAAAATTACTTTCATTGCTTCTTATTGGTTGTGATCATGACTCTCAGGGAATCCCAAGGACAATGATGATAAATAGTAAGTCTGGCAAAAGTTTTATTTACTCATGTTGGGGTAAGGGAAGGGGATGCTGTGGATGCAGAAATCACAGTTTTATTATTTTTATTTTATTTAGGCCTTGTTTTTTTATTTGAATTTATAATGTATTTTTAATTTACTAAATATATGATGACGATGTAATGTTCGGTGAATTTTTTGTTGGGCTTTTCCATTTATAAATGAATGACTGGCATAGTTTGATTGTTTATATAGCTTTTGTATTTTGTAATTTGATTGATCTAGGCAGTTTTTTTTTCTCCCATGCAGCCTGAAAGCGTATTTCTTTCTGCACACAATCTGAAATGAGTCATTACGCTCTATTCTTAATCCCTTTTATTCTATTTTTTTTATGCTGATAATAGAAGAGACATTGAAAAGGGATCTGAACTAACAGATCGCCCGAATGAATGCCCAGTACCTCTATTGCTTTTTTCTTTTTATATTTTTTATTTTTATTTTATCCCAGCACGTGCATTGGAGAAAGTCAATATTCGTATCAGATGAGGGAATAGGCCTTAGGTGCAATTTGTGTTCCTGTGTGAGATTGGGAGAAGTCAACACACAGTTCCTTTTTTTTTACAGCAAGGACAAAGTGTTTGAACAGTTGCAAAGTGTTGAAAAGTTAGTAGCATGTTACTGCTCAAGATGATGGAGCTGGGCTGCAAGGAGGGAAAAAAAAGAGGCCTGATGCTAATCAGGACCCACAAAGTCTAATCACACCAGTACTCGCCTGGAAATGTATTTTTAAATCTTATGTAAATATACTGTGCAGTAAGGAGTTGAGGTCAGAGAGATGCAGGAGAGCATTCCTTTGGGGACTTGAATGGAAACTCTAAATATAAGTAAATCACAAAGGCAGTCTTTATTTCATCAAGCATGGCTAGGTTGAAAAAAAATAAGGAAACTCTTAATCACTGTCAGCATTTTTTCGGAGTCATTAATAGTGTTGTATACTTATTCTCCAGAAACTTGAGTAATGTTGATGATGGTGGTGTTGGTGGCTTTTAAGTCAACATTGAGGGTCAAACATTTTAAAGTAAATGAATTTACCTTTAAAGCAAGATTATCAAGGAAAATCTTAGAGCAGTTTGTAGACGTACGTACTCAGATTAACCTATCTGTGTCTTCTATACACAAAGGTTAATTATTTAGGTCGTCCTGTAAACACTCTACTGTTGCTATCTCTCCTAGCCACTGACGATGACATGACTGTCTGGAAATGATACCAGACCTTTTGATTTATTTTCCAGTGGTTAGATTTTTTTGAAAATTTTGACGTGGCTAATACAAACACCGGTTTCTAAAGCTTATCTGTGTATTCACTGTTTTTTTTCCACTACTTTCATTCATTTGGGATGCGTAACTATCTAAACTTGGCCTTGAGGTCTGGTGGCCTGTCTGTCTGTCCCAAGGCCTAGACCAACATTGGTCAGGTTGAAACAGCCAACCGGAGGTCTTTTGCTTGAGTCAGGCCTCTGTTTTTTTTCAGCTTTGCATTAAAGAATAAAAAAGTAAATTAGGTACATTGGCTACATTTTATGAACGTATGTTTGTTTGTGTGTACGGAAAATTTAAAGGACCCAAATGCTGTGCCAACTAGCTCTTATATTAAAAGCAAACATGCACAAATTGGTAGTAAAAATACAATTTCGCGACACAGGGGCGTATTTTCGATTCTGTACGGGGGACGTAAAATAGACCATTCATTCAATCAGCTGACAACTTTCCAATATCTGTTTGCCTTTGCCTAATTTACTTTCCACAGGACAACTATTGTGGTAGTCTGGATTCGTTTTTTGGCAGTCGCGGACAACTGTAAACGCAGACGTTTCTGTCCCAAATATTACACCTCACAAGTCAAATCTGAGTTTATAACACTAGACAGATACTTTAACATAGAACACATTACATTTTCCATATGCTACTCCGCGGGACTCTGTCTGGTCCTATGTTCCTGTCTAACCCCCACCCCCCTTGTCTTAACTCCTTTCAGGTTCTTCAGTCCCCTTTGGCAGTGAATAGGTTAAGGATTTCAAATTCAATGTTTCTATTTCAAATCTTAGGATCTCAAGTGCGACTCTTGGCTCTGAAACTTGTTTTAAAGGTAAAATCCACACGCGTCGGCCTCAGCTAGACTGTATTGACCACAGAAGGGGAAAAAGTTGTCTAAACAGACGCTTGTATTGTCTATGTTCACCGGATACTAATTCAATTAAAAAAATAAGATTTTTTAATGGCGTGATGTTTGTAACTTAATAAACAGAGTCATGGTTGTAGTCACTCTTTGACATTTTCTTAACACTAGAAATAGGTAACATAAGTTTTTGGGGCTAAGCAATTTGTTGGTGGGTGTATTTAGCAGTCAATAAAGGTGCTGAGGTTTAGTTTACTAACATAAACTTGGTGTGATTGGTTCAAAATGATGAACGTGACTTTTAATAATTATCAATATTCTATATAAGATTCATATTAATATTAATAGGTTAGTTCTGCCATGTATTCTGCAGAGTTATCGAGAGTACAAAGAAGCTTTCTCATCAGCTAAACCATATCTCCTAACTGACCTCCATTTAGATGGACTTTCCTTGTTGACACCCAAAACCTTTTGTTCTTTTTAGCCTATTTATTCTGTTTTGGGTTTGAATAATGTTATACCTTCCCAAAAATGTTTTATGGCTCTCTAATCATCTAGCCTTTACATTGTCTTATTGCCATTTTCAAGGGTCAATCCATAATAGTCTATTTCAGTTTTACACTTTTTATAGCTCACGTAAAGTAAGGGTAAAAAAAGAGTCTCTATTTTGGGCTCCTCTGCAAACTGAAAGCATTAGGTCCCCTAAAGAAAAAGACACTCTAACATACCTACAGAGTTTGTGTAGGTTTTGTTAACAGGAAATTGCGGCACGTCACTCTTATTCGAACAGTAGCTGTTGTTTATTTACTGACTGCTATGATACAGTTTACAGAGTGCATGCTACTTTCTCCATACATGCAGCACTTTATACTTTAACCTTAGCACATATGGTCAAACATACATTGACCCAGCCGTAGGGATTTAAATTGTGGGAGAAAAACCATGCAAAACCATGCAAAACCTGATAGTATCCCAAGTAGGATATAAACGCAGGCTACCATTGCTGCATGGAAATAGCTATAACCACTATAATGCTCTGTGGTGCCTTTTTTATTCCTCTTTTAAGTTTGGATGTAGAAAAAAACTTCTCAGCTGTAGCTTTTTCTGCTTCGAAGTGTAGTTCTGTATTTGGACAGGTTTTTATTCTCCCAGAAAAACACATTCAACTTTTTTGTTTTATTCTGTAATTCTATTAAGAATAAAAAAATGTACTGCATCTATATATGTTCTTTGTGCTATTCATGGCAGGAGTATTTTTGTAACGCGGGGTGTCCTCCTTTACTGTCCTGAAAAGTTGATTGCAGTGGCGTAACTAAATGTGACGGGGCCCTGGTGAAAACATTAAATGGGGCACTTTGAAGGCTGAAAGTAAATGTTTTCTGTCTTTTAACTTATTTGGCTGCAGCTAGACAACTAAAGGCTGAAAGAGCAGAGACAAATGGTGCTTCCTTTCTCTAAATGATTCCAAGTGAGCACTTATATAATAAATAAGTTGGAGGAGCAACAAAGATGAGGCCCCCTGACTTCCTGGGATCAGTGTGGTTGCCCCCTGTAACCCCCACCATAGTTAAGCCCCTGCATGATTGATTTTGATTCTTCAGGTCCAAAATAATTTTGATATACTTTCTTTTTATTTCAAAATAAAATAAATAGGGCTGTCCCTTTTTAAAATTCCCCTCTCCTTAATTTATCTTATGTTATTACATTGAATACAGCCTCTGCATTATTGTAATGGCCGTTTTTAAATGGTTTTAAGAAGGGGGGAAGTTTTACCTTTACTTCACGGTCTGTAAAGTTGATGGTAGTGCAAGAGCCTGTTAGATAACAAAAAGTGTCCCTCTACATTGCCTTGGAAAACTCTCAAATAGGCTTATTTGCTAAAGGAGTCACTGGATTGGAGTAATATTATAAGTTTGGCTTTTGTATCTGTTTTTTATTTACTGTTCCACTTTGCTCCCTGCCCCAAAGGAAAGTTCAATATAATGCGCCTACTGCACTATGGTGCAATTGAATCATTGCCGTAGGGTCATTCTGCTGGGGGCTCCCGTGAAACTGCAACAGGTGAGTGTGATAAGTCGGGAGAGAGGAAGATGAGTATGATAAGTTGCGAGAGAGGCAGATGAGTATGATAAGTCGGGGGAGAAGTAGATGATTGTGATAAGTCTGGAGAGTGGCAGATGGGTGTGATTAGTCGGACGAGAGGCAGATGAGTATGATAAGTTGGGAGAGAGGTAGATGAGTATGATAAGTCGGCAGAGAGGAAGATGAGTATGATAAGTTGCGAGAGAGGCAGATGAGTATAAGTTGGAAGAGAGGCAGATGAGTATGATAAGCCGGGAGAGAGGCAGATGAGTATAAGTCGGGAGAGATGTAGATGATTATGATAAGTCTGGAGAGTGGCAGATGGGTGTGATTAGTCGGAAGAGAGGCAGATGAGTATGATAAGTTGGAAGAGAGGCAGATGAGTATGATAAGTCGGGAGAGAGGCAGGTGAGTGTGATAAGTCGGGAAAGAGGCAGATTAGTGTGATAAGTCAGAAGAGAGGCAGATGAGTCAGGAGAGACAGATCAGTAAAAGTTGGGATGGGTATATCGATGCTCGAATAATTCAAAGCACTCTGACCCTCTCTCGCCCCTAGACGGTCAGCTGCCTCTTTTCTAGGATGAGTTTACGATTATTTCAGACTTAGCAAAAAGTTAACCTAACTAATTCTTGTATCAATATGGCTTAGAAACTTGATTTATCTGCATTTAGTATTCGTACCTTGCATTTGAGTGAATATATTACCAGGTGTCTTGATGTTGGTTGCCCTCCAGGGGATACTTTGACATGTTTAGTTTAGCTGCCATCGTATAAGGTGGCAAGGTGAATTTTTGTTATAAAAGGATGTGTTTTAAAAAGAGTAATTACCATGAACTTTTGTAAACTGTTTGTACATTAACAAATTAATATTAGTCAACTTAGATGTTTGGTGCCAAAAAAGTTTTTGTACATGTATAGGCCATTGATTACTTACTTTGTGTTTTATATCCCCTTCTCTGACCCTTATAACACTTGTGAACAGTGTTTTAAGAAATTCTCACACAAAACTCAACACACAATAAAATGTATAAAAAAGTTTTAAAAATCTCCTGCACCTGGTTGGAGGTTGTGGGTTCTGGAGCAATTCTACAGGTGAGGTGGGGAGGTTTCCTAATGAAATACAGATTCCCAGTGCGGTTTTCAATGAGGGCCTTTCCATTCTATGATGAAGAAACCTAAAGCCTGCAAATATATACCCTACAGATGGCTGTTACCCGTAAAACCAAATCACTACCTCGCTGGACGAAAAAAAATCCTGCACCTCACCTGTACAATTGCCCAATCTGGGGGCAGATAACCTAATGCATAGGTATTTATTATAGATCTAAAGCTAATAGCCTCTCCAAATCTTAATAAATCACCCTCTTCATATCTTTTTAAGAACTAAAACATCTATAAGTGACCCAACAAGGACAAATCCTGCCAAAAGTTTGACCACTAGGTGCCGAAACTTGTAGAAAACAAGATCATACATAAAAGCTAAATCAGAGTATTTGAAATGTCCAATGACTGTAAAAATAAAAATGCATGCACGTTTTTGAGATAAATACATGTAAGAACACAGATCAAGGGTAAGCTGAGCATTTTTACTGAGAGACAAATTTGCGATTCTTAAACTGTGACAGCTTAACAGATCTCTAGGTTGATTTTCTAAAATGACAACATTATATGATAGATGACGATTGATATCAAAAATTAACTTAGCGTTTTGCTAAGCTGTCACAACTTAAGTGTCCCAAATGTGTCCCTCTGAAAAGAAAAATGGTCAGTTTAAGTCCAAGGGAGACTTGAGAGGTCCAACCCCACACTCGAGGTTACTCAGGTTAACACAAGCTTTACCAAGGGAGTCTTTATGTAATAATGTTGAAAAAGACTTCCCTAGAGGAGGTATCTGTCTATATCAGCAGGGGCGTAACAACAGAGGGTGCAAAGGTAATGACCCCAATTGAGCCCATGATTTTTGAGGTCATCATTGTTGTTCCTTCAAACTTATTGGATTTTTGCATGCATGGCATCACATAAAAAAAGGAAACACCATTTTTCTTGGCTCTTTCAGTCTTTAGTAGTCAATTGATATAATTAGAAAAAAGGATTGCTCTTTGAGCCATGATGGGACCCCATTTAAATGTCTGCACAAGGACCCTATCACATTTAGTTACAGAAGTCAAAATACTCCATGCCACTCTTTTACCAAGAGGTCATGGTCTCAGCCTGGGCAGCAAGTTCTACTAGCATTTCTGAGGACTTATCATATTTCCAGATATGCTCGATTGACTGTCTAAAACAACAGTCAGAGATTATTCCATACATTTCTTTGAGGATTTTCATATTCCTGGTGGAGGCTTACAGTGATGAAATGCTTTCAGAAGGGGTCTTAGTGACCAGTGACCTCTCTCCAGGAGTTCTCTAGGAATCCATGGTCATAAAAGGGGGCATAAAGTTATACAGCCAACAGACGCTGCTCAACACACCCCGCATACATTTTTAATGGCACGTATATTTATTCCGTCTTTCAGATATATCCATCCCTCTTAAATTATTTACGCTTATATTGCTGTGTCAACTCGCCCCTCGGTGTTATTACTGACAAGCGTCTACTGTATTTGCCACCTGCAGGACTACTTGTAAAACTTGTGAGGGAACTTTATGGCAGTGGTGGAAGTTCGGTATTACCAAGGGTCAACACCTTTATTCTGAAAACCTCATGAATGTAAAAGATGACTTCAGTGGGGGTCAGCGTCCTGGTTTTAGTTTGTTAGGATGCAAAAAAAGTATAAAATACCAGCACAGTGCTGTACTGGGCTGCCGCACTGCAGCATAACATGAATGTGGTTTATGTAGTAACTTCTACCAACTTGGGCAACTTCTATTATTATTATTATTATTATTATTAAAAATAATAATAATATTAGTGTTATTGTTTTTTTTATTTATAGCACCATAAGTATAGGCTCCCTTTGCTATGTCTACTTCTTAATAGACTGCTTGCATAGTTATTTTGTAGTATCCAGTAATAGTATTATATCTGTATATTACTGTAAAGCATGAGCAGGGGAAGAGATCTTATGTGTAGTTTGCTTAGGCTCTGTATTTTTACTGTGCGAGTTTTGCTGATGCCACTACAAGCCTATACAGGCATAATTCTTTTTATAGGTACTGCAAGCTATGAGACAGTATCCCTGTTTTTATTGGCTTGATAATGTGATATTCACTGATAGTTTATTTACAGTATTTAGGACATCATTTATTAATGTTATACTTTTTAGTGTAAAAAGATTTTTTTTCATTTTTTAAAGCATATAGGCAGTTTGGAATCGATATAGTATTTTCCAGCAACATTACATTTTTTGTAATAGCTTCTATGAGTCATTTTTAAAAAAATATATGAATTATTATTTATTAACTATTATAGTGTCTAATAAGGGGTGACCTTTGTGGACTAATTGTTTTTGTGTTGTTTGCTTAGGTTCCAATAAGTGAAATACATTTTGGGCCTGATATTAATTTATCAAGCACTTCTGCCAGACAGTGTCACATCGGTGCAAATTAGAGTGGTGCAATATATAATTTATATATTTGTTCACACTTGTGCATTTTGTTGCAATAAACACATTTACTAAAACATTAAGTGATCCTAACAACGGTTCAGCAACTCACTAAAAAATTATAAATCATATTTTGCACTTCTCTAATGGCATTGTCTGGCAGAAGTGCTTGATAAATCACATTGTGCTACACTGAGCTTCCAATGTGCATACTGGTTTTGTTTGTCGTCCTCTTTTATAACATAAATACTACTACTCATATAATACTACTACTATTATTACTACTACTAATAGTGATAATAATAAAATTAAAATAGTGTATACATAAATAATGATTATGTGGGTTCATTTTTTACTGGGTAGTTTATATGTCACATGGATGGTTATCCAAGTTTTCAGTTTTGGAGTAGCTGGTTTTGAGAGCTTTTAAAAAGGTTTATTTAAAAAAAAACCTCAATAAAAATTGAATAAAATATCTGCCACACTGTAAAACAAATTTACCTCCCCTGTAGAACTGTTCCATTGCCGTGTTTAATGGGAAAGACTCTTAAAGGCTCTCAAAACTTAGCCTCTCTAAAGGCTTAAATTAATTTGCATAACCCACATAGTACATAGCACAGGGTTTCTATATTACAAAAGGATATTAAGTTTGTAGTGTCCTTAAAATTATTATAGGGATTTATTATTATTATTATTATTATTATTATTAATAGCATGAATTAACTGTAGGATACTTATGCTTAATTTTTATACAATTATTACTATACAATAATATACTACAAAAAGTTTTGCAGTAGCCTGTATGGGCCTATAATGCAAATTATAATGATCAAAAGAAGAGTAAGAAGACTATAATGTATGGTTTGCATTTTGTGCATTGTATATATTGTATAATCATAAAAAAAATTTGAGAACACATATAAACAATGGTTCTGGGTGTTTACTGTCGTCTGTGTAGTTTGCTTAGGTTCTTAAAAATACTACACAGAACTTCTGTAACAAAGAAGAGACCCATAATAGTAGCCTCTGTATACCTATTACATTATATTGGGGTTGAGCCAGTTGAGAAAACTCACTTTTTTTAGGGGAGAAAATTACCATTAACTTTTTGTGTCTACCTTGGGGGCCGATTCAGAGCCAGGTGAAAATTTGCACCCAGTAGTCAATGAAGAAAAAGAAGTGAGTTTTCATGCCAGGCTCTGAATCGGCCTCATTATTAATAATAATTCACTATTATATCTATGTAAAGGATGGTTATGGGATTTTATAGCTCTGTGTAGTTTGCCTTCTAATAGAGGTAGTACAACACACTGGCTTTTAAAGTATAAGATAATAAAATATAACATACCATAACATTTGATTTGTTTTGTATATACAACTTTATTTCATATAATAATAATAATAGTAATAATAATATTACTACTATATGTATAGTACAAATGTAAAAGAACAGATTTAATGAGCTCCCTGTCTTCTAGGTTTTGTATTGCAACACCAAACTGCCGTAGTGAAGTTGTTGAACTAGCCTCTATCAGCCATGCAGTTGTGTATTATTATTCTATATTAAGTCAATTATATATTAAAAATAAATATAATAAAAAAATAATAATAGTAACCTAAATAGATATACTAGACCTTGAGCTTCCATGGTACATTTAGATAATAAGGTAATTTTCTTCCAGCCTCTACGGGCACAAACTGATTTTATTTTTCTCTATAATAACAATAAAAATAATCCTTTTTCTGTATTTATATTGTGCTTGGCTACATTCCACTGGTGTGCTTAGGTTTTGATAGGTCAAACCATAGGGGGTTATTTAACTGATGTTTAGTTTTTGGAAGTTGTATCTTACATAGCACGCAATAAAGTGAAAAAAATCCAAATCCCCTGCACGCGTGCAGTGGAACAATTCTACTGATGAGGGGCAGAATATTTTTGAATGGGGTATTTTACAGTTTAATTTCAAAAATATGACCAGCCTATGGGGAATTCAAATGTTGTTGAATTCCCATAGGCTGCTGTCATTTCCAAACTTCAATCAAAACAATCTGCACCCGTAGAACTGCCTCATGGCAACTACATGGAGATTCAGATTTTTTTTTAATCGCTTTATGGTGTGCTGAGTGATGGAAAGCTCCCAGAACCTCTTTCCTTCTCACACAGTGAAAATCGGTTCAATAACTCCCCCACTCCTCTGGAGGGCATTAGGCTTGCTTTATAAAAACTTGTGCGGACATTATTATAATATTCATCTGCAATGCACCTGCAATGAGGAGGATAGAGGGTTCAGCAGTCGATGGACCTCTTTTTTGGTTTTTGTTAGTTTTTTGCAGCAGGGATCGGGGCACCACTGTATGCCGCCATGTTGTTTTTTTTTTGGTACATTCAATCACTGGTGGTTCAGCTCCCAATGATTGAATGCATTAAAAAAAAAAAAAACATAACATCTTGGTCCAATCATATTTGATATACAGGTAGTGATATAAAGGTGGGGAGCACTTTTCTGTAGGTTCTTCTCAGGCAACAGAGAGGCTGTATACAGTGTGAAAGTCCTGTTGATAGTTCTGATCATATATTGGGCTAGCCTTAATATAAGTGTGCATTGGGTTATTTCTATGTTTTAGTTAACTGTGGAAGTCTATTTTTAGTATGAATGTATACAAAACCATTATGGAGGATGCGGGAATAAATACACAGGACATTTTAGGGATACAGGCAGGCGCAGACTGGTCATAGGGAATACAGGAAGAGTTTGCGGTGGGTCACAATGCGTTGGGGTCAGCTGGGCTAGCACCTCACCCAGACCTTGTGACAAGAATTTACTCAGCCTTTTTCTAACGCTCCCTTTGGTCTCTGCCTTCCCAGACATACCCCCATACCTGGCCCTATTGCACCGCTCAGTCAAGTCATTACGGCCCACATTTTACCTCAGCAATGCTTACTGCCTCATCATCATGTCTGTGGGGGCCATACCAACCCCTGACACAGTACCTGCCATTACAATAAAATAGTAATTAAAGTGGATCAAACCCAGGATTTTCACTACCCTGGGTTTTGTTCCTTGCCCCTGGAACATCCTGATTTGGGATGCCCTGCTGTGTGATACCCCCCGATCACTACTCAAACATACCTTACTGGCATTCCTACGGCACATGCGTAGTCTCTTGTCCAACTGGAGCTGTTTGCCTAGCATACTAATGGTCACTGTACACCCCTGCTGCTTCAGACAAAGCTGCAGCATATGGCGCGAGAAGTGACCACATCCCCGGCCTCCCTGTGGCCTGTGGTGCGCTCCCATGCCCGACCTGAATCGATCTGAATGGCTGGGCCAGGAGCACCCCTCAGCCGCAGAGATGCCGGGGATGCAAACGTAACGTGGGACCCCCAGGAGAGGTAAATGTGTGCTGGGGTTCCTGGGGGATTTCACACATTGGGACACCCCTCAGTGCTCCAGGGCCGGTGTTTAAAGTTTGTTGGCCCTTTTTGAAAAATGTCTATTTCCATTCTGGTGCAAGATCTGTCCCTCAGTGCTATAGCCTCAGACAACACATGAACGTGTTGATCAGCTCAAAAGCACCGGGTGATTGGTTCAGCAGCTCATGAACTGGCCGGCACCAGTAAATTCCCAGGCTGTGGCTGAGTTGTGGCCCTGGTCTCCCCCTGCATACAGGTTTAAGAGCACTTTAAAAAAAAATAACCAAACAACCATAAAACAACTTGATCCAATATTAGTACAGTTATATAATACCAACACCGATTACAGATTACCGAGTACAGATTATTAGACATACTTGTCGATGTCAGTTCAGAATTTAATTTCCCTCATACAAGCTAGGGCTAATTTTATCAGACTGTAATTAACCCAATGGGATGAAAATGGAAACCCAGTCAAAATAAAGCGAACATACAAAATCTAACAATGTCCATATTAGAATTCGTAGCAATGTTTGCTGCACAGTAATAATACTAACCACTTTGTGGGGCCCAGTGGAAAGAAAGTTATCTTGTGACCAGAGGGTTGTAGGTTTGATTCCCATCTGGGACAAGACTGAAGTGCTCTTGTGTAGGGCACCTAACCATCCAAATGCACCCCCCCCCCCAGGCCCTCTTATTAAGGCAGGCCTATGCTCAGGGCATGTGTACACTCACTGCTTGTGTTTCTCACTGCACGGATGGGTTAAATGTGGAGGAAAAATTCCTGTGTGCTCAAGCATACAAAGACCAATTATGCAAAACAAATGAAAAAAAAATTAGCCACCATTTGCAGAGAAATGAGCTATGCCCACACATGACTGTCCCACATATGTGCAGTTGTTTTCTGTCCCTTCTGGAGTTTAATGAGGAACATTTCAGGTATTGGGGAGTTAATAAAAACTCCTCAAATCTGGCTTGCTCGTCTCCTCTTCCCCCTTTAGTTTCACATTATAGAAGTTTTGACATCCCTGTCCGGTCGCATCACACTCTGGCATCTCTCAGTCCCACGCTGTCTCCGTTGGGCAGCGCCATCTTGCTGTCCCAGTATGCACCGCGCCGCCCCTCAGATCTCACGTATTCGCAGTGTCACTGCATAGGCTGCAATGACACTCGGCACAGAAGAGCACAAGATCTGAGGAGCGGTGCGGGACATTTGAAGAGAGGACGGCAAGAGGTGAGTACGGCTAAGGCTGCAGCCTTCACTCTGGGATGGCTAAGAGGGGGGTGGGGGTGGAAAGGGGCCAGGAATACTGCCGATGTTGGCATTTTAGATGTCACCGACATCCAAAAGGCAGTGAGGGAGGGATGTTTAGAGAGGAATATCAGAAAAGGTCTGATGTTCCTCTTTAACTAAGTAAAAGTGAGTCTCTCTGTGATGCAATGCTTACTGGTAATGTGAAGGACCAGGGCTTTCCATGGCATAGGCAGAGTATGGGCCTGCTTTAAGATACAAGCAATATCAAGTGAACAGGGGGCAATTAGTGGTGCTAGGCCAATCATATCATCAGCAAGGAATGGCCTATAGTGATAACAGTAGAAAATAATGTTGGGAATTTGGAGATGTTCTCCATATACTACTAGATAGTATTGGGTCTTGCGGTGGAGCAGTGATTCAGATGTTATTCTATAAGGTATAAAAATATTGCATCCTATATTTACATATATTCATTGAAAAGAGCTCACAAGCACAGGATAAGGAATATGCCGTTTCAGGTTCTCATCCATCCATGCCAAAGTCTATCTATAGTAAAAAAAATTCAAGGCAAGTGTTTGAAGGATGCCAGAAGGATGACCATTTAAACGTTTTCAAGCAGAAGCTGCCTTTATTTACATGAGATTTGTGATAATTCCAGGACAAGATGGTGATCGTCCTGGATGCCAAGGCGATTGGGGGGTGCCTTTATCCCAGCCATCCTGTTTTCTGCATGTGAGTCAGGGCCACGGTTAGTGGTGCAGACCATAAGACAGGCTCCTCATCCCCCCCATATTGGGCCCAGTCATGGGGAGTGGGCTTACTATAACGGTATGGGGCAGCAGCACTATAGGATGGGTGTGGAGGCAGAATTATTTTCTTCCCACACTAAGAGATATTTTGCCTAGAAACTACCCTGGATAATTCATTAGGATATGGAGAGGTTTCCCACGTTTTTAGGTGCTTCTCCGATCTAGCCATAATGCTTTTGCGGGGGCTGTATGTTGATATCAGACCGGTTACCTGGCAAGGGAATAACCTGATCCCAGCTTTAGTCCTGTAGCACAACAGGACTTTGCAATACTATTAAAAATATAGGCTGCTCGTAGTTACATTTAGAATCAATTATTTGCCGGTTTGTAGCACTTCCTTGAATATAAGCGTAATTTTCCTCTGACAATTATGGGCCCTATTTATGAAGTGTGCCATTTACCACCTTTCTGGTGGTTATAGTGACAGTTTAGGGGTACTGCGCCTCATTCTAACTAACTTTGCTTTGATTGTTGCATTAGGTATTGGCCAGCTTGTGTCAGTGCCTGTTGGGACCAACTGCTGATTATGCCAGCACCAGTGGGCGCCACTTTGTACCGCCGAGTTTTTGGTGCTGCACAGCGTATTTATGATTTTTTTTTCCTCCTTGAAAAGATTGGTGCTGTATTTTTACAGCGCTGGTCTGTGCATCATTACAGTTACATGATGTCACTGCTGGGGACAAACAGATGTTTAAGATGCATTTTAGTTGTTGTCCAAATTACACATTGGTAAGCAAAAAAAACAATGAAAATGTTATCATTAAAAAATGACATTTGGCGACATGTAGGTCCTGCGTTTCCATTGTTGACAATGCAAGTTCTGGACAAGAAATTGTGTGTAATATTAATAATAAGCATAAAACACTTCAATGCAATTCTGCCCATTGTGCTCTTGACTAGGGATCTTGACTAGGAATGAGCGAACCGGTTCGTATGAACCGGGATTCGCTCCGAATTTCAGGGAAAATTCGATTCGGCACGAACCCGAATTTTTTTGGGTTCATGCCGATCTAATTTTCCCTGAAATAAAAAAAAAAAATGCCGGCATGGTGGGAGCGGGCAGGCCGGCTACGCTGTCAGCGGGCGGCGGAAGCCGGCCGCTGACAGCGCAGCTGGCCTGCCCGCTCCCACCATGCCGGCATTTTTTAAAAAGCAAACACTTACCTACATGGTTGGAGCGTGGAGGCCGGCGCCGCTCTCAGGCGCCCTCTGATGACGCGCCCTCTGATGACAGCTGAGAGTGGCGCCGGCCTCCACGCTCCGACCATGCAGGTAAGTGTTTGCTTTTTAAAAAAATGCCGGCATGGTGGGAGCTTCCGCCGCCCGCTGACAGCGTAGCCGGCCTGCCCGCTCCCAGCATGCCGGCTTTTTTTTTTTCAGATGAGCGATTCGTGAAAGTTCGATTCGGGCGAACCCGAATTTCTTGGAGAAATTCGGCGAATCGCCCAAATCGAACTTTCAAGAAGTTTGCTCATCTCTAATCTTGACCTACAGCACCAACATAAACTGGCACTGCTTCAACCAGAGAGCCCATAGCAGCCACACCAGAGCCCATAAGGTTAGGGGTCCTCATCTCTATGCCTTCTCAACTTAATTTATCAGATTCGTGCTCACATTACATCATATACAGAACAAAGAAGCATTGTTTGTCTCTTGTGTATCAATCTTTAGTTGTCTAGTTGTATACAATTAATTTAAAATGACAGGAAAACGCGACTGTATGAGCCACGACGGGGCCCAATTTAAAGATCTTACTGGGGCCTGTTCACATCTAGTTACTCCAATGCTTTTGTCACTTCTGTTAAATCAAGTAAAAATAAATAATATATTAGAATTAGTTTATTTCACACAAGCATATACATACACACAAACATAAGTGGTGTACAAGAAATGAAACAAAAAAAAAAATACACAAACTACATAAACATGCAGTAAAATTAACTTTAGTTGCTAAAAAGTTTTGCCAATTCTTTTGGCCTTTTTATTTTTTATCATCTTTACCTAATTACTCTAATAAGACAAATCAATAGTTAGCAGAGTTTTTCCCTATTAAAGGGAAAGTCCACCAACCGTACACCAAGTCTGTAGATCAAGATGTACAAGAAGAGAGAAGTGAGCACTGCACCCGGACTTCCACCTTAGGGATGTCAAACTGGCATTCTGTCGAAAGTTGGAAACATTGATGGCTTATAAATTGATAAAGCAAGGGGCACATTGTGTGTGCCTTGTAGTGTGAATTGCAACCTGTATCCTAGTGTTTTTTATTTAGATAGTGAAACCTGGTGATTGGTACTTGTCCCTGGGGCATCCCGATTTGATATTCCCCACTGTGTGAACCCCCCCCCAGATCGCCCACTCAACTCACCTTTCCAACATTGCCATGGTGCATGCACGGCTCTGCAGTGCGGTTAGCCACAGCGCCTTGCAAGAGATGCTCAAGTGACATCTGCACATTTTTTTTTATAAATAAGAATCCCTGTTTGGCTGGAGTGATATACATGAAATAAAATGATTATTGTTTATTTTTGTTATTGGATCATCTCTGTAGTACTGTGACAAGTAGCAAGTAGTTCAGGGTGAATGCTATGAAAACAGGGTACAAACATAGGGGAAAAGGCCTTGCTTTTATGAGCTTACAGTCTAAACTAGGGGTTCCCAACTGGTGGTACCGGCATGTGAGAACCTGTTCTGAAACCCCAACCCAACCTGCCATTGATGCTTTACCCAAGCCTTATTTGATCCATAATTATAAAACTGCTCCAACTGTTTATGTGAATTGCTTTGGATTTTGTGCACCTAAAGTGGACCAAAGTCCAGGATTTTCACTATCCTGGGTTTCGATCCACCCACCTGGGGCACCCCTGTTGTATGAAACCACTTTTCTTACCTTTCCTCGAGCCCATGGTGCAGGTGCAGCTCTCCTCCAAGCAGAATTTTCCGTCTACGCATAATTATATGTGGCTGGAGAAGCTGAATGAGATCCTAACATTGCATGCATCCTTTGGCTGTGAGCGGCCACGCATAGCCATTCAGTTATGGTGGCTCTGGCCGCACACAGCTGGATGCAAGTGACCAGCCTTACATGTGCCGAGGGCCAGTTTGAGCTAAGAAAATCGGGCGACTGGAGGGGTTTTGTAAAGAGTCTCATAGGCATTTTGCCCTGCTCTAAAATGTTTTTTATATTGCATTATTTACATTGTTTTGGGTGACTAACAACCTATATGTTCCACCCAGATGGTACTTGAGTCACTAAAAACAAGGATTTTGTTCTCAGCATTTCTATGGGTGAGCACCCAGACTATCATTTGCCACCAGCTAGGAAGATGGCAAAAAGGTCCAAGACCAAGTTATTATCATTGGAGAGTTTGGTTATGGAATTAGTTTGTGTATTACATCCTCGTTTACTAGCCTTCATTGCCTTATTCTTAGATTTTGGACAGAAATCCCAAAAGGTTTTGGTAACTGTCGCACTCTTACCCAGGTATCGAATTTTAATATGTGGGTGCACGGTCCGTGGAAACGCTGCATAAATCCAAGTCCTCAAAAAGAACCAGCACTCCGGATGTCCTTATCACATCAAATTATATTGTGAACAAACAGTAATCCAAATGACAATGGTTGTCTGTCAATGTTTCGGGGTGAATTGGCTTTGGTTGGTCTTGAGGAAGGGTGCCCCAGCACCCCGAAACGTCATTTGGATTACTGCTTGTTCACAATATAATTTGATGTTATAAGGACATCTGGAGTGCTGGTTCTTTTTGAAGACTTAGATCTTGGACATTCTCTGTTCTATCAGCGTGTTATAGTTCCCTCCCAAACTTATCGAGTACCAACCACCCACCCGCACCACCTGTTTTTTTTTCCGTCTATTTACAAAACTAAGGTGGACGGGGCTGCTCGTTTCCAGTCACTTATATATGGTGCTTTGGTTTAGACATGTAAAAAAAAAATACAACAAATTTTGTCTGTTGGGAGTGGCCCGTAAAAGAAAAGTAAGAACATTGCATAAAATCGACATGAAAACTTTAATTTATTATTGTTTATTCATAAAGTGCCATTATCTTCCTGGGCGCTGTACATTGTCCACAGGCCAATTATGTTTGGTCATTTTTTCATCACCTTTATCTGTTTAGTCTAATGAGACAAATTCGTAATTGATAGTTTGAATCTGAAGTATATAAATACATACAAGAATTTTTGTTTGACGCTAATGGTATGCATGAAATGATAGACACATTACAAAAAAATGCATAAACTATTCCTGACAGTAGGGGAAAAAACATAGCAAGCAGAGCTTTGCCAATTACTTTTGGTCTTACGTTTGTCACATTTACCTGTTTAATCTAAGAAGAAAGAAATTAAAATTAGAATCAGAATTAGTTTATTTCAAGGAACTTTGTCTGGCAGTGCATATAATAAAACTTATAAAAATCTACACAAATTAGAAGTGCAGGGGAAAAACACATTTTAGCTTTACCCGTTTATAAGATAGAACTAATTAGCACTAAATAGTTTTCAGGCCTTTGCCTGCTACTTTTGGTCTTACTTTTGTCACCTTTAGTCTGATACGAAAAACAATAGTTCAGAAATAGAAGTATTAATCTGTCAGAAGTAGTACAATAGTACTCAAAAATAAGTGCAAAGACAAAACTTTTTGGTTACTGCTAATAACTTTAGCCATTACTGTAGGTGTTTCTTTTCTCACCTTTTCCCATTTACTTTAGTAAGATGAATCAGTAGTTAGTGCTAAACAGCTATGCCTGTTACTTTTGGCCTTTTTAAGGAAGTACATTATGGGTCTTATGTGCGCGGTTTAGCACCCTTTGGAGGCTATAGCGCCTGTTATGGAGTGCCGGCATTTTTGTCTTTTCTGGCCTGCGCTGTGGACTTCAATGCCGCTAAAAGTCACAGCGCTTGATGCTAACTCATTTGCTTTAATTGCTGAACTAGGTATTGGCTGGCCTGTGTCAGTACCTGTTGGACCTGGCTGCCTATTATCCCAGCCCCAGTGAGTGCCACTTAGAGGCCGATTCATTAATAGCGTCAGGTAGCGACAGATGAGCGCCAGTAGCGTGATTTTCACAGCGCCAGCTAGTATTCGCTGTGCTTGGCCGGGGTTTGCTTGTTGACAGCGACTCAGTCGGTGTGCGGTAATGTTGAATACGGGGTTAGGGGTCGCTGTTTCACAGGTTCCGCTTGTATGGGTGCGCCTGACAGCGAATGGCCAGAGCGAACGGCTTGCTGCAGATTCATTAAAAAATCACGCTCAAAAATTTCTCGCGCTGTGAATTCCTTGTTTAAACCCCAGAGCGCTGGCGGCGATGTGTGTAAAGTAGTTTTTAACCCCCAAACAACCTATGTAAAAATTATACAAGTTTTTCTAAACATTTTGTAATATGAATACATGAATTTCAGACCTGTAATATCAATTCTGCACATTTTTTTTTTTTTTTTTTTACTTTAAAAAAAAAACCTAACATTGCAGAAGTGGTCACAGAATTTTTGACATAAAAAAAAAAAAAAACAGTAATAGCAATTAATTATGATTATTTAAAGATTGCTCCATTGAAATGCATTGGACCACGCCAGGGAGCGCCAGGTCATACCTGTCGCTGTGATGGGATTAGCAGCGGCGCTGTTCGTTGCAGTCGGCTACATGATGAATCCCGCGCTAGCTGACGCTCTCGCCGGCGCTAGCCTCATTTAGCGTGATAAATGCGTCATTGTGACCGCCGCCGGGCGTACTTGATTCGGTAGCCGCCGATAGCTGGCGGTACCTGGCGCTCGTCAGACACTACCTGGCGCTAGCCCTTGATAAATAAGGGCCTTAGTACTGCCATTTTCTCAGTACTGCACAGTGTATTTATGACTTTTTTCCTCCTTGAAAAGATTGGCGCTGTATTTTACCGGCGCTGGTTGGCATTTTATCATTACAGTTACAAGAAATCACTGTTGGGGAAAAAGGGGACAAGTTCGTTTAGGTTGCGCTTTAGTTGTTTTTGTGCAAATAAGCAGAAGAAGCCATGAAAATCAATGTAATAACCCCCCAAAAAATGACATTTTGGGACATCTAGGTCCTGCGTTTCCATTATTGATAAGTCCAAATGCAAGTTCTGTACAAATAAATGTGTGTAATAATATTATATTATAAGCATACAACACTTTAATCGAGTTCTGCACATTGTGCTCTATGCCAGGTTCCAACTGTCACTGCTTTAACCAGAGCGCGCGGCACTGTGACTTTTTGGGTGATAGTGTTTAGTAAGTCGCTAGCTGGCAGCCGCATCGGCCCTGCTGTTTTCTTGTTTCTTAAACCACACGATGAGTGCCGCTGAGACAAAAAAGTGGTGCTGTGTGGCACTGACGCTTCATAAATAAGGCTCCCCAATTTTCTGTAAGCCACTTGGCAGAACTGAAGCATATACTTTAATAATGATGAATACAGTGGTTTTACTTATGGTCTTACATTTCCCTGTTTAAGTCAATAAGAAAAATGTGTAGTATGGAATACGAATCTGTTTAATTTGCCAAGTATATACATACAAACATGAGTGGATAAAATGAAATACAAAATTACAAAAATGTACACAAAATATATAGTATAGTACAGGGAAAAAACGTTGTACTTACTACTAAAAAGTTTGCCCATCATTTTAGGCCTCTGTTTTCTCACCTTTACCCATTTATTATAGGAAGACAAATATCAGTTAGTGCTAAATAGCTATACCCATTACTTTCAGCCTAATTAAGGAAGTATGAACCCCTAAAAACCACTTGACACAGTTGATATAAAGCTTCATATACTTGTATAATGAAGAATACGATGGTTTTACTTATGACCTTAATTTTGTCCCATTTACCTGGTTAGAAAAAGTTGTAGTACAGAAATGTTAACATACACACAGCCAAGAGTGGATGAAATAAAGTAAAAAAAAAATACAAAAATGTATACAAATTATATATACTGTAAGCACAGGGAAAAAAACTTTATAGTTACTACTTAAAAAATATGCCCATTAAATTTGACCTTTTTTTGTCACCTTTACCCTTTTACTTTATTAAGATGAATAAGTAGGTAAGTGCTAAACTGCTATGCCCTTTACTCTTGGCATTATTAATGAAGTATGAACATCTGAAAGCCACTTGGCAGAGTTGTTATGAAGCATCATATACTTTTATAATGAAGAATACGATGGTTTTACTTATGGCCTTAATTTTGTCCCATTGACCTGTTAGGGTAAGAAAAAGTTGTAGTACAGAAATATTTACAGAGTACAGAAGTGTAGTACAGAAATATTTACATATACACAGCCAAGAGCGAATGAAATGAAGTAAAAAAAAATACAAAATGGACACAAATAATATACTGTAAGTACAGGCAAAAAAACTTTTTAGTTACTACTTAAACATTTTACCTATTAGTTTTGGCCTTTATTTTGTCACCTTTACCCTTTTACTTTATGAAGATGAATAAGTAGGTAAGTGCTAAATAGCTATGCCATTTACTCTTCTTGGCATTATTAAGGAAGTATGAATATCTGAAAGCCACTTGGCAGAGTTGAGGTGAAGCTTTATATACTTTCATGATGATGAATACGGTGGTTTTACTTATGGGGCCTCGATTTCAATAAGCATTGGAAAAACTATTATGGTAGTAAAAAAATTAACTTTATGAAAAAAAAGTCTGAGATTGTCACTGTTGTTGAATCCCCAGCTGGGAAGACAATGAAAGTCAGTGGTACTTTTTACTCCTAGAGAACTTTTTAATACTTTTTATTCTGTAGTAAAAAAGTAGCATTGACTTTCATCCTAGCTGGTGATTCAGCAACAGTAAATTCTCAGACGTTTTTCTTATAAAATGATTTTTTTTTTACTACCATAACAATGTTTTCAACTTGAAACTGAATTGAGGCCATGGTCTTACTTTTATCACTTCTACCTGTTCAAGTTAGTAAGAAAAGTTGTAGCACAGATTAAGGGCCTGATTTATCAAGCACTTCAGCCAGACAATGCCATTTCAGTGCAAATTAGAGTTGCAAATTAGTGCAAAAATTGATTTCTAAATTTCTCAGCATGTTGCTGCACCACTAATGTTTTAGTAAATGTGTTTCTTGCAGTGCAGCAACATGCGCAAGTGTGAAAAACATTTTTAAATTATGTTTTTCGCTACTCTCATTTGCACCAATGACATAAGTGCTTGATAAATCAGGCCCTAAAAGTGTCTAAATACATAGACACATGCAAGAGTGGTATACATGAAATAAAATTAAAAACATTAAATAAATTTTAAACATGTACACAAACTATATACTTGTGAAGGAAAAAAAAAAACCTTTTAGTTACTACTAAAAAGATTGCCCATCAGATTTGGCCTTTCTTTTGTCACCTTTGCCCATTTAGTAAGATGGAGCACTAGTTTGGGCCTAATTTACCAAGCACTGTCTGCCAGACTATGCAACATCAGTGCAAATTAAATTGGAGCTAAATTATTTTTTTTTTACACCGGCTGCACTGCAAAAATTTGCAACAGCATGTTGAAAAAATGTTGAATTATAATTTGCACTACACTCTCTAATCTGTCGGAAGTGCTTGATAAATCATGTTTATACATACACACATACCAAAGCTGTGTACATGAAATAAAAAAAAAAAATTACACTGCCTATATATAAGTCCAGACAAAAAAAATACTTTTTAGTTGCTGTACTTTTATAGTTCGGCACTTTCTTTTGTCACTTTTAACCCATTGACATTGGTAGAATAAATTAGTAGTTATTGCTATGACCATTACTTTTGGCCTTATTAAGGAAGCATGAACGCCTCTGAGCTGCTCGGGAGAGCTGAGATGAAGCTTCATATACTTTCATAATGATGAATACGGTGGTTCAATAGCTGGTTCTTTTTCCTCTTAGTTAAAACTATAACCAGATGCATAGCTGTTCCTTTTTTCTGAACTGTAGGTCCTCCTATGATTTCTATACTATATTTAATTTGGCAAATTACCTTTATCGAAGGTAAAGGTAAACAAAAGAAAAAACAAAAAAATGAAACTCTTTGATTTAATTAACAAGCTCTTTTTTTTAGGATGACTTTCCGTTGCTATCCTCGCCGCTGCCATAATGACTCGTAGCCTATGCGTAACAGCAGTGTGTGACTGCCATTAATACCGCACACACAGAACAATCAGCGATTTATTCTCTCTCGTACATTAACACGCAAATCTGGATTTCATTTTTTTTATGTCAGTAAAACTTTTGGATGTAGATGTCAAAGTTGATTAATAACTGCCTGGAGATTCACTGTTCTACATGCTCTGACTCATAGCTGCGATCGGCGCGATAACTCTATAGGTGACTCAAAGCAAAACGCACAAAAATTATCAACGCAAAAGAAATAAATCAGTTTTACAAACAATACATAGTTATTACTTTTTTATAGTATGTTGAAAAAAAATAATCTGCTCGGTTTTTTTTTATACTAACCTGCTTACGAAGAAGTGCCAGTAACAATAGAATACATTGGCGGTCAGGCTAAATATTTGGTGAAACAAGTTTAGCTTTGGGTGTGTACTGAAACTTATGTCTCAGTGAACTTTTATAATTTAACACAAAAAAAAAACAATACAAATACAATACAATACAAAAAATACAATACAAAAATTAGGTTCTAATTTTTCCCCAAAAATCATGTGTACCTGCGATTGGGCATTTTTACACATGAGGTACAGCATTTTGCACCTTAAAAGGGGTATTTTTGCAGGTGGGGTACATCATTTTTCCAGCGAGGTAAAAATACTTTTTAAAGTCTGGAGAGTACAGTATCCTATGGGGCATACTAAAGAATTCTTTTCATTTTTTTTTCTGCATAACCCATAAGGTCATTAAAAAATGAATTTACCCAACCTGCAAAAATACCCCTTTGAAGGTGAAAAGTAAAACTCGCTTCACCAAACAATTAGCATCACCCCCAATGTTGGATCACAAGGAAGGTGTGTATTTATGTGTGTTTGGGGGGCTTTTATTAAAGAGTTGAGGCTTTTTAAATCTAAACGCTTAAGAAAAAAATAGGGATAACATGGGGCTACCATGTGGCCACAACTTTTTAGCAGTTTGTTAAAATTTTGAGAGCTTTGTCAACTCAACATACATCAAAGTACATATATAGCGTATGGTTTTCTTCTTAATCCCCTGCAGCGGATTGGGTTTTTGTGATGTTCTCCTGGTGAGGTGCCTAATTTTTCCAGTGAGGTTGTAATTACCAACCCCCTGTGGGGTCCCTAAAGCGGAAGATATCCTGGGAATTTGAGTTTCCCAGGTTTTGTTCCGTGCCCCGCCGCATATAACCCACCTCTTTCCAGTCCAGCAGCGCAAGCATGTGCACTCGTCCACATCCTCCGCATCCCCAGTGGTGCATTCGCTCCTGCACAGCAGTTCAGCCACACACTGCAGGGGATGCTGCAGCGCACGCTCCCCATCGTAAACAATCAGAGCTGATTGGACGAGAGCCCGCGCCATCAGAACCGGTTGAAAGAAGGGGCATCCCTTTCCCTGAGAGGGTGTAGGTGCAAAGTAACAAAATGGCTACTGCATGGCTTATGCCTGGCTTATGCTTAAGGGGATAGCTTTAAGACTCAAGGGTGAGAATAACGGAGTGACCGTTATCTCTGGGAATGGAATGTGCCGACAGAAGAACATAACAATCTGACAGGTGAGTTATCCCGATTCAGGATGCCCTGGTATAAAGCCAGTGACTGGCCCTTAAATCTTTTAGATTTAAAAAGTTGACAGCAACTCAAGGTTTCTTAAAGAGGACCAAAATCCTTGTAACCCAGCTCCAGGGTGGGGTTACTGTTTTCACCTCCAGTTCGAGTGAAAAGTGAAACCCCAATATGCTTGCCTCGCAGGCAATCCATATGTGTGTGGGCCACCACCAACATCCCTTTTGTGGCAGTGCAGACCAGGACAAGGCATTTCTGAATGACCTGCACAGGTTGAAGGGGGGTGGCGAGGGCTAGACTCATTCATATGCACAGCTAAGAATCCTGACTGGAAGTGGGTATCACCAGCATAGAAGCATATTGTGCAGCCAGCCGGGTTTCAAACAGCCAGGGAGGAGGAACAAAACCTAGGATAGTGAAAATGGCAGGTTCTGTTCCTCTTTATATTTGAGAATCTCTCCACACTGACTAGGCCCACACACTTCCTCCCACCTTACCCTATGTGCGTGGGAACCATGTGAAGCTATTTCAAAGCATCTAGAAATCTCTGATTGTAAATACCTATCTGAGTGTGGCTGAGCTGAGAAGGGTATGTCACAGCTTTATAAGTCTCATGTACACTCTGCTGTGATCAAAGACAGCTCTGGGACCACTGTGGCTTGACCTGCTTGCACATGCAAAAACACCAAGGGACAGCGTGACCAAAGAGGGCAAAATGTGGAGAGCTGCATGCTGTCATATTATTGCCGTTGGGTTTAAGCTTCAGTCCCTATAAGCTTTACAGCCCCTTTAAGCCGCTACATTTTAATGAATACCAAAGACTAAAGTAAATGTGACCAGACCTTGGTGCAGACATTAAATAGGGCCTCCGATATGACTTATACAGTGACTCTTTCTATTGTTTAAACTGAAAGGGATACTTTTAGCCTGCTAGAAAGAAGAATAGCGTAGTTTTTTTATGTACATGATGCCATATGAACACAAAAGTAATAAATAGGTCATAGGAGGAAAAATTACCCCATGGGTTCAATGCAATTGCTGTGTCTGCACTCCCTGTAATTACCCCCTTGATTAATACATCATTGGGTGGGGTTCATTTCAGATTTGTAGGTAATAGTGGTGTTGCATTGTGCTGTCTTTAGTAGCTGACAGAAAAAAAACCTCTGCTGAATGTCAATTGTAGCTAGAGGATGATGCAATAGGTGAGGTGTCATTCATGGAGCAAATCTAATCTGATTCACTGTAACAGTGTTGCCGAATAGATCTATCAAGGCAACTGGTCTTGCTGTATTTTTCTTGAAGACATGTCACTTATTATTCGGCTGGCATTCTCTGTATTATCCGGTTGGCATTCTCAATATTATCCGGCTGCCATTCTCAGTATTATCCAGCTGGCTTCCTCTGAGTAGCAAAATGATTTCAAGACAAATTAATTTGCCTTGACCTATATATATATATCTATAAGGATATGACTTGGGCGAATTAGAAACGTCACAGCCATGGGTGTTGGAGAATCTACAAATGCCTACCTGTGGGTAGAGCTCTCATTTAGACATTCTGGAGGAGGAATGGGGCGTCTGATTGCAGAATGCTCCACATGACCCCAACCCCAGCCTTCACACTCGCCTACTTCCTCCATCCCTCGTTTCGGCCGATGTATTTCAACTCCACCTCTATGTGGGAACGCAAACAGCGCAATGTAAGCCTGCTCCTCTTATTTTACTGGCAGCCATTGGTTATGTGAGGATGCAAATTTCCATGGGTACAAGAAGCACCGGAAACGGGCTTCCCTGGCCAGTATGCAGTGTTAACTATCCAGCAATCAGATTTGCCCCAGCTTCCAGTCTAAGAGAACCAACAGTCAGTTTTGATTGTTGATCCTCTTTAAAGGAGCTATATATCAAAACTATCTACATTAAAACATTAAAAATCCATATCAACATTTCAGGTAGAGAGTGGAGGGGGCACTTATGCACTCCCCTTGAAGAAATTCCCACCAAGCTTGTGGTTTGCTTCTACTGGTAGGAACGTAATCCAGGGTTGACCGGTAGAGATGGGCGAGTCCGGTTCCCAAAGCCAAACATGGACTTCAGCCACAACGCTGTGTTCAAGTTCGGTATCCCAACACAGAAAAGCTGGTCGATGCAGAGCAGCCCCATCAACCCACTTCACCTAAAAGATCCTCTTGTTCATCAGCGGTGGCCGGCTCCCATGGGTGAGGATACTTCTAGTGCCAGTGCTGCACTCATGAGAGCTAGCGGCCATCTTTTTTTGCTCCAACTGGGACCAAATTAAAATGCCACTGAGGGGAGTTAGGCAGCACGCTCTGCCCCCCGCCACAGCCACCTCCCAAAGTTCGGGTCCCCATCGACTTGTGGACCGGGTTTATACAAAGTCCGGCCGAATTTGTTGGACCCAAACTTTGGGGGTTTCGCCCATACCTAGTGAAAGGTTTTTGAGCGTAAAATTTCAATGACACAAGGGAGAACTGCTCACCTTTAAATGCCTGCCAGCAATAGGAAACAGTAGCATTGACTATCTTGATATCTGCTCAAAGTATTGCATGATGAGTAAAATTATCTACACATACCAGAAGAATTCCCATAGAATCAGGCTGCAGATCTCCCCTGTAAAAACAGAATGGTGTGTTCAAAGCCTGTCACCCTCAAGATAAAAAGGATATTCAAAATGTTACCTTGAGTGAATTCATTTAAAAATTTGGAAACAAAAAAATGGAAAATTGGGACAACAGCACCTAACCTTTATAACTGCTACATCTCAATGTGGCACAGTGGAATTTTTAAAGTGGGCCGAAAATTTTCACTATCTCTGGTTTTGGTCTGTTTTCTGGGGGAACCTGGTTTGAGATGTCCCACTGTGTGGAACCCTACAACTCCTTGTTCCAATAGGGCATGTGCGGGCTCTCATCCAGTCAGCTTCTCCAGCCAAGCATAATAATGTGCGGCTGGAGAAGCCTAATGGAATCCCAGCCACACACTTCGGTGACACGTGGCATCCTTCGGCTGTATGCGGTGACAAACAGCCAGTCAGTTGCAGCAGGCATGGCCACGCACAGAGGATGTAAATGATGCCACTGCTGGCCACGTATGTGCTGTGGGCTCATTGGAAAGGTAATATTATCAGGCAAATGGGGGGTTTCACATAGTGGGGCAGTTTGGGATGGCCCAGGGATGGGGAATCAGTCTCATAGACTCCAAGGCTGGTTTTGGTCCACTTTAAGAGGCTGTCTGGGTCAAAAATAAATTACACTTAAATTATAAAAAAGGATAGATACAAATAGTCCCTCCCTCTCCTGGCAGTTTCAAACTTACCACTAACAGAAATCAAGACTGCGCCATCTCCACTTATGACCATGACTGTGTTCGCCTGACTGCCTCCTTGCATCACTAACAGTGACTGGCCACACCCATTCCATTCGTTTCAATGAAGGGGGGGCATGCCAATGCTACCGAATGGAGCAGGTATGACCAATCATTGTGACTGACACTATGGGATGGCTGCTTGGCTCTGGGCCTTCAGGATGCACATACGAGATTGCCGATGTCAGTAAAGTTTCAATTTATATTTTTAGGTAACTATTGTTTCCTATTTTTGCCCGGACAGGGTCTACAAATCACATTTTGCATTGATCTCCCGAACCTAACAAACTTCCCCCAATAAGTTGAATTGGAAAAGCTCTTACAAATCAGGTACAGATATTCAATAGTCCATCTGAATTCTCCCTTCAGTTCCTGAATCTTTTATATTCAGCAGTAAAGCTGTCTCTTCAAAATCCCCAGCATGCTTTGCTTAAACCCCAGTACGGCTTTGCCCGATCCAAAATGTATAAACACAAAAATAAATAAATAAGCCACACAGCCATTTGTGGGGAACTATTTATTTATTTTTGGGTTTGTGTGGTTTTTCAGTTTACCTGGTTTACATTCCTTTTGGGTTTTTTTTTTATTGGTCGTGCTCATCTATATTCTAACTACAAAACCAATTACCCCACATAGTTTTTCTTTGGGTCTTTTAATCCTACTTTAATGTTTGTTTTATATACTGAAAAAGACAACCCACAAACTGCTGGAACATTGTGATGGCTGCAGGCATAAGGACAAGGATTAAAGGAAAGGCCATTTTCCTTCCTCGTATGTCACTATAAAACTTGTTTTTATCTTTTATGAGACATGGTTTGCAGAAAATAATATACATTCTGATGACTCGCTGCTGCTATTTGAAAATGTAAAAAGAGGGGCCGATTTAATTACATAGAGACGTGTTTTTGGGTTGCTGAGGTAGTCTAAGTACAAGACGTTATTGAGGGTGATGGCACCACCAATGGCTAACTTGGGTTTCCGTGACTTTAATACTTGGCCACCCATGCATTCATGGTAGCGGTAATTTATGCATGCACAAAATGTACACAAACATTTTATGTTTAATTTTAGAACATGGGATTTTTTTTTTAGTAATCTAATAAAATCTAATAGTCAATTAGGCTTGTTACAGGGGGTGAAAAGCAGAGCAACTAGATTAATAAATGAGATGGCAGGTCTCTCTTACACTAAAAAGTGAAAGTCATATTTTTTTAATACTTTATTTATTGAGTATTATTATTATTATTATTGTTTTTTTGATGTCGCACTGTACAAAGTAGAAATACCATATACAGGATGCAGGAGTTGCATGTAACATAAACTCACCAGAAGTCCCACTTTTGGTGGGACACTGCCCCTCCCCCAAAACCCTGTGGATGCCTTAAAGTCCTACTTTGCTAACATCAGTGGAAAGACTGTCTCACCAAAATCCATGACTTCTTGTCAATTTACAACTGGGACCCTGTGCTGGTTCACTGGTAGTAAAATGTATTAATTGGCTGATATTTCAGTTAGGCGTCAACAACATCCTTCATGGACGAATTATGTTTTAAGTGGACTAAAACCGGGGATTTTCATTATTCTATGTTTTGTTTTTTGCCCCTGGGGTACCCCAATTTGGGACCCCCTGCTGTGTGAAACTCCCCAGTTCGCTACAAAAACACACCTTTTCCCACCCCTACGCTGCGCTCTTCCGAACAGCCATGTATGCCGTGCATATTAATGATTGGCATATGGTCCTGATTTCACACAGAGGCCTGGCACAGTGAAGCAATTTACAACATATGGACATGGGAGTGTGCCTCAGCTACAGGGGTCCCAGGGATGGAGCTGCCGCTGACGGGCTTGGCATTGGAGCCCCAGTAAAATGTAATACAGGTGACCTGGGGGTCTCACACTCTTTTAGACTCCTGGGTTGTTGTGCATGGGGGTTGGTCCACTTTAGGCATATGTCCATAGGTGAGGCCACACCTACTTACACACTGAAGTAAAACATAGAATGATGTGGATATTTGTTCCTCAAAAGCCACACACCCCAAACCACACCCATAAAGTGATCCGGTTAAAAAAATATTTACTTTAATGTAACATAAATATGACAAGGAATGCATATAAAACACAGTAAGAGTAATATGAGTAATATAAGTCAAATTCAGGAAAACATTGGTAACAGAGTTAGGAAAGAGCCCTGCCCTCTAAAGAATGAGGTTGGGTCACAAAGAGTATTTACTAAGCATGGCAGCAAGTGCCCTGAAGGGTGATACGACTGTAAAGTGCATTGGTGAAGTCAGATAATAGGCTCATCTAAATGGTTGAGCTTTAAGGGTGCTTTTGAAGGCTTTAAGGGTTGGAGGGCGGCAATTTGTATGGGAAAGGGCATTCCACAGGAGTGGAGCATCACATGTGAAGCCCTGGACCCGAGAGTGGGAGGAGGTGATTACGGTTGAAGAAAGGAAAAGGGCGCCAGCAAATCGGAAACTGTCTGGGTTGATAACTTTGGACCAGAGATGAAATGCAGGAAAGCGGCTTGGCAATAGAGGGCTTTGTGGGTTAGAGTTAAGAGTTTAAATCTAATTCTTTCAGATGGTGACAGCCAGTGTAGGGATTGACAGAGAGGAGCAGCACTGGGAAAGCAAGGGGAGAAGTGGATGAGACAAGCAGCAGAGTTGAGAATACATACATACCCCCCAACCGTCCCGATTTTCCCGGGACTGCCCCGATTTTTATTACTTGGTCCTGTGTCCCGCGGCGCATGCTCTTGTCCCGCGCCGTCACCGGGGGTTGCCGCAGCCTCTCAGACGCCCACCACCGCCGGCCCCGAGTGTAAGCGCTGAGCTGCAGGGGCTGGTGGCAGGGGGCGTCTAGAGGTAGGGGTTTTTTATACTGTTATTTCATTGGGGGATCAGTGGGTGGGGGCGGGACTCCAGGAAGGAGCCTGTCCCTGCCGCTGAGCTGCAGGTGGGCGGGACTACAGCAAGGAGCCTCGCACAGGAGGGGCAATGGCCACACTGGTGAGTGTATTTGTCTGTCTGTGTTTTTGTGTCTGTGTGTGTGTTTGTGTCTGTCTGTGTGTGTGTGTGTGTGTGTGTGTGTGTGAGTGTTTGTGTGTCTATGTGTCTGTTTGTGTCTATGTGTGTGTGTTTGTGTCTGTCTGTGTGTGTGTGTGTGAGTGTTTGTGTGTCTATGTGTCTGTGTCTATGTGTGTGTGTCTGTGTGTGTATTTGTGTGTGTGTGTGTCTGTGTGTGTTTGTGTCTATCTGTGTGTCTATGTGTGTGTGTGTGTGTGTGTGTGTTTGTGTCTGTGTGTCTATGTGTGTGTGTGTTTGTGTCTGTGTGTGTGTTTGTGTCTATGTGTGTGTGTGTGTGTGTGTGTGTGTGTTTGTGTCTATGTGTGTTTGTGTCTGTCTGCGTGTGTGTCTGTGTGTGTGTCTCTGTGTATGTGTGTCTATGTGTGTGTGTTTGTGTCTGTCTGTGTGTGTCTGTGTATGTGTGTCTATGTGTGTGTGTGTCTGTGTGTGTGTATGTGTGTCTATGTGTGTCTATGTGTCTGTGTCACCCCTAACTGGTTGTGTAACGAGGGATGCCCTATTTAATTCTTAGGTGGTGTTTCCCTTTAAGGGTGTGACTGAGGGCGTGGCTTATTTTGTCCCTCTTTACGACTTTCAAAAGTTGGGAGGTATGTACATAGGTTGGAGGGGTGCCAATCTGTTTGCAGGTAGACCACAGTGTGTTGGAATAGTCAATCCAGAATAGTCAATATTCAACTGATCAGAGATGTTTTTGACTGGAGAAGACAGGAAGTGGCTAGTATTCGCATCATAAGTGTAATCATGACATAAATGAGACATCATAATGTGTTGTATTACACTATAAGAAATGAAAGATTTTTTATCTTAGAAAAGAGAAGCCTTAGAGCAGTAGTCCTCAAACTTCCTCCTCAAGGGCCGAGACAGGCCAGGTTTTGCAGCTCTCCACGCTACTCCACAGGTGAATTAACTGGTGCTCAGACAGAGCTATAGCCCTAATTATTACATCTGTGCCTCAGCATAGAGAGCTGCAAAACCTGGCCTGTCTCGGCCCTTGAGGAGGAAGTTTGAGGACTACTGCCTTAGAGGGAGGTGGAGGGGAGGATAGTGAGGGTGGAGCTGAGCGTGTTTGTTTTATTTTTTAAATATTTCTGGAAAAAAATGGAATCCCAAGAAATTCAGCTTCACGTCAAATCAATTTTTACCTGAAATTTGGAGCAAATTCCGATTCTAGCTACCAGCAGTTATACAATGATTGAGGAAGTTTACTGACTTGATTATAGTGCTGCAGTAATGTACAGCTTCTCCTTCAACGTGAGAAGACTCTCAGTATCTGATTAAATTACCCTCTTTTAAATTATCATATTTTCCGATCCATAAAGGAGGGGGGTGTTGGTGTGTCTTATGTCCACTCACCTTAATGTACTTCTGAACCTGTAACTTTTTTTTTTTTATTGAGTAAAATCAAGCAATCATATACAATATATACAATATATACAAAGTTACAATATTAAATAAATAAAAATAAAATAAATAATAACTAAACAAAAAGAAACAGGCCTAAACAATTCGGCATATAATATATAATATCCATTATTCTATATACAATCCTATCTACAACCTAAACACTACACTCTACACAACTCAGCAGGAAGACATGGAGGCCGATTCATTAATAGCGGCAGGTAGCGACAGATGAGCGACTGTAGCGTGATTTTTTCAGCGCCAGCCAGTATTCGCTGTGCTTGGCCGGCGTTAGCTTGATGACAGCGACTCAGTCGGTGTGCGGTAATGTTGAATACGGGCTTAGGGGTCGCTGTTTCACAGGTCCAGCGTTGTATGTGAGCGCCTGACAACGAATGGCCAGAGCGAACGGCTAGCTTCATATTCATTAACAAATCACGCTCCGAATGTGCTGTCGCTGTCCATTCCTTGTTTAAACCCCAGAGCGCTGGCGGCGATGTGTATTAACTAGTTTTTAACCCCTAAACAACCATATTTTTGGAATGTAACATTATACATGTGTTTAGAATCATTTTGTAATATGAATACATTAATCTCAGACCTGTTAGATCAATTCTGCACAAATTTGTTTTAAATTTTTTTTTTTACTTAAAAATAAATCCTAACATTGCAGAAGTGGTCTCCGAATTTTTGACATTAAAAAAAAAAAAAAAAAAAATTAATACCAATTAATTATGATTAATTATAGATTGCTCCATTGAAATGCATTGGACATCGCCAGGGAGCGACAGCTCATACCTGGCGCTGTGAGGGAATTTGCAGCGGCGCTGTTCGGTCCAGGCGGCTTCATAATGAATGCCGCTCTAGCCGTCGCTCTCGCCGGCGCTAGCCTCATTTTGCTTGATAAATGCGTCATTGTGACCGCCGCCGGGCGTACTTGAGTCGGTAGTCGCCGTTAGCTGCCGCTACCTGGCGCTCGTCAGACACTACCTGGCGCTATCTCTTGATGAATAAGGGCATAAGAGACCCCGTCACCTGTGCACCCAGCCGTTCTTCAAAAATTTGTCATTGTTATAAAAATCTATGGGTGATAAGAGATAGGAAAGCTCACCCAGAGGGAAGTCATGGGGATCAAGGAGGCCTGATGTTCCTCCACGCCTTCATCCAGGCCCCCCGTTCCCACCTGTCCCTCTCCAGCACCCGGATCTTGCCCACCTCATGCAGGATGTCATGCACCACCACCGGGACAGGGAGGACTTTCTTCCTAATGCAGAGCTGGCACCGTGCATTGAACCTGTATTGTCCTCCTGCATCTTGTGCCGGATGGAGAGGGGAGAGGCGGTGTAAAAAAATCCTCTTACCTCGCCTGGGATCCAGCGCCGGCTGGGCGCAGCCACCTTTTCTTTGCTGCACAGAGCAGCTTCCCTCACTCGGTGCGCGGCCCCATCCGCCCATTGACCTGAATGGACAGGCGGGTGGGCATGCACACAGAATAGTGGAAGAGATCCAAGTAGCTACAGACTGTACTGTACTGTTCTGTGCACATTTCTGGCCACACAGAATACCATAGGTGGGTATGTGCACAGAGGGGCAGCTGCTCCATGCACAGTGTATGTCTCTGCCTGTGCTGGTGTTGTTGACATAGCTTGATCTGTGGGAAAAGTAATAGTATTTTAACTGCCTCAGCACGGTGATGGGGGGAGGGGTACTGCCACACTGTCTTTTAGGGGATTGGGGGTATTCTGCATGCTGCCTATTAAAGGGGATTGAAGGGACTCTGCATGTTGCCTATTAAGGGGGATTGGGAGGATTCTGCATGCTGTCTATTAAAAGTGATTGGGGAAAGTCTGGATGCTGTCTATTATAGGGGATTGGGGGGATATGCCACACTGCTCATTGAAGGGGAATGGGCGATCCTGCCACACTGCCTGTTATAGGGGGGTTGGGTGTATTCTTCACACTGCCTGGTATAGGGGGTGAGAGGTTCTGCCACTATCTGTTATTAGGTTCTGGGGGGAGGGGTGCTTAGAATATATTTTTTCTTATTTTTCTCCTATAAAGCCTAGGTGCGTCTTATAGAGCAAAGAATATGGTATGTCATTGTTAAACGACATTTTCTTAGGAAAATAATATCTTGAAATGGCTGTGTCGGCCTTTTGCTGGGAAAAGAAACCCTAATACGTGATGTGGATTATTATTTTTTTTTTCAGTAATGCTTTTTCTCTGGAATTAACCTTTTTAGAAGACAACTACCCTAACAGTTCCAAGAACTTTCAGTGGAACTTTCCTAGAGCATTCAACTCATTTGCTTACGATACCTTAGTTGAAGGTTTTAAGGACTGGCATGGTATTAGTTGGCAAGTCAAACAATTCTGACTGTTGCCAGTTTTATGTTCCTCCAGGTTAGGCACTCCACCCATTGGGATGCCCCACCCTATGTGGATGACTATTATTCAGTAGTGCTCAGCGTATACCGGTAACCCTCCCTACGGTTTGAGCCAAAAACTTCTTGGGTTACCATAATCGGAGGAGCTTTTCCAAGAACAAAGTCTGTTGCAAAGAATGGAGGCTTCCCTCCACTGTGTCAGGCTAGGAATCCCGGGAAGACTTTTTCACGTTAGTGACATGATGCAACATAATCTTATACGATGGAAAGCCGTGAAACCAGATCTGGCGAACAGCGGGAGGTTAGGGTGGCGATAAAAGACAGGCGTATCATTATTCTATTCGTTGTCTTTTTAATGTTTTCTGTTGCTATGATATCAGTACACTGGTATTACGATCGCAAAGCAGAAAACTGGACTGACAAGCTTTGAGACGTTGCTCGATTATGACAGAATATGGGGAATGAATTTAGCCAATTAGAAACTCCTGCTTTCAAGACAAGATGCTAGCAAAATGCACACAGCTTTGTGGTTTCCAAATACAGCAGACATGCCCAATGTTATTTTATCAGCAACTTAAAGTGGACCAACACCCAGGATTTTGACTATCCTGGGTTTTGGTCCACTTCAGGGGTGCACCCCGATTAAGGGTGCCCCGCTGTTTGAAACCTCCCAGAAAGCCCCCAAAACTCACCTCACCACGCTCCCACGTGGCCGCGCTGACCAACCACCGCCGACGGACAAGCGGGTGACAGCGGCGGACAACACAGCGCGTCCGCTGCAGCCTCCCGCGCGCCCCTCTGACAGTGCGCACGCCCGCGCCGGCCATTCACAAACTGCTGGCGCGGGCGCATGCACGGCGGGAGGCGCCGCCGATGAGGTACGTTTTTTGGGGGTTTTGGGGGGGTCCCTCACCGCGGGACATCCCGATCTCGGATGTCCCGCGGTGAAGGAGGTGATCGGTCCGGGAATCTTATAGATTCCCGGGCCGATCACCCCTGGGGGACGGTCCACTTTAACCCAGACCTTCAGTGTCATTTAATGAAAAGCCCAAATCCTTAAAAAACTATTCCCCAGCATCTATAATTATTATATTTTAATACTTAAGTCGCTTACTTATTATTCTTTCCCCTGCTGGGCTACAACTGTTCAGGACTCTAGGATAGGGGCGCCCCCATCTTGCCTCAGAAGCACATATTGAGAAGAGAAGAGGGGGGGGGGTTAAAAGTGCAGGAGGCAGGTTATAGCTGTGTTTAGCACAGACAGAGCAGAGCTGGGGTCAGGGAAAGGACAGCAATCCCAGAATGCAGATCGGCACTTCCTGTTTGCAGGCAGACACTCCATGTGCCGCCATCTTGGATGTTTAAAAGCTCAGAAAAGGCAGAAAATACAGGTAGGATAATTTTTAATGTTGGCAATCTGTATGTACAGGGTGGTGGAAACATTCAAGAAGACAGATGAGCGTCTGTAGCGAGGCTTTGAGAGCGACCGCTAGTAGTAGTCACTGTGCTCGGCCATGGTTCGCTATTTCAGAGCATATCAGTCGCTGGCCGGCATTGATGGATATATTGTGTGAGTTGCTCTAAAACCAGTACAGCGCTGTATGGGAGCTGTAGCCCCACACAGCGCCAGCGCTCAAAATCGGGTAATTGTAGCCCAGAGCGCCAGAAGCTGTGTGATTAAAGTCTGTTTTTGAACATGTATCCACTAGTACCAAAGCGAAAACACATGGAATTACATTGTTATTACATTGTAATATGAACAATTTAATACCAGACCTGTAATGACAATTCTACATAAAAATATTATAGATCAAAATAGTTTTCAAAAATGACTTTAAAAAGGCCAGGAGAGGTGACACAATTATTTGATAATGTAAAAAACAAACAAACCCTATTTAAAGTGAAGAAAAGTATTGTCCATTAAAATGTATGGGAGAGGCGGCAGGTAGCGTCAGGTAATACGTGGCTCTCTGCAAGTTTGAATGCTGGCGCTTTACACTGAGACTTGAGTAATGATGAATCGTACGCTACATGGCGTTGTTCCAGTCGCTCACCATAATCGGCTTCATAAATGTGGTACACGGGTCTCTACACCAAGATAAGAGAAGTGAGCCCTGTTCACACAGAACACTGCTGCTATGGCTGCTGCTGAGGTGAGGGAGCTCACTGAACCTTACACATACCTAGCAGAAGTGTTTTGTGTGTACAGGGCTCACTTCTCTCTTCTTGGCTTACAAACTTGGGCCCTTATTTATGAAGGAATAGCGACAGGTAGCGACTGGTGAGCGACCGGTAATGACGGGCCCCGCCACGAAAACGCCGGCTCCCCACCACAATCACACATTTATCAAGCCAATCCTGCTTAGCGACTGAGATAGCGCCATATAGCCACTCATTCATCATTATTCCAGCCTCAGCCCACAGCGCCAGCGTCCGACCTTGAACAGCGACAGGTATGACCTCTCGCTACCTGGCGCTCTCCAATGCATTTCAATGGAACAATCTTTAAATATTCATAATTAATTGTTATTAATGTTTTTTTTTTTTTTTCTTAAATGTGAAAAATTCTGTGACCACTTCTGCCATGTTAGATATTTTTTTTAAGGAAATGTGCAGAATTGATATTACAGGTCTGATATTATTGTATTCATATTACAAAATTATTTAAAAAACTTGTTTTTTTTTGGTTTCCAAAAATATGGTTGTTTGGGGGTTAAAAAACTACTTTTAACCCATCGCCGCCAGCGCTCTGGGGTTTAAACATGCATTTCACAGCACGAGAATTTTTGGAGTGTGATTTGTTAATGAATATGGTGGGAGCCGGTCGCTATGGCCATTCGCTATCATGCGCTCCCATACAGCGCGGAACCTGTCAAATAGAGACTCCTCACCCAATATTCAACATTACTGCAAACCGAGTGAGTTGCTGTCAACAACCGAACAACGGCCAAGCACAGCGACTACTAGCGTGCGCTGTGAAAATATTGCTACAGTTGCTCAACTGTCGCTACCTGGCGCTATTAATGAATCGGCCTCCCCGTGTACGGCTGCTAATAGCAACAAATAGAGGAGTAGTAAAAACTGCTTCCATAAAACTCACATTTGCTAACATGAAAGAAAATGAAATTCTAGATCAGCTCACTGCCCTGAGAACATCCTTTTGGCACAAAAAAATAAACTTTCAAAAATGTAATCTAAAGTGGACATTCCCTTTAAATTTAAAAAAATAGGTGACCACTGCAGCCAATCAGAGCACTTAATTTCTCCGGCGTTAAAGTGGACCAAAACCCATGGAGCTCGGCCCAAAAATCTATACGATTCTCAGGCCGATTGATTCCCTCCCCCTGGGGCGTCCAGAACAGGTCGCCCATAAACCTTTTTTTCCCGGTCCAACGGCGCATGCGTGAGCAGCAGCTGCCTCCCCACTATCCCCCTAGCTGGCCGTCGCGGGCACGCTGCCTGTTAGAGGGTAGCATGGGATGCGGCCATCAGCGCGCATGCACCATTGGACCAGCAAAGAAGGTGAGTTTAAGGGTGAACAAACTCACCTCTTCCTGGTCCTACGACGCATGCGCGGCCGCTCGTCCAGTCAGCACACTCAGATCCGCTCAAGCTCCTTCATCCAGGAGCTTGTCTAATACAAACGGATCCGAGCGCACTGATTGGACAAGCGGCTGCACATGCGTCATAGGATCAAGAAGAGGTGAGTTTGTTTGGGGGACCTGGGGCGTTTCACACAGCGGGCTTCCCCGATCGAGGGGGACCCGGGGGCAAGGACTAAAACCCAAGATAGTCAACTTTAATGCACAGAGGGTATGAGCAATTGGGATGCCACCTGCGATTGGAGCAACAGCCACTTTATAGATTTTGTTCTGATTCAAAGAGGGGCAACCACTGAGGATAAAGTCTATAGGACTTCAGGGCCAGTGATCTCCTTGCTGTGTGACCTCACCTCGCATGCATCTTCAGGCCAGTTTCTAGGGGAGCCATTGTGTTTGGGGATATGACAGCCATTCTAGGCCAGTGTTAACTGTGGCAGCCACATGCCAGGCCACTCGTCCCGCCATATTAGGCTCAGTCATGAGGAGGGGGCACTGCCTGGGCAGCGTATATGCCAAAGGACCGTGGAAGAGTGAGTGAGATCGGGTGACCTGGGTTTTAGACAGCGGGGCACCCCCGATCGTGGTGCCCCGGGGGCAAGAACGAAAACCCAGGATAGTGAAAATCCTGGGTTTTGGTACACTTTAAGGAGGTACAACCACCGGCCTAGAGTCTATAAGGTTCTGGAGCCGGTGGTCTCCCTCTTTGTGAACCATCCCATTTGCATACCTCCCAACTTTTTCGAATGGAAAATCGGGACAATATGTAAATTAAGCCACGCCCCCTCATTGATTGATGGATAGGAGATAGGGTGTAACAGTTACAACAATAGACACACTTTGAATAGGCAAATTAATCATTTATTGCTGCAGATCTGAATGTTACACCTCAAAGAGGGACAAAGGAGAACAACGAAGGACAGGGGAACATGGACTCGAAAGAGGGACAGTCCCTCCAAATCAGGGACACTTGGGAGGTATGCATTTGGGATGAAGCCTCCGGATTCGTCCGGTATACTCACCCTCCTGCCGATCACATGGTGCATGCCCGGGTTGCAGCCTACTGCTTCATTTATTTTTGTTATGCCACTTTGAACCGCATAAAAAAGGTGAATAGGCTAAAGGATTGCGCATGCACCATGTGATCGCCAGATGGGTGAGGTTTTACTGATCTGAGGAATTACAACCTGGGATGCCCCACTGCAGAGTAACAAAATCATGGACAGTGAAGATCCCGGGTTTTGTTCCTCTTTAAGTAACGAAAGCTGTTTCATTGTTTAGTAGTCTAAGGGCCTTATTTATCAAGGGATAGCGCCAGGTAGTGTCTCACTAGCGCCAGGTATCGCCAACTATCGGCGGCTACCAACTCCAGAACGCCAGGCGGCGGACACAATCACGCATTTATCACACTAAATGAGGCTAGCGCCGGCGAGAGCGTCAGCTAGCGCGGGATTCATCATGTAGCCGACTGCAACGAACAGCGCCGCTGCTAATCCCATCACAGCGCCAGGTATGACCTCTCGCTACCTGGCGTGGTCCAATGCATTTCAATGGAGCAATCTTTAAATATTCATAATTAATTGATATTAATGTTTTTTTTTTTTTAAATGTCAAAAATTCTGTGACCACTTCTGCAATGTTATATCTTTTTTATTAAGGTAAAAAATTTGTGCAGAATTGATATTACAGGTCTGATATTAATGTATTCATATTACAAAATGTTTATAAACATTTGTTTATTATTTTTTCCCAAAAATATGGTTGTTTGGGGGTTAAAAAACTACTTTTAACCCATCGCCTCCAGCGCTCTGGGGTTTAAACAAGCATTTCACAGCGCGAGAATTTTTTGAGCGTGATTTGTTAATAAATATGCTGGGAGCCGTTCGCTATGGCCATTCGCTGTCATGCGCTCCCATACAGCGCGGAACCTGTCAAACAGCGACTCCTAACCCCGTATTCAGCATTACCGCACACCGACTGAGTCGCTGTCAACAGCCGAACAACGGCCAAGCACAGCGAATACTAGCCGGCGCTGTGAAAATAACGCTACTGCCGCTCATCTGTCGCTACCTGGCGCTATTAATAAATCGGCCTCTAATTGTATCTAATTCAATTCAAATCGAATGGAAAAAATGTGCCAGCAGACATGATGGATCCCTTTAAATATCTGCACCAGGACCCTGCCACATTTAGTCACTCCTCTGATAACTATTTCTTGGTCGGCAAGAACGGAAGCCGCACCTGCGCTGGATGTAGTGTGCGTGCCAAACAGGGGGACTAGAGCTGGTGTAGGGTGTTGGTCTGCCTTAATTAAAAACCATTGAATTAATTCTTGTGGCAGTCATCAAATGTCCTATTTAATAAGTATCGTACGATCGTCTGTAGCACAGGAACATCTAATTGGCCGCTGCCCTAATTATTATTCCATTGCTTTGGGGTCTAAACGGGCTGGCACCTCGGCTGATGGGGACATCTATTATTATTTTGAGAGCACCTATTCATTTTTTTTTGCATAATGATCACTCAATATACATAAATAAATAAAGATAGAAAAATGTATCCTGCACCTGATTGGATGCTGCAATGTCAGGTATCCTTTAGGTGAGATGCAGAATTTTAGATTTATTCCAGAGGACAGGCTGGTGAGCAGAGGCGGGGAGGCTGATTTATCAATAGCGACATGTAGCGACAGTTGAGCGACTGTAGCGGTATTTTCACAGCGCCCGCTAGTAGTCGCTGTGCTTGGCCGTTGTTCGGTTGTTGACAGCGACTCAGTCGGTGTGGCTAAATGTTCAATACGGGGTTACGAGTCGCTATTTGACAGGTTCCGCGATGTATGGGTGCGCATGATAGCGACTGGTCAGAGCGACCGGCTTCCACCATATTCATCAAAAAATCACGCTCAAAAAATTCAAGTGCTGTGAAATGCATGTGTAAACCCCAGAACGCTGGCGGTGATGTGTTAAAAGTAGTTTTTTAACCCCCAAACCACCACATTTTTGGAAACCAAAAAAAAAAAAAAAATTTTAAATAATTTAGTAATATGAATACATTAATATCAGACCTGTAATATCAATTCTGTACAATTTTTTTTATTTTTTTCCCTTAAAAAAATATCTAAAATGACAGAAGTGGTCACAGAATTTTTCATATTAAAAAAAAAAAAACATTAATAACAATTAATTATTAATATTTAAAGATTGTTCCATTGAAATGCATTGGAGCACGCCAGGTAGCGAGAGGTCATACCTGTCGCTATTCAAGGTCGGACGCTGGCTTTGGGCTGAGGCATGAATAATGACGAATGAGTCGCTATATGGCGCTATCTCAGTCGCTAAGCAGGATTGGCCTGATAAATGTGTGATTGTGGTGGGGAGCCGGCGTTCTCGTGGCGGGGCCCGTCATTACCGGCCGCTCACCAGTCGCTACCTGTCGCTATTCCTTCATAAATAAGGGCCTTAGAAAAGGGGGCTAAGGTTCTCCATCTAGAAGTAGACTAAACCCTGGGATTTTTATTATCCTGCCTCTTTAGTTCTTGATTTGGGATGCCCCACTTTGTAAAACCCCACAGATACCCAGTAAAACTACCCTAACTGCTGATCCAACATCACATGCACGGGCGTGTAGCAATCAGTGGACTCTTCTCTTAGCCGATGAGGGTTCTTCCTGCTAGCTCCTAGCTGGGGGCGTGCCCGCACGTCACTTCACAAATGCCTAAAGATATAGTGGAGTGCGGCCATGACCTGCGCATGCGCTATTGGATCAGCAAATAGATTTGGATGCTGCTTCATTTCTAGCGCCACGTATCGCCATGTAAGCGTCTGTATAGCGGCGGTGTAGCGGTCGCTGTAGTATCCTGCCAGGCATTGATGAATGTGATGTGTGGTGGGCACTGTAGAAGCGCTCTCCCTGATTCACTGCAGAACCAATCGAGAACACTAGGTGGTGTCCTAAGGTCAAAGCGCCCAAGACTACGCAACATCTAACAAGAGGACAACGCTGGAGCCAGCGAGAGGTAGCGCCAGCTCATGTTTCGCTTTTGCCCTTATTCATCAAGCGATAGCGCCAGGTAGTGTCTGACGAGCGCCAGGTCCCGCCAGCTAACGGTGGCTACCGACTCAAGTACGCCCGGCGTCGGCCACAATGACGCATTTATCAAGCTAAATGAGGCTAGCGCCGGCGAGAGCAACAGCTACAGCGGGATTCATCATGTAGCCGACTGCAACGAACAGCGCCGCTGCTAATCCCATCACAGCGACAGGTATGACCTGGCGCTCCCTGGCGATGTCCAATGCATTTCAATGGAGCAATCTTTAAATAATCATAATTAATTGCTATTAATGGTTTTTTTTTTTTTTATGTCAAAAATTCTGTGACCACTTCTGCAATGTTAGGATTTTTTTTTAGGGTAAATTTAGGGCAGAATTGATATTACAGGTCTGATATTAATGTATTCATATTACAAAATGTTTATTAAAACTTGTATAATTTTACAATCAAAAAATATGGTTGTTTGGGGGTTAAAAACTATTTTAAATCCATCGCCGCCAGCGGTCTGGGGTTTAAACAAGGAATTTACAGCGCTCAAAAATTCGGAGCGTGATTTGTTAATGAATCTGTAGCAAGCCGTTCGCTCTGGCCATTCGCTGTCAGGCGCACCCATACAACGCTGAACCTGTGAAACAGCGACCCCCTAAGCCCGTATTCAACATTACCGCACACCGACTGAGTCGCTGTCAACAAGCAAACCCCGGCCAAGCACAGCGAATACTAGCTGGCGCTGGGAAAATCACGCTACTGGCGCTCATCTGACGCTACCTGGCGCTATTAATGAATCGGCCTCCCTGTTACTGGTGGATACATGTTCAAAAACAGACTTTAATCACACAGCTCCTGGCGCTGTGGGCTACATGTGAGGCTGTTTTCTTGATGAATGTGGTATGAGTCAGTCGCACTGAGCTGGAGCTGCCATTCGCTCCCATACAGCGTAGTACTGTGAATCACATAACGTATTCAACAATGACGGCCAGCAACTGAGGCGCTCTGAAACAACGAACCATGGCCGAGCACAGCGACTACTAGCGTTCGCTCTGAAATCCTCGCTACAGACGCTCATCTGTTGCTACCTGGCGTTAGTGATGAATCAGCCTGCCCGTCTGTTTTTAAACACATATACACTAGTAACAAAGCGAAAACACATGGCATGACATTGTTGTAACACTGTGACAATGACACTTTAGTGCCAGACCTGCACATACAATTCTGAATAAAAATATATAAAAGAAAATATATATATATATATATATATGTTTGTTTGCAGCCAGGAGAGGTCACACAACGATTTGAGCAAAAACTTTTACATTTTAATTGCCCAGCACACTATGGAAACACAGGCAAATGAACGGCCATTGAAATGTATGGCAACACTGAGCGAAAGGTAATATGTGGCGCTCTTGAACCTAGAGTGCCGGCGCTATACGCTGAGCCGCCTCTAGTAATACATGTGGCGCCACATGGCGCTGTTAGAGGCGCTCGTCAGATTCGTTTTCTTAAATGTGGTTTCACATAAAGCGCCCAGTGTTCACCCAACACTACGTGCCGCTAGGTTGCATTACCGGGCGCTAGACTTTCTTAAATAATCCCCTTAATTTTCTGGAGAACGGGGGGTTTCACACAGCAAGGCATCCCAAATTGGGATGACCCAGTGAGAGGGAATCAGGCGGCCCTGGTTCATTTTAAAGAATTGTTCATTCTAAGAGGCCGATTCATTAATAGCGGCAGGTAGCGACAGTTGAGCGACTGTAGCAGTATTTTCACAGCGCCCGCTAGTAGTCGCTGTGCTTGGCCGTTGTTCGGTTGTTGATAGCGACTCAGTCGGTGTGCAGTAATGTTGAATACGGGGTTAGGAGTCGCTATTTGACAGGTTCCGCCATGTATGGGTGCGCATGATAGCGACTGGTCAGAGCCACCGGCTCCCACCATATTCATCAAAAAATCACACTCCAAAAATTCAAGCGCTGTGAAATGCATGTTAAAACTCCAGAGCGCTGGCGGCGATGTGTTAAAAGTAGTTTTTTAACCCCCTAAACCACCATATTTTTGGAAACCAAAAAAAAAAAAATTTTGAAAGAATTTAGTAATATGAATACAATAATATCAGACCTGTGCAATTCTGCACAATTTTTTTTTTTTTTTACCTAAAAAAAATTAACTAACATGGCAGAAGTGGTCACAGAATTTTTCACATTAAAAAAAAAAACAAAAAACAAAACATTAATAACAATTAATTATGAATATTTAAAGATTGTTCCATTGAAATGCATTGGAGAGCGCCAGGTAGCGAGAGGTCATACCTGTCGCTGTTCAAGGTCGGATGCTGGCGCTGTGGGCTGAGGCTGGAATAATGATGAATGAGTGGCTATATGGCGCTATCTCAGTCGCTAAGCAGGATCGGCTTGATAAATGTGTGATTGTGGTGGGAAGCCGGCGTTCTCGTGGCGGGGCCCGTCATTACCGGCCGCTCACCAGTCGCTACCTGTCGCTATTCCTTCATAAATAAGGGCCTAAGTGTAAAAACAAATCACGGTTTTAGTACCTGCCATGTAGAAGATTCAGAAGATTCACCCTGGCAAGCTGTTGAAATAAAGATGCTGTTGCTAAGATCTGGCCGCTTTTCTGTAGCCCAGGACCTTGGATTTTATTTATTCATGACCACCCCTTTTTTTAGCACTGAACGGTGGACATATACAAAGAAATAGTGACAGGACAGACAAGCAAAGCAGAGATCAGCTGTCCTCCACTGTTCACACAGACATCAGTGTGCCCCAGACAGACTCATGCAACAGGGGAGGTCCACCTGTCAATGCTAAAAAAGGTGGTCACAAATATGTAAAATCCAGGGGCTGTGCTACAGGAAAAGAGATACATCTCAATAACTAAAACTTTATTCAGCAGCACACCAGGATGAACCCCATGCATGGCAGGTAAGAAAACAATGTATTGATATCCAAGAAACTCTTCATATTGAGCCTCTGCAAATCTTTTGGGAGGAAGAAATAGCCAGCTTTATAAATTGTGTTTATTTTCACTTCTCTGGTTTTTATGCAGACTGTTATTTATAATAGGAAACACTTACATTTGTTTATTGCCTTAGCAAAAAGTTATCCAAAGTGTAAGCCATGGTAGTCCTCATTGTTTATGAAGGTATGCATTCAGGGCCCTGGTGCAGATGTTAAGTGGGGCCCAGTCTCGGCTCATACATACTGTACCCTTTTTCTATTGATTTAATTGCATTGGATACAATTGGGATATGAAAGCAAAGCAGGATGGTGCTTTCTTTCTGTCCGTGAGCACACATTTGAAAACCTAGGCCCTTATTTATGAAGGAATAGCGACAGGTAGCGACTGGTGAGCGGCCGGTAATGACGGGCCCCGCCACGAGAACTCCGGCTCCACACCACAATCACACTTTTATCAAGCCAATCCTGTTTAGCGTTGAGATAGCGCCATATAGTGACTCATTCATCATTATTCCAGCCTCAGCCCACAGCGCCAGCGTCCGACCTTGAACAGCGACAGGTATGACATCTCGCTACCTGGCGATCTCCAATGCATTTCAATGGAACAATCTTATTATTAATTAATAATTAAGTGTTATTATTATTTTTTTTTTTAATGTGAAAAATTCTGTGACCACTTCTACCATTTTAGATTTTTAAAGGAAAAAAAAATATAAAAATTGTACAGAATTCATATTACAGGTCTAATGTATTCATATTACTAAATTATTTAAAACTTGTTTTTTTGGTTTCCAAAAATATGGTTGTTTGGGGGTTAAAAAACGACTTTTAACCCATCGCCGCCAGCGCTCTGGGGTTTAAACATGCATTTCACAGCGCGAGAATTTTTTGAGCGTGATTTTTTAATGAATATGGTGGAAGCCAGTCGCTAGGGCCAGTCGCTATCATGCGCTCCCATACAGTGTGGAACCTGTCAAATAGCGACTCCTCACACCGACTGAGTCGCTATCAGCTACCGAACAACGGCCAAGCACAGCGACTACTAGCGGGCCCTCTGAAAATGCCACTACAGTCGCTCAACTGTCGCTACCTGCCGCTATTAATGAATCAGCCTCCCCGTTTGGAGAAGCTATAGTGTTGCCCTCCCCCCAAACTTATGAGTCCCAATTAAGTAGTTACCCCTGCACCGCATGTAGTTTCACCCCTTTAAAAAGTGAGGGCAGAGATTGCATAATTAACGCATAATGTACCTAAAGTGGACCAAAACCCACCCGATGAGTCTATGAGACTCCAGGGCAGGCATAGTCGCTCCCCCTGGGGCATCCAGATTCAGGACCTCCCAGACCTCCCAATTCACCTCTTCTGCATTCCCACAACGCATGCACGGATGCGCAGCCAGTGAGACCTAAGTAAAAACAATCAGAGCTGTTTGCCATTTGGACTGACTGGATGAGAATTCATGCATGCGCTGTTGGACTGGGGAAAGGTGAGTTTTTACTGGCGCCCTGGGGTTTTTTTCAATTGGGGCATCCCGATTTTGCGGCCGCATCCCAACTGTGGATGGCGTGCCCATGCCAGGCATTTGTAAATGGCCGGTGCGGGCACGCTCCCTGTTAAAGGGTAGCGGGGTTGTGGTTGCCAGTACGCTGGGAACGCTGATTGGACGATCGGGGTGCCCCGGGGGCAAGCATCAAAACCCAGGATAGACAGAATCATGGGTTTTGGTCCACTTTAATGCCCAGCAAACGGCTCTGTTTGCACACAGCCATGTGAATGGCTGGGTGCAGGAGTGTACCTCAACTTAGAGATGCTGGGGTGCGGGCACGATTGTTTACTGCCTACAAAGATGAGTTTTGAGGGCAACCCCCGAGGTTTCACACACCAGGGAAGGCCAGCGGCCGGTGCTGGAGTCCTTTAGACTCCAGCACCGGCCTTTTGGGGTTTTGTTCCACTTTCAATACCGCTGAGTGTTGCTCCAATTAGAATCATTAAAGTGGACCAACAGTCAAAAATGACTTAAACCAGACCAACACAACAAACAGCTCATGTGCATCCAACATGGAAATTTAGATTTCTGCACATAAAAACGTATTTAACCTTTTCTAACTATGGCTGTGGTAAATTTTAAAAATAATGGCGGCATTTGCAAGCTGCTGGTGGGCTTCCTGTTACTGTGCTTTGCCAGTTATGTCAGTTGAATCCTGGCAGCAGCATGGCTGAGATGCTGGGAGATGAAGCACCAAAATGGCCGCTACCTTTCTTTTACAGTGTGCCAGGCTGTTGGTCCAGTTTAATGACAATAGTGAGGTCAGAAATGTCCCTGTCCTCTTCAGGAACACCTCCTATAAAGCAATCCCTCTTACACGGGCAGGCTGATTCATCATTAGCGCCAGGTAGCGACAGATGAGCGTCTGTAGCAGGCATTTTCAGAGCGCCCACTAGTAGTCATTGTGCTCAGGCGTGGGTCGCTACTTTATAGCGACTCAGTCGCTGTTCAGTAATGCTGAATACATTGTGAGGAGTCGCTATTTGACCAGTACAGCGCTGTATGGGAGCGCATGTTAGCGACTGCTCATAGCGACCGACTCACACCATATTCAGCAAAAAAAAAAAGCCTCACAAATCTCTGGCACTGAAAAATACTTGTTTGAAGCCCAGAGCGCAGGAGGCGGTGTGTTTAAAGTCTGTTTTCAAGCATCTATCAACTAGTAACAAAGCAAAAACAAATGGAATTACATTGTAGCAACATTGTAACACGAACACTTTAATGCCAGACCTGTAATGTCATTTTTGAAGAAATATTTTAAAAATGTAAAAAATTTTAAAAAACAGCTTTTTCAATGCCAGAAGAGGTCACAGAATTATTTGTGATTTTTGGGAAAAAAAAAAAAAAAGAAACCCGTTTAAAGAGAAGAAAAGGTTCGTCCACTGAAATGTATGGGGGAGCGACAGGTAGCGAGAGGTCATACCTGGCGCTGTGCAAGGCTGAACGCTGGCGCTGTTCGCAGAGGCTTTGAAAATGATGAATCAGACGCTACATGTCGCTATCCCAGTCGCTAAACAGATTCTGCTTGATAAATGTGTAATTGTGTGCCGTGTCTGGCGTTCACCAGTCGCTATTTGTCGCTACCTCTCATTAACCAGGCGCTACCTGACGCTATCCTTTCTTAAATAACCCCCTAAGAATTGGCGCGGGGGCACAAAATGGCTGCCCTTTCCCTGTAAGCTGAGAAGGCAGAGTGCTGCATTTAATGGTTTCCTTCAGTTTTGCCTTAAACCATTTCTAGGCACCTGTGTGCGGCACCTTTGCCAGCTTGTGGCCTGCGCGCGAGGTGACGGTTTGCTCTCCATAATGAACGGGAGCATTGTTTGGATGGCGGTAACATATTTTGATTTGTGTACTTTTTTGGCAGTAGCTTCGCTCTGAAACCCCCGGAATGATCTAACAGGCGAAATATCTGAATATCTTTTAAGCCAGCCATATAGCCACGGCGTGTTTAAATCACTGCTGATATCTATATACAAAGCCCAAAATGGTCAACTCGCCTATCTAAAGTGCTCCGGAAGATTCCTTTCAGGTATATTAAGGCTGCAGCTGGGTGCCATCTGTTTAGACATCGCTTGGATCATGTCACAGAGCTGAGGAGAGAACTGTAACATGTCTGTCTGAATTGCAATTCTATAGTTATAGGTTATATATATTATATTACACTATATATCTGTATATAGGCCTTGATTCAGTATTCAGTTATTACGAGCAGGCTGATTCATCATTAGCGTCAGATAGCGACAGATGAGCGTCTGTAGCAGGCATTTTCAGAGCGCCCGCTAGTAGTCACTGTGCTTAGCCGTGGGTCGCTAGTTCATAGCAACTCAGTCGCTGTGCAGTAATGTTAAATACATTGTGAGGAGTCGCTATTTGACCAGTACCGGCCCGCTCCCACCATGCCGGCATTTTTGATGGGGAACTTCGTAAAAGTTCGATTCGGCCGAACCCGAATTTCTTTGAGAAATTCGGCGAATCGGCCGAATCGAACTTTTCAAAAGTTCGCTCATCTCTACTCCTAACACAAGTAGAGAACTTTTTACTCCTTTCTGCGCCATAGTATTGTCTGCATTGCGTTTCTTTAGTTATTTATTATGGTTAGGTTATATTATATAACCTATTATATAACCTATCTGTATAAAGGCCTTGATTCACTAATGTTCTCATGGTAGTAAAAAATTTACCTCAGGAGAAAAAAGTCTGAGAATGTCACTCAGGCCTTTTCTGAATCACCAGCTAGGAAGACAATGAAATTAAATGGCACTTTTTTGTTACTCCTAACACAAGTAGAGAACTTTTTACTCCTTTCTACATCGTAGTATTGTCTGGATTGCGTTTCTTTAGTTATTTTTTATGGTTAGGTTATATTATATAACATATTATACAACCTATCTGTATATAGGCCTTGATTCAGTAATGCTCTCATGGTAGTAAGCCATTTACCTCAGGAGAAAAAAGCCTGAGAATGTAACAGGCTTTTGCTGAATCACCAGCTAGGAAGACAATGAAATTAAATGGCACTTTTTCTTGTTACTCCTAACACAAGTAGAGAACTTTTTACTTCTTTCTGCATCGTAGTAAAAAGAACCATTTACTTTCATTGTCTTCCTAGCTGGTGATTCAGCAACAGTGATATTCTCAGGCTTTTTCTCCTACAGTGATTGCTTTACTACCATGAGATTTTTTTTAAACTTTTACTGAATCAAGGCCATAATGTGTATTTTTATCCCACAAATCTAACCCAGCGCAATGTGTGTAATCCCCCTGATTCACCTCCAGGGCCGCATGCTCGTAACCATGGGTGATGGAAGGGGGGTTATAATATGATACTGACTCTGGCCCCAAGGCAACCAGGCTCACCTCGGTATTCAGAAATTCAACCATCACATTTTAAGTGAAGGGGACACAGACAGACTAGGCCCCAGTTTGAATCGTGTCGGCTGAGACCCTAGTTTGTACTGGGCTCCAGTATTTAAAATCCATGGAGTCTGATTCATTACTAGCGCCAGGTACCAGCAGATGAGCGTCTGTAGCGAGGCGCTCAGAGCAACCGCTAGTAGTCGCTGTGATCGGCTAAGGTTCGCTGTTACCGAGCGCCTCAGCCGCTGGCCAGCATTGATGAATTTGATGTGTGAGTCGCTATAACACCAGTACAGCGCTATATGGGAGCGAGTGGTAGCGACTGGTCAGTGTGAGCGACTCAAACCATATTCATAAAAAAACAGCCTCACACAGCGCCGGCGCTCAAAATTGTGTCGCTGTAGCCCAGACCGCCAGAAGCTGTGTGATTAAAGTGTTATTACATTGTGACATTAACACAATTCATTGGCCAGACCTGTAATGACAATTCTGCATAAAAATATGAAAAATCAAAAATGTTTTCAAAAATGACTTTTATTAGGGCAGGAGAGACCTGGAGGGGAGGTGACACAATTTTTTGATAAATAAATAAATAAAAGAAAACCCTGTTTAAACAGAATAAAAGGAACGTCCATTGAAATGTATGGGAGAGCGACAGGTAGCACAGGTAATACTAGGCGCTCTGGAAGCCAGAGCGTCGGCGGTATACGCTAAGCCATCTGTGATGATGAATCGGTTGCTACATGACGCTGTAAGAGTCGCTCACCAGAATCGATTTGATAAATGTGGTATTGCGTACAGCGCCCGGCAGTCACCACTCGCTACCTGTCAATACCTGACGCTGCCAGTCGCTACCTAGCGCTATGGCTTGATGAATAACCCCCATAGGCAACTGAGGTTAAAACAAGAGGCCCAGCCATCACATTATAAGTTGTGGAGGGGGGAGCAGACATAATATAGGCCCTATAAACTCTAAGCCCTGTAACCAATATGCAATGGCCGAGACCCTAGTTTGTTAGTTTTAACTGGCCCCCAGTAGTGAGACTATATAGGGAACTGATAATCAAACCAGGGACCCAGCCATCACATTATACGTTGGGGGGGGCAGACACAATATAGGCTCTATTAACTATAAGCCCTGTAACCAATATGCAATGGCTGAGCCCCTAGTTTGCTAGTTCGAACTGGGTCCCAGTACTGAGACTATATAGGGAACCTAGAATATGGGCCCAGCCATCACAATATAAGTTATGGTGGGGCCTGAGACAATATAGGCCCTATAAAGTCTGGACCCTGTAACTAATATGTGATGGCTAAGTCCCTAGTTCAAACTGAATCCCAGTATTCAGACTATATAGGGAACTGAGAATCAAACTAGGGGCCCAGCCATCACAATATAAGTTATGATGGGGCCTGAGACAATATAGGCCCTATAAAGTCTGGACCCTGTAACTAATATGTGATGGCTAAGTCCCTAGTTTGAACTGAATCCCAGTATTCAGACTATGAGGCCGATTCATTAATAGCGGCAGGTAGCGACTGTAGCGGCATTTTCAGAGTGCCCGCTAGTAGTCGCTGTGCTTGGCCGTTGTTCGGTAGTTGATAGCGACTCAGTTTGCCGTAATGTTGAAAATTGGGTGAGGAGTCGCTATTTGACAGGTTCCGCGCTGTATGGGAGCGCATGATAGCGACTGGCCCTAGCGACCGGCTCCCACCATATTCATCAAAAAATCACGCTCAAAAAATTCTCGCGCTGTAAAATGCATGTTTAAACCCCAGAGCGCTGGCGGCGATGGGTTAAAAGTAGTTTTTTAACCCCCAAACAACCATATTTTTGGAAACCAAAAAAAAACAAGTTTTTTAAATAATTTTGTAATATGAATACATTAATATCAATTCTATACATTTTTTTTAAAATCTAAAATGGCAGAAGTGGTCACAGAATTTTTCACATTTAAAAAAAAAAATAAATTAAAAACCATTAATTATGAATATTTAAAGATTGTTCCACTGAAATGCATTGCAGAGCCCCAGGTAGCGAGAGGTCATACCTGTCGCTGTTCAAGGTCGGACGCTGGCGCTGTGGGCTGAGGCTGAAATAATGATGAATGAGTGGCTATATGGCGCTATCTCAGTCCCTAAGCCGGATTGGCTTGATAAATGTGTGATTGTGGTGGGGAGCCGGCGTTCTCGTGGCGGGGCCCGTCATTACCGGCCGCTCACCAGTCGCTACCTGTCGCTATTCCTTCATAAATAAGGGCCTATATAGGAAACTGAGGATCCAAACAAGGGGCCCAGCCATCAAATTACAGGTTGTTGTTGTGCAGAAGCAGTCTATAGTCTACTCTCCCCCCAAAAATGTATGTTGTAGCTAAGGGCCTTGTTTGAATTGGGCTCCAAGGTAAACCAGCCTTGGCACAGTTAAAACTATGGGGGGAAGAGCCACATTCATCATCATCACTGGCAGGAATAAGCAGGTGTCAGATCAGTGCAGTCTGGCTAGGGCCTCTTTTTTATGGCAGGGCCCCTTGGACCCCATACTGGAGTCTTGGCTTTTAGACTCGTTTCTCGAACCAAAGCTGAATGAGTGGACTGCCAGCGGCATGCTTTAGAGGATGAAGGCTGCAGGAATTTTGGAGATGCTGTAATTTGTAGGGCAGCGTTGATGTCATGTATTACATGTTTTAAAAATGTCGGAACATTGTTGCCATTTAGCATTAAAATCTTGCCACAGGTAGAAGACCTGAATATTTTCCGCCCTCTGTCATTGTACGTGTTTTAAACTATTTTACACTTGTAAAAATGCTTTGTATATTTAACTGTGTGTGTCCCTGGGGCATCCCAGTCAGTCTGGCGGCAGGGACAGCAGGGTGGAGAATGTAGGAATGCCAGGGCGTGAGAGCGGCTAAGCACGGCCCCAATACCAGAGGTCTGCGCATGTGTTATGGGACTGAGATGAGTATATGGGGATACCCATGGTCAGCCTTTGGGGTATGCAATCTGTGCTGTTGCAGAAGGCACTATCCCAGCCTCTCTTATAAGGGGGCAGGAGACATCATTTAGACACCCCCTTCAAAAAGAAAGCTCCCAGCTGGATAAGCAGGCCCTTTTGCCACATTCCCCTACATCTCCCCCTTTTTCTTGTTTTTTTTTGTTGCACATTCATTTTTTTTTCTCTCTTGGATTCATCATCATTTTTTTCTATACTTTTTCATTTTACTTGCCTGCATCTGTCTCTTTTTATATGGTCCCTCCATCTTTCTTTTTTTCTGGGTCACTTACCCCAATCCTGCTCTAACTTTCACTTACCTTCCTTCTCTTTTGCACATCCCCTCTCCATCTTTCTTTTTCTTTCTTTCTTTCTTTCTTTTCTTCCTTTGTTCCTCTCCTCCCTTTCTTCTTTCTTTCTTTCTTTCTTTCTTTTCTTCCTTTGTTCCTCTCCTCCCTTTCTTCTTTCTTTCTTTTTTTTTTCTTTCTTTCTTTCTTTCTTTCTTTCTTTCTTTCTTTCTTTCTTTCTTTCTTTCTTTCTTCTTTCCTCTCCTCCCATTCTGCTTTCTTTCTTCCATCCTCCTTCCTCCTTTTTACTTATTCATATCTCTCTCTCTCTTGTTCTACATGTCTGCTCCATATCTCTCTTTTTCTTTCTCTCCATTTCTTTCTTTACATATTCCTTTATTCTTCTTTTTTTTAAATGTTCTTGTCTTTCCTCTTTTCCACCTTACTTTATTTTTTTTCTCCTGCTCTTTTTTCATCTTTTCCATGTTCCCTCTCTCTTTCCCTCTCTTTTTCCCATTGAGCGAGTATGCAGGGGCCTGAGGGGCAACATCCTGAAATCTTGCACAGGACGACATTTACCCTATGGCCAGCCCTGGCGTAACCAGTGGGGTTCATGCTGATGCGAATCTCAAATCTGGATGCACATGGGGGAGGAGGGGCAGGGCCGGCGTCAGCACCCGGCAAGGCGGGGCAGCTGGCAGGGGCCCCTGGCCTCCAGGGGGGCCCACTGACAGGACCGGCATCCAGATTTGGGTGATGTGACGCGACTCTTCACCACAAAGGGGCCCACTGAGAACATCCCGCCCAAGGGCCCACATAAACCTGGAGCCGGCCCTGAGAAGGGGTGTGTGTGTGTTTGGTGCAATAACTTGGTAAAAGCTGGGTCAAATTGTTGGGTGTTTTTATTTGCTGACCATTTTCTAGCCCTTTCTACGGAAGTATTAGCCCCATGCATCAGGCATAGGAATGGCCACCCAGGGCCTGGAGGCAGCAGCGCAAGTGCATCAGATGGCTTCCAGACCTGATAGACCCCTTACTGGCTCATCTCCTATGATCACATGACAAATGGTGGTCAGGAAAAGGCTGCACCCAGTGTGTACTGCGTAATACATAATAATATTAAACAGCATAGCGGCAGTATGAACACGCGCTGCGTGTGTACACTTCCCGAGGACAGATCGCCATTCGTTTGGGTTGCGCGCATTTCGTCTACAGAATAGGCTTTTATAGACCTCCAACACTAACAAACACTTTGCTCACTCGACAGACGGCCTCGTAAGTCATTGTTATTGGAGTATAAAGTTTAGGCTGTAATTTTACATTACGTTTTATAAATGATATAACGAAAATTATTTCTGGAATTGGGAAGAATAACATATTTATTGCTGCCGTTTGCATTTGTTGAACTGATTCCAAATGCAATTCTAAAAGATTAATCTGCCAAATAAAAGCTGTGAGCGTAAGAATAATATTTTAACAAAATATGCAAGCTCTACAAAGTTTGAGTTTGACAAAAAAAAAAAAAACCTAATTAGAATTGGACGGAATGGGAGACGTAACATGAATTTGAGACTGATTTTGCGCTTCTGAACAATCGTTGAGCGGGCGGGGGCGTGCACTTTGATGTTGGGCAGGTGCCTGTGTGTTTGCTGTGTGCTGAATGCTGCACATCAGAGGAGGCATCACCTGCCAACTATTATCTGTCCAGGGAAAACAGGACAGCTGCTCTCTACACCCACATACAATGCAACTGTACTACACAAGATACGGGCCTTTAAAGCAGACCGAGAGTCAAAAAGAACTGTTGGTCTGCTTTTTCTAACTGCTGAATGGCATGCTGGTTTGGAAGCATGCCTGGAAGGCACATACCTACTTCTGAGTTCCATCAGCAGATTCTGTAGAGTGAGCCTCATGTGGTTACGGGTGCCGGTGAGTGTAGGGTTGTGGGGCATACCCAATTTGGGACAGCCCCTTGGAAAGATTCCAGCAAGACTTAGGCCCTTATTTATGAAGGAATAGCGATAGGAAGCGACTGGTGAGCGACCGGTAATGACGGGCCCCGCCACGAGAACGCCGGCTCCCCGCCACAATCACACATTTATCAAGCCGATCATGCTTAGCGACGGGGAGGCTGATTTATTAATAGCGCCAGGTAGCGACAGTTGAGCGACTGTAGCGGTATTTTCACAGCGCCCGCTAGTAGTCGCTGTGCTTGGCCGTTGTTCGGTTGTTGATAGCGACTCAGTCGGTGTGCAGTAATGTTGAATACAAGGTGATGAGTCGCTATTTGACAGGTTCCGCGCTGTATGGGAGCGCATGATAGCGAATGGCCATAGCGACCGGCACCCACCATATTCATTAAAAAATCAGCCTTAAAAATTCCTAGCGCTGTGAAATGCATGTTTAAATCCCAGAGCGCAGTAGGCGATGTGTTAAAAGTCGTTTTTTAACCCCCTAACCACCCAAAAAAAAATGGAATGATTTTGAAATAATATTCAAACCTGAATAGTTTAAAATCAGACCTGTAATATCAATTCTGCAAAAAAAAAAATTTTTTTTTTAAATCCTCAAAAAATACATTTTCAAAGGAAGAAGTGTTCACAGATTTTTTTGGGAAATTAAAAAAAAAAAAAATATTAAAAAATAATTATTAATTAAAATACATTCTGCCATTGAAATGCATTGGAGAGCGCCAGGTAGCGAGAGGTCATACCTGTCGCTGTTCAAGGATGTTCGCTGGCGCTGTGGATAATGATGAATGAGTTGCTAGATGGCGCTATCTCAGTCGCTAAGCAGTATCGGCTTGATAAATATGTGATTGTGGAGGGGAGCCGGCGTTCTAGTTGCGGTACCTGGCTTTACTGGCCGGCTCCCCAGTCGCTATCTGTCGCTATCTGTCGCTATTCCTTGATAAATAAGGCCCTTAGCGTCTTTTAGACTCTAAGGCCAGCTTCACTACAGCTAGCGCTTTAAAGTGGACCAAAACCCAGGACTTTGACTATCCCGGATTTTGGTCCTTGCCCCCAGGGCACTCAGATCGGAAGTGCGCCGCTGTGTGAAACCCCCCAGATCGCTGAAGCCAACTCACCTCTTCCCGGTTCTACGGCACATGCGATGCTGCTCGTCCAATCAGCGCACTCGGAGCCGCTGACGTTACGTCATCTAAGCCTTCGTCTAAGGTCAGCGGCTCTGAGTGCACTGGCGGCTGCATCCCCCGCTTTCCTCCAGGTAGTGTGCCTGCACCGGCCACTCACAAATGCCTGGCGTGGGCACACGCCCTGCTAGAGGGATGGCAAGGATGCGGCCGCTGGTCGCGCATGTGCTGTTGTGCCGGGAAACAAGGTAAGTGTATGGGTGACCTGGGGTGTTTTACACAGCGGGGTATCCCGATTTTAGATGCCCTGGGGGGAGGGAATCGATCGGCCCGGCCCCCCCCCCCCCCCAAGGCATCCAAAATCGGATAGAGGTGGGTTTTGGTCCACTTTAAAGGATTTTCCTGCATGGAGGGGCATCCTGATTACTCGTGCCTACCAACTCTGTAACAAAAAGCCATAAAAACTAAAATCTTACCCCTCAACGTGCTTTCTTACTGAGTGTGGAGAATGAGTTTCCCATCAGTTTTCTCCGGTACAAGATGGTAGTTGTGGTTGAGTCTAGTTTACACCCAACAACACACACATTGCAATGGAGGGGGCAGTGCCAAGGTGGGGTAATAATGTGGGTTCTCCTAAGCACACCGCCTCCATTGCAATAAATGGAGTGGGCTGTGCTGAGGGATATGTGGGGTATGAACTAGACTCCACCACAGCCACCATTCTTAGGTTTGCGTGTTTTGCTCACCTACGATCCCACGGTGCATGCACAGGCTTTCCTCCAATCCGTATATGTATTAGAGGCTTAAAAAGTTGAATGGAGCTCAGCCACTGGCCGCTGACTTCCCGCTGTGCGTGGATGCTGTAGGCGGTGTTGTGGGATCATAATGAAGTAATCGATAGCGGGATCCCTGGGGAAATCACAATGTGGGGTATACCGAATGCCTCTGGGGAGCAGTTTCACCTGGCCCACTTAGGGCAATAACATAAAAAGTAATTCACTGGAGGGGGGGACAATCTGCAGGGAAGCTGATGCTGGGAACTTGAGTGACAGGTCAGGCACCCAATCCCGGGCAACAGTGTTGCTGTACTAGTCTGTCACTCAAGTCCAACTGTCACTCAAGCCCACAGTTGCCATTCAGAGCCCTGCCCTCCATTGGCATCAGGAAAAGATTGTAGTGATCAGGTAAGTTGTTTTATTATTTATACGGCCTTAGCATGGGGCGGGGTGGGGGGGGGGGCTGGCTGGGGGGTTACAAATAGCTTGGAGTTCCTCTTTTAAGTGATTTTGTCAATATAGAGGCATTTGGAGGCTTCATGGCCTTAGTCAGCAGGTAGGGCCCTATTGGAATCAATAGGTCGCATTGACTTTTTCCAATCAGGACATTTATGCAAATGTTATGGGGACGGAGCCTCGCCATTTTTTTTTTTTTTTAGAATGTAGGATTTGGTGACCGATGTACTTTCATTTAAATTACTTTGCACACTCTGTTTTCACTTTGACAATATAAAGAGTATTCCTGTTTTAAAAAATAAATCAAATGCTTTGGCCCTTATTCATCAAGCGATAGCACCAGGTAGTGTCTGACGAGCGCCAGGTAGCGGCAGCTAACGGCGACTACCGACTCAAGTACGCCCGGCGGCGCTCACAATGACGCATTTATCAAGCAAAATGAGGCTAGCGCCGGCGAGAGCGACGGCTAGCGCGGCATTCATCATGAAGCCGCCTGGACCGAACAGCGCCGCTGCAAATTCCCTCACAGCGCCAGGTATGAGCTGTCGCTCCCTGGCGATGTCCAATGCATTTCAATGGAGCAATCTATAATTAATCATAATTAATTGGTATTATTATTTTTTTTAATTTTTGTAATGTCAAAAAATCGGAGAACACTTCTGCAATGTTAGGATTTATTTTTAAGTCCAAAAAAAAAAAAAAAAAAAATGTGCAGAATTGATCTAACAGGTCTGAGATTAATGTATTCATATTACAAAATGATTCTAAAAACATGTATAATGTTACATTCAAAAAATATGGTTGTTTAGGGGTTAAAAACTAGTTAATACCCATCGCCGCCAGCGCTCTGGGGTTTAAACAAGGAATGGACAGCGACAGCACATTCGGAGCGTGATTTGTTGATGAATATGAAGCTAGCCGTTCGCTCTGGCCATTCGTTGTCAGGCACTCACATACAACGCTGGACCTGTGAAACAGCGACCCCCCAGCCCGTATTCAACATTACCGCACACCGACTGAGTCGCTGTCATCAAGCTAACGCCGGCCAAGCACAGCGAATACTGGCTGGCGCTGAAAAAATCACGCTACAGTCGCTCATCTGTCGCTACCTGGCGCTATTAATGAATCGGCCTCCCCGTTTTCACTTTGACAATATAAAGAGCATTTCTGTTTTAAAAAATAAATCAAATGCTTTGTGTCAATAAAACGTGTACACTACAATGCAATTTTATTACACCCTATGCAGGTGTAGCAATCCTATAAAATGCGACGGAACACAATAACCATTGTATTAGACTCTGGGAAAGTGAACAACTGGGCTATTATAGCACTGTGCACATTTCCCTTTCTTCAGCTAATTTCTAGACCTGTGTGAGAGCACAGCTTATAGGGATGCACAAACCTTTTTGGTCTAAGGGCCACATTGACTTTTCTTTTCAAGGGCGCCGCAGTAAAATCTCAGCAAGAAAAATTATGGTAACCCACACGTTTCGGCCCTGGAATCGGGAAGATTTGCCTGTTCACCTTTGTACTCACCTTGTACTTCGTACTCACCTTTCCCTGCTCCAATGATGCATGCGCGGGCTCCCGTTGAATAAGAGCTGTTAGGCGTGGATATGGCTCTCACTGTTGTGAATGGGAAGCGTGTGCGCGTTCCCGCCTAGCCAATCGGAATGCCCCCCATTGCAGTCAATTGGGTCCATGCTAATTATTTGGTGAAGCCAGTGTGACTTGCAGTGTGCAATGCGGTGCGGGTGCATAATTTTTCCTATGAAGTAAGGATATATTTGTTTAAGTTTGGCAATAACAGCACCCTATGGGCTATGCTTTGCAAATTTAGCTGCAGTCCATATTGTGCTGTTGTTTCCAAACTTGAAAAAAAAATATTACCTAATAGGAAAAATGCCCCATCACAGGTACAGGTCATTTTTGGGGAAAAAAGGTAGAAAACATTTTTTTGCACTTTTTGGTGTCTAAACCCATTTGGAAAATGGATATGGGAACACTTTTATAGTGTATATGTCTATGTAGAAGATTTTGATCACCATGTAGAACAAGTAATGCTGATGTTTATACATTTTCAGGACTAGGCTACAGGTGACTAAGAGGCCGATTCATTAATAGCGGCAGGTAGCGACAGTTGAGCGACTGTAGCAGTATTTTCACAGCGCCCGCTAGTAGTCGCTGTGCTTGGCCGTTGTTCGGTTGTTGATAGCGACTGAGTCGGTGTGCAGTAATGTTGAATACGGGGTGACGAGTCGCTATTTGACAGGTTCCGCGATGTATGGGTGCGCATGATAGCGACTGGTCAGAGCGACCGGCTCCCACCACATTCATCAAAAAATCACGCTCAAAAAATTCTCGCGCTGTGAAATGCATGTTTAAACCCCAGAGCGCTGGCGGCGATGTGTTAAAAGTAGTTTTTTAACCCCCAAACCACCATATTTTTGGAAACCAAAAAAAAAAAAATTTGAAAAAATTTAGTAATATGAATACAATAATATCAGACCTGTAATATCAATTCTGCACAAATTGTTTTTTTTTTCCCCTTAAAAAAATTATCTAAAATGGCAGAAGTGGTCACAGAATTTTTCACATTTAAAAAAAAAAAAAAAATCATAACAATTAATTATGAATATTTAAAGATTGTTCCATTGAAATGCATTGGAGAGCGCCAGGTAGCGAGAGGTCATACCTGTCGCTGTTCAAGGTCGGACGCTGGCGCTGTGGGCTGAGGCTGGAATAATGATGAATGAGTCGCTGTCTGGCGCTATCTCAGTCGCTAAGCAGGATTGGCTTGATAAATGTGTGATTGTGGTGGGGAGCCGGCGTTCTCGTGGCGGTGCCCGTCATTACCGGTCGCTCACCAGTCGCTACCTGTCGCTATTCCTTCATTAATAAGGGCCTAAAGTTTTTATGATGGTGGGTTTTATTAACGGGATCTCACAAGTCCATTTATAAATTAAATATATATTTATAAATGTGTGTATACTTTCCCTGTAAAAGCATCAAAGTTTCACAATTTTTTTAATTGGATACATTTTACTCTATAGTAATATATATTTCTTCTTACATAGCACTGACACAGTATTCAGCTCCCTGCAAAATGAGATACAGCGTCGGTTAAGAAAGGGAAAGATTCGTCACAAGGGTAAGTGCTCTATACCCCTGGCTTTTCTGCATTTATAAATCTTACGTCTTTTTGAGCTATTTATTTGTATGCTGAATAAATACATTTAACTTGTGAATGAATATTTGAAATCAGACCATAGATTTATTTTCAGCAGCTGTAATGAAGTACACTGTAGAGAAAAACTCCGACTAAGAAAGGCATTAAAGGAGCAGTATCGCGAACATTTGCATTCAAAAAGATAAATAATTAAATAGCCACACAATAGCTTCTAACACGTGTATAAATAATGTGGCGATAGAAAAGAAAAAACATGTATGCCTTACTTTTAAATTGTAAAAACATTCCTACTAAATAAATGACTAAAAAAATCTACTTTGATTGCACAAGCATTAATATATATATATATATATATATATATGTATTAAAGTGGACCAAAATCCACCCTAGATTATATGAACCTCCAGGGCAGGCATACTTGCTCCAGATTCGGGATGCCCCACTGTGTCAAATCCCCCAGGTCACCTGAAAACTCACCTTCTTTCCCGGTCCAACAGCACAATGCGAGAGCCGTGGCTGCATCCTCGCTATACTCTTAGCAGGGCGCGTGCCCGCGCCAGGCATTTGTGAATGTTCAGTACAGGCAACCATGTTAAAGGGTAGCAGGGGATGCGGCAGACAGCGTGCTCGGATCCGCTCGCCTTAGACGAAGGGGCGGCAGTGAATCCGAGTGCGCTGACAGCTGCGCATGTGCTGTAGGACCGTGAAAGGGTGAGATCGGGCAACACAGTGGGGCATTCCTATCAGGGCACCCAGGGGGTAAGGAACAAAACCCAGGACAGGCAAAATCCTGGGTTTTGGTCCACTTTAAAGTGGAACAAAACCCTGAAACACTGCCCTGGTCGCCGCAATGCTCACCTTTTCCCTGGCTCCCATGGTGATATAAATAGCTGCAGCCGCATCCTCAGCATCTCCGGGATGAGGCACGCTCCCATGGATAGCCATTCAGAGAGGCTGGGTGCCCAGGGATGCTGCCGCTCCAGGTTCTTGTTGCCAAACTCTGTGTGCGATTAGATGACAGCCTGTGCATGCCCAATGGGACAGGGAAAGGTATATTTTGACAGCTGAACTGGTGGGGGGTCACTTAGTTGGGATGCCCCTGGGGCAAGAAAAAGACTGGGGCTAGTCAATGGTTTTGTTCTGCTTGAAACACACAAAGTTGTAAAAAAGAGAAAATGGGAATCGGAAAGATACTGCAGACAGCAGCAAAGGTAAAAAGAAAGAAAAATTGACAAAATGTCAAATGTAGAGCAACATAAAAATAGAAAAATCCAATTGGAAAAAAAGTAAAAAAAAAACACAGTTCTTAGCTGGGCTCGAACCTTAGACGCTCTGCACCATATCTAAATGCTCTACATGATGAGCCATTCAGCCAGCTGATAATGGGCTACACTTTATAAGGTGACATATCTGAAACAATGTTGCATAATGCAGTCACTATCTCTCTCTCGTCCTGCAGTCTCTCTTCTCTAGTCCCAGCCGGACAGTAAAGACACACACACTAGCTACCTTCTGGCCGGCACCATGCAAACACACACATACACAGCAGCCATCTCCTGGCCGGCCAGCAAAGACACACACAGCCATCTCCCAGCCAGCAAAGACACACACAGCCATCTCCCAGCCAGCAAAGACACACACACACAGCAGCCATCTCCCAGCCAGCACACGCACAGCGTCCTCAACGCTGCGCTCCTTACATAGCAGTGGCAGGGAGCCGTTCTCCCCCCGCACAGCACTTGGTATAGCCTGAAGTGACGGAGCCCGTCAGTGAGACACATTTTAAAACAGCTGCCATTCTGCAGCAGCACAATCTACAACTTTTTTGAAAACACATATTGCCTTCTGATTACTATATGTACTCACATGGAAAGTACATTTTAAATCTGTGTTCCAAGATAAATTTCGCGATACTGCTCCTTTAAACCTTTTCCTAAACCTAAGCCACTATTTATTTCTATGAACTAATTTACCTGCAGTAGTCCTCTTATTTACCATCAGTGATACATATCTGCAGTGGAGGCTTCAGCTCTACCTATGCCTCAAAGCTTGATGGTTTCTTTTTCATTCCAGAACATGTATCAGAAATTGGGATCCGTACGGGTTTAAGAACATGATCCCTCAGTCTGTTTGTTTTTTAGACTCCTAACTAGTAGCGAGCCGGACAATCGGCTCCAATGATGTCATTAGTCACATGGGGGGTGTTCCACAAAGGCTCCTCCTCTGAGGTATCAAGGGTGATTTCCCTACTGTTCTGTATTAGCTTTGCGGGAAGCCAAAAATGGGGGAAGGGGGATCAGTGTCCCCCTCTACTACAAATGTTGGCGGGTGGCTACAAAAGCGGTCCCTATCATCACAACAGGCCTTGATGTCATCTCTTCAGGTCTATTTTTTGTTGTTTATTTTTAATGAATTCATGTATTTATTTATTTATTGTTTTTTTTATAATATCACAAGTCTATGAGCTGGCAAGGAGTCCAAGGGCCCTTTAAACTAGTTTACACATTGTGGTGGTTTGCATGCCATCTGCCGACACCGGTGGATGGCATGCCAGATGATTTGACCCGGATCTTGGTGCTAGGGCTGCCATCTGTAACTTTTGTACCCCATACAGCATCAGTGTCTTGGCCCCCTCATAACCCATGTGTGATGGGATGGGTTATGAGTCTCTGGCTTCAAGTCAACCAGGTTTAACTTAAAGTTCAGAACATATAGGAAGCAAAAACTCTAGGGGCTAGTGGCCCTGTCATCACATTATATGTTATGGGGAGGGCCATACACAGACACATTATAGGCTGTACAGGGACTGGGCCCCTCTATAACTATGTGGATGGATTGGCTCCTAGTTTGGGCCCCAAGGCAAACCAACCTGGAGGATGGGGACCGAAACCCTAATTTATCATCAACACCAACAGCAATAGTATGGAAGCCTCCAGTTCTCAGGTTAGCATGGCCAATAGGGCCCCCTGGCCAGGGTCACCATCTTCACAGTTGGGCACCTTGGGCCTCATACTGGAGTTCTGTCCCTCCTGCCCTGATGACTGCCCTGCTTAGTGCTATCCAGGATGGGGCGATCCAGACCAAATTTGCAAGATCCTTGTCAAATTTAGCTTAGGCCCAGATCTGGAGCCCATCACTACCCCTAACCTGTATATTTTTCTAATTACTTGTCCTGATTAATCAACTAACAGGGAGACAGAGCAGGCTTGGTTGCTTGAAATTCAATGAGGATCCATTCTATGGTAAGATGGCAGAACTATGTCTCTAAATCACATATTCCCAACCTGTGGCCCTCAGAGCCATCTGATGCGGCCCCTGACTTGCTGTGGTAAAGTAGGAGGAGCATATAGAACTGGAGTGCAAAGGTAGTTAAATAGAGGCTCAGGAAGGGTGGGAGGTTGCATGGAGAGTGGCAAAAACATTGCCAAATAGAGGTGGCAGCAGTGTCTTGGAGGAACATTGTGACATTAAAGAGGAACAACTTGGACTCGGACGAGAGCAAGTGTGTTAATCGACTGAGCACCCTCGCTATCACTAGCCGAGCGGCACCGCCAGCCGCATCCCCCGTGCACCATGCAGCCGTTGCGTGTCTGTGCCGTCCATTCAGGAGGGCCGGGCCTAGGCGCGCACGCAGGGCTAGTGTGAGCAGGGATGTGGCCAGAGCGCAGGCGTGGCAAGGGCTCCGGGAGAGGGTGAGTGTTCAGGGGGGTTTGGAGGGGGTTTCACACAGCGGGTCATCCCAATTCTGGATGCCCCAAGGACTGGAACCCCTCTTTAATAGGACTGTTCCTCTTTAATAGTGCAACAAAAGCTCACGGTGAAATATTTCGCACTATAACAGGATAAAATCCATATTTAATTGTTTGTTTAGCATTGGTAGCCGTTTAGATGGGTTGAGCATTGGAAATAAAGTTACGATTTGATACTGATTGGGGAATGGGCAATAAATATGGGACTCATATATTGTCCTGATTGTAGTAGAAAATCTTTGAATTTTTTTTTTAATTCTCAACCTATTCATTGTGGCCCACGACCAGTTTCCAAATTTCTTAAGAGGCACGCCCTCTTCAAAAGGTTGGGCACCCCTTTCAACTTTTGAGGGTGGGAAAGAGGAACAATTGTTAAATTAAGCCACCTAAAAGATAGATTGTAACAGTTAAAACTATTTAAACACTTATACTAGGTGAATTAATAATGTATTGATGCAGATCTGCATGTTACACCAGAGAGAGGGGCAAATGAGAACAATGAGGGACAGGGGAACGTGGACTCAAATAAGGGACAGTCCATCCAAAACAGGGAGGTATGCTGAGGGTTAGTTTTAAATAATATACAGTATCTAAGAGAGGTAGCTTTTTTCCGTTAATTCTTTACATCAGGCCTCGCACCATGCAGAGGAATCTCATTTGATGGCTGCTGCTTCCTCTCCTTTTTAGAAAATACCTCAGGAGGAGCCGGCAGGGAATTGGAGTTGCACATGTTTAATGCATGGGCTGTAGTGAGAAAAACATAAATACACACAGATATTAAAATTCCATTTGTCATCCTTAGTAAAAAATGATGCAGGGACATTTATCCCAAACTCATGCCGGATTATTTTGGACAGATTCCTATTACAATGTTCCTGTGTTTTCCCAGGGTGGACCTGTAATCCTTCTGCGCTTGGGATGTCAGGATAGTCTGATGTAAGGATTTCCTTTTTTCAGAGACAATTTGTTTTCCTGGAGCAGGAACTTCACATGTCTGAAAAGGCTAAAGACAGCCAGCTGACTATGTACGGGTGCCTGGAGCATGTGCTCATTCTCATAGGAGCTCTGGGGTGTTGCCTGAAAATTCCACTGTTGATCGGCAGGCTAATTTAAAAGATAATATTTATCTGGCGCTGATTTAGAGAGGGCCAAAGCCCATTAAGCCAGCCCTATAGGCTAAAGGGTTCTAGGCCCAGGTAATTCACTTTCCTATTCAGGATTCCCCTCAGTGAGAAATTCCCTATATATTCACCTCGATCCACAGCAGATATTCGAATCGTCCAGAGCGAAGGGAGCAGGGTTGCTGCATTGAGCAGCATCTATGATTGTGATCTCTGAGATTTTAGGACATAGAAAAGTCAGTGGATGACTTTGTAACTTTTCTCACCACTCTCTCCCTTATTGTGGGAACCTCTCTATGGAACAAATCCAAAGTCCGGCCCTAGAGTCTGTGCTTTCTGTGTGAAACCCCAGACGTAGCCTGCAAATCTCAACTTCCACAGTGATGTTAACAGTGGTGGTCACATCTCTAGGCTGAAGCGCGCATCCCTGCCCAGGTAGTCTGGGATGGGTGCACTCCCCAATTTAATTGGAGATGCGGCTCCTCTTACTCCCGATTGCCCGATTCGTTTAAACAGAGCCATATTGCCGATCAATAATATACACAGTATACGGTGCTGATTGCATTTGCATATGCCATTGGATCAGCAGTCAGGCAAGATCTGGGGGTTCTGAGGGTTTAACATAGCATTGCATCCCATACTTTGATGTCCCCAAGACAAGGAACAAAACCCCAGAGAGCCAAAATCCCGGGTTTTGTTCTGTTTTAACCACATTATCTTACAAGCTCCCTCTGCTGTGGGTAACCTCTGCCGACAGACATTCAAGTTATAATGGCTACATTTGTGCCTTGGAATCCCTGATTAAGGTTTGTAAATTGGGACACTGGGGTTATAGTTTTTCCCTTCTTTAAAGTTTAAGACATAGAAAAGTCAGTAGATGACTTTATATTTCTCTCCTTATTGAGGGAGCCTCCATGTGTTAAGTAAATGAAGCAGCTACTGTATCTTTACTTTGGCCCGTGGACACCTTAACGGTTGTTCTAAGCCAGAGTGCTCAACCTTTTGACGAGTGCGGGACACTTAAACGATGTGGAACCTGATCATGGATCGCAATGAATAGGTTCAGAATTTTTCCATTTGGAATAGTGTAATGAAGATTTTCCACAGCAATCACAATACACACCCCAAACTCCACTTTTAATTCCTTCAACCACACCCATACATTCATATGTAACAATTCACACATACCAATACACATGCTGATTGCCTCACCTCTCTGAATGTACAGCTGCGTTATATATAGCCCCTCCCCCACCAGTCCCACATCTTAACCATATTCCAAATACTCAACCCATCTATACTCCCACCAATGCGGAACATACATTTATTAAAGAATAACTAACCAAACCAAATTATTCTACCAAATATTTCACCCAGGGGTGATATTGTGTAATCAATGACACCGCGTTCCTCCAAGCCACTGCTGTCACCTCTGTTTGCCAATGTGCCCCCCCTGTATCACTCTCCTTGCAATCACTCATCTCTTCAGCACTCCTATTTAACTATCTTTACACGCCAGTTCAATTTACCCCTCCCACTTTACCTACAGCAGGTTAGGGGCCACATCAGATGGCTCTGAGGGCCACAGGTTGAGCACATGTGTTCTAATCAGTTTAGATTAAAAATTCTCTAGTGACATTAGAATTGTATGGACCCCATACAGCCATTTTTCCAGGGTTCCCATTCCCAAAACGGACAACAGAACAGCATGTGCTGCCTTACAATTTAAAGAGGTAAAAGCTTATCTCACTAAAAATTAGATGCGTGCCCAAAATACTCACCCTTCCAGAGTCCTTGAAAACAGGGACCACTCACTCTCTGCTCCAACAACAACCAATTAGTTTCAACTTGTCAAGCTTGCACATGCAGTGCACACACCCTGGCACGGGTGTAACCACAGGGATTGGGGCCTGTGAGGTTGGGAGGGGGGGTGCCCCTGGATGCCCCCATGGTACTGTCGGGGCCAAAAGTTTACCTTGAGTTTTGGTCTGGTTTAAAGTGAAGGGTAGCAAGCCACCTGTCAGGCTTGTGAAGTTAGTTAAAAAAGAGACCATACATCTAAGTACTAGAGGAATTTTGAATATATGGTTCTATGGCTTAGAGTTTTCATGCTGCCTATGAGTATGACCTGCTATTCAAATGTACACATTGTATTTGTCATTTGTGTTTCCTGGAAGCACATTATTATGTATCTTAACAATTTTTTATAGATGCCTTCGTGTGAAATCCATATAAGTGTGTTTTGTTTTAATGTCAAGGCAACCAGTATAATTGCTCCTCCGTGTGCAAGGACGTCATGCCATAAGTTACATAAATGAAATGATTCTCTGATACTCCCCTGGCCCTGCGTATCCTCTGCGCCTGAGATGACACAGCTTTGTCGAGGCAGATTTTGCATTCGCTCTGTCACTCCTGCCAGTCATGTTTATGACTAATGGCCTGAGCATCCATTGTGACGCGCGGCCTCTAATATGCCAAAGAGCCGGCTCAGGACAGGGCGCCTGATGACTTTGCAACTCTTGTGTTTTTTTTTTTCAATTTTAACTTTTGTTGCTGTGGAGATAATTCTGTAAAGGAAACCGCTGCAGCCTTACATGCAAAATGAAAAAGCAACCAATTTATTTAGAGTGTGAATTGCAACTAAAAAGAAAGGAGATATTCATTAATATTATTACCTGAATTATCCCGTCTTATTAAATAGTAAACTACTTGTATATCATATATCATTATGAACTTGCCCCTTCTGCAAACCTGCTCTCCCATCATATTCAGAGCAGTTTCCAGGCAAAATAAAGGCAAAAAGCGTAACTTAAAGTGGACCAAAAGGCAGGATTATGACTATCCTGGGTTTTGGTCCTTCCTTATCGGGGGTGCCCCACTGTGGGAGACCCACCCAGATCAGCCAACTCGCCTTATCCTGGTCCCATGGTGCGTATAAGAGCAGCGGCTCTGATGGCCGCATCCTCTGCTTCCCTCTAGAAGTGCATGTTCCTGTGCCAGGTATTTGTGAATGGCCGGCGTGGGCAGCTCCCTGAGGGAGACGGAGGATGCCGCGCTCAGAGTCGCTGCTCTTAGACGTGCTGTGGGTCACATGGGGGGGCAATAGCAGCTCCCCATAAGCAGAAGACCAGCTCCCACCACCAGGGGGAAACCCCCCGACCCGCAGGGAGGATGCCGCCCGGCAAGGGAACATGGGCATCCCACTTGAAGGCATCAGTATGTAGCTTGCCGGATAATTTGACCCAGATCTTGCTGATTTCCTGGATCAAGATCATCATCAAGTTCAAGATCAAATCTAGCTTCGGCCCGGATTCGGAGACTATCACTCTCTACAATATCCTAATTTACAATACAGTTGCCTTTTCTAAAAGTGAGACTAGCTGCCATTACCCATCAGCATTTGGAAATGCTGCCTTATCTGACTTTGTTGATTAAAAGGTTTCTGATCAGCATTAAGAAGAATGTTTATTTAAAAAAAAAAATCCTCAATGGCATCAGAGGCTACAGAGCGACAGTATTTACACTTCGAGCCAACTGGCATCTCGTTGTCTTTGCGAGAACCTAATTGAAAAGCCTAATTCCATCTGTAACTATGCAGCGGCCTGAGTATGGAATTGACTGCAGATAACTTTTGATAAAGGCTGAAATCCTTATGATGGTTCACTAATGCCCATTACAGTCAGCCTATAAATAAAAGATCTGGTTTGTGTTCTATTCTTGGGCAGATGAGCATCTTAGCAGAGAACATTTAAATGTAATGAGTGTTAGATGTTTTTTAAACTTCTGCTTAATTATGTAAGACTAGAGTAAGCCTTTTAATGATAAGAGCAATTGAATGGTGATAAGTAAATCAGTAAAAATCCAACAGCAACGGCAGTTTTCCCAAACTGCTGCCTCTCCGGAAGTGTCCCGAACAGCTTGCTGAGATTTGCGATAGGTAGCTCTTGTCCTTGGAAATACTTTAACAACTTTCTCTTTTCATGTTAAAGGGATAGTCCAGGCAATGGCATTAATAAGGCAGCAAATAACTCACCTGAAACCTGTCCCACGTGTCTCTCCTTCATTTCTTGCAGGTCTCTAAAGTTTGCCCTTCCTTTCCAGTCCACTCTTCCATGACCACCTCCAAATGTGGTTGAATAGCTACCCCTGTCCTTCTGTACTGCCAACATGAGCGACCACCAGGGGTGCGCATGTAATGAGGCCATGTGAGGCAATCTCTTCAGGCGGCACTGTTTAGATGGGCCAGTTTTTTTATTATATTCTTTAGTGCAGGGTACTCAGCCACATCTTGTAAAGGTCCATTTAAAGGCATACGGTGAGAGTTGAAGTCAGCGCACTGGGGGAGGGGATATAGATTCCCCAGGCAAAACTAAAAAAATGCTGCTTGCCCCCCCCCCCCCCCTCACTCTTGGGCACTGGGAAAAACAAGACCTTTTTTTGGAGAGGGGCAGAAATGGATGGGGCAGAAAGAATGGGCTGAATGGGGCAGATCTGAGGGGAAGAGGTGGTGGGACAGGGATAGATGGGGCTGAGCTGGGGTGGGGGGACAGGATTGGATGGGGCAAGTAGACAGAGAAACAAAGTTTGTGTTTACCTTGCAATGCCACTTCCCACCAGTGCAGTTCTTCATATTGCAATGCTAGGTGACAGGGAGCCATGACACTGGCAGGGAGACTAAGCACTACATCACTGATCAAGGGGGCAGCTCTGAGCATGGCAACACAGAAGCAACTGTGTGCAGGGCTGTCAGAAATCTGGGGCTGAGGTCCACATTGGGACCCAGGTCCGCCAATTGGGTATCGCTGCTTTAGTGGATCAGCTGAGAATGCCTCCTCCTAGGAGGAGTCAGGTGGGGAGATGCACTTTTCTATTTAGGAGTGGACCAGCAAGAGGGGGAGGGCGGCTTTCTATAGTTCACCTCAGGCAGCAGAGATGCTAGGTTCACCCCTCTTGACCACTGTGGCATCTTGGGATTGCTCAGGCTGGGCGTTCTAAGGGACACTTATTCGGAGGGTGATGGGTGAATGGAATGGCAACAAGAGGATAATGTTGGAAACCTGGTACAGTGTGCTGCAGGAAATGGAGGAGAGGCTCATGGGACAAGTACTTCTGACTCACAAATTTTTTTAAACTTCAAGTAGGAAAAAAGTACAGGGGGTAAGATTATTTTTTAATTAAAGTATCGTAAATATATTTTTCTATAGCCTGTCATATAATAGCATTTATTGAGGTACATTAGAGTCATGTCAGGTCTCTGCATGAACCTGAAAATTGGATGTATTATATCCAATGGCACTCGGGCACCATTAATATCATTCAAAACCATGCCCATGGATTCAGTGGATAAAATATACAGTAAAAATTCTCTCAGTGCCATATTAAGAAGGGGGCACGAGGGGCATGCATCCCGGGGCCTCCACCACTTGCCTTGCAAAGGGAGCCTCCACCAACCTTTGGGTTATGGTCTGGTCCAGGAGGCTTTTCAGTCAGATGGGCCGTGGAGCCAGCAACAAGGCTATCAATGGCAGTGGGGGCCCCCCACATGCCTGGGCAAGCCTTTTTTTTTTTTTTCCAAACCCGCTGCCAAAGCCACCACAGAGCAGGACGGAGAATCTAGAGCAGCAAAGCCGCTGCCGCTCACTGCACATAAGCCACCAAGCACAGTAACTGGCAGCTCAATGCAGGGAACTGTTTTCTGCTGAACCAGCAGGGCAACTACACTACCCCCACCCAGAATGGAAAAGCATGAGTCCCCTAGCAGCACACATCTGCACAAGGGTGGCACAAGGGACACGATCTGGCGTTCCAGTAAGTAGGCGGGTACCAGACAACCACCAATCAGTTACTTGGCTGGACTATTATTTTAAAGGAAAACAAATACTGTATCTGGGGCCTCCACCACACTTAATCCAGTCCTGTATTCCCTGCCACTAAATTGCTTTTGATCAGATATAGATGTGGAGGATTATTTAGCTGTTATGTTGTCAGATGCCAGAACTAAAGATAAGAATGGAAAAACTGGTTTGCTGGAACAGTAAGCGCTCCAGGGCAATATCATCAGAGTCAATATTAATCATAATTTTCAGCCCATTATTCAAAGGGTGTGGTGACACAAATGGTAGCTCTTCGGGTATTCTGCTGAAGCTTTGATCACAATACATGGCAAGGCAAGCATATGTCGAATGAAACCACATTAGGGTTGATTTAGTATTGCGAGTCATTTTTTTAATCATGCTTTTTTGAGAAAAAAATTTATTTTTTTTCATGATGTTTTCCATGCTATTTGTAAGTAGTATCTTTGGGGGAATCAAGAGAATATTTAGGGTAAAATGCTGCAGTTGTATTTTGGTTCAGATATTCTAATGATCAAGATGGCATTAGGAGTGTCCTTATTCATGGGATTGGCACCTATCTTTATGTGGCCCAGGCAGTAGACCATTTAACATGAACACCGACCGCGACCAGGAACCAGAGTCGTTGTAAGTTGTACACCAGCTTCCTGCTGCTGCACCCTTAGGCGCTTTCCGTGTTTGAGCCAAACGCCGAACTCGAACACTGACTTCTGGCTGAAGACTGTGTTCGGGAACCTGAACTCCCAAATTTCGGTACAAACCCAAACTTTGTGGTTCTGTTTTGCTAAACACTATTCATGGGCTGACTGGGGACCAATAAAATCCGGGGATGATATTTGCTCCTTGGTACTGAAGGATAGGCACACTGGTATTCATTGATACATAATCTAGAATCTAAAGAGATTTGGAGTCGCAGATCCTAGCACAGAGATAAGGTCTTAAATGTCCAATCATAACACATCCCCGCCCTGCTTCCCTCTTCTGGAGCTGAGGCAGGAGGATTGGGTTACCACAAGAAAAAAAAACCTGGTCCGCTATTCAGCGCCGTTCCCCCAGCGATGGATGCAGCCTCAATCTCACCAAAGGCTGGATCAAGGTGCAAGGTAAAGGTTTTTTTGTTGTTGCTGTAAAAGTCAGTTTAGGCTGCTCATAATTATAGGCTAAGATAGAACAAGCCAAAGAAGACAGAGCCATATGAATCATGTCTTTATGACTCTTCGGCTATTACCCATGCTCCTGGAGACTGCTGAGTGTGTGCAACGTGGAACCTTGTGTACAAGGTTGAAGGCAGGTGATTGTCTCTTCCCTAGTGACATGCTAGTATTTGTGTAATGCATCTTTGGGATTGATTTACAAAAGCTCTGCTAGGGTTCAGCATCAGGTTGTAATGAAAAGAATTATTCTGGGACTCTAAGGTATCCTGCGGGGTGGAAGAATACGCACAAATCACCACTGGAATGAGCACGTTGGAGCACACAAGGAGTTAAACATGGCTTGCTAACCCCACTTGTAATTTTAATACAGCTTTAATTTAGGACAACAATCACACAGGCTATCAGCAGTGATCCCTAATCTTTATCTCTCAGTCCCTCAACAGGCTATTAGTGGTGATTTGTGATGGACTTTGGATCTTCTTGATGCCAGCAAGATGCTATAGCAGCTGCACCGCCGGCATCTCTATTGAGGTGGAGGGCACATTTCCCCTTTCTCCATCCTTGGCATTCCCCTTCTCCTTTCTTGACTTTTATACCACACAGAGGAGGTGTCTCTGTGGAATTTTCCCCATGTGACTAATTACATCACTGGAGGGACATGGTAGGAGACTCCCTGGAAATCCCAAACTGGATTGCCCCTACTCCAGCTCATCACTAGTGATGATTAGTGTTGGGTGAACCCCCCAAGGTTTGGGTTCAGCAAGTTTTAGTCTGCATAGGTAACCTTTTCTGGGACAAAGTCCGTGTTCAGGTTTGGGAACCCTAACTCACAAAGTTCTGTACGAACCCAAACTTTGCAGTTCGGGTTCGCCCAACACTAGTGATGATCCACTGTGAGTTGAGAACAGGGTTTTCGTTTGGTTAGGGATACAAATCGAAAAGTTCACAACTCACTTGTGTACAAGTTCCATACCCAGGTAGGCTGTATAATAACTGAACCCAAAAGTATTTCAAGAGCACAATTTAAAAAAAATACTGTGCATGCAGCCTAACGATCACACAGCCAGAGAAGTAATCATGGGAAAACCAGCCTAGCAACCCTCTAACTCAATTTTTATTTCCAAAAAACACCCATAACTTGGGAGTTGCAGTTTCTATTTGTGCTATCTCAGCTACTTGCTAGCGCTATTTCACACTGTGGCATGCAGATAACCTAAAGCCCAGCATGCAAATGATGTCAGATATACCCAAGACATTGCAGACATCTGTGCAAGGTGAGTAGGTGGCCCGGAAAAGGAAACATATTAAAATATTTACTGCCAGTTTAGTATTTATCGTTAGCACCAACCAGACTGCAAATAGTTTGGTGGTTTATTGCTAACATGCTCACTTTTTCTATTGTTTTTTCTGTATGTTCCCTAATTCTTTCGATTTTAATCATTTGCTTTGCAGAACAATTGCTTTACCTCTGGGCACCCACACCTCCTGGCAGGTCATTTCTGCTATTGTCTGAAGGATGAAGTAATTTTTTATCTCCTCTTTCAAGTAAAGTCTTAGTCTCTGTTGGTTACAGACTGGGATGGTTACATTCAGTCTCTGAAGGGAGCTTGTTACTTCCTGTCTCCTCCATTCCCCCTGCAAACACGGTGGATTGTGTGTCTCACACAGTGTGATGGAGGGGCTAGTGTTCAAACTTCAATTTTTGGCAGATATAGGCTACATCTGGAATTATCTATGTGCAGAACTCAATTTCTATCACAGTTCATGGAACTGAGTTCCTGGAGGATCTTTAAGTGTAGCTTCTTTTAACATCACCCATGGGTGTCAAATCATAGAGTATTTCTGCATACAATCTTGTTTAGAATGGAGGATCTCTCCCATTTCATCAATATGATTGACTTGAACCACCCATTTATTATGGAACATGGGGTATCCTGATTTTTTCAGTCCATTTTTTTGGTCTTGGCCGATTTATATCTTCAATTGGTTTCCAATTCATAACCTCACTAGGGATGGTCATTTTCCTACCATCCCATTCTCTTCCCCTTTTAAAACATAATAACAACAACTCCCCTGACCAGAAGATTGGGCATTATTTAAACCTCACATTCACTCTAGCCACTTCCTGTGATCTCTAACATTAAAACATCACCTGCATCAGTCCCTTCCTTCCACCCGATCACTATTAAAATGTGCATTCCCTGATCATACCCTCACTAGACTATTGAAAATATAGGGGAAGGTGAAACCCATTCACCTGCCCATGAAAAATGGGAACACCACAAAAATAATTGTGCAAAAAAAAATGCCATGATTAAAATCCACATAGAAAGACACAGAGACAATTAAAAGCAGAGTGCCCCCCCCCCCACACACACACACAAACAATAGCCTCGATTCAAAGACACATTCGTCCGGACTTCCGTAGCTGTCTGTGAAAGTTTGGGTGGGTGTTAGTCTTTTTTTTGCTTTTTTTTGTTCATTTTTCATTCGTACGAACGTTCGGGAAAATGTGTATATGCGCTTTCGATGAACGGAAGCAAATCGGAACATTTCCGTTAGTTTGGATCATTTTCCAAACAAAATCTGATATTTTTCGTTCGTTCAGATAACTTACGTTGTTGGGATGGGTTTTCGTCTGATTCAGAGAGCTGATTTCCGATGGATCACCACCCTATAAATCCGTTTCATTTCCGATCCACTTACGGGACCTTTGAGGGCTCGGATTCCTATTGTTGAACATGTTTTGCGGCTATGTGGAGGAGTCTGCGCGCCTTTAGCTCCAAGGCATTGCATGTATCAGCATGGCCGAGGCCATAAATTGTATAGCAATGCATACCTGAATCAATACATTTTATGTATGCCTTATAGAAGCATTTTAATACTGACCTTAATTAGTCCTTAGCATGTAAACCTTTATTTTCCCACACATCCATATAATTGCTAGATTTTTTTAGACTTATGTCCTTTGTGAATTATATTTGGATTGTTGAACTTGAATCTTAATTTGTTGTAGGAGTTATTGTTTTAGTCGGTTACCTTTGCTTTGTGTAATTATTTTATATTTGGTTGCAGGAACCGCAAAATGGGCCACTCACTGAATGTGCAAGCAGTGGTGGCCCAGGACATGCGGTTCCTTAGCGTCCTCGCCGGCTACCCAGGCTCATCCCATGACGCCTACATCCTTAGAAGATCTGGATTGTTCCGTCGGTTTGAGTCTGGGGAATTTGCCGGTGCATGGCTCCTTGGTAAGTTGAGTCCAATAACGTAATTTTCTTTTCTAGGTATGGCTATGATTTTTGTTTGGTTCCACTTTCTTAAACTATGCCTTTTTCCTCACCTTGGTAACACGTGAAGCATGACTGTACCCATGACATTAGCAAAACAACAAAGCCTGGCAAAATGTTTGTCCTGCATTGTTAAAACTCTAAAGAGTATTTTAGCCCAATTAGTTATCATTCTTCCCCACACTTTTCTGTTAATCTGTTATTAACTTTATCATAGGTCTGCGCCATCTTTGCTTAGATGCATTACACTTACTGAGTAGAGGAGAGCGGGTTAAAGTGCAGGGTCCGGCTTAGACATGTTTTGGACTCAGACAAAGAAACAAATGGGTCATGCAAACTTAACCCATCCAAGATTGCTGAGCAGCACAGACAGAAACCAATAGCTCTTAACAGTCTGCCTGATTGCCCAGCATCCACAATATTAGTTCTCTAATTTGGCCCACCATCTCTTAGATATGTTTCTTTGTCGATTTGCCCTGTGCAATATGTATGCTCATGTTTTTTGGACAATGTCACCTAGCCTCTTATTCAGGTATTTTGTGCATTTTTGTGCTGAAATGTATGCATTAATCTTTATATGTTTTTACATTTAATTTTGCCAGGAGCTTCTGGATATCCACTCCTCCCGTGGCTGTTGACGCCTGTACTCTGCCCACAGAATGCCGCCCAAGAGACCTATAATAGGGCGCACCCCAAAACCAGGGCAGTGGTGGAGAGGGCCTTTGGCCTATTCAAGACCCGATTTAGATGTTTGGACCATACCGGGGGATCCCTTCAGTATGACCCAATAAAGGTCATAGATATCATTATGGCCTGTGCTGCGCTGCATAATTTTGCGATCTTGCAGCGGGTCCCCTAGTATGTGGATTTGCCACCCTCTCCACCCGCCGATGAGCCAGAGGACGCCTATGTTGGGCAGCACAGTGCGTCTGGCCAAGCCGTCCGTGCTAATCTAATAGCAACACATTTTGCTTAATAGTTTTCTCCTTTTTTTTGTTTGTTTTTACATTGTTTTTTGTGATTGCTTTGTGCCATTTGTTTTTATATTTGGGTTTGATTAAGAACAAAACAGTAATGAATTAATTACCCAAACCAGCAACACTATATTTATCCTCTTTTTAGAATATTTGTGTGTGTTTGTTTTTGGGGCTACTTTAAGTCATATTTATTAACCAAAATCCGACAGACAGTAACTTAGTCATAAGAATTGTAGGTGATGGTCACTCACATAGTTATGGGGAATACATGGACATGAAATTAATGTCAAAACATGCCACAGACCAATTGCACACAGCCTGGATTTACAAAGTAAGGCACTCCAGGAGAAAGTTAACCTTCAAAATAACATACTAACATATGTGTGCCAAGCATTGTCAACGGTATAAATCACAGATGTTACGTTGAAAAAATATGGACACAAACACGCCCTCTCCTGCTTGCCCACATTTGCCACAGGCACAGGTTGAAAGCAGACATACCTATGCCACATCTACACCTGTTACTCAGTGGCCCACCCAAACAAGAACACCCAGTCCCAATCCAAGTACAGTAAAATCTCAGCCAGGGTCCAAGGTATTAGTTTGCCAGGCCAGAATGTCACACAATCATGCCTACAAACAGGAGGAGCCACAACCAATGTAATTATGGGCAAGGCTGCAGCGCAACAGCTTTAGTGGCCGCTTCAGTGAGGCTTGTCCTCTGGCATTGGCTAGTGGCCTACCTCAGGACTTTAATGAGCTATATGGGGGCAAATCCAAAACATACAAGCAAAGCCATATCAAAATGCTATATTGGTAGGGCTCACCAGACAAGTCAATACAGTGGGGATGTAGAGCAAAGATGTAGAACAGATTCAGGCCAAATACACCTTAATATGGGGGATCCCCATAGAACCCAGGTTGTGGCCCTTGGTGGTGGGCCCTAACCTGGGCCTGTGTGGCATTCAGAATCTGCAACTGTTCCAAAATGTTTCTTTGGTTAGTTTGCAATTCAGCCATGCTGGACCTGAATTCTGTTGTCAAGTTGGCCATGTGGCTGTTATGGGTCCAAAATTCAGTCAGCATGGCACTTAAGGAATTATTGAGGTTATAATTGGCCAATAATATTCTCGTGGTTTTGTTGATTTTGGCGCCGAAATAGCCGCCTCTCATGGTGCCATGCTGACTCCATCATCTGCACGCCCCTCCCCTGGGAAACTGGGCGACGTTGCTGAGTACGCCTCCCAATTCCCCGGGTTGTGGGGCGTGCAGATGATGTTGCTCTAGGACCCCCAACAGCCACAGGTATGCTGGGCAAATCCTCAACAGCAGATCTTAAACTGGGGACTGGAGGGTCAGTCTGGGGAGCTGGCTGCATGCTGCCTGCACATCGTGGGCAGCATGCAGCCAGCTTCCCTCTGCTGCTGAGGATTTGTCGGAGAAACATTTTGGGACAGTTGCAGATTCTGGCCCAGGGGGAGATCTTCATAAGGTCCAAGGAAGGTTCCATCCTCCTCCAGCTCCTGGATTACCTCCATCAGTGTGTGGCTCTGTTGGGACATGTAAAACAAAAAGGTTCAGTGTGGGGAATACATATGTAATTCAGGCCAAAGAAATATGGCAAGCCACATGCATACGCCACATCATCAAAAAACACTTACCGTAGATATCGGATCCTGGGTCCGAGGCAGCACGGAAGTAGACGGCATAGTTAAAATGGCAGAGGATTCCCCACTAGCTGAGGGATGAGGCTGGGCTGCATTAGAAGAAAACAAGCAATGTAAACACACAACTATGCATTGGTGATGGTTAATAACACATATGCTTAAATCAAACACGTGGCCAAGCTGGAATGGTCACTCCCACAACGGTGCAACTTGACCTTCACTATGAATGCCATTATATTGAAAATGAATTATGAAACAAGAACAGACACATTGGTCACGTGAAGCCAAACAAACATGCAAGTACTGGCTGTTGTGTGTGTTTAAACATCCCTTATAGCCCATTAAGTTAACACACTCAGCTGGCAAATAGCAGTTACAATATGATTCTGGTGGTTACCATTGTATCTATAAAAACATTGCAATCACACCATCTTAAGGCGTTGGGCCCCAAGCACAGCTCAAACCCAAGTGGCCAACAGAAAAAGATGTAAGTGTTGCATGTGATTGAATAGAAATACATAGCACGCAGTCCTTTGCTAATCTCAATACTTTACTACTCTTCCTAAGTGTTCCTAAATGTCATGTATGGTTCTGCTAATTTGCACATTACCTGTCGACACACATGACACCCCCTGGTCAAATTGTTCACTCCACTACAAGACACACCCTAGGGGCATGTGTTTAGATATGCCTTGCTGGCTAATTTGACTGTTTGGTCCATTTTGAGGGAAATTCACACATTACTAACCTGCTGAAATTGGCGGGTTGTCCGTGTCCTGTTGTGCCGAGTGTCCCTCTAATGCAACAGGATTTAGCAGACCCAGCACCATCTCCTCAGCCTGGGTAAATTTAAATTTAGTGGGGAATCCTCCGCCAGTTTGTAAGCTGAAAAACATAGAGGCCGATTCATTAATAGCGCCAGGTAGCGACAGATGAGCGACTGTAGCGTGATTTTTTCAGCGCCAGCCACTATTCGCTGTGCTTGGCCGGCGTTAGCTTGATGACAGCGACTCAGTCGGTGTGCGGTAATGTTGAATACGGGCTGGGGGGTCGCTGTTTCACAGGTCCAGCGTTGTATGTGAGCGCCTGACAACGAATGGCCAGAGCGAACGGCTAGCTTCATATTCATCAAAAAATCACGCTCCGAATGTGCTGTCGCTGTCCATTCCTTGTTTAAACCCCAGAGCGCTGGCGGCGATGTGTATTAACTCGTTTTTAACCCCTAAACAACCATATTTTTGGAATGTAACATTATACATGTGTTTAGAATCATTTTGTAATATGAATACATTAATCTCAGACCTGTTAGATCAATTCTGCACAAATTTGTTTTAAATTTTTTTTTTACTTAAAAATAAATCCTAACATTGCAGAAGTGGTCTCCGAATTTTTGACATTAAAAAAAAAAAAAATAAAAAATAATACCAATTAATTATGATTAATTATAGATTGCTCCATTGAAATGCATTGGACATCGCCAGGGAGCGACAGCTCATACCTGGCGCTGTGAGGGAATTTGCAGCGGCGCTGTTCGGTCCAAGCGGCTTCATGATGAATGCCGCGCTAGCCGTCGCTCTCGCCGGCGCTAGCCTCATTTTGCTTGATAAATGCGTCATTGTGACCGCCGCCGGGCGTACTTGAGTCGGTAGTCGCCGTTAGCTGCCGCTACCTGGCGCTCGTCAGACACTACCTGGCACTATCGCTTGATGAATAAGGGCAATAGTATTCAAAAATAAGCTCACTGATGTCTATACAAGAAAAATAAAAACCCCAAAATAAGATATGTACCTGTACTACCGCCTTTTATTCTCTTTCTTCCGTGTGGCATATTTGAGGTCCGATATTTTCCGTTGAATCTGTTCTACATCTTTGAGTTCGTCCCCCGCTGCTTGCTTTGCGCTGCTTGCTAGTTGATTTGGATTTGCTCCCATATAGCTCATCATAATATAACGTTAGACCACTAGCCAATGCCAGAGTTTGTGACTCACCAAACTGGCCACTCAAGTGGCCTCTGCAATGTGCGCCCTGTTTGTGGTGGTTGTGGCTCCTCATTGTTTGCAGGCAAATGGGGTGACATTCTGGTATGGGTGTGTGTTGGAGACATCAAGGACTGGAAGCTGGCTGCTGATCGAACTGGACTGGGAAAGGGACTGGGTGTTCGTGGCTGGGTGGCCACAGAAGTTGCAGGGGTTGATGTGGCATAGGGTGATTGCCTGCCAACCTGTGCCGGTGGGGAATGTGGGCGAGGAAGAGAGGGTCTTGAGGAACTGGAACTGGTGCTTGTGGCCCTGTGGCTCTGTGGGCCCTTGGAAGGAGCATGGCCCTTGGAGGTACTTGGCTGGGGTGACCCAGAGCTGGTGGGTCGGCCACTCTTGGCCATCGATTGGTAGCCACGTCCGGGTGGGGAGGGGGAGCTTGCCTTGTCTGCCTTTTAAGGCTTCTGGGTCTGCTGTGGCTTCTTTTTCTTCTTGGGCTTCTGGCCCTGGTGCGGCTTCTGGCCCTGGTGCGGCTTCTGGTCCTGCTGCGGCTTCTGGCCCTGCTGTGGCTTCTTTTTCGTCTTGGGCTTCTGGCCCTGCTGTGGCTTCTTTCTCGTCTTGGGCTTCTTTGCCGGCTTGGGCTTCGGTCATGTTGTTTTTGGCCTTGGAACACTGCCTTGGTGGCGCGTGGGGGGGGGGGGGGGGATGGTGGTCCGAGGGGGCTGGGGCTTCGCACCCTCTTACCAGGTTTGACCACCTCCCTTGGGGTAGGCTTGGTGGCCTGTGGCTTGGTTTTTGGTTGTGCCTCCCTTTTTTGGGAGTAGTGGTGGGTTGCTTGGCAGGAGCATTGCTTTTTGCCCGCAGTTTTGCTTTGGGAATTTGGGAGCGAGTTTTGGGCTCTTCTGATGCATCCTGGTGCTTGGCTACCTTTTTGCCGCTTGCCGCTGCTTGCTTTTTTGGAGGCATTTTAAACGGACTCTGAAAGAGAATGAGCTGTGTGTCCAGGGACCTTTAAATAAGATTTGCAGGCTGTGACGCCTACACGCTCGCGTACGCGTGCGTACGGCCGTTCGTTCAGCCGTGCGGAACCCGGAAACCGCTGGGGCATTAATTATCTGCTGCAGACAAGAGGCAAGATGGCGCCCACAATCTTCACCCGCCAACAAGAAGAGATCATCATGCTTGTAAGTGTCTTTTACTGCCTTTGCTTTGCCATCTAAATGCATGCCTAGCCCTTAAGAAAGCGCATGACGAAAGGGTTTGTTTACAAAGTGTCTCAAACTCCGTGCCCAACCGAAGTGAGGGCCCACACATGCGAACCAACACTGAGGCCAGCTTAAAGGATTGTATTAGGCTCCAAATGTGTATATTAATGTCATTTAGTCAAATGATCGATTGGTGACAGATATTTGTATGCAGTTTTAACTAAAACCTAGCTTGATTTTGTGTGTTGCAGACCATGCTGGAGCACAGGTACTACTACCTGCCCAACTCTTTTGAGAAGTGCACCGTCGCACTGGAGATCATTTCCAAAATCCAACATAAGACAGACACCACCTTCACCCACACGCAGATCATGCAGAATTGGTCGGACCTGAAACGGCTGCACATGCCCCGGGTGCGTCGCTTTTTCGGAATCCATTTCCCTAGTAAATACATAGTGATTGCATGCTAGATGTAACTGATGCAGAAGGTAGGCATTGATTTCTAATTGTATTTCTTTTGTAGCGCTGGAAATGGATTACCGAATCCGCCTCACCCGGAGGCGCACAGGCCGACCAGTGCTGCATGAATCTGCAGCTGGAAGTGAAGGTGGTGGATCTCCAGTGCGACGGTCCTACCCCTCCTCTGTTGGTTCGTCAGACCAGCCCCTGGACCTTTCCACAGAGGAGGGGCGGCACGGCGTGGGCAGGGAGTCGTACCCAGCGACGCATGCGGGAGCCTCTGGTATGTGACTCTTCATGTAACCGCACACACATATACATGCTATTTCCACCCAAGCTGATTCACTTAATCTGTTTTTGTAGATGCTTCAGGAGCGGGTGAAGATGCGCAGGCTGCAGCAGATCTCGGCCAGGAGGCACAGGGAGAAGTAAGTTGTAATGTCATTCTTTGCAGTATGTGATAATTGACATGATCACCTAGATACATCAAGCCATAGTCAATGGCATTAGCAGAATGACATGTGCCCACTTCCTTAGATTAATTACTTAGCAGAATGACATATGTCGTCATGATTTAATTTGCAAACTAACAAACATTCCTTCCACAGGTAATAAACATGTATTTGTCTCAAACTAATGTATTTTTTCTAATTTGATCCAGGGACCACATGTGCAAGAGTGGAAGCAATGAATCGAAGGGTCCTTGAGTTGGTGGCCGATATGCAGCAGCTGGTTGACTCGTTGGGGACAACAGAAGAAGACTAGTGTCCTGGGTCCTGTCACTGTGTTGTATATATGTATATATTTTAAAGTTTTTACATTTTTACAAATTTTTTATGTTTTAAACCTAAAAAAAAAAAATTGTCACATTGTTTAAAAAAAAAAAAATTAAAAAAGCCAAACAAAAATGGCCTTCTGCTATTAAAAAAAAAACATTAAAAAAATTTCAGTGTCATTTTTTTGCACAAATACATTAACAACAAACAAAGGCTACAATACATATTTAGAGATGAAGATTCAGATGACCGCGAAGTGATTTGGGTAAGTTTTAGGGGCCTAAAATGGATGAAGAACCTAACCGCGAAGTGGTTTGGGTAAGTTTTAGGGGCCTAAAATGGAAGAAGAACCTAACCGCGAAGTGTTTTGGGTAAGTTTTAGGGGCCTAAAATGGAAGAAGAACCTAACCATGAAGTGGTTTGGGTAAGTTTTAAGGGTTCAAAAGGGAAGCTGGAGGATAGTGCTAAGGGGTTGGGGTGAGCTTTAAGGGTCCAAAAGGAAGCTGGAGGATAGCGCTAAGGCGTTGGGGGTGAGCTTTAAGGGTCCAAAAGGGAAGCTGGAGGATAGCGCTAAGGGGTTGGGGTGAGCTTTAAGGGTCCAAAAGGAAAGCTGGAGGATAGTGCTAAGGGGTTGGGGTGAGCTTTAAGGGTCCAAAAGGGAAGCTGGAGGATAGCGCAAAGGGGTTGGGGTGAGCTTTAAGGGTTCAAAAGGGAAGCTGGAGGATAGTGCTAAGGGGTTTAGCTAAACATTGTAGTAGAAGTGAGGGTGGCAAATATGTAGGCAAGCACTTTAATGAGTTAAATTTGTAGTGCGCAGGCGCAAGATCGTAAGGATTTCCGTCTGGACGATTATTTTTTGTAAAAGGGAAACAGAATCTATCGGGAAACGTAAAGGATTCGTGGGAGGAGACGATGGGAAAAGGGCAAAAACGAAAGCCTACGTTGTTACCTGAGAAGATGAAACAGAAAAGTCTCGATGGAAAATGACATCCTCGTACTCTGGCATACGAACGGACGGAATCTTTACAGAAGGTTTACAATGCATGCATAGAATCGCTCGCACACTCATACGAGAGCGGGAACATTTGAAAATAATACATCGGCACTAAAACGGAAGGTTTTATTTGTCTCTCTGAATCGAGCCTAATATCCATATAGCAGCAGAAAATGTATAGACTAATATAAATCCCAATAAATAATAATAATGAATTTAGTTTGGTGCCGGCACAAAAGATAGAAAAATGTACCCCAAAAACAATTAAATACAATTGCAAATCAAAAACCCAACCATATATCCCGAATCCATACTCACACGTGATGACTGGCCAATGAAGATATCAAATAAGCCACACAAAGAAATGGTTAACCATGCAGTTTTGTGATGTTAGATTTATGTGCTAGAAACCTATGTATAAACTGTATTAAAAGCTGGACAAGCATGGACAAAGCCCTAAGCATGCTCAAAATCTTAATGAATGTGTCAAACAAAAGTGCCATGTAAACAATAAGGCCATTAAAGTGGACCAAAGCCCAGGTGCCCAGGTGTGTGAAACCCCCCAGGTCGCCGAAAAAAACACACCTCTTGCCCGCCCTACAGCGCTTGCGCGGCCACTGGTCCAATGAGCGCGCTCGGATCCGCTGACGTCTAAGACGAGCTGACCGTCGCATCCCCCGCTACCCTCTAACAGGGAGCGTGCCCGAGCTGGCCATTGACAAAATGCCTGGCACGGGCACATGCTCTGCTAGAGGGATAGCGGGATGCAGCTGTGGCTCGTGCTTGCGCCATTGGACCGGAAAAGAATGTGTATGGGCGACCTGGGGGGGTTTCATACAGCGGGGCATCCCAATTTTGGATGTCCCGGGGGCAGGGAAACGATCAGCCCGGGAATCCTATAGATTCCCTGGCCGATCGCCGTGGGTTTTGGTTCACTTTAAAGACATCATATACCACCAAATAATAGAGCCAGCAACAAACACCATCCAACTGCTGGGAGGGGGGAAGGAGCGCTCACTAGCTACCATTCCACACCAATCTATGCTGAACTCTGCTGCTTGTCTCGTTCATGTTTCTCCAGTGCTGCTCCATCTACCAATCTCCCCACAGCCTGACAGTCTCATAAAGAATTCAGCTTAAAATCCTGAATCTAACCTACAACGCTGTCATCAGCCAAGCTTCTCCCTACAGTTCATCTCAGATCCTGTGATATCAACCTAGGGGGTTATTTAAGAACGGCTTGCGCCAGGTAGTGCTTTGTAGCTACAGGCAGCGCCTGGCGAACGCCGGACGCTGTAGGCAAAACCACATTTAAGAAAACAAATCTGGTGAGCGCCTCTAACAGCACTATGTAGCATCACATGTATTAATCCAGGCAGCTCAGTGTATAGCGCCGGTGCTCTAGGCTCAGGAGCGCCATGTAGTTTCCTGTCACTCAGTGTCGCTCCCCCATACATTTCAATGGGGTTTCATTATTTCATTGGCACCCCTCCAATCTATCCTGAACTCTGCTGCTCGCCTCATCCATCTCTCCTCTCGCTCCTCCAGTTCTACGCCTCTCTGCCAATCCCTACACTGGCTGCCAGTCCCACAGCGAATCCTGTTCAAAACTCTAAGAGGCCGATTCATTAATAGCGCCAGGTAGCGACAGATGAGCGACTGTAGCGTGATTTTTTCAGCGCCAGCCAGTATTCGCTGTGCTTGGCCGGCGTTAGCTTGATGACAGCAACTCAGTCGGTGTGCGGTAATGTTGAATACGGGCTGGGGGGTCGCTGTTTCACAGGTTCAGCGTTGTATGTGAGCGCCTGACAACGAATGGCCAGAGCGAACGGCTAGCTTCATATTCATTAACAAATCACGCTCCGAATGTGCTGTCGCTGTCCATTCCTTGTTTAAACCCCAGAGCGCTGGCGGCGATGTGTATTAACTAGTTTTTAACCCCTAAACAACCATATTTTTTGAATGTAACATTATACATGTTTTTAGAATCATTTTGTAATATGAATAAATTAATCTCAGACCTGTTAGATCAATTCTGCACAATTTTTTTTTTAATTTTTTTTTTACTTAAAAATAAATCCTAACATTGCAGAAGTGGTCTCCGAATTTTTGACATTAAAAAAAAAAAAAAAAAAAATACCAATTAATTATGATTAATTATAGATTGCTCCATTGAAATGCATTGGACATCGCCAGGGAGCGACAGCTCATACCTGGCGCTGTGAGGGAATTTGCAGCGGCGCTGTTCGGTCCAGGCGGCTTCATGATGAATGCCGCGCTAGCCGTCGCTCTCGCCGGCGCTAGCCTCATTTTGCTTGATAAATGCGTCATTGTGAGCGCCGCCGGGCGTACTTGAGTCGGTGGTCGCCGTTAGCTGCCGCTACCTGGCGCTCGTCAGACACTACCTGGCGCTAGCCCGTGATAAATAAGGGCCTAACTCTCGCATACAAATCTCTCTCCAACCAGGCCCCTCCCTACATCTCATCTCTAATCCAACAATATCAACCTAGACGCAGCCTCCGCTCTTCTGCCGACCTTCTCCTGTCCTCCACCCTGGTCACCTCCTCTCACGCCCCGCCTCCAGGACTTCTAACGTGCAACTTCAATCTTCTGGAATGCCCTCCCACACCCAATCCACCACTCCACAACCCTCAAAACCTTCAAAGGCGCCCTTAAAACGCACTTATTCAGACAAGCATATAATCTGACCTAACCAATCTTCTAAAGAGCACATGCCACAAAGCTCAATACTGACTGTTTGTGATCCTTCCCCCTCGTCTTCACCCCTCTTCCTTTAGACTGTAAGCTCGCAAGGGCAGGGCTCTCTCCCCTATTGTATCTTGTACTCAGAATATCCACTGTCAACTCTGTAAAACTGCATTTGAAATAGTATATGTATCGCATGTTTCTACCCTGTCTGTAATTACTACTTTCTAAAGCGCTACAGAAGATGATGGCGCTATATAAATAAACAATAATAATAATAATTAGATGTGTTTAAACAGCATGTTTGCCAATTGCATTTTTTGTTCAAATCATTGTGTGACCTCTCCTGGCTGCAAACAAACACTTTTATCCATTTTTTGGACTTTATATATTTTATGCAGAATTGTCATTACAGGTCTGGCACTAAAGTGTTCATGTCACTGTGTTAAAACAATGCCATTCCATGTGTTTTCGATTTGTTACTGGTGTATATGTGTTCAAAAACAGACTTTAATCACACAGCGCCTGGCGCTCTATGCTACAGAGCCCAGCTTTAGAGCGCCACGCTCTGCGTGTCTAGTGTTGTGTTAAATATGGTGTGGAGCGCCGAGTGCTGGACGCAATGAGCCGGCACTACCCTGTTTCCCCGAAAATAAGACAGTGTCTTATATTAATTTTTGCTCCCAAAGATGCGCTAGGTCTTATTTTCAGGGGATGTCTTACATTTTTCCATGAAGAAGAATTCACATGCATTCACAAAAAAAGGAAATTTATTAACTGTTAAACAGTAGTAGTTGCCATCACAAACCAGCATAACCAGACAAAATGTGACTCCTGTCAAAATTTCATGTTACCTCCCCCCCCGATCCTCCTGTCCCAATTTACCCCCCTTCTCCTGTACTACCGGTAGTGGCATATGTGGGGAATCCAAAACATACAACCCCCCCCCCTCCTCATCATCAGTGGGTGAAGGTGGGGGAGGTGGGGGTAGAGTCTAGAGAATCCAGGGAATTCTCTAGTTTCCATCCCCCCCTCCCCTCACTTCACCTGGCATTTCCCCCATAGAAATTCTTTTTTTTTTCTTCTTCACAGTCTGCTGCCACTACTCACTAACTTACTGTCAGAGAGCGAGCAGCAGACAGCAGCTTTCACTTTGGTGGCGGCCGCTTTGATGACGAGTGACGTCCCCCAGTGACGCTCCCCTATGCACAACGTCAGGGGCGTCACTCGTCATCAGAGAGAGCCGGCCGCAGCTGACTGAGGACTCTTGCTGCGGGGGGAGGTCTTATTTTCGGGGGAGGTCTTATTTTCGGGGGAGGTCTTATTTTCGGGGGAGGTCTTATTTTCGGGGAGGTCGTATATTTAGCCTTCATGCTAAAAGCACAGTAGGCCTTATTTTCGGAGTAGGTCTTATTTTCGGGGAAACATGGTACCTATATACTATACTGTTGTTACAGCGCCAACACACATCACATTCATCAATGCCGGCCAAGTTACTAGAGTGACCGAGGCGCTCTGTTACAGCGCCCGATACCTGCTTACAGCGTCTACTAGCAGTCGCTCTAAGCGCCACTATACAGACACTCATCTGGCAATACCTGCCGTTAGTGAATCAGCCTTCACGACACAACCTCTGCCACTGACCCTTTCTTGTCATCCAACCTGGTCACTCCCTCCTCCAGGCCCTGTGAGGGTAATGCCCTCCTCATTTAGACACTCCCCTACACTCCAAGCTTTTAAAAGTTGCCTTTAAAATTCACCTCTTCGGGGGAAGCATATCACCTGGTTTAAGAAACCAATTACAACTGTTCCTTTCTACCTTTATGTCTCAAACTAAAACCGCTGGCTTTTAGTTCGGATGAAGCTATCGAATCTAGCCAACTGATTTTACAGAGTTGGCCTTTCCTTCCTGAAAAAATCTTTGGAAATTTCAGTGCAACTCTCCCCCGGCTTTTCTATCACTCCGAGCTTACACGAGGCATCTCCTTAAAGATGAGAAATCCAGACAGCTTTATGGCTTCCATACCTCTGCGCAGCTTGTAATTTCTGGCAAGCTTGTTTAATATCGCTGTTTATAATGGGGATGGTTCGCCTAGTCCTTGTCTCTTCCTATATGTCTCACAGATTTGCTGTCTCGAGCTCTCCCTTCGGAATACAAGTCTAGCTTCAAACAGGCAACATTTTTGCTGAAACTAATGAGTGATGTTCTTGCAGAGCGTTTATGCAGAAAAGATGAGACCAGCACCCTTAGTGACTTGAATGCTCACATGCAACACATTAGTACATTCATTTATCTAAATGCAGCAGTACCATTAGCAGCCCCTCAACCAACCACCCCTCCCTGACTTTTATTTCTTTTTTCCAGAGCAGTCCCCAGCTGTATACTTTTCCTGTTTAGATCGGGCCCTCAGACCAGTTGACCCCCTGCTATTATTACTTGTATTAAGCCAAATTCCCTCCCCCCCCAGGGGATCCAGACCTGGGATGCTCCGCTGTGTGAAACATAGTAACATGGTATGTAAGGCTGAACAAAGACTTTAGTCCATCCATTCAGCCTGTTTATCTCCTTCCAGTGGTCTAGTAGCCATAGTTGGAAATGTTATTACATGCCAGGAAGGCATCCAGGCCACTTTCTGAACTGTATCCATCATTACTACCTCCTCTGGCAGCGAGTTTCATAGTCTCACTGCTCTTACATAGAAGAATCCCCTTCTATGTCGGTGGAAAAAGCACCTTTCCTCTAACTTTAGTGGATGCCCTCGGGTTATGGTTACACTCTGGGGTATAAATAGATTGTGGGACAGATCTTTGTATTGACCACGAATATATTTATACATAGTTAGAATTAGATCACCCCTCAGGCATCTTTTTTGTAAACTAAATAAGCCTAACTTTGACAATCTTTCAGGTTAATCTAGCCCCCGCACTCCTTGTAAACCCCCCTGTAAAACTGAGTCACCCTGTGTGAGTCCCCTGTAAAACTCACATTCTCCCCGATACAACAGAGCTTGAGCGAGCTGCCTTCACTATACCTTTAGCCAGGTGCGGCAGGCTAAAGGTACATAGGAGTGGAGGCTTGTAGGGCTTCGCCCACTACTTCCATTGCAATGAATGGAGGAGAGGGTGTGGCCACACACCAGCGATTCTGTCCCACTATGAATCCCATCTCCAGGGTCTGGCTCCAGACGTCGCAGGAGGCGGCGGCTGCAGCGGCCAGATAAGGTGATCAAGTGAGGTCTGGAGGTAAGTACTCTCTTTTTCTTTGCTGTATGACTAATAAAGCTTGCGTAGAATACATGAGCTATTTATATATAACCAGAGATTTTGAGATGCTTTGAAATGGCTTGTTTTATATTGACCCCAAGGGGGAATTGGGGGGGGGGGATGGGGTTTGTTTGATTTTTAATATTACACAATTTCACGATAATGCTCCTTTAAAAAGTAAGCATTTCCTAGCGTAACTTGGTAGGATTTCCCTCCATTATTGATTCGACTACACCAAGCAGGCACAATGCAGGGGACTTGTGGATTGGTTGCCCAACAATAGGAGAAATGTATTTTACTGGAGCCTCTCAATTCCTAGAGATAAGAGGGCAGTCCCATCTCATAGAGCCTTCTAAGAGTGAGATGAGCCTGGCGTCTATCACCGTAAGGTGCTGTCGATAGTTTGCTTCCTCCCAATCCTCTCTGTTAAGTTTCGGGATTATTGTCTCCCATTTCCCTAGAGCTCAGTCCAAAGACAAAGCCAGTCAGGCAGGCGCGCTACACTAAATAGACATGGGTTTCTGATGCTCAGAATGTCTTAAACCGGACCTTCAGCATGATTTAATGAAAAGCCCAAACTATTCCCCAGCATCTAAAATTAATATATTTTAAGTTTTTAGTCACTCACTTATTATTCTTCCCCCACTGGTCTAGCAAGTGTTTTATTGATGGATTAGGATAATTGTAATATTTTCCTTCCATCAAAGTAATGTGCGTTGAGACAATCATACTTCTGATCAATATAACATAATATTTGTTAATGCCTGTCCACTAAAATAATTTATAGCATTTAATGGCACCAGGAGGGCACTCCAACATATGGTTAAAAGCTTCCTTTAAAAATGTATACAAACTAACGAGGGACATATTGATGTACCAATGATTTCAAGCAGGACAATGGGTAATTACAAGCTAATAATGCATAAAGATGAGAATATACTATACAAGAGACACGATTGTTTTCTTTGTTGTAATGGTTTATTTATTCACGTTACTGTCATATCCCTGTTCTTGCCCCACTGTACTGTACTTGTGAAGCTGGTGCGGCGCTCCTGCGGTCTCGCGCTGGGGCGCGCGTCGGCTCCTGATGCGCATGGGCGCTGGGTGTATGACATCGTGCGCCTGCGGGATGGGTGTATACACCCAGTCTCGCACTGGGTGCACGGCGTCGCACGCCTGCGCAACGGGCCGGGCCGGCGCGCGCACCAGCCACGGACTGCTAGTTTAAACTTAAATTGCTCGGAGCGCATACAGCGCATTCCAAGCCTCGCTCTGGACAAATGACATTCAGCTGCATATCAACTGGCCAAATCAGCATGCTAGCTCCTATGTTGAAGATAGCCAATGGATGCCAGTGATTTTTATTACCCTTAATATGTTGATGAAACCAAAGGCATATTGGGTAATCCCTGCCCCATTCAGGAAGCATGTTCTGATTGGACACATGGTACACAGCTGACAGGAAGTGTCTACACAATGACAGAAACATGAGGCCTCATGGCACCAATGAGATTGGACCAACCACCTTGCATGCAGGTATTTAGGGGGGAGCTGTGGGCATTTACCGACAGCATCCTGACAAAGTGGTTCTCCATGCAACGCGTCGTTGTGTCGGTAGCGAGTGTTTCAAGTGGACCTGGACATATTGAATCGGTGACCTAATTTGTGCTATCTATATAGTTTGCAGTGTATTGGAAGCGCTGTTAGCACCTTTGTTAAGCACTTTTTTGCACATTGCACTTCAGCACCATAGCACTTTTCCAAATAGGGATCTCTTTCTATTGATAACTCCCTTTCACAAGCTTCTTTGCACTTTATGTACTTATAATAGTCACAAGTACTTCTCTTCTTATTGCACAATAAAAGATAGTCCTTTATAGATTACAGCCCATTCCGTTACATTTTGCAAACATGCATGTGGCCTTTATAGAGATTTGATATACTTAAATAGTCCAATTTGGGTCCGCTTGCACCACCGGCATTTCCTTGGTTATTTAATACCATTCAAATTGTGTGTTTTAAATGTATGTGTCTGAGAGATTACTCAAATAAAGCATAGAATTATTTTGAAATACATATCGTAGTGCGGGTGTACTTTAGAGTGAGATACAGCGCTCTGCACTGGGAGACCGCAAAATCTAGATGGTCAATCTGTATGTACAGGGTGTGAGAAACACATAAGATATACTCTTATTCAGGGTGAAGGTCCACTTTAATAGAGTCTTATAGATTCCAGGGCCACCTATGTAAAGGCTATAAAGTTAAAGCATCTGTATATTTATTTATTTACGTGTATACAATAAATTCTGTCCCGGACACATTTCTTAATGTACTTTTTAAGGGCTCATTTTGCCAAAGAGATGATGCTTTCACATACGTCAGTGATATAAATATATGGGTGCATATTATACATTCTGTATAAAGTACTGCATACCGTTTTCAGGTTCTCTGATGTGACGCAGGCCTTGCCCCTTATTTCCCGGTCAGGAAAAATGGTGGTAAGAGGTTTTTTCTCTCTATATTGCTAGTTAAGTGTAAGCAGTTGTTGTTCCTCTGCTCAATTACTCTGAGAAAAGCCCTAATAAGCGAATAGTGATTGCTCTTTGTTATAGGGGAAGTTATTGGACGCATCTCGTCTCTTTAATTCAGTGTTTCCAGCAAACTCGATAAACATAATCTCCTTCTCTTCTCCTTCTATTTCACCGTATTGTTATAATACCGGCATAAATGGGGAGCTCTTTTCATTTTCTTGCATTTAAGGGTAATCTGACTGCATTTTCTCTTTTTATCGCTCGCCATAAACAGAGGATGCTCCAACAAAGCTTGTATTCATCATCGGCCCGTGTGCCAATTTGAAATTCAGTGGTGTTTTGATTTGATTTTATGTCCTCCTTGTTGTTGGAATTGAAACCAGAAGCTCGCTGAGGCCAGGTTAGCTGCGGCCGCGTTTGCAGGAACCTCTCGACGTTTAGGTCGATGACTGTGTTGCAATGCAGATGTCTTATCGCAGGAAGTGTCATGGAAAACTGTTATTTGCCTCCCTAGGTTATAGGTCCCTTGTTCCCCATTTAACTTCCACTCTTTTTTTTAGAGGACCCATACATTTAAAACAGCAGCTACTTTAATAAGTAACTAATATCCAGAATGCCCATAAAACTCTTTAGAGGCAGATGTCAGCTACAGTGGTGTTTACATGTGCCAGGTGGTATAGCTGAAAACATGTGAGTATATGAAACACATCTCTAGCATCCTCCCATGTCTGTAAGTGCGCGGGGTCCTAGGGTTAGTACTGGTTGCAGAGTGACCAGACTCCCACTGCTGGGAAGGAGGACACCAGATACTACTGCTCAGGACCCAATCCTCAACACAGAATTCCCGGAATCAAACAGTCACCCTGGTTTTCTCTAGAGCTCCCAGCAATGGAGGATAGGTTTGCTGTGAGGGTGACCCAAGTTCATGCCCTGGGGAGCCAAGGGCCTGGGCAGACAGAAGCGGTGATCTGGTCTGAAGATGGAGAGGTAGACAAGAGGGTGGAAGCCCAGGTCAGAGGAGACAAGCTCAAATGCGGAAGTCAAAGGTAATAGCCAAGGTCATGCATAGGTTGTTCAAGTCCAGCAGATGGTTATCCTGATAACAAAGTCTTGAACCAAGGTCAAGGTTCATGCACAGGTTAATCCAGATCCAGCAGAGGGTTGTTCAGACAACAAAGTCCAGAGCCAGAGCCAAAGATCATACACAGGTTAATCCAGATTCAGCAGAGGGGTGTTCAGATAACAAAATTCAGAGCCAAAGCCAAAGGTCATGCACTGGTTAACCCTGGGTTTTCACTGATCCAAGATACAAAGGTCACAGAGTAGCACAGCAGAATAACATAGGCATTTTCTGGCATCATACTGATGCCAGAGACTTTGTTATAAAGGTAACAGTTATTTATAGAGAGCCATCATATTTCGTGATGTTGTACAAAGTTAATAATTGCAGGAGAGCAAGACAAGTAATATAATTTTTAATATAATTTTTGTGTGAGTGAAATGCACAAAAACAGATTACCAATAAATTATGATTAGAAGATAATCACATGTGCCATAGGATCGCTGGATTGAATGGTAAACCGGAATAGGGTAAAAATCCTAGGTTTTTGTCCACTTTAAACATTGCAGTGCCATGCTCTAGCTTCTACCGTGACTGGATGACAAAGGTGTCTCCCATGGTCCCAACAGTAATGAGGTCACTGCAATGGTAAATACAGACTTCTAGTATGGTGAAAGGACTCAAGCTGTAGGCCAGGCGAGTACCAGAAAACATGGTGAAATCTTTAGCATATCCCATAGGGTGCTGCTAATTCCAAACTTTAAAAACATATCCTTACATCACTGGAAGAAATAATGTACCTAAGCTGTAAAAATGTGCCCTCAGCCCCCAAACATTTTAGTTGTATAGGGCCCATATATTCCTGATGGTAGCCCTGTGCTTCTATATAGGCCCTTATTTAAGAAGGGATAGCGTCAGGTAGCGCCTGGTTAATGAGAGGTAGCGACAGATAGCGACTGGTCAACGCCGGACACGGCACACAATGACACATTTATCAAGCAGAATCTGTTTAGCGACTGGGATAGCGCCATGTAGCGTCTGATTCATCATTTTCACAGCCTCAGCGAACAGCGCCAGGTATGACCTCTCGCTACCTGACGCTCTCCCATACATTTCAATGGACGATCCTTTTCTTCTCTTTAAACAGGTTTTTTTTTTTTTCAAAAAAATCACAAATAATTCTGTGACCTCTTCTGGCATTGGAATAGCAGTTTTTTCATATTTTTTTTCATTTTTTATATATTTCCTCAGAAATGACATTACAGGTCTGGCATTAAAGTGTTCATGTTACAATGTTGTTACAATGTAATTCCATATGTTTTCGCTTTGTTACTAGTGGATAGATGCTGAAAAACAGACTTTAAACACACCGCCTCCTGCGCTCTGGGCTTCAAACAAATATTTTTCAGCGCCAGAGATTTGTGAGGCAGTTTTTTTGCTGAATATGGTGTGAGTCAGTCGCTATGAGCAGTTGCTAACATGCGCTCCCATACAGCGCTGTACTGGTCAAATAGCGACTCAAATAGCGATTCAACATTACCGAACAGCGACTGAGTCGCTATAAAGTAGCGACTCACGGCCGAGCACAGTGACTACTAGCGGGCGCTCTGAAAATGCCTGCTACAGACGCTCATCTGACGCTACCTGCCGCTAATGATGAATCAGCCTGATAGTCGCCACAAGAGACAACCTGTGGGCTGGTAAGTAAGCGCCTTTCTTTTTTTCCCTGTCTGGTCAGAGACATCTATGGCTAAACAAACATTTCAGCACCTTTGTGAAGATGCTCATTTATGACAAAGAATCGCTTAGTTATCCTGATTTAAAAAAAAAAAAGTACAGCGACATATCTTGACTTGACAGTTCCTCTTTTACATCATTTTTGTTTTCGTATCTTGTCACAAAACCACAAGAAAGTCCGCGGTGTATATAAACATGTCGCCAACGTTCACCGGGTGAGGACACAGCGTGGGATAAGATTTAGAGCATTACAGTCGATTTCTTACCCCTTACTGGAAACCCTGCCTTTATGTTGCTTGTGATCGCATTTCATGCAGCGCGGAGGATTTGAGGAGTGGGCACTTCACCCAGAAGTTGACATGTTAAAGATTTATTTCCCTCTGATGGCATATTTATCTAGTATTCCCTGGGACATACATCCTATCAGGTTGTAAAAATATGGACAGTACAAGATTTAGGCCATACAAAATCATTAAACTGGACCTTCGCCCTTAATAGAAGCCTATCTTATATGTTCCCCCCACCCTGTACACACAGATTGCCCTCATTAAAAACCATCCTGCCCGCACCTAGTGCTTTTTCTGAGCCTTTAAACCTCCAACATGGTGGCACATCGAGTCTCAAGTGCCTTCTGACTGTGTCGCTCTCCATTCTAGCAGGCTGATTCATTAATAGCGCCAGGTAGCGACAGATGAGCGACAGTAGCGTTATTTTCACAGTGCCCGCTAGTATTCGCTGTGCTTGGCCGTTGTTCGGCTGTTGACAGCGACTCAGTCGGTGTGCGGTAATGTTGAATACGGGGTTATGATTCGCTGTTTGGCAGGTTCCGCGCTGTATGGGAGCGGATGACAGCGAACGGCCATAGCGAACGGCTCCCAGCATATTCATTAACAAATCACGCTCCAAAAATTCTCGCGCTGTGAAATGCTTGTTTAAACCCCAGAGCGCTGGCGGCGATGGGTTAAAAGTAGTTTTTTAACCCCCAACCTTATTTTTAGAAAAAAAAAAAACATGTTTTTCAAAACAGTTTGTAATATGAATACATTAATATCAGACCTGTAATATCAATACTGCACAATTTTTTTTTTTTTTTTTTTTAGCTTAAAAAAAATATCTAACATTGCAGAAGTGGTCACAGAAATTTTGACATTAAAAAACAAACAAAAAAAAAATAATAGCAATTAATTATGAATATTTAAAGATTGCTCCATTGAAATGCATTGGAGAGCGCCAGGTAGCGAGAGGTCATACCTGTCGCTGTTCAAGGTCGCTCGCTGGCGCTGTGGGGTCAGGCTGGAATAATGATGAATGATTCGCTATCTGGCGCTCTGTCAGTCGCTAAGCAGGATCGGCTTCATAAATGTGTGATTGCGGAGGGGAGCCGGCGTTCTCGTGGCGGTGAGCGTCATTACCGTTCGCTCACCATTCGCTACCTGGCGCTATCCCTTGTTAAATAAGGGCCCTATAGGATTGCTGTCCTCTTCCTGACCTCAGCTCTGCTCTGTCTGTGCAAAGCACAGCTATAACCCCGCCCCCTGCACTTGCCCCCCCCCATCCCCCTCTCTTCAGTATGTGATACTTCTTAGGTAAGATGGCGGCTCCCATATCCTAAAGTCCTGAACAGAGTTTCAGCCCAGCATATTATGCAAGTGACTAGAAACATAAAATCTATTAATTTTAGATGCTGGGGAATAGTTGTTTTAGACTTTGGGCTTTTTATTAAATGATGCTGAAGGTTCAGTTTAAGCACAGTGACAAGTTATGGGGGGGGGGGGGCAGTGGCAACCTCTGAAAAACAATTAAAGCTGCCACCAGGGTCATAACTATAAGGAGTGCAGAGGTTACGACCACATCAAGGCCCATGAGGTCAGGGGCCCTCATCATTGTTGTACCGCCACCTTATTTATTTGATTTGTGCTCTCAGGACATCAAGTACAGAAAAAAGGAAACAGCATTTATCTGACAAATGCTGTTTCAGTCTTTAATTGTCTAGTTCTATCCAATTTAGTTAAAATGAGAGCAAATGGTCACTGTATGTATTTGGTCGACTTTAAAGTGAAACAAAACCCAAGGTGGCTGACCCTGGAATCTAAAAAATTCTGGGGCCGGCCGCTGACCTTCCCTTTGGGCATCCCAAATTGTGAAACCCCCCAGGTCACCAGTATTCACTGACTTCTCCCCAATCCAACTGCACATGTGCGAGTTCTTGTCCAATCAGAGCTGTTTGCCGTGCCTATGTAATTCAGCAAACGGCGGTGATTGTTGACAATGCTGCATCCCCTGCATCCCTGGGATGTGTGGATTCAGGTAGGCTGGGGTGAGAAAGCACTCTGGGGATGTGGCCGCTCTCACTCTCGTTTGCCGAATTACATAGTCGCAGCAAATGGCTCTGATTGGAGGAGAGTCTGTGCATGTGCCGTGAAACCTAGAGGAGATGAGTTGTACAGGGCGTTTAGGGGGTTCACACAGCGGGGCATCCCGGAGGCACGAAACTGAACCCGGGACAGTCAAAATCCTGTTTTTTTTCAGCTTTATGAGAAAATAGAAGTGCTCCCTTTTTCACCTGGTTCTTAAAGTCTATATAATCTATAAGATTCCTGGGCTGATCAATTCCCTCCCCTCGGGGCATCCAAAATCGGAATGCCCCACTGTGTAGACCCCCCCAGGTCGGCCCGTTCACTTAACTAGCTTCCCGGTCCAACGGCGCATGCGCGGGCTGCAGCCACATCCTTGCTATACCTCTAGCTGGGCGCGTGCCAGTGCCAGCCATTTGTGAGTGGCCGTGTCACAGGACCGAGAAGAGGTGAGTTTCTTCGGGCGATCTGGGGCGGGGTTTCACACAGCGAGGCATCCCCGATCGGGGGACCAAAACCCAGGATAGTTAAAATCCTGGGTTTTGGTCCACTTTAATCACCCTCTGGGTAGGTAATACACATGAATGGCACTCCACTCCCCCCAAAAAACCCTGGTGCTAAATCAACACTTAGGCCCTTATTTAACAAGGGATAGCGCCAGGTAGGGAATGGTGAGCGAACGGTAATGACGCTCACCGCCACGAGAACGCCGGCTCCCCTCCGCAATCACACATTTATCAAGCCGATCCTGCTTAGCGACTGACAGAGCGCCAGATAGCGAATCATTCATCATTATTCCAGCCTCACCCCACAGCGCCAGCGAGCGACCTTGAACAGCGACAGGTATGACCTCTCGCTACCTGGCGCTCTCCAATGCATTTCAGTGGAGCAATCTTTAAATATTCATAATTAATTGCTATTAATTTTTTTTTTTTTTTTTTGAATGTCAAAAATTCTGTGACCACTTCTGCAATGTTAGATTTTTTTTTAAAGGTAAAAAAGAAAAAAAAAATTGTGCAGAATTGATATTACAGGTCTGATATTAATGTATTCATATTACAAAATGTTTTGAAAAACATGTTTTTTTTTTTCTAAAAATATGGTTGTTTGGGGGTTAAAAAACTACTTTTAAGCCATCGCCGCCAGCGCTCTGGGGTTTAAACAAGCATTTCACAGCGCGAGAATTTTTGGAGCGTGATTTGTTAATGAATATGCTGGGAGCCGTTCGCTATGGCCGTTCGCTGTCATGCGCTCCCATACAGCGCGGAACCTGTCAAACAGCGACTCCTAACCCCGTATTCGCACCGACTGAGTCGCTGTCAACAGCCGAACAACGGCCAAGCACAGCGAATACTAGCGGGCGCTGTGAAAATACCGCTACTGTCGCTCATCTGTCGCTACCTGGCGCTATTAATGAATCGGCCTCTTTGATTTTGCACCGGGGGGTAAAAAAGTGCCAAAAGTGCCCTTTGTTCACCAGGGTTCGATTCAGCTCAAGGTGTAAAAAAAAAACCACTTCTATTAATTTTTACTCCAAAGTGCAATTTTCGCCCCTTGTTGAAATCAACCCGATTCTCTTTCAGCAAAATTATTTCCTACAAAGACATTAAAAAAAAAGCCTCTCCTGTATTTTTCGCAGACCAACCGGCAATGGCTTTCTATGAAATGATATAAAAATGTAGACAAACGTATGATTGTGTGGCGTTTCCCAGCCCCGTCCTGCCCTCCCACACAGTGTTGTAGACCTCGCTCTCCTGTTTTTCTTTCTCCATTAGCATTTGGTAGACAATGAAAGAATATGGAAAGCTGGCAGGAACAATCGCTGTATTGTTGGCGCGCTGATCCTGCCATATAGATAATGATCGTTGTGTATATTACGTGTTGCTGGATACCCCTGAGCTATGATCTGTCCCCGATATGAATGGACCTTTCTAATAAAAAATGAAAATTATGTGCTAGTAAAAATGACGTCGTTAACAGAGCCTTATTCTCCATTTCCTATTAAAGGAAGTTGTTTGAGCCAAACGATAGATGATAGGAAGTGAAATGGCGAAATTCTAATTGCCTAATCTCAGAGCCGCTCAGATAACTGGCAGATCAAGGTTAATGCTGATTACCATAAATTGTGCCAAGTAAGGGGGGGGGGGGGGGTATTCATTAAAGTGGACCAAAACCCAGGATTTTGACTATTCTGGGTTTTGGACCTTGCCCTGGGGGCACCTCGATCGGGGGTGCCCCACTGTGTGAAACCCCCAGATCACCCGATCTCACTCACCTCTTCCCGGTCCAAGAGCAGTGGCTCTCATGGTCGCATGCTCTGCTTCCCTCTAACAGGGAGCGTGCCCACGCCGGCCATTCACAAATAACTCCCTGTTAGATGGAAGCAGAGGATGCGGCCGTCAGAGCCACTGCCCTTAGACACACCGTGAAACAGGGAAGAGGTGAGTTCGCTGTGGCAATCTGAGGAGGGGTTCACACATCGGGGCACCCCCCCCATCGGGGTGCCCCCGGGGAAAGGACCAAAACCCAGGATAGTTAATGGGAGGCAGGAAGGTTTGGAAGAGCTGTGGACTATGCAGATGTGTAGCTATTAACTTTCCCCCCAACTAAAGCAGCTCTGCTAGGTAAAAGTCAGTAGCTTTTTAATACAGGGCTCACTGATGATGTGAAGGGGTAGATTAGGTAAGTTTAGTGCCCCTGTGAACCAGCACCCGCCCTGACATATAGTCCCAAGGGAAAGTAGAGATCTGCTTTAAAGTGGACCAACACCCAGGATTTTGACTATCCTGGGTCTTGGTCCACTTCGGTGGGGCACCCCCGATCGGGGTGCCCCGCTGTGTGAAACCCCCCCAAACACCCGGAAAACTCACCTCTCCCCGCTCCCACGTGGCCGCGCCGTCCAATCAGCGCGGCCAGACAAGCGGTCTGACAGGACCGGACAAGCGGCTCCTCCGCCGCCGCCTCCCACGCGTCACTCTTGACGTGCGCGCGCCCGCGCCGGCCATTCACAGACGGACGGTGCGGGCGCGCGCACGTCTAGAGGGGCGCGAGGGAGGCGGCGGCGGCCGGCCACCGCTGAAGACAAGGTGGGTGGATTTGGGGTGTTTGGGGGGGTTTCACCCCGCGGGACATCCCGATCTCGGATGTCCCGTGGGGAGGGAGGTGATCGGCCCGGGAATCTTATAGATTCCCGGGCCGATCACGCGAGGGTGACGGTCCACTTTAAAGTGAACACAAACCCATGATATTGACTATCCCAGGTTTCGACCTCACCCCCTCCCCCCCCCCCACTGTGTGAAACCCCCTAGATCGTCCAGAAAAACTCACCTTTCGCCAGTCCTACGGTGCATGAGCAGAGCCCACTCAGCTCTATTCGGCCCTTTCGGATAAGAATCTGCTAAGGGCTGAGACTCCAGGGCCGCCTGAGATGGGATTTGGTCCACATTAACAATTCCCCTACAGTCTCATTGATTTGCACATCTTCTAATGGTACATTTATATTCTCACTTTCCCATCAAGTTCTTTACACACTTGCTCCTCTTCGTTTTGTAGACATCACCAACGCGTGTCTTCTTCTTCTCCAGCTTTTTATTTTAGGAGTAGCATTTTATAGCAGGTTTTAAAACTGGCACTCAGAGAAATTACATTTGCCATGTGTGCAATTACAGATAGAATTATGACATCAGGAGGAAATATGCGCCTTCTCGCTCTCGCTGCTAAAGTAACTGCTTATAGGAATCATAATCGACCCATAAATGCAACTTTTTTTTTGTTCTAACATATGTTTTATGATTCTGGCCAATGGCCAAGATTTAAATTAAATTTCCTTTTTGTATGGCAAAGATCATTGCGAGTCCTTTTGGCATCACCCCATTTTATTATAAACAATCAAAGCCGAACGAGTTAGAAATCTTTTATCAAAGCTACAAGCAAAATTCATTAAAAATAGCAGCAACGGGCGCATTACAGGATTTTCCCAGAGATTGCGCATGGGGGAGGCCGGCCGCACAAACTACAGACCAAAAGCCGCAGGATTTTCATCATATATTTAGCCATTGATAGATCCCATGTGTCCCAGTGATCTTGTTTTGTGTGTTCCTAATTACACTGGATCTGAGAGAGCCAAATTTAACACTTTTTGTTGTGGGTTGTAATTTTCCATTAAGCATGTCACTCCTCAGAGCTTACATAAAAGCAGGGGCAACATTACATTCTTTTTGTATTTTACCTGTAGACACTTTTTCTCCCACACACACTTTTTCTCCGGAACGTTTTGATAATTAAAGCCGTAGAGAAGTCCCTTGTGTGTAAATTATCTTACATCTCCTTTCAGCTTAACTACTTTACCTGGAATATCTTTTTGTCACATAACCAGCTAAAATGCGGCTTAAGGTGATCTAAGTCAGGGGTTTCCAACAGTGTTTTATTGAGTACCACTCTCCGTTTTCTAATTATTTCAAGCAGGAGCAGATAGCAGTCTGGGATATTACCAGCCTGGCAAGCCCATGACTAGCCCAATATGCCTCAGCTGAGCCGCAGTGCCCTCCGGTATTGCAAGGACAGATCATGGACAACTTGAGGGTAGTAATTTACCGTATATACTCGAGTATAGGTCGACCCGAATATAAGCCGAGGCACCTAATTTTACCACAAAAAACTGGAAAAAGTTATTGACTCGAGCATAAGCCTAGGGTGGGAAATGCAGGCTGTGGATGTGATGACAGCAGCCATTAGGGACTCAGGTATAGGGGTCCAAGGGATGAAAAGGGGGCCCGGCTAGGTGGCCCTAATAATGGCCACTCTGACCTGAGACATGCAGGTTGCCACACTATTACTGCTGGTGTTGCTTATAAATGAGAGTGCCTGCCTCCCCCCCCCCCCCCCAGGCTGGTTTGCGCTGGGGCCCAATTCAAACTAGGGGCCAAGCCGTCACACATAGGTTTCTGTCATCTTCTCTTCCTTCATGTTTCCTCATTACCCCTCTCTCCCTTTTCTAAATTCACTCTTTACTACTTTACTACTTTTTAAATTCTCTTTTCCACATTTTGTCCATCTCTTGTTCCAACTTCTGGAAGTATTACTCTTTTTCCCATCTTTTCTTCTCCTCAGGTTGGCCCTGGATATCATATGTGTGCTCACTTGGCATCATTAACAGTTAACAACAATTAAAAATAAAAAAAACCCAGTGGTCCCCCCCACACTTACCTGTTGTTGCGCGCTGGCCACCTCCGTTCCCTCTGCCGCCGCGACTGCCTCCGCCGCCGCTCTCACAAACGTGCGCTGGCCACCTCCGTTCCCTCTGCCGCCGCCACTGCCTCCGCCGCCGCTCTCACAAACGCGCGCAGGAACTTCCTGGTTGTTGCGCCCCATGTGGTCGGCGTCCAATAGAAACAATGGACGCCTCCCACCAACCTGCGCGCAACAGCCAGTAAGTGTCAGTGTGTGTGAGAGCGGCCACTGACTCGAGTATAAGCCGAGGCGGCTTTTTTCAGCCCAAAAAGTGGGCTGAAAAACTCGGCTTATACTCGAGTATATACAGTAATTTAATTTTATCATAACCTCCTTTTATTTATTTCTCTGTTCTTTTTTGCTGCCTATGGTAGAATTAAAGGAGCATTGTCTGTTGAAAAAGCCCAATATGTGCTTCCTAAGGGCGAAACTGGTTCAGCTCCACTTTAATGCTCATGGAACTTCGACAAAGTGAACTTGTAATTGATGATCTGCTCCCTTAAGGAGATGTATGGATATGTATATTTGTCATTAACTTCAGTAAACTCAATTTAATTTTTAACTAATAAAATGCATTTTAAAGTAATTCAAGAAGCGTGGTAGTGGGAATATCTGGGGCCAAGTCCAGGTCCTATTTTCTCTCTCTTGCCAGCTTTAATTTAGCACAGACATGATGCTGAGTCCCTTAGGGCAGAATATAGCCTGGGGTTTCTTGTATTGCAGAGTGTGAGTGCTGGGAGCATCAAAGTAAAATCCAAATAGACATTTGTAATGTAACAGGAACTGGCTTTACTGGAACATGAGTACATGAGTACAGTAAGAGAGCGTCACCTTGCATGGCAGATAACATAGACAGGAAAAAGAAGTCATAGAGATAGAAACATAGAAGGTTGACGGCAGAAGGAGACCATACGGTCCATCTAGTCTGCCCTTATGTGTATACTGTATGCTCTCTTTATCTTAGGAGAGATGTGTGCTTATCCCAGGCATGTTTAAATTCAGTGACTGTTGATTTTCCAACTACCTCTGCTGGAAGTTTGTTCCAAGCATCTACTACTCTTTCTGTAAAATAATATTTTCTAACATTGCTCCTGATCTTCCCCCCGACTAGCTTCAGGTTGTGCCCCCTTGTTCTATCATTAAGTTTCTTCTTAAAAACACTTCCCTCCTGAACCTTATTCAATCCTTTCACATATTTAAAGGTCTCCATCATGTCCCCCCTCTCCCTTCTTTCCTCCAGACTGTACAAATTAAATTCTTTAAGTCCCTCCTGATAAGTTTTAAGTTTAAGTCCTTCCACCATTTTCGGTGCCCGCCTTTGGACACGTTCTATTTGAATAATGTATTTTTGCAGGTAAGGTCTCCAGAACTGCACACAGTATTCTAGCTGTGGCCTCACCAGGGCTCTATACAGCGGCATCACAACCTCCCTCTTCCTACTGGTGATGCCTCGAGCTATGCAGCCGAGCATCCTGCTTGCTTTTCCCACTGCCTGGCTACACTGTCCACTCATCTTGCAGCTATCAGTAATCAGTATCCCTAAATATCTCTCCTCCGAGGTCCTGGCTTACACAGTACTGCCCATACGGTACTCAGAGCAGGGATTCCTTCTACCCAAGTGCATGATTTTACATTTAGAGACATTAAACTCTAGTTTCCACAGTTTTGACCATCTATCCAGTAAAGCTAAATCATTTTCCATGTTGCAGACACCTCCAAGAATATCCACCCTATTACTAACCTTTGTATCATCAGCCAACAGAAAAACATTTCCTACCAAGCCTTCTCCTATGTCACTTACAAATATATTAAAAAGAATGGGGCCCAGGACAGAGCCTTGCGGCACACCACTTGTAACTCGCCTTTGTTCAGATTGCACGCCATTTACAACAACGCTCTGATACCGATCCCTCAGCCAACTGAAAATCCACTGAACTATCCAGGGATTGAGTCCTACCTTCAATAACTTATCTATCAGCTCCTTATGTGGTACAGTGTCAAAGGCTTTGCTAAAATCCAGATAGGCGATATCCACAGCACCACCTTCATCTAACACTTTAGTGACATTGTCAAAGAAATCAATAAGATTGGTCTGACATGATCTTCCCTCAGTAAAGCCGTGCTGTTTTGGGTCCAACAGGTCATTAATTTTTAGATGGGAAATTATCAGTTTTCTTAAGAGTGATTCCATTAATTTGACCACTATAGATGTTAAACTAACTGGCCTGTAATTACTGGCTTCTTTTCTACTCCCCTTTTTATGGATTGGTACAACATTGGCCATTCTCCAATCATCTGGAACCTCACCAGCTGAAAGGGAATGGTTAAGTAAATCAGTCAGAGGGGCTGCAATCACAAATCTAAGTTCCCTTAGAACTCTGGGGTGGATTCCATCTGGACCCATCACCTCAATGTACGTGAAACACAACATGCAGCAGAGAAGAGAAACTACGCATAGATATGTAACAGTGTAAATGGAATTAACCTAGCAATATAAAAGCAGATCACATACAGAGACAAGCTGTAAACTGCTGCACAGTATCTCCAACATCTTGCTTAGATGGGTATATTAGGGCTAGGTATAGGGGTGTTGGGAGGGAGAATTGGATGGGGGTAATAAGCAGCAGCCCAACTGGCCCTAAAGCAGTGCAGCCCACTGAGAATTCTCCCAGGTCTGCCTATGACCAGTCCGCCCCTGATCTAGGTCCGCCCCTAGGATGTACGTGTGGGTGGTCAGTGACTTATAACATTGTAATAAAACACCACTAAATCTTCTAAATCCGGGACCCCAGGACTCGTCTCTTCAGCGCTACCCCTCCGGGTTCCAACCCGATTGCTGCCAATGACTGGGCCATAGCATTTGGTCGCCTGCAGTCACAGGTGTATTGGACTGGACACTGATGGATCCAGTCCCATAAACGGTACAGTTAAGGTCCTGGTTGTGGGCGGCACAAGCAGCACAAGCAGTGGTCCCACACCACACCACACCAGAGGGACCTCTTTAAGTAAATTTACCAGCAGTTGAAAAAAAAATGAAGTAAATAATTACTGTGCATTAGGAGGTTTACGTATGCTTGTGCTTTTTCCTTCAAGGGTCAGGTCTGGTGACAGGGGCACTTTAATAAGGATATTTATGCGGCAGCTGGCGGTGAATGAGTGATTGATGGCGGCATCAATAAAGCTACTAATGTATTCGAAAGCAAGGAAGGGGAGATCTTTTTCAAGATTAATTTGCTATGAATTAATGAACGATTTATTTGGCACAGCTCGTTTGAAGATGCCACTTTGCAACTCAGTTGGCCTTAAAACCATTGCTTTAATGTAACAAAATAATTTATCCTTCTACAGGCGTTAATGTGAGCGTAAATGAGCTGCTGAAAATTGGGACACAGGTTCCTACCTGTACATGAGGTCCATAAATAGTCTTACTGTATTCCAGCATTGTATCATTTGACTATGGGGGTTATTTAAGAAGGTATAGCGCCAGGTAGTCCCTCGTAGCGGCAGGCAGCGTCTGGTTAACACCGGGGGCTGTACGCAAAACCACATTTAAGAAAGCAAATTTGGTGAGCGTCTCTAACAGCGCCATGTAAGTATCACATGTATTAATCCAGGCAGCTCAGTGTATAGCGCCGGTGCTCTAGGCTCAGGTGCGTCATGTAGTACCTGTCGCTCTGTAGCGCCCTTCCATACATTTCAATGGGCTTTCATTAGTTGTGTATTTTACATTTTTGTTTTGCTCAAATTATTGTGTGACCTCTCCTAGCTGCAAACAAACACTTTTATACATTTTGGGGACTTTTTATATTTTTATGCAGAATTGTCATTTCAGGTCTGGCACTAAAGTGTTATTGTCACAGTTTTAAAACAATGTCATTCCATGTGTTTTCGCTTTGTTACTGCTGGATATGTGTTCAAAAACGGACTTTGATCACACAGCGTCTGGCGCTCTATGCTACAGCGCCCAGCTTTAGAGAGCCAGCTTTCTTAAATCTGGTGTGGAGCGCCGACACACTGAGCTGGCGCTACCACTCGCTTGCTACAGCAATGTACTGTTGTTAGAGCGCCCAACACACATCATAATCATCAATGCCAGCCAGGTTACTACAGCGCCCATTACCCGCTTACAGCGGCTACTAGCGGTTGCTCTAAGCGCCGCTATACAGACTCTTATTTGGCAATACCTGGCTCTAGTATTGAATCAGCCTCCACATTACAGGTCTGTATTAAGACTGAAGAAAAGGCTTCAATTTCTTCAAAAGCTTGCATTCAAACTTTTAAAGCCTGATTCATAGCCTCTCCCATAAACATTCCTGCATGCGGGAATGCTTAAAAATCTCAGATTTGGCCATTTTTCTGGCTTGTGATATTCAGTGTAGATCTTTTTGACAGAGTTTGTTGTTTTCCGGGCTTTTCCGGTTTGCGTACGCAAAAACGAGTATTCAAAGTATTTATATGTGTCTGACCGAGTTTATACGGTCTCGTTTTCGGGTTTAGCCTGCACTTGCACATTATTCTGAGCCCTGATTTGGTCTTTGGTGGGACAATAAAAAACGAAAGTTACCGGTGCCAAATTATGCCGTTTTTTCTGCTTGCGGGGATTGCTAGTGGACACATGTGATGGTGTTCCTGAAAGAGTATGAGCATCTGCAGTGCCGTGTATCTTCCGCAACTCAGGCATACCCAATGTTGTCTAGACTTGGATCGGATGTCCTATCAACATGTATTCGAATATACCCACTGAACCGCCTTTCTCTTGAGTAGCTTTTGAGAAGCCATGGTTGGCCCCGACGTAAGAAAGGACCATGAGATTGATGGTATGACCAAATTGTTTGGCTGCCTTCAATTTTTAGTGAATAGCTCCTTCCAGAGGTTTGATTATTGAGTTAGCCAATAAATTGTATTACCTTAACATTGGATTTCCTGCTAGAACTGTATCATCAAACTTGATTATATACTGATTGTGGTCAATCCATCATTTATATTTGTAAAATGTACACAGCCCCTTAAAATTATAACTCAATCGGATTATTATTGTGCTTTGTGTGTATAGTATATTTCTAGTTCCTCGCTGTCTACTACAACTCTTTCTCCTCCAATGGGTGCTAGAAAGATGGTCTACTGTCAAGTCTCTTTGCATATTAATGGGTCATATTACCCCAAAATTGTGCACCTCTCAGACTTGGCTATGAGATGCTGTTTTCATAGTTGTATTTACTTACAACAGCAATAACCACAACTTCCTTAAACTGTCTGAAAAGTCTACAAACAAAAAAAAATAATAATAACAAATGCAAAGCTACGCTGCTAGCTTAGAGAATGTGCTGTCCGTGGGTAGATTAGGAAAAGCTTCATCTGGGCCAGGGTGGTGATGTAGTGTTACGGGAACTACATGGCACAACCTTAAAGATGATTTATCTTGTTGTTATAGCATTACTAATAGAGCGACTGCTTTTATGAAGACCAGTGCACTCTACATTTCCAGATTAGTGGTCTTTTATTGTATGAGTCACTGCACATATAAGTGAATTCATATTTATGGGGTTTAATCAGAGAAATATGTCTATAATGAGGGGGTGTGGAATAAAATAATCAGCATTATAAAATGAAACAAAAAAATCACTGTAGTTTAATAAAGTCTGTGGGTGATTTATTCCTTGATTAAAGGGATTCCAAAGGCTGAACTCGATGTGTCACATGAGAGTTCCATATCTGCTTGTCAGGCAGCCAGATGATGACCTCCCAACACTGCTCTATGATACACTGTCAGGTTACTGAATAAGACTAAAGATAATTTCTATGAGATGACCCATGACAGCCAATCAGAGCCCAGGTTATTATCTTGATACAATAAATAGCTGACTTCTTGGATTACATTAGGTTAAGACATATCATTGTTCTTTACTGTGCTCTCCTGAAGGCAACTAGCTATACATACATCTATAGAATCTACTATTCTTTGTGTTAAGCCATATTTTAAAGCACTGTTTTTGCTCTTGTCATACTCACCTTTGCCATGATCCAACTATCTGTTGGTTGGTGGCAGTTTTCTGAAGCTCCTCAACACTGAGCATTGAAAACTGGGTCACAGACAGGGCTGGAGTTAGGGAAGGACAAACTGGTCAATTGCCCAGGGCCTCATCATTAGAGTGGCCCATGGCCTACCCACTTTTTATATATATAAATATATAATATATATATATTTCATGGGGATGGATGGGGAAGGGCCACTTAATGTAATATTTAATATGAATCTAAGGGTGTTGTGCAGTTCTGTAAAGAAAAGATTATAACAGGTTTGGGGATGCCATGCTGTGTGAATCCCCACATTGCAGACACAGGTCTACGGCAACTTCCCCAGCACAGCCAAAGAGCCAAAGGGCTAGCCCAGGTACTTAGAAGGATTCCACCCTATATGGCTTGGTCCTGATCTTCACACTCAACTACAAACCTACAAATCTCTCTCAGCATAAGTACTGTTTGGCTTAGCCAAGACCCTCACATTCAACTACAAATCTCTCCAGCCAGAGTACAGATATGGATTCCACCCTGCTACACTTGCCAATGGTCCTCACACTTGAATATTCATCTACAAATCTCTCTCAGTTCAAATACTGATAAGGATTCCACCTTGCTTGGCTTGCCAATGCTCCTCATACTTGACTATTCACCTACAAATCTCTTTCAGTCCAATTACTGATAACGATTCCACCCTGCTTGTCTTTGCCATGACCCTCACATTAATTTTATGACCACTACACGCCTATCACCCCAAGTATAGATATGGATTCCACCTTGATTGGCTTGGTAAAGCTCCTCACACTTGACTACTCATCTACAAACCTCTATCAGCCCAAGTACTTATAACGATTCCACCCTGCTAGGTTTGCCAGTGCTCCTCACACTTAAATATTAACCTATAAACCACTCTCAGCCCAAGGGCAGATACAGATTCCACCCTGCTTAGCTTTGCCCTACCCTCCACACTTGACTACCCAACCACAATTCTCCTTTAGCCTTAGTCCTGATAAGGATTCTACCCTGCTTGTCTTGGCCATGACCCCCACATTCATTGTATGACCCTTGCACACCTTCAACTTTCTATCACCCCAAGTATAGATACGGATTCTACCTAGCTTGGCTTAGTCAAGCTCCCCACACTTGCCTACTCATCTACAAATCTCTATATGCCCAAGTACTGATAATGATTCCACTCTGCTTGGCTTGCCAGTGCTCCTCACACTTGACTACTCATCTATAAACCACTCTCAGTCTAAGGACAGATACCCTGCTTGGCTTTGCCCTACCCCTCACACTTGACTACACACCTACAATTCTCCATTAGCCTTAGTACTGATAAGGATTCTGCCCTGCTTGGCTTGGTCATGCTTCTTAAACTTGACTTCTCATCTACAAATCCCTCCTAGCCCAAGTACTAATAAGGAATCCACCCTGCTTGCCAGCCCCTCCCTCATGACTACACACCTATAAATCTTCCTTAGTCCAAGTACTGGTAAGGTTTCCCCCCTACTTGGCTTGAACATGCCCCTTACACTCAACTACACACCTACAAATTTCCCTCAGCCCAAGTATTGATAAGAATTTGACCTTGCTTGGCTTGGCCATCACCTTTCCTTCACGCTGCCATAGTAGTAAGGGAGTAGCTTTTTCCCTGCAGCAGTAAAGGATAGTGGGAAGACAATATTACTTAATTATCAGATAATATAAAACATATTGATTTGATCACACTTACCGGCAGGTGAGCAAGGTGTGTGGAAATCATTTTGTTGTGTGCCTGAAGATTTTGTAGCCTATAAGACTCATAAAGAAAAGCAACTAAAGTCCCTGAGTGCTGGCTTTAAGGTGTCAGTGCGCTAGGAAAATGTAATCCCCCCCCCCCCACCGATTTGTCTACATCAAGTTAGCAGGTTTTTTTTAATGTTCTGGTCATATTGCATTACCTGCCTCCATGTCTTTGCTGAGGTTTAGGCCACTCAGTGACTGATAATAGGATTGTCCGGGTTATCTGACCTGAGTCAGGCGGCAGCATTGTCTGTGGTGGTTTTAGTCTCCTGAATTTCTCCTTGGAATGCGCTGTTTGGAAAAGATAAATACGAATGTCTGTAAGTTATAACAGATAGTGAAAATCCAGTCATGTTCCATTTGGCATAAGAAGAAAGGTTGGAGATCAAAGTTATCGGAAAACACTAAAATGAAAATCTCTTTTATCAGACAATACCACCTGCTTGGTCAGTTATCATTCTAAATGCAGGCTTATTAAATATGACCCCTTGTCATTTTAACTTCTTAAGCTCATGGGAAACGTTAAATTGCATAAAAATGGCAAAAAAGGTAATACTGATATGTGTAAATTGCCCCATTTGATTCTTAAAACTGCCTCTGAGCCACCATTTGGCTATTGCTGTCTTTGCCCTTTGCTACATGAAGTTTAAGGCAAATATTCAGTTAAAAAAAATCAACTTTAGTAATTTGCCCCCTAAAGCTCCACTTTGATGATCAGTGGGGTATACTGTTTGAGAAGGCTTAAACCGGACCTTCAGCAATGAAAAGCCGAAACCCTTAAAAAACTATTCCCCAGCATCTAAAATTAATATATTTTACGTTTTTAGTAACTTACTTGTTATTCTTTCCCTCATCGGGCTGCAACTCTGTTCAGCTAGGATACGGGCGCCGCCATCTTGACTCAGAAGTATCACACGTACTGAGGAGAGGAGAGTGGGATAAAGTGCAGGGGATGAGTTATAGCTGTGCTTTGCACAGACAGAGCAGAGCTAGGGTCAGAAAAAGAACAGCAATCCCAGAAGCAGCGCGACACAGTCAGAAGACACTTAGGCCCTTATTTAACAAGGGATAGCGACAGGTAGCGACTGGTGAGCGGCCGGTAATGACGGGCACCACCACAAGAACGCCGGCTCCCCACCACAATCACACATTTATCAAGCCGATCCTGCTTAGTGACTGAGATAGCGCCAGATAGCCACTCATTCATCATTATTCCAGCCTCAGCCCACAGTGCCAGCATCCGACCTTGAACAGTGACAGGTATGACCTCTCGCTACCTGGCGCTCTCCAATGCATTTCAATGGAACAATCTTTAAATATTCATAATTAATTCATATTAATGTTTTTTTTTTTTTTTTTTTTTTTAAATGTGAAAAATTCTGTGACCACTTCTGCCATGTTAGATATTTTTTTTAAGGTGAAAAAAAAAAAAAAAAGAATTGATATTACAGGTCTGATATTAATGTATTAATATTACAAAATTATTTAAAAAACTTGCTTTTTTTGGTTTCCAAAAATATGGTTGTTTGGGGGTTAAAAAACTACTTTTAACCCATCGCCGCCAGCGCTCTGGGGTTTAAACATGCATTTCACAGCGCGAGAATTTTTTGAGCATGATTTGTTAATGAATATGGTGGGTACGCTATGCCCAGTCGCTATCATGCGCTCCTATACAGCGCGGAACCTGTCAAATAGGGACTCCTCACCCAATATTCAACATTACTGCAAACCGACTGAGTCAGCGGCCAAGCACAGCGACTACTAGCGGGCGCTGTGAAGATACTGCTACAGTCGCTCAACTGTCGCTACCTGCCGCTATTAATGAATCGGCCTCTTACTGTTTGAAGGCTGCCCATGAGCCGCCATCTTGGATGTTTAAAGGCTAATAACATGCAGTAGGTAGGATGATTTTTAATGTGAGCAATCTGTATGTACCTTGAGGAGCTAGTCCAGACCACGCCCCCCACCTCTGTATAGGTGGCTGGAATTGTGATCTCAGAGCCATTTAAGCACAGCTAAAAACGCAGCCAGGGTGTTGATAATGCCTGTGTCTAATGCACAATCTCCAGCTTTTACAGACTCCACCTTATTATTCTGGTTCCTATGCTGATTATTATTCTGCATCACAGCTCCAATAGCCACATCCACTTGGTCCAGAATGGAAACCAAGGTAAAACTGTAAACTTTGATATCTCGGCCATTTCTCCTTCAATTTAAGACAAAAAACAATTTACGACAAAAATGCAGCCCGACACAATGGTCTAACAATTGCCTTTGCCTGTTCTATAACTTTAATATTATGGTTATAGCATCAGCAAGGTAAGGTGAAAGGGCCGAGCTGGATGTTCAAGGGGTTTGAGTTGAGGAGTCCAGTCAAGTTCTATCACAGTTCTATGCTTATCGAAAGGCAATGTGATTCTTCGGGTGCAGGTTCGCTTTAAGGCATGTCAACTTTTAAAGAAGCATTTAAGTTCATTAAAATGTTCTTGTCTACACAGAATTGTTTGTTTTAGGCTTCATACATTTAAGCTTTTCATGAGCTTCTCTGTCAACCACGTCGCTGTTGCCAAGTACTGGTTGACAAGTGGTTGAATCACTTCCAGTGAAAATGTTGCTGTTTTCAATCTCCTCTGTGCTGAAGTCCAGTTGAGACACACAAGCCAGTCACAGTTTATACTGATAATATTGGTGTACACAGTGGAGTGTTTTCCATACCTGTCTTCCATCACCACAACTCCAACTCCATTTTTGTATTGTATGTTTTTGGCTAGAGCCCTTTAATCAGGAATGTAACTATATTTGATGGGGACCCCCTAGTTTACCAAGCTTTTCCCACTTCACATATAAACATTTACAGGAAATTAACAGTGCAACATGTGTAGTAAACTAGTAAATGGATCACTTTCAAGTTTGCTTGGCAAATCTGAGCTGCCACCACAGGTGGTCTAATTCTAAGACAGACCCAAAGTCTCCCTGGTATCCCTGACCCTAACACATGACCACCAGCAGGAATTTATGACACTTCAAAACATGTTTTTTTTGCTTTGGGGGGTTGGTTTTGAAGAAAAAAATAAATAAGGAACATTAAGAGCTTTAGGGGTATGTGATTATATGGTATATGTTGTTGTCTGGATAATCTTTTCCATTTTCTTTACCCTTACCTACCCCTGCCATACTATTAAATGGTGCTAATAATCACTTAAGAGTCCCCTTTATAAGTCAGTGGCCCACCAATAGTGTCCAAGGCCTCCTTCTAACACTCTGGGATCTGCTGCCCTCCACATCTATTATACTGGGATACCTTTTACTGCCCTGGGGTCATTCATGGTGAATATGGGCCCTCTACAACACTCTTGGGCCACCTTTACCCTCCCTGCTGCTCCATAATATTAAAGGAGCACTATCAAGAAAAAATGGTCCAATGAGATAAATCCATATAAATATGCTGGATGGGAGGAGGAGGGGTCACTTATACACCTGGCATCAAGAAATATCCTGCCAGGCGTGTTTCCTTTATTTTAATGGATAGAAGAGGAAATCAGGGGTAGCAGGTTCTGTCACTCATCATAGACTAAATATGTCACCCCTGGATTTTGTTCCTACCATGTGAGAATAAACCACAAGCTTGGTGGAACTTTTATTAAGTTTGGGTGTATAAGTGACCCCTCCTCTCATTGTGAATATAGGTGTGCTAGGTGTCAATATAGTCTATTGTATTCATGGGGTATAGACAGATGGCAGAAACTCAGAGTCACATACTATTTGAGTGTTAATCTGGGGGACGTCAGTAATCATATCCTTTAACAATATGGATTTTTAACATTACACAATTTCGCGATAGTGCTCCTTTAAAGGATGCCACCTATCATCCAAAGGCCCCAGGGACACCTATTCTTCTCAAGCATTCTTTCTGGGTCTCCATTTAGGAAAATTGACTGGGCCCCGTACTTGAAGTATGCCCTGATGACAGCCCTGCTTCCATTGCCCGAAAGCAATACATTTAGGAGATGTGACCGGCCTGGAATTCCAGATGGTGGGGGGGGGGGGGGGGGGAGGGCTTAGGCACCACATGGACCAGGACCCCCCTGGTACAGGATTGCTCCTTGAGGACCCTATACTATATATTGAGTGAAGAGGAAGTATGTAGGGCCTTACATGCAGTGGTCCAAGTACACATGACAGAACAGAGGGGTTGCATTATAACTGGACATCCACTTTAAAAGACATATTACACATATTACACTGTATTAGAATGTCCACCACATTTATCCCAGGCCTTTTAGCATGTATTTTAATTCCTGTTGTTGCTATTGTTATTCCTATGCCCCTATTTACTGGGCATCCACTTTAAAAGACATATTACACTATAGGGGCCCTCAACAGATTTTCTGTTCACCATATTTATCCCAGGCCCTGATAGCATGTATTTCTATTCCTGTTATTGCTATTATTATTCCTACGCCCCTATTTACAAGCCTTTTCTGGCAAATTAAAGCAGTTCGGATTTGGCTGCTGTGAGCAAAACTTCACATTTTTCCTGCTCAAACAGATCAACCATAAAACTGAAGCGAAGTCAAACACATTTCCATAACAGAAAACATAAAAGAAGACCTTAGTAACTAGGCCCCGGCTCCTGTTCTCAGCAAATTAGTCTGCATCAGCAGAGGAAATAATTGTTTACGGTTTTTTAACCACGTACAAAATGATACTTAAGTCTTTACATGACTCACTAATATCTCAACCAAGATAGCATTTCCCGTCACATGTGCCTGAGAAAGTGTTGACTGTACGGCACTACGCTATTTCCAGGCCCACCTCACCACGGCCCACCACCATGGTTGACACCTCATTTTGAAATCTCTCAACACACCACTTGAACAGTCACTCATCTCTCGCCAGCCTGACTGGGCCCTCTCTTCCATGCTTTCCACTCTTGCTCTCTCCGCAAGGCCGTAAATCAAGTTTAAAAGAAGGTCGGGTTGTTTTGAAATGTTCTGTAATCTTATGTGTCAGCCATTTTCATTTTGCCCTCCTGAAACGTATCATTGCTTGTGTGGGAATTTAACAGACCATAGAGGAGATTTATCTGAATGGGAAAGTGAATGTTTTGTGACAGAGATCACGCTACCTAAATCTGCTGATGAATGTTTTTTCACATACTGTTAAATGTCTTGGTAAATAAGGTTGGACTAGCAAGAATGAGGGGCAAGGGGTCACAGGGCTTCCATTTATCCATCCCAGCTTAAATAAAAGATTGTTGCTAGTTTTGTTTTTCGTGTTCAGTTATGATGCAGTTCAAACGCTTTTTTCAAAAAGTCAAGAAAACCCAAATCGGAGCATAAATGAAGTCCATAGTGAAACCATTGAGTTGTGTGGTCTAGTTACTGGAAGACAAGCAAAGCATCGAAATGCCCTCGATTGCACTTAAACCGGACCTTCACCCCTTATATGTTTCACGCCCTGTACATACAGATTGCCCCCATTAAAAATGTGGGCAAGTCTAAAAGATTCCAGGTCCAGCTAAAACCCCTAGCTAGAGGATATCCCTAATTGGGATGACCTGCCGTGTCTCACTTCGTTCTGGCATCCCATGGCAGTCATATGTGACAATAAACGCACTGTGAGATGCTAGATCTTGGAATGGATGCTTTTAACAATTTTTGATTAAATTGTACGATTTAATGCTGGACAATGTTGCGGGACCTTCCTTCTGTTTCTATGCAACAATAAGCACTTCATTGCCACGGCACCCTGGCAAAATCGAATGCTGTGATTCGCTGCCGCGGTCACATGGTCCTCAGGCTTCTACCAGGTATCTGACCGCTGGCAACCACACGCTGTGGCCAATCACAGCGATTGATTTCAGCAGGGGACCAAGGAGAAAGGTAACATTTCTCTGGTTTAATGATGTTAATGCAGTGGGGAGGGCAGAGTCAGTGCACTGGCAATCACCCCTGCACTGGGAACACCAATTTTTAGGAATTGTGTATTGTTTTACGGTTTAGGTAGAGGGACATCCTAAATCAGGATTCCCTGGGGCTGGGGGATGTATCTAAAATCGACCTTTTAAGCACCAAATATCTACAGATCTGCTGCAGGGGAGTTTAGGTGAGTATCTCTTTTTCATATTTTGCCTTTAAATGCTATTTATTCCAAAACATTATTATTATTATTATTATTATTATTATTATTAATGTTTATTTATATAGTGCCATCATTTTCTGTAGCGCTTTACAAGGTATGATTATAGACAAGGTAAAACATATAGTAGAGGGAACAAAATAAACTAGATGCTACGAGGTTTAAACCAAGTGTTGTGAGCAGAGGAGACAATATGAAAGAGAGCCCTACCCTTGCGAGCTTACAGTCTAAAGGATGAGGGTGGAGACAAAGGGGCGGGATCACAAGTGGTGGAGCTAGAGTTGGGCTGCTTAAGCCAGGTAATATGCTTGTCTGAAGAAGTGAGTTTTGAGGGCACTTTTAAAGACTCGGAGCAATGGAAAGTGGGGGAGTGCATTCCAATGAAGTGGGGAGGCATAGGAGAAGTCTTGAAGGCGGGAATGTGATGAGGTGACCAAGGAGGAAGACAGGAGAATGTCCGAGGCAGAGCGGAGGTTGCGTTTGGGTTGGTATCGCTGGATCAGAGATGAAATGTAGGGATGGGCCTGACTGGAGAGAGCTTTGTAGATTAGTTTTAGAAGTTTGAACTAAACTCTCTGAGAGACAGGTAACAAGTGGAGGGATTGACAGAGGGGGCAGCACTGGAGAAGCGAGAGGAGAGGTAGATGAGATGAGCAGCAGAGTTTAGAACAGATTGGAGTTGTGCAAGTCCGTTTGCTGGCCAACCACAGAGGAGGGTGTTGCAGTAGTCCAGTCGGGATATGACCAGAGCATGCGCTAGCATTTTAGTGGTATCAGGCTAAAGGAAGGGGCGGATGCGGGAGATATTTTTGAGTTTGAGCCGACAGGAGATGGCTAGAGAGTGAATGTGAGGTGTGAATGAGAGAGAGGAGTCCAGAATGACGCACAGACATCATTAATACAAATGTAAAAAAATTCCAAACTCTTTTTTTCTACTAGAGTTCAGCTTTAACATCCATTATTTCTACAATATGAGTTCCAGGTGCACTTTAGCAGGCAGGGCCTGTGCCAGCACAGGGCAAAACTGGGCGATTGCCAGGGCCCCTGGCATCTTCGGGGCCCACTCAGGTTCACACTTGGCCATGGTATTATTTAACAGTGGACCTGAACCACCAAATGCCGGGTGCTGTGTGCAGACCTGCTCCTGGCTGGCCTCAGCAACAGGGGATAATCAGCAACACTGGAGAAGGTGACATGGAATTGAAGGCAATGGATGGAAGCTCAGAAAGTAGCTGAAGGGTGCTTGGTGGCAGTAGAGAATTCAACAAGGACTAGAGGACGATTGGTGGCTATAGGGAAGGCAATAAGGACTGGAGGGTGTTCAGCAGCAGAAGATGACCCATTTGTGGCAGCAAAGCTGAAAGGTTATATCATGTGACACACTACTTTGGGGCCCACTAATACTCTCCTGCCCCAGGACCCCCACAAACCTAGAGCCAGCCCTGTTAGCAGGTGCACAACATGTGGCTCTTTGATGGAGTTGATCAGTACATTGTCATGGACCGGGTGTGGCGGCACAGGTGTGGATCCGCTGTGACTGTGATACTGATAGCGAGAACCGTGTCAGGGGAGCGGAGTCTAAGAGGCCACCAGAATTCACCAGAGCCCGCCGCAAGGCAGGTTGGTCTTGTAGTGGCGAGTGACCCCCAGGTCGCTACCCCCCAACAGCGGCTCAGCCACACAGTCAGCCGAGGTACTGCGTGGTGCAAAGGAGGCAGGCAAAAGGCGATGTCAAAGTTCAAGCAGAGGTCAGGGCTAACAGCATACCCTCGAGATCGAAGATAAGTAGCCAAGATCCGGACGGGCAGCGAAGGTTCAGAGTCGGGGACAGGCAAAGGTCGGTACACGGGTGAGCAATTCTGAAAACAACTGACTCTCTGCATACATAGGAAGACCAAGATCCGGCACTGATGGAAAGGAAGTGCCCCTTAAATAGGGGAAGTGGATGCAGGATTGGACGACTGGGCACCAATCAGTGGTGTACCGGCCCTTTAAACTTCAGGAAACCCGCGCGCGCGCCCCCTAGAGGACGGGGACGTGCGTGCACCGGACCATGCGAGGAGGCAGAGCGAGGAGAAGGGAGACGACTGGGAGCAGCTGGCGCGCGGTCAGCCGCCGCGCCGGAAGCCTCGGCCCCACCGGCAGGAGCGGGTGAGGAGGGAGAATGGGGAGCGCTGTGAAATGGACGCGCAGCGTTCGCCCGGGCAGCGGGAGCAGCAACGGAGGTGAGGGGAGTGCCGCGAGATGGGTGCGCGGCGCTCGCCCTAACATACATACAAACCCTAAGATCTATCTTGTTTACCACTACTAATTTACACGCACTAAAACTTTCTAGTCTCCTGTATAAAGTGGAACATTTATACAGAGGCTTAAAAAACATTTCTTCCCCGGTGTCAGGCTGTCCTCTTAATTAGCAGAGCCTTGCATAATCTTGCATTTTAAAACATTGTTTACAAGCTGCTTGCCTGGCTGACATTTACGGGGGTATTTTTCATATTTAACAACAAAACTGACATTTCCCCAGTTTGATAAATAGGTGTAATTAATTTTTTTAAATAACGAGGCAAACTTTTTAGTGAGTGCGTTGTGAACTTCAAAACCATCCCTGCACAGAGTATAAATGCTAATGGAGTACTAATAATTATTAATAGCACCAGGTAGCCACACTTCTATAAAGCACGAGGCCGGCTAATGTTAAAAAATGAGATTGGTTTTCACGTGAAATATAGTTCGGCTCCCGCTGGAATCTCTGAGTTACAGTCATACGTTATGCATCCCACCACTGATGCGTTTTGAGGCTTTCCTATCTAGCTTATGACCTGATTGCCGATGGATTTCTTTCATTTAAAAGATTGGCTAATGTGGTTTTATTTACATAATATGTCTGCTTGAGAAATGTTCCTGATAATCTTTCTCGGAAAAATGGCCTCTGTTTTAAAAATGCTCCTCTTAGCGTCTATCTGTGTGATAAAAGCAAAGGGGACAGTTAAGGCAGCTGTAGCCATATGGTGGCTGATCAAACAACCATGTAAAATGGACTATGCTTGTACTATTGGGAAGAAAAAAGAAAAATCTACCATGAGAAGCTCTCTAGAGGATATAAAATCACCAGGAAGGGCTTGTTTCTACTAGCAGTACGTGTGTTGCGGTACATTGCGTTGATGCACATGCACAGAAGCATACATTCATATAAAATTTACTATTCACACACTCTAACAATAGAATAGAGAACAACAATAGAGGGGGGCATTAAAGGAAAGCTCACTAGGGTCACTGCCAATACAGTCTTTTAGCATAATACCTTAATTGGAGAACTGGAACTGCTGAGACATATGCCCTTATTCATCAAGCGATAGCGCCAGGTAGTGTCTGACGAGCGCCAGGTAGCGGCAGCTAACGGCGACTACCGACTCAAGTACGCCCGCGGCGGTCACAATGACGCATTTATCAAGCAAAATGAGGCTAGCGCCGGCGAGAGCGACGGCTAGCGCGGCATTCATCATGAAGCCGGCTGGACCGAACAGCGCCGCTGCAAATTCCCTCACAGCGCCAGGTATGAGCTGTCGCTCCCTGGCGATGTCCAATGCATTTCAATGGAGCAATCTATAATAATTCATGATTAATTGGTAATAATTTTTTTTTTAATTTTTTTAATGTCAAAAAATCGGAGAACACTTCTGCAATGTTAGGATTTATTTTTAAGTCAAAAAAAAAAAAAAAAAAAATATGTGCAGAATTGATCTAACAGGTCTGAGATTAATGTATTCATATAACAAAATGATTCTAAAAACATGTATAATGTTACATTCAAAAAATATGGTTGTTTAGGGGTTAAAAACTAGTTAATACAGATCGGCGCCAGCGCTCTGGGGTTTAAACAAGGAATGGACAGCGACAGCACATTCGGAGCGTGATTTTTTGATGAATATGAAGCTAGCCGTTCGCTCTGGCCATTCGTTGTCAGGCGCTCACATACAACGCTGGACCTGTGAAACAGCGACCCCCCAGCCAGTATTCAACATTACCGCACACCGACTGAGTCGCTGTCATCAAGCTAACGCCGGCCAAGCACAGCGAATACTGGCTGGCGCTGAAAAAAACACGCTACAGTCGCTCATCTGTCGCTACCTGGCGCTATTGATGAATCGGCCTCATAGCTAGCAATTATGTCTCAGAGCCTGATTCCAGAACAGTTCTGGGCACCATTCATAGAAAGGACGCTCTGACTATGGAAAGGGTGCAGGGGAGAGCCACCAAACTAATAAGAGGAATGAAAGATCTTAGTTATGAGGAAAGATTACGAGAATTAAATCTGTTTATTCTTGAGAGGGGGCGACTAAACGGGGACATGATTAACTTGTATAAATATATAAATGGCCAATACAAAAAAGATGGGGTAACACTATTTCAGGTAAAATCCTCTCTAAAGTCAAAGGGGAGCTCCCTTCGACTGGAAAAAAAGAAATTCAGTCTCGACAATCATTTTTTACCATAAGAACTATAACCTCCCTCAAAAAAGGATTAGATGCTTATTTCGAAGAAAAAAAAAAAGAAACAGTTACAGTAAATAAAAAGAAAATAATAAAACTTCCCCTACCCCAACACCTTTGGTTGAACTTGATAGACATATGTCTAATTTCAACCTTATTATCTATGTAACTATGAATAAGGCTGCTCAACAGCCACCGCCTATGCCATGACAGAAGATGACCACGGAACGTAGCCATGGCCACAGAATTCCTGGCTGGGTGATGTGGGATGGAAGATGTTATGCAGATGTAGGCAGACATGGCAGAAGGTTGCAGAAGGTCTTGGCACTGGACAAGGGCATACATAAGATAGAGGCAGCTGCTGCTGGACTCTTAGGAGAAGGGGGCCCCCTGACTCCATCTACCTTGCAGCACCTGTGGCAAAAGTGCCTGATTCGCGTTACCTCAATATTCAGTGTTGGTGCACTGTCTGCTGGGAGTACCAGGAGTACCAGGGGCCAGAGCTTTAGGTTTTGCATTGCCGAACTAAAATGCCAGCGCATTGTTTATCCTCTGCCCTCTGGGTATTAGGGGAACAAGGCACTGACCTTGTACCTAAAGCTCTGGCCCCTGCATACCGTGATAGTGCCTCGGGAAGAACCAGACCTCACTGGGCCTCACTGTCGATGACCTAGGGACCATAATGTGATAAAACTGCCTAGAACTCCAATCAGATGCGTGTGTGTGTGAACCCCCAAGATCATGCAAAATCTGCCATTTCACATTTACAGGCTCACCTTCAATCAGCATTGATTTCTGTGCATATAAACACTGAATTAATTGTGCACATAATGCCAGGTGAAGCTGCACACATCGAACGAGTTGTGCAGGGGAGGTCCACATATGCACTAGGAGATCTAGAAATGAGGTCCCAGGAGTTTCACACATCAGGATTCCCCCTGAGGAAGGCTTTCACCGGTCTCAAAAGTTTTTTCAACCCTAGGAACAGGTATCGTGGGTTTGGTCCACTTTAATGCTGAGGGGGGTCTTTTTGGGGGGCTCACTATGAGACACTATGGGACACTGTGAAATCCATATATGGCCTCTGGCACTAGACATGGTCAAACCTGACATGGGTGAGCAAAAGGCCTTGCCAAAAAGGACTTGCCACTGAATGTGGTCAGATGTGGCACAAGTCGGCAACTAGCTTGGCAGCAAGAGAACAGCAGAAAAACCCCATGGGTAAAGGGTTGTAACTGCACACACACTGGCAATGTGATCAACAACGTACTAGTTCCTGGCTTTTAAATATGCAGTCTCCAATCAGAGGTGTCCTTGGTTGCTGGGCATCTGGGACACCAGGGTCACAGTGGAAATGGAGGTAACTGATTCAGAAGCAGTACTCCCTGTGAATGACCCAGTCCAATGTTTTTGAAGCAACAAGGTTGCCTACCATCATTTCCAGCCTGCAGACAGGCAGTGGTGGTAGTAGTGGCTATGTAAGTACCGGGCTGTGACAGTAAAAGTTTTGAAGGGGAATTGTTTTTTTAGAAAGAGAATACATGAACAATGAGACATAACCTAAAGCTACTGTAGATGAAGGGAGAATCAGAGGCAAAGCAAAAATATATTATTTTATCGAAATGCCAGCAGATTCTTAAAAAATGCCTGGGATAAACATAGACCTATCCTAAGATAAAGAAAATAAACTAGATTGGGCTATGCCATCAACCTTCTGTGATTCTGTTTCTATGTTATTTTGTTTCCCTTAAAATGGGTTTGGATCACTGCTTTACTGACCTCCTGGGCATCCCTAATGACAATGCCAAACATTAAAACAATAAGGTTTAGAGGGGAAGTGAATACATGAACAATGGGACCTAACCTAAAGCTAGCTGAAGGGAAAATGAGGGGCAAAGCAAGAACATATTATTATTTTATTAAAATGCCAGTAGATTGAGCAAACTGTTAAAATATTTGAGGCATGCTAGAGATTTATGATATAAATCTTCAAATTTCACTAGTTAGTTCTAGTTCACTAGTTATGTTAGCTCCCAGGTTGCCCAGGGAAAACATTAGCAACAAGTTCTGATGCAATCATCCAGTTTGCACAGTATAGCAGAAAAGGACAATAAATTGAACTCACTATCATCCCATACTCACTGGTGTCCATCAAGAGCATCCAGACATCCAGGTCTCCCTTGTAGCTCAACAGGGAAATGGCCCGTGCGGTTTCATGTGGTAATATCACTGACCGGCTGCAACCTGGGCGATGGCCAATGGTGAATACAAATGATAACTCCCTCGCGCCAATAATTAATGCAATGAACTTCTAAGACTGATGCATTTTTCATCAGGGTCTGATGTCATCAGGGGCATGGGCACCTGGGCATCCCTATTTGCCATGACCAACACTAAAATTGGTTCCTAGAGTCTGGAAATGGCCTTCATCTATCTATCTTCTAGATATGCTGCTGCAGCACAACCACACCGTGAGACTCATCAATTACCAATGTAGTGTTCTTATGTTCTGCCAGGGAATCACTTTGGTCACCAGTAAGTAACATGGACAGATAATACAGCACAGGAGCATGGGAGATGAGCCCAATTTATGCTTTTTTATGAAAATGTCCTAAAGGAGTAGGAAATGCAGAGACTTCTGTAGAGTTTAGGCTGGTTTTAAGCAAGGACCAACAGGGGATGTTTTCTAGGTCTGTTTCTGCTCTATGAAGGAGGAAGACTGTCAAAGTCTTAGCCCCTGCTGGACAAAACATTATCATTTATAAATCTATAGTAACAACTAAGTGGTATTTATTTCAAAAAGACCCTTTTCCAGGAACCCATAAAGCATTCTCAGTGCATAATGAACTTTAAAAGCCATGTGGCCAAATAGCGACAGCAATTCCACATCCACCTTTACATCAAGGAGTAATTTCCCCCGTTAAATAATACTGAAAGAATAACACATGTCTTAACCCTGGCAGGATATGCCCCCCCCCCCTTTCTATTCCTTTTTAGTTGTGATAGATTCTTTGTCACTAACTTAAAGTATAGTTTGCTAATAATGCAAGCAACAATTCTTCACATTTGATACTTACCCTTATTTCCTTTTTGTAGATATGGTCCGGAAAAAGAATCCCCCTCTGAGAAATGTTGCAGGCGATGGTGAAGCACAGATAGAGTCTGCTACACCAGAGCAAGAAGATCTTTCGAGGAGTTCCGAACATCCCAGTGATCCGATGCAAGAAAACAGTGACCAGGACAATTCTGTTGACCAGAACAGTGAAGAACAAGGTTCCCATGACCAGGAACCTTCTTCAAGCTTTAAAAAGGACTCTGATATTTTGGGAACTAGTGAGAGAAGTGTGGTTAGCTACAGCCATCTTAAGGGCAGAACTGTTGCCTACGATGAGGTGACGGAGAGGAATATGTTGAATTTGTCCTCTTCAGATCCAAGGGCTGCTTTAGAGCCCTTAACATCTCCCACTAAGCCTGAAAGTGATGACACCCAAGAGCTAGACTCTGCTACATCTGGAGACACTTCAGAGACTAGAGAGGAAAATGACATGTCACCAAGGGCTGCAGACCTCACACTGCAAAATATTAAAATAGACTGTCAGAGCTCTAGTCCAGCCTCGGTGGCCTCTGAAAACCTACAAGTGCCTTTAGATGGGGGTTCAGGGCTAACCAAATCCCAAGCTGTTGTGTTGGGCAGTGACAATTCTGAAATGGCACCTTTGTCCCCAGAGCTTCAGGATTTTAAATGCAACATTTGTGGTTACGGATATTATGGGAATGATCCCACAGACTTGATTAAACACTTTCGCAAATACCACCTTGGCCTACACAACCGCACCAGGCAAGATGTTGAACTTGACACCAAAATCTTAGCACTTCATAATATGGTACAGTTCAGCCAATCCAAAGATTTCCATAAGGTGAATCGTTCTGTGATTTCAGGTGTCTTACAAGATATCAACTCACAAAGGCCCACTTTGTTTAATGGAACATATGATGTGCAGGTAATTTCTTTTTTTTTCACCTCGTTGGGTATGCTACATTACGTCTTTATTATTTATATTTATATATTTTATGTTGAGACCTCATTTGACACATTCAGATTATCTGCTGCTGTTTGATCTCTTGATAACCAGGTTGTGCAACTTATCATTCAGCCTGACTGTTATGTTATTACAAGATTTGTTTTAAAGCGGTCCTTCACTCTGAATAAGAGTTTATCTTATATGTTTCCCACACCCTGTACATACAGATTGCTCACCTACCTGCATTTACTGTATGTTATGAGCCTTTAAACATCCAAGATGGCGGCTCATGGAACATTGGGCAGCCTGCAAACAGGAAGTGCCTTCTGACTGTGCTGCTCTGCATTCTGGGATTGCTGACCTTTTCCTGACCCCAGCTCTGCTCTGTCTGAACAAAGCACAGCTATAACCCGCCCCCTGTACTTTATCCCACTCTCGTCTCCTCAGTATGTGTCTCTTCTGAGTCAATCAAGATGGCGGCGCCCGTATCCTAAAGTCCTGAACAGAGTTGCAGCCCAGTGGGGGAAAGAATAATAAGTAATAATAAGTGAGTGACTAAAATTAATTTTACTAAAATATATTAATTTTAGATGCTGGGGAATAGTTTTCTAAGGGTTTGGGCTTTTCAATAAATCATGGTGAAGGTCCGGTTTAAGTCTGATTTGTCCGATTTGGTTGTAAGATTGTTCCAGTACAATTAACAGAGTTCCAAAAGCTGAAAAAAAAACATGTATGACACACTGAAGACTCTAAAATTGTATCAACCCCCCACCCCCCACTCACACCTCTCAAAAAACCTGACCTACACAGACTGATTATAACATAAGAACTATGAGAATTCATCTGAAATGGATTCCCAGTGCCATGTCAGAATATATGGAATTTGGACTGAACTTGATTTGTTCTGAATTTATTTGCTCACTTCAAATTATTACAGTCACGTCACGTCAGGACTTTACTTTACTAGGATTTAGCCACATGACTGTTGGTTTCTGGCTTTTGCTACTTCATTTATTAATGAATAATTTTTGAGAACCAAACTAAACTTTAAAGTGATTGTCCAGGCTCCAGTGTTGTTACTAATTGTGGAAAGAACGCGCTTTCAATCTTCAACTCCTCTAAGGGATCGCAATGTCTTATCAGAAAGTACGTTTTAAATCATCAGAGATCCAAGTAGAAGCTGTGGAAGAAAAGATGTGACTAAAGGATTTTTTCCCGGTGTACAGCACGGCTTGCTTCATTTCTATTCTTTTGATGTGGGTAATCCACCGCAGGTGGCGCAGTCGACGCAGTACACTGCGCCACCTTGTGGCGGAATAACCCAACTGTTATGAATACTGAAGCAGGCCGTGCCGTGCAAGAACAAAAACAATTCTACAGGTGAGTACTCACAGAATTGTCTTTTTCTTATTGCACGGCACGGCCTGCTTCAGTATTCATAACAGTTGGGTTATTCCGCCACAAGGTGGCGCAGTGTACTGCGTCAACCGCCACCTGCGGTGGATTACCCACATGAAAAGAATAGAAATGAAGCAAGCCAAGCTGTACACCGTAAAAACAATTCTACAGGTGAGTAATCACAGAATTGTATTTTTGTTTCTTTGCCTGGACAATCCCTTTAATGGATATAAATATGCTGAGTTTTGAGGGTCCTAGGTGTCCCCAACTATTTCCGATAGAGCCACAAACAGGTCATGTTTTGTCTGTCTCTAAAGCTCTGCTACTACTTACTTTACCTGTGTGTCTATGTAGAGAGCTGAGAAACATGGCCCATTTGTGGCTCTCAAGGAGAGGGTTGAGCAATACGGCTCTAATGCAACACAGTAAAAAGCAAAAAAACCTTCTCCCCTCAATACTTTAAAAAGAACAGTTGTCAGGGAGAGGTGAAGACATTTTCCAAGTTGGGTAAAACCAGAATAAGTCAAATCTAAGGGAAAAGATTTATATTTAAACTGGAACATAATTATAAAAAGACTTCCCTATTGGGCAGTCCCGTTGTGGGCTTTGTCTTTAGATTAGAACACAGCGGGCCCTACCAAATTGGTCTGCGCCTCTGGGGGGGAGATGCTTGCAGGCCCAAAATTTTTTATAAGCTATATAGCTCCACATTTCTCTGCAACGTGCGATTATATAACAAAAATATTACATGTCAGTCTTTGGAGCAAGGAAGTGAGGGGTTCCTCTTGCTCTTCCTGACTGTATTTCAGCTTCTGCTCTGCATACATCCATCACATGTAGTATATATGCAAAAAGATACATTATTTCATCTGTTCAATTCATAATTAACTGACAGAGGCAGACACACATAGGGATAAGCTAGATCTCTCATGCAGGCACAGGCAATGGTAAGTCCCACACAGTCTGAGGGATGGACATAGGTCCATCTCTTAGTGCTACAAATGTGGTCATGTATAGATTAAATCTGGGCTAGATCTCAGCTTCAGCATCTTTATTCAGCAACACACCAGGGTGATTCAGCAGTATGTCTGGTAAGGAAACATGAATTTGCTTTTATAATTAGCATGGACAATCACTGACTAACAGTGTAGGTGGGTCACTGAGATTTTCATAGTAGCATAAAGTTTAGGTAGTGCTACTTTAGGCCAATGTCATTGAATATCATACAGGTTATATATAACTTGCTGATTTAATAAGTAGCACATTATAACTGCCTGAGATCATTTTGTTTTTAAGCTGCAGTTCCTTTTTATTGTACATATTTTATATTTTGTGAGCAGTGTTTAGAAGTCAGACACAGCAGATGCCATTATGATATATGATGACTGTACTTATGCTGGTACGCCTATTGCATAAAACCTTTAAGCCATAATTAAATCGAATGTAAAGCCAAGCTATTTAAAACTATGGTCCCCTGCTGAGCTACCAGCTGGAATATTCACCAGGCAAAAAATATTTCTCGGCTGGACACCGGTTAAGTTATCCGCCTGAGTCGGCCATCTGTGGCAGGAAAATCTACATCTATGTCATTTACACTGGACCGACCCCAGGCAAATGTTCAGAGATAACGGACTTCCATCCATATTCATAGAAGGCCTATATCGGAAATTTGATGTGTGCCTACCTGTAAATAATTTATATGTTAAATTCTCATCCCTCCCTGAAATGTTGAAATTCTGAAGATAATGGCTGCTGGAATCGAGGGTTGATGGTCACAAATCGGCCATATTCTGCTCTGCATCAGGCTGTTTTCAGTAGGCCTGGGTAATATATACAGGCACCAGATGAGGAGTAACACATAGTTTACGTAGAACTCCATCCTAAACTCTTGCAGGGGCCTTCCGCCACAGAGCCCCATCTCCAGATATCTAGAGGGATGCCCACAGGCTGGAGGGCCGCTAGAAAATCTAGTGGAATAGAAAAGCCAGAAAAGCCTGCAGGAGTACTCAACTATGTCCACTAATAGCCAGTTGGATTTTCTGTTCCACAGAAGGATGAGTATTTTGCTCTGGTCTTCCTATGATCAGGATGCCCTGGGGTGTAGGTTTTGCCCAGGCAAAAAACAAAAACTCACCTTTTATTATCAACAGCTTCCTGTCCGACCAAAACCTTGGGCTCTCTTGGGCTATACCGATTTGAGATGCCCCCTGTGTGTCACCCTGTTTGCTGATATACCTTGCTGTTTTTCCAAGAGCGCAGGCTTGGCTCTCCTCCGATCACTTTCTTTGGTCATGCATAACAATGTGCAGCTAAAGAAACTGAATGGGAACTTGACCGCACTAGCGATTGCCATGCAACACCCCTTGCATCCATCTATGGCTGTGTGAGGCACTCTTTAGTGAGGTAAGACTATCGGCCGATCTGGGATTCTGATGAGGGGTGTATCTTTAACCGGACCTAGTGTCTTATATCATCTTATAGAGCTTTAAACTTACAGATACTGGAGGAGGAGCCCTGCTTTGTTCTGCACTGGTCTAGATTCCTCACCTCCTCCAACATAGAATAACATCCCTACACGCGCTCAAAGTAATAAATAGAGTTGGTGTGCTGAAGGCCATGATTCAGTCTTGATGAAGGCTGCCATGTCTGGCCTGCGCTGGATGCCGGTGTGCTAGTTTTCGCCATTCATTAATTTGGAAAATACCAGGTTTTCCCCTTGGCAGTGATGGACTGGGCCCAAAAATCAGCCTGCGATTTTACTGGCTCTCTGGCCAGCCCATTGAGCCTGTGATGCCCTGAGCCCCCCAATATGCCTCCAGGCCAGTCATGGCCAGAGGTTGATAGGGTTGGAATCCTAAATTGATGGTGCTGAAGCTTTAGTATTGTATGGGCAGATAATAGGGTGGGAGTGGCTGAGGACCCCCCACAGCCACGATGCTGAGCCTTTACCATTGAAGACTGGGGTTTCTTGGCTGGGGGTATTATGGGGCCAGGTACACCAGGGGCTGGGTAGAAACTAGGAAGCCAGTGATTGCAAGGGAAGGCATCCAGCACTGGATCAGCTTAAATGTTAAATGTATTGGTCCACGTGGACCAATGCATTAGAGTTTAAGCTCATCCTAGATACCTTCCTTTGGACTTTACATATGGGGCTGCAGATTTTTATCTGGGAAACTCTGACACTCACTTGGTTGGAGTGGCATGTTCTTTATTTATTAGATGTGGATGTTAAAAGCAACAGCCCAGCTGTCCCAAAGGCAGTGTGGCCTACTGGGAATTCTCCAGAGTCTCCCTATGGCCAGTCCACCCCTGCCCCTTGGTTCTCTAAATGCACTCACAAGGGTTGATTCAGCACCATGAGTTTTTTTTAACAACTTTTTCTCATTATTTTTTCTCTCGGTGCAAAAGCCTACCATCGTTTTCGGCATATAAGAAGCACCCAAAAGCTGGGGGGAAAATGCACCGCTAAGGAAGTTAGATGAAAAAAAAATGTCATACCTGCATTGTGATCCGGAAGAAGCGCCACTCTCTGCAGCCAGCGTGTGGCGATAAATCAATGACATTGATTGGCTCAGCGGCAGTTGGGGATTGGAGGGGATCTGCCACACTGTTTGGTATATGATGGGTTGGGGGCATTCTGCACACTGCATATGCATATGTGGGAGGTCGATTCTACACACTGCTTATTTTTGGAGATGGTGGGGGGGGTTCTGCCACACTAACTGTTATGGAGAGGTTGGAGGTATTCCACGCGCTGTCTGTTATATGGAGGGATCTTCCTACCTGTTATAGGGGACTGGGGGAGTTCTTGCAGACAAATATTATGGGGTGATTGGGAGGATTTGGCTATGTGCTTTCAAGGGGGTAGGGGGATTCTAACACACTATTTGGTTCAGAATATATTTCTTCTCTTTTTTTTTCTCCTCCAAATCCTAGATGTGGCTTATGGGGTGAATTTAGTTGTGCAAATTATTTCTTCTCTCAAAAAAATGGATAAAAAAATACTCAAAGTGCTGAATTACTATCCTATTGTGATGCCTCCGCCCACAGCTATTCTACTGATGGTCTCCATGTAATAGGAGCACAGACCCACAGCTGTGGGCAGTTGCATCATTTGGTCCACCTTAAAGTGGACCAAAACCCATGGTTTTGACTATCCTGAGTTTTGGTCCTAGACCCCGTGGCCGTCCCAGGTCACCCGACCTCACCCATCCTTCCTTGGTCTTACTGTGCATGCGCAGCCTTTTGTTCGGTCAGCGTGCTTGGATCCGCTCCGAGCACGCTGCCGGCCGCACCCCGCACTACCCTTTCACAGGGAGCGTGTCCAACCTGGCCATTCATAAATGTCCCTGCTAAAGGGATAGCGGGGATGTGGCCACTGCTCTGGCATGCACCATTGGGCCGGGCAAGAGGGTGAGTTTTCGGGTGACCTGGGGGTTTCACACAGCGGGGCATCCTGAATCTAGATGCCCTGGGGGGGAGCGAGTATGCCTGTACTGGAGTGTCATAGACACCAGGGTGGGTTTTGGTCCACTTTAACATGGTCACCCAGCAGTGAAATAGGAATAAGGAGCATGGGGATGAATAGCAGCAGGTGAGGCAGACTTCCCTGTCAGGGAACGGAGGGGGCGCTTTAAGTCAGTTCTGGATCCAGATGAACTGTCTGTACTTACTCCCACCACTCACTAGTTTGACTACTTTGCAAACATGAGTTCAAAAATATCTACTGCCAAAATAAATTTTATCCATTATGACAATTTAAAAATAAATATATGATGTGACCCTCTTCCTAGGATGAATTCATGTATATTATTTCTTGTAAGGCATGAATTATTCAAGCTCCAGGAAGAGTCGGAGGAAGCTCAGTCATTCCTGTGGCTGCATTCTGTTTGTCTTGCCTGGGACAGGCTGCTCCATCCAGCGAGTGCTAATACAATCTTAGAGGCCGATTCATTAATAGCTAGCTATAGATAGGTAGCGACAGATGAGCAACAGTAGCGTTATTTTCACAGCGCACGCTAGTATTCGCTGTGCTTTGCCGTTGTTCGGCTGTTGACAGCGACTCAGTCGGTGTGCGGTAATGTTGAATACGGGGTTAGGAGTCGCTGTTTGACCAGTTCCGCGCTGTATGGGAGCGCATGACAGCGAATGGCCATAGCGAACGGCTCCCAGCATATTCATTAACAAATCACGCTAAAAAAATTCTCGCGCTGTGAAATGCTTGTTTAAACCCCAGAGCGCTGGCGGCGATGGGTTAAAAGTAGTTTTTTAACCCCCAAACAACCATATTTTTTGAAAAAAAACAAAACATGTTTTTCAAAACATTTTGTAATATGAATACATTAATATCAGACCTGTAATATCTATTCTGCACAATTTTTTTTTTTTTTTAACCTTAAAGCTTAACCTTAACCTTAAAGCGGACCTTCACTCTGAATAAGAGTCTATCTTATATGTTTCACACACCCTGTACATACAGATTGTCCACATTAAAACATCATCCTACCTGCATCTACTGCATGTTATGAGTCTTTAAACATCCAAGATGGTGGCTTATGGAAGCCGCCATCTTATCAGGCAGCCTGCTAACAGGAAGTGCCTCCTGACTGTGCTGCTCTGCATTCTGGGACTGCTGACCTTTTCCTGACCCCAGCTCTGCTCTGTCTGAGCAAAGCACAGCTATAACCCGCCCCCCTGTACCTTATCCCACTCTCCTCTCCTCAGTAAGTGTGATGCTTCTGAGTCAAGATGGCGGCGCCCGTATCCTAAATTCCTGAACAGAGTTGCAGCCCAGTGGGGGAAAGAATAATAAGTTAGTGACTAAAAATGTAAAATATATTAATTTTAGATGCTGGGGAACCGTTTTTTAAGAGTTTGGGCTTTTCATTAAATCACGCTGAAGGTCCGGTTTAAAGAAATTAACTAACATGGCAGAAGTGGTCACAGAATTTTTGACATTTAAAAAAAAAAAAAAAAAAAAAAACATTAATAGCAATTAATTATGAATATTTAAAGATTGCTCCATTGAAATGCATTGGAGAGCGCCAGGTAGCGAGAGGTCATACCTGTCGCTGTTCAAGGTCGCTCGCTGGCGCTGTGGGGTGAGGCTGGAATAATGATGAATGATTCGCTATCTGGCGCTATCTCAGTCGCTAAGCAGGATCGGCTTGATAAATGTGTGATTGCGGAGGGGAGCCGGCGTTCTCGTGGCGGTGACCGTCATTACTGTTCGCTCACCATTCGCTACCTGGCGCTATCCCTTGTTAAATAAGGGCCTTAGCTGCTTACCTACAATTTATTAGCACAGCAATGCGCAATTCTAGGGGCACAGAGCAATACGAAATTCTTCACTTTGCTGGAAAAATCAGAAGGGAATTCTACAGAATTTCCTCTGCACCTTCTATCAGGCAGAGAGTGATTTCCTAAAACGGAAAGTATTTTTATGGGGCATATAAGCCAATCCCAAGAATCCCTTACAGCCCTTGCAAATTATCCCTTTACACATCTTAAAGCTATATCCAAAGCGTCTGAATCCTTAACCAGGCTTATGGCGTTCTGGCAAAAAAAAAAAAAGAAAAAAAGGTGAAGAGAGAGATGGAGCACAGAAAACATGTAGACAGAGAGGGATGGATGGAGAAAGAAAAAGAAAGTTAGATGAAACATAGAAAACAGGGAAACTGAGGGGGAACCCAGAAAAACGACAGATGAAGAGAACTCGGGAATAAGAGAAACAGAGTGAACTTGGAAAACATTGAGACAGAAAGGGATGGATAAAGCGAGAAAACAGGATCTCAGGAAAAGAAAGATTGAAGTAAGGGCCTTATTTATCAAGGGCTAGCGCCAGGTAGTGTCTGACGAGCGCCAGGTACCGCCAGCTAACGGCGGCTACCGACTCAAGTACGCCCGGCGGCAGTCACAATGACGCATTTATCACGCTAAATGAGGCTAGCGCCGGCGAGAGCGTCAGCTAGCGCGGGATTCATCATGTAGCCGACTGCAACGACCAGCGCCGCTGATAATCCCATCACAGCGACAGGTATGACCTGGCGCTCCCTGGCGTTGTACAATGCATTTCAATGGAGCAATCTTTAAATAATCATAATTAATTTCTTTTTTTTATTTATTTTTTTTTTTTTAATGTCAAAAATTCTGTGACCACTTCTGCAATGTTAGGTAAGTTAAAAAAAAAAAAAAATTGATATTACAGGTCTGATATTAATGTATTCATATTACAAAATGTTTAGAAAAACTTGTATCATTTTTACATTAAAAAAAAAGGTTGTTTGGGGGTTAAAAACTACTTTACACACATCGCCGCCAGCGCTCTGGGGTTTAAACAAGGAATTCACAGCGCGAGAAATTTTTGAGCGTGATTTGTTAATGAATCTGCAGCAAGCCGTTCGCTCTGGCCATTCGCTGTCAGGCGCACCCATACAACGCTGAACCTGTGAAACAGCGACCCCTAACCCCGTATTCAACATTACCGCACACCGACTGAGTCGCTGTCAACAAGCAAACCCCGGCCAAGCACAGCGAATACTAGCTGGCGCTGTGAAAATCACGCTACTGGCGCTCATCTGTCGCTACCTGGCGCTATTAATGAATCGGCCTCCCCGATGGAAAAGAGAGTGGAGGAAATATGGAACAGTGAGACAGATGGGGATAGCCTTGTATGGCGTCTGTATAGCGGCGCTTAGAGCGACTGCTAGTAGACACTGTAAGCGGGAGTCGGCCGCTGTAACCTAGCTTACCGGTCGCTGTTGTATCCTGTCCAGCAGTGATGAATGTGATGTCTGTAGGGGGCGCTGTAGAAGCGCTCTCCCTGATTCACTGCAGAGCCAATGGAGAATGCTAGGTGGTGTCCTAAGGTCAAAGCGCCCCAGGACTACACCACTTCTAACAAGAGGACAACATTGCAGCGAGTGACAAGTAGCGCCAGCTCAGTGCATCTGGCACCCGGCGCTCCACACCATATTTTAGAAAAAACTACACACACACAGTGTCGGCGCTCTAAAGCTGGGCGCTGTAGCATAGAGCACCAGACACTGTATGAAACACATATACACCTGTAACAAAGCGAAAACACATGGAATGACATTGTTTTAACACTGTGACAATGACACTTTAGTGCCAGGCCTGCACATACAATTCTGCATAAAAATATATATAAAAAAAAAAAATTATAAAAGTGTTTGTTTGCAGCCAGGAGAGGTCACACAATGATTTGTCAAACACGCTATTTATACACAACCAAATGAAACCCCACTGAAATGTATTGGAGAGCGACACTGAGCAAAAGGTAATATGTGACGCTGCTGAACCTAGAGCGTCGGCGCTATACGCTGAGCTGCCTCTAGTGATACATGTGACGCTACATGGCGCTGTTAGAGGCGCTCACCAGATTCTCTTTCTTAAATGTGGTTTTCACATACAGTGCCCAGCATTCTCCCGACGCTACGCGGCACTACCTGGCGCTATCCGTTCTTAAATAACCCCTAAAGTGAACTTGGAAAACAGTGAGACAGAAAGGGATGGATGAAGCAAGAAAAGGAAAATAGGAACACAGGATAAGAAAGATTGGAGTAAGGTGTGAAAGAGAGCAGAGGAAATATGGGACAGCGAGACAGACAAAAATGGCCAAAACAGAGTCTGCGCAGGCTGCTGCAGATCTTGTTTTTTTCTTTTTTACCCAGACAGCCCCTTTAATAGACAGTTGGGCCCTTATTTAACAAGGGATAGCGCCAGGTAGCGAATGGTGAGCGAACGGTAATGACGCTCACCGCCACGAGAACGCCGGCTCCCCTCCGCAATCACACATTTATCAAGCCGATCCTGCTTAGCGACTGACAGAGCGCCAGATAGCGAATCATTCATCATTATTCCAGCCTCAGCCCACAGCGCCAGCGAGCGACCTTGAACAGCGACAGGTATGACCTCTCGCTACCTGGCGCTCTCCAATGCATTTCAATGGAGCAATCTTTAAATATTCTTAATTAATTGCTATTAATGTTTTTTTTTTTTTTTTTTGTAAATGTCAAAAATTCTGTGACCACTTCTGCAATGTTAGATATTTTTGTTAAGGTTAAAAAAAAAAAAAAAAAATTTGTGCAGAATTGATATTACAGGTCTGATATTAATGTATTCATATTACAAAATGTTTTGAAAAACGTTGTTTTTTTTTTTATCCAAAAATATGGTTGTTTGGGGGTTACAAAACTACTTTTAACCCATCGCCGCCAGCGCTCTGGGGTTTAAACAAGCATTTCACAGCGCAAGAATTTTTGGAGCGTGATTTGTTAATGAATATGCTGGGAGCCGTTCGCTATGGCCGTTCGCTGTCATGCGCTCCCATACAGCGCGGAACCTGTCAAACAGCGACTCATAACCCCGTATTCAACATTACCGCACACCGACTGAGTCGCTGTCAACAGCCGAGCAACGGCCAAGCACAGCGAATACTAGCGGGCGCTGTGAAAATACCGCTACTGTCGCTCATCTGTCGCTACCTGTCGCTATTAATGAATCGGCCTCCCAGTCTGTGCAGGCTGCTGCAGATCTTGTTTTTTCCTTTTTTACCCAGACAGCCCCTTCAATAGACAGGGGGAGGCCGATTCATTAATAGCGCCAGGTAGCGACAGATGAGCGACTGTATCGTGATTTTTTCAGCGCCAGCCAGTATTCGCTGTGCTTGGCCGGCGTTTGCTTGATGACAGCGACTCAGTCGGTGTGCGGTAATGTTGAATACGGGCTGGGGGGTCGCTGTTTCACAGGTCCAGCGTTGTATGTGAGCGCCTGACAACGAATGGCCAGAGCGAACGGCTTGCTTCATATTCATCAACAAATCACGCTCCGAATGTGCTGTCGCTGTCCATTCCTTGTTTAAACCCCAGAGCGCTGGCGGCGATGTGTATTAACTAGTTTTTAACCCCTAAACAACCATATTTTTGAATGTAACATTATACATGTTTTTAGAATCATTTTGTAATATGAATACATTAATCTCAGACCTGTTAGATCAATTCTGCACAAATTTTTTTTAATTTTTTTTTTTTACTTAAAAATAAATCCTAACATTGCAGAAGTGGTCTCCGATTTTTTGACATTAAAAAAAAAAAAAAAAAAAAATTAATACCAATTAATTATGAATAATTATAGATTGCTCCATTGAAATGCATTGGACATCGCCAGGGAGCGACAGCTCATACCTGGCACTGTGAGGGAATTTGCAGCGGCGCTGTTCGGTCCAGGCGGCTTCATGATGAATGCCGCGCTAGCCGTCGCTCTCGCCGGCGCTAGCCTCATTTTGCTTGATAAATGCGTCATTGTGACCGCCACCGGGCGTACTTGAGTCGGTAGTCGCCGTTAGCTGCCGCTACCTGGCGCTCGTCAGACACTACCTGGCGCTATCGCTTGATGAATAAGGGCATTGGTTTCTACCAAGGCTTCACAGCCGTAGTTTGTGGCTTTCTAACATTTTCACTAATCAATTAAAAATGTTCTCCACATGCTGCATTTTTTAATTATTTTTAGGAAGATAGGGACTCAATGGTAATTAAATCTGATTAAACCAATCATTCAGACCCACTCCCTTTTTGCTAGATTTTTGTTATCCTGTGATCAAACATTATAACATTTTAACTTTTATCAGAACAAATGGGCTGTTTTTTTATATACTTATTAGATAAGCTATTACCTATCCAATTTATTTTAGAGGGCCAATTCCTCCGCTGAACACGTGTACTTCCTTTGATTTTGCCTGCTTGCTGATGGTATCTTGCCACACATTCATTTGCAGGTACCTTCAACTGGTAATTTAGCAATCAAAGGAAAAGGATGAGCAGGTTTTTACCAGTTTGCTTTAAATCATCGTAATCAAGATCTGTTATGTCTTTTATTTTATTATTTTTTTTTTTTGTTAAGCAAGGTTAAACGTCTGGTTTCAATTTGGCCCATAATGCATATAAGTACGCTGCGAATTCATAGCTCATTAATGAAATAATCAGGAAATCCGAGTCTGGGTCTAGCCTAAATTATAGTGGAGCTATTATGGAAAAGTTGGGCACATACAATGTCTTTATTGTTAAAGGTTTAGTAGGAGTTTGTGCTATTCTAGGCCCGTGTTTCCCATTTATCGTCCATTATATACCTTCAAGTAAAAAGAAACAGAATGCAACAAATGAAACCAATTACTGATTACTGTTAAAGCTATTAAATAGGAAGGCCGGCTGACTAACTGGAGTGTTATTGAAAGATAAACGCAAAGCAAAACTTTTATTTTGTTGAGCACGGTTATAAACAACTTAAACCGGACCTTCGGCATCATTTCATGAAAAGCCCAAACCCTTAAAAAACTTTTCCCCAGCATCTAAAATTAATATAGTTTACGTTTTTAGTCACTTACTTAGGCCCTTATTTAACAAGGGATAGCGCCAGGTAGCGACTGGTGAGCAAACGGTAATGACAGGCCCCGCCACGAGAACGCCGGCTCCCCACCACAATCACACATTTATCAAGCCAATCCTGCTTAGCGACTGAGATAGCGCCATATAGCCACTCATTCATCATTATTCCAGCCTCACCCCGCAGCGCCAGCGAGCGACCTTGAACAGCGACAGGTATGACCTCTCGCTACCTGGCGCTCTCCAATGCATTTCAATGGAACAATCTTTAAATATTAATAATTAATTGTTATTAATTTTTTTTTTTTTTCTGTGACCACTTCTGCCATGTTAGATATTTTTTTTTAAGGTAAGAAAACATTCAAAAACAAATTTGTGCAGAATTGCTATTAGGGATGAGCGAATCGATCCGGACGAACCCGGATTCGATCCGAATTTCAGGAAAAATTCGATTCGGATCGAATCCGAATTTCCCCGCGATTCGATCACTCGAAGTTTTCCTTTAACATCCATTCATTTACATTACAGGCATTCTAAGATGGCGGACGGGACATGTCTGGACATGTATCCCGCGCCAGTGCAAGCTGGGGCAGTCACATGCAGCCTATCAGCAGCCAGCAAGCCCGGTGACGTCACACAGCGGTATTTAACGGCGGCCATCTTGCTTTTCCTTATTTCTCTATTGCATTCGTGACAGACAGACAGAACGCTGTGTAGCTGAGGCAGTTAGACAGGCTGGAGACAGGGACAGACAGGGACAGGCTGGAGACAGGCAGGAGACAGGCAGGAGACAGACAGGAGACAGACAGAAAGCCAGGGAAAGGTAGGAAAAACGGAGCTGGCTGACAGGGAGATTTTTTTTTTTTCATCCAGCCTTTGTTAGCGTTTTCAGGCTGCTTATAGTAACTAACTGTGCATATATACTGAACTGATCTTAAGTCTGCTGTGAGGCATCCCATTCTGTGACTAAAGCAGCCTCTGTTTAAGACCATATAAGCATTTGCTCTTATCATATTTGAAATTAGGCCTGATAAAGACACTTTTGCTGGCCAAAGCACTACTGGACCCTGCCAGCTCGATTCCTGCCCGGGGCATCCCATTCTGTGACTACAGCAGCCTCTGTTTAAGACCATATAAGCATTTGCTCTTATCATATTTGAAATTAGCCTGATAAAGACACTTTTGCTGGCCAAAGCACTACTGGACCCTGCCAGCTCGATTCCTGCCCGGGGCATCCCATTCTGTGACTAAAGCAGCCTCTGTTTAAGACCATATAAGCATTTGCTCTTATCATATTTGAAATTAGCCTGATAAAGACACTTTTGCTGGCCAAAGCCCTACTGGACCCTGCCAGGTCGATTCCTGCCCAGGGCATCCCATTCTGTGACTAAAGCAGCCTCTGTTTAAGACCATATAAGCATTTGCTCTTATCATATTTGAAATTAGGCCTGATAAAGACACTTTTGCTGGCCAAAGCCCTACTGGACCCTGCCAGCTCGATTCCTGCCCGGGGCATCCCATTCTGTGACTACAGCAGCCTCTGTTTAAGACCATATAAGCATTTGCTCTTATCATATTTGAAATTAGCCTGATAAAGACACTTTTGCTGGCCAAAGCACTACTGGACCCTGCCAGCTCGATTCCTGCCCGGGGCATCCCATTCTGTGACTAAAGCAGCCTCTGTTTAAGACCATATAAGCATTTGCTCTTATCATATTTGAAATTAGCCTGATAAAGACACTTTTGCTGGCCAAAGCACTACTGGACCCTGCCAGCTCGATTCCTGCCCGGGGCATCCCATTCTGTGACTAAAGCAGCCTCTGTTTAAGACCATATAAGCATTTGCTCTTATCATATTTGAAATTAGGCCTGATAAAGACAATTTTGCTGGCCAAAGCACTACTGGACCCTGCCAGCTCGATTCCTGCCCGGGGCATCCCATTCTGTGACTACAGCAGCCTCTGTTTAAGACCATATAAGCATTTGCTCTTATCATATTTGAAATTAGCCTGATAAAGACACTTTTGCTGGCCAAAGCACTACTGGACCCTGCCAGCTCGATTCCTGCCCGGGGCATCCCATTCTGTGACTACAGCAGCCTCTGTTTAAGACCATATAAGCATTTGCTCTTATCATATTTGAAATTAGGCCTGATAAAGACACTTTTGCTGGCCAAAGCACTACTGGACCCTGCCAGCTCGATTCCTGCCCGGGGCATCCCATTCTGTGACTACAGCAGCCTCTGTTTAAGACCATATAAGCATTTGCTCTTATCATATTTGAAATTAGGCCTGATAAAGACACTTTTGCTGGCCAAAGCACTACTGGACCCTGCCAGGTCGATTCCTGCCCAGGGCATCCCATTCTGTGACTAAAGCAGCCTCTGTTTAAGACCATATAAGCATTTGCTCTTATTATATTTATATTATAAGACACTTTTGCTGGGCATAGGCTTACTGCTGCCTGCCAGGTGCACTTCTGTTGAGGCATCCCATTCTGTAACATAGCATACCCCTCTTTATTTACACTAAGCAGCTCTCTTATTTACACTAAGCAGGCCTGTTGGAGGCTGAGTGTTACTGCTCACTTTTGGTGTGCATTATATTCTGTTTTATATAGACCCACTGCTGCCTGGGGGTTCTTAAAATATCACCTACTACCACGCCAGTTAGACTATGTCGGGCAGACAAGTGCCTGGAAGTGAAAAGAGGAGTGGCAGAGGCCAAGATTCCGCAGGCAGAGCTCGCATCAGACTGGGGGCCAGTAGCAGCAGGAGTCACGCTGAGAGACCTAATCTGCCAGTATCTGCTAGCGGTCGGGTCTCCACCAGTAACGCATCTGCCGTGGTAGATTGGCTGACGCGCTCATCAACAACATCATCACAACTTACATCTGAGACCCCCAGTCTAGGGTCGGTAGGTTCCTCTGACACAACCCTGAGTTGGCATGCCCCGAGAGCAGTCCCTGTCCTCCCATTGCCTCTGTCCTACGCCGTTCCCTCCCCCAGCGACGTATCCTATGCTTTGGGTTCAGCTCCACTCTTTAGTGAGGAGGACGATCAGATACAGGAGGACAGTCAGCAGCTACTGCCCAGCCAAGAAATGGAGGTGGCTTCTTTAGCTAGGCAGACAAATAGTGATGTGGACAGTGTCGTGGGTGCTGCGAGCGTTCCAGCTCCTGCGCCAGACACTGTTGACGAATCCACGAACATCAGTGACGTACAGCCACAACCCGGTGATGATGATGATGATGACGTTGAAGCCGATCGCACTTGGGAGCCGGGTGATGAAGGGGCTTCATCGTCATCATCAGGAGAAGAGGGGCGCAGGTTGCCCCGGAGTCAGCAGCTGAGGCAGCAAGGTGGTAGCAGTCAGCATGGGGGCACAATTCCAAAGGCTGGAGCCGGCCGGGGCCGGGGCCGGGGTAGAGCACCTGCTGTGCGGCAGTCTACCTTATCGGGAGGTAGTGGAGCAGGGGTTCCTGGAGTTGGCAACAGCAGCAGTGAATCAGTGAGGCCAGGGGGTGGGAAAAGTAGCTACTCGGCAGTGTGGCAGTTTTTCCTGAGGCATCCGCAGGAGGGTAACATGGCCACATGCAAGATATGTAGGCAAAAGGTGAAGCGTGGCCAGGGTCCAAATGTTGGCACCACGGCCCTGCGTCAACATATGATGCGTCACCATAAAACGACCTGGGAGAACCGAGGCTCCCAAGGGGTGGTCCAGTCTGCTTCCTCACCAAGTGAGCTCCCAATTTCTGCCAGCCAAGGCTCCAGCACCTCAGCCGAAGGCAGCTGTGCGTCACACCCATCCTCTGTCGCTCCTGCTCCTCCTCCTCCTCCTCCAAGTCATGCATCCCGCCAGCAATCCATCAGCGAAGCCATGTCCAAGAGACAGCAGTATGCGCCCACTCATCCTACGGCGCAGAAGCTGAATGTGCTCCTGTCCAAGTTGCTGGTGCTGCAGTCGCTCCCTTTTCAGGTGGTGGAATCTGCACCTTTCAGAGAACTGATGGCTTGTGCCCCCCTGCATGGCTCACGTCTTCAATCTGGTTGTCAAGCGGTTTCTGAAGTGTTCCCCCCATCTGCAGGACATCCTAACAACTTCACGGAAACTTTGCATGCACTTCAGCCACTCCTACACCGCCAAACACACCCTTCTTGAGCTACAGCGTCAGAATGGTATCCCCCAACATAGTCTGATTTGCGATGTTTCCACCCGTTGGAATTCCACCCTTCACATGTTGGACCGATTATATGAACAGAGAAAAGCCATCACGGATTTCCTGATGATCCAAGCAGATAGGGGGACTCCCCTGTGTAACTTCAATGTCAACCAGTGGCAGCTCATACGTGACACCTGCCGTTTGCTCAGGCCCTTTGAGGAAGCCACTTTATTTGTCAGTCGGCAGGATTACGGGATGAACGACGTGATTCCACTGCTTCATGTACTACAGCACATGTTGGAAACCATGGCTGGTCAGGGCACTGGAGACATGGCGTTTACATCTTACGGCCACATGAACCCCCTTGGAGCTGAACTGGAGGAGGAGGAGGAGGAAGAGGAGGAGGAGGAGTTGCCCAGCGAAACACAGTTTAGGCTTGGCGAAATGGCTGGTTTATCTAGTCAGCGGACAGGAGAGGAGGAGCAGGAGCAGCCAGAGGAGCTAGAGGTTTTTGAGGAAGGAGAGACAGAGGACCCGGGCACACCGTGGCAGTATGCAGTGGAGATGGAGACAGGTAGTCCATCCGAGTCACTTGCGCAAATGGCACGAAGCATGCTCACGTGCTTGCGTAGTGACCCCAGAATTGTTTCCATCTGTCGGCGGGATGACTTCTGGCTGTCCACCTTATTGGACCCTCGCTTCCGGCACAAAATGGGGGCATTTTTTAAACCCACCGAGAGGGAGGACAAACTCAACTACTACAAAGACATTCTACGTAGGCAGTTGGCCGATGCCTATCTGCGCCATGGTCCATACTCTCGCAGGTCTGACTCGAGGGGACCTCTGCGCTCACCTTCCACTGCCATGGCCGCTGGGGGGGTTGGCAGCAGCAGCAGCAGAAGCTCCATCAGCAGCAGCAGCCTCAGTCTTCAGTCGCTAATGAGTAGCTTTCTACACCCGCATAGTGAGGCTACTCATGAGCAGCAGGAAGACCTGGAGCAGGACCTGAACCAGCAGGTCATGTCATACTTTGACATGACCATGCCAACACACCTTGAGGATCCGCTGGACTTCTGGGCAGCCAAACTTGATTTGTGGCCGCAACTAGCAGAGTTTGCCCTGGAAAAGCTGTCCTGCCCGGCAAGTAGCGTGCCATCTGAGCGGGTGTTTAGTGCGGCGGGGGCCATAGTTACGGCGAGGAGAACTCGTCTGTCAACTAAAAATGTGGAGAGACTCACCTTTGTCAAAATGAATCAGGGATGGATCAGCCAGGATTTCCACCCACCAATGCCTGATGCATGCGACTAGATTCAGCATGGTGCCACGTTTTACACTTTCCAAATGGTGCAAAACATATTTATGTCTTTAGGCCATTTTTTGGGCTCCTGCTGCTGCTACTGTCAACTCCTGCCAACTCCAGGGTGTGATTCATCCAATTTTTGGGCTCCTGAGGCCAACTCCAGTGTATATTTGGGCTCCTGCTGCTGCTGCTGCCAACTTCTGCCAACTCCAGGGTGTGATTCATCCAATTTTTGGGCTCCTGAGGCCAACTCCAGTGTATATTTGGGCTCCTGCTGCTGCTACTGTCAACTCCTGCCAACTCCAGGGTGTGATTCATCCAATTTTTGGGCTCCTGAGGCCAACTCCAGTGTATATTTGGGCTCCTGCTGCTGCTGCTGCCAACTTCTGCCAACTCCAGGGTGTGATTCATCCAATTTTTGGGCTCCTGAAGCCAACTCCAGTGTATATTTGGGCTCCTGCTGCTGCTGCTGCCAACTCCTGCCAACTCCAGGGTGTGATTCATCCAATTTTTGGGCTCCTGAGGCCAACTCCAGTGTATATTTGGGCTCCTGCTGCTGCTGCTGCCAACTTCTGCCAACTCCAGGGTGTGATTCATCCAATTTTTGGGCTCCTGAGGCCAACTCCAGTGTATATTTGGGCTCCTGCTGCTGCTACTGTCAACTCCTGCCAACTCCAGGGTGTGATTCATCCAATTTTTGGGCTCCTGAGGCCAACTCCAGTGTATATTTGGGTTCCTGCTGCTGCTACTGTCAACTCCTGCCAACTCCAGGGTGTGATTCATCCAATTTTTGGGCTCCTGAAGCCAACTCCAGTGTATATTTGGGCTCCTGCTGCTGCTGCTGCCAACTTCTGCCAACTCCAGGGTGTGATTCATCCAATTTTTGGGCTCCTGAAGCCAACTCCAGTGTATATTTGGGCTCCTGCTGCTGCTGCTGTCAACTCCTGCCAACTCCAGGGTGTGATTCATCCAATTTTTGGGCTCCTGAAGCCAACTCCAGTGTATATTTGGGCTCCTGCTGCTGCTGCTGTCAACTCCTGCCAACTCCAGGGTGTGATTCATCCAATTTTTGGGCTCCTGAAGCCAACTCCAGTGTATATTTGGGCTCCTGCTGCTGCTACTGTCAACTCCTGCCAACTCCAGGGTGTGATTCATCCAATTTTTGGGCTCCTGAGGCCAACTCCAGTGTATATTTGGGCTCCTGCTGCTGCTACTGTCAACTCCTGCCAACTCCAGGGTGTGATTCATCCAATTTTTGGGCTCCTGAAGCCAACTCCAGTGTATATTTGGGCTCCTGCTGCTGCTGCTGCCAACTTCTGCCAACTCCAGGGTGTGATTCATCCAATTTTTGGGCTCCTGAAGCCAACTCCAGTGTATATTTGGGCTCCTGCTGCTGCTGCTGTCAACTCCTGCCAACTCCAGGGTGTGATTCATCCAATTTTTGGGCTCCTGAAGCCAACTCCAGTGTATATTTGGGCTCCTGCTGCTGCTGCTGTCAACTCCTGCCAACTCCAGGGTGTGATTCATCCAATTTTTGGGCTCCTGAGGCCAACTCCAGTGTATATTTGGGCTCCTGCTGCTGCTACTGTCAACTCCTGCCAACTCCAGGGTGTGATTCATCCAATTTTTGGGCTCCTGAAGCCAACTCCAGTGTATATTTGGGCTCCTGCTGCTGCTGCTGCCAACTTCTGCCAACTCCAGGGTGTGATTCATCCAATTTTTGGGCTCCTGAAGCCAACTCCAGTGTATATTTGGGCTCCTGCTGCTGCTACTGTCAACTCCTGCCAACTCCAGGGTGTGATTCATCCAATTTTTGGGCTCCTGAAGCCAACTCCAGTGTATATTTGGGCTCCTGCTGCTGCTGCTGTCAACTCCTGCCAACTCCAGGGTGTGATTCATCCAATTTTTGGGCTCCTGAAGCCAACTCCAGTGTATATTTGGGCTCCTGCTGCTGCTGCTGCCAACTCCTGCCAACTCCAGGGTGTGATTCATCCAATTTTTGGGCTCCTGAAGCCAACTCCAGTGTATATTTGGGCTCCTGCTGCTGCTGCTGCCAACTTCTGCCAACTCCAGGGTGTGATTCATCCAATTTTTGGGCTCCTGAAGCCAACTCCAGTGTATATTTGGGCTCCTGCTGCTGCTGCTGCCAACTCCTGCCAACTCCAGGGTGTGATTCATCCAATTTTTGGGCTCCTGAGGCCAACTCCAGTGTATATTTGGGCTCCTGCTGCTGCTACTGTCAACTCCTGCCAACTCCAGGGTGTGATTCATCCAATTTTTGGGCTCCTGAGGCCAACTCCAGTGTATATTTGGGCTCCTGCTGCTGCTACTGTCAACTCCTGCCAACTCCAGGGTGTGATTCATCCAATTTTTGGGCTCCTGAAGCCAACTCCAGTGTATATTTGGGCTCCTGCTGCTGCTGCTGCCAACTTCTGCCAACTCCAGGGTGTGATTCATCCAATTTTTGGGCTCCTGAGGCCAACTCCAGTGTATATTTGGGCTCCTGCTGCTGCTACTGTCAACTCCTGCCAACTCCAGGGTGTGATTCATCCAATTTTTGGGCTCCTGAGGCCAACTCCAGTGTATATTTGGGCTCCTGCTGCTGCTACTGTCAACTCCTGCCAACTCCAGGGTGTGATTCATCCAATTTTTGGGCTCCTGAGGCCAACTCCAGTGTATATTTGGGCTCCTGCTGCTGCTACTGTCAACTCCTGCCAACTCCAGGGTGTGATTCATCCAATTTTTGGGCTCCTGAGGCCAACTCCAGTGTATATTTGGGCTCCTGCTGCTGCTACTGTCAACTCCTGCCAACTCCAGGGTGTGATTCATCCAATTTTTGGGCTCCTGAAGCCAACTCCAGTGTATATTTGGGCTCCTGCTGCTGCTACTGTCAACTCCTGCCAACTCCAGGGTGTGATTCATCCAATTTTTGGGCTCCTGAAGCCAACTCCAGTGTATATTTGGGCTCCTGCTGCTGCTGCTGCCAACTCCTGCCAACTCCAGGGTGTGATTCATCCAATTTTTGGGCTCCTGAGGCCAACTCCAGTGTATATTTGGGCTCCTTCTGCCCCTCATAGTGATGCCACTTCAACTCTCTGCAATTGTGCCGCTCTGCGATTCTATTAGCGATGCCTCTGATCTGCATGTGATATTTCTTCAAAGTATTATTTAACTAACCCAGCACGCATCCTGTGCGTGTTACAGCAAGGCTGAATGGTTTACAACCCTATTGAGGCTGTAGGAGGCTCAGAAATAGCCGTTTTTAATAGCGATTCGTCGCGAATTTATTCGGGTCGAAACGATTTTTGTCGGAAAATTCGGCGAATCAGTCGAATTGAATTTTTCAAAAGTTCGCTCATCTCTAATTGCTATTAAAGGTCTGATATTAATGTATTAATATTCCAAAATGTTTTTATAAACTTGTTTTTTTTGGTTTCCCAAAATATGGTTGTTTGGGGGTTAAAAACTACTTTTAACCCATCGCCGCCAGCGCTCTGGGGTTTAAACATACATTTCACAGCGCGAGAATTTTTGGAGCGTGATTTGTTAATGAATATGGTGGAAGCCGGTCGCTATGGCCAGTCGCTATCATGCGCTCCCATACAGCGCGGAACCTGTCAAATAGCGACTCATCACCTTGTATTCAACATTACTGCACACCGACTGAGTCGCTATCAACAACCGAACAACGGCCAAGCACAGCGACTACTAGCGGGCGCTGTGAAAATACCGCTACAGTCGCTCAACTGTCGCTACCTGGCGCTATTAATAAATCAGCCTCTTATTTTTCTTTCCCCCTCCGGGCTGCAACTCTGTTCAGGACTCTAGGATACGGGCGCCGCCATCTTGACTCAGAAGCATCACACATACTAATGAGAGGCGAGACGGATAAAGTACAGGGGGGCAGGTTATAGCTGTGGAACAGAGCTGGGGTCAGGGAAAGGACAGCAATCCCAGAATGCAGAGCGACACAATCAGAAGACACTTCTTGTTTGCAGGCTGCCTGATGCTCCACAAACTACCATCTTGGATGTTTAAAGGCTCATAACATGCAGTAGATGCAAGTAGGATTTGAATGTGAGCAATCTGTATGTACAGGGTGTGGGAAACATATAAGGCCCTTATTTAAGAAGGGATAGCGTCAGGTAGCGCCTGGTTAATGAGAGGTAGCGACAGATAGCGACTGGTCAACGCCGGACACGGCATGCAATTACACATTTATCAAGCAGAATCTGTTTAGCGACTGGGATAGCGCCATGTAGCATCTGATTCATCATTTTCACAGCCTCAGCGAACAGCGCCAGCGTTCAGCCTTGCACAGCGCCAGGTATGACCTCTCGCTACCTGTCGCTCTCCCATACATTTCAATGGACGATCCTTTTCTTCTCTTTAAACGGGTTTTTTTTTTTTTTTTTTTTAAATCACAAATAATTCTGTGACCTCTTCTGGCATTGAAATAGCAGTTTTTTCATAATTTTTTCATTTTTTATATATTTCTTCAGAAATGACATTACAGGTCTGCCATTAAAGTGTTCATGTTACAATGTTGTTACAATGTAATTCCATATGTTTTCGCTTTGTTACTAGTGGATAGATGCTGAAAAACAGACTTTAAACACACCGCCTCCTGTGCTCTGGGCTTCAAACAAATATTTTTCAGCGCCAGAGATTTGTGAGGCTGTTTTTTTGCTGTTTATGGTGTGAGTCGGTCGCTATGAGCAGTCGCTAACATGCGCTCCCATACAGCGCTGTACTGCTCAAATAGCGACTCCTCACAATGTATTCACCATTACTGAACAGCGACTGAGTCGCTATAAAGTAGCGACTCACGGCCGAGCACTGCGACTACTAGCGGGCGCTCTGAAAATGCCGCTACAGACGCTCATCTGTCGCTACCTGCCGCTAATGATGAATCCGCCTCTAAGATATGCTCTTATTCTGGGTAAAGGTCCGCTTTAAAGGGTCTGTAAACCCAAATTAAAAAAAGGTACTTACCTTTTTCCCCCAAAGCAGCTCGCCAGTGCAGAGTTTAGAAATTTTCACGTGGAAAGCACGCACCCCACAATTCCTTGGGCATATGACCAGCACTTGCTCCATTCACTGCCATGGAGGGGGGAACACCAACAGCAGTATGAAAAGAAAAAAAATAGAAACAGGTTAAAAAATAAGGAATGATCAGCAAGTAATGATACTTTCTGTTGGGGATCTTAAAAGGGAATCCCAGGTCTCCATTTATCAATCAATTCCTGCATTTCTTATTTTCATAGTCTCATAAAAGTTAAATATATTTGATATCTAATGTCATACCCTAGATGTAGATCCTTTATATAGTATTACTTTCCCAACCGCGGCAAAAACAGCTGCCAAAAATAGGAATCGCTGCCAATCACATCAGAGGTTCCCAGGATGGCAATTAAGAAGCTTCCATCAGTGTGATAATCTAATGAAATCACTCACTGATAAAACTTGATGATGGCTGGACAGGCTGAGAAACTGGGAGGCCGATTCATTAATAGCGGCAGGTAGCGACAGTTGAGCGACTGTAGCGGTATTTTCACAGCGCCCGCTAGTAGTCGCTGTGCTTGGCCGTTGTTCGGTTGTTGATAGCGACTCAGTCGGTTTGCCGTAATGTTGAATATTGGGTGAGGAGTCGCTATTTGACAGGTTCCGCGCTGTATGGGAGCGCATGATAGCGACTGGCCCTCGCGACCGGCTCCCACCATATTCATTAACAAATCACGCTCAAAAAATTCTCGCGCTGTGAAATGCTTGTTTAAACCCCAGAGCGCTGGCGGCGATGGGTTAAAAGTAGTTTTTTAACCCCCAAACAACCATATTTTTGGAAACCAAAAAAGTTTTTTAAATAATTTTGTAATATGAATACATTAATATCAGACCTGTAATATAAATTCTGCACATTTTTTTTTTTTCCTTAAAAAAAAAATCTAACATTGCAGAAGTGGTCACAGAATTTTTCACATTTAAAAAAAAAAAAAACATTAATAACAATTAATTATGAATATTTAAAGATTGTTCCATTGAAATGCATTGGAGAGCGCCAGGTAGCGAGAGGTCATACCTGTCGCTGTTCAAGGTCGGACGCTGGCGCTGTGGGCTGAGGCTGGAATAATGATGAATGAGTGGCTATATGGCGCTATCTCAGTCGCTAAGCAGGATTGGCTTGATAAATGTGTGATTGTGGTGGGGAGCCGGCGTTCTCGTGGCGGGGCCCGTCATTACCGGCCGCTCACCTGTCGCTAGTCCTTCATAAATAAGGGCCCAAGAAGGAGCTCCGTACGCAGGTAAGCAGCGCTACTCTGGCTGTTGAACGCACCATGACCATGGCCCATATGCACAAAAAATGTAGACTCAATATATAAAGCATATGACAACAAAACACACACACATATATATATATATATATATATATATATATATATATATATATAACACAACGAAATATCCTAAATATGCTGAACATATTCATGAGAAAAACATTAAATGGCTTTTGAAAAAAAAAAAAAAAATTATAAAATAGGCTGAAGCTAACTTGTCTAAAGTTGGATATTTCATCCACTAATTGAGAAATCTAAAGGCTTAAAGTTATAATGAAGGTGAGCGCCCAATTGTTGTTCCATTGTCTCGGGCTACACGTTGCACTGTCCAAACTTCAATCCATTTTCAAAAAGACCCTTTATATTTATATTGTGATTTTAATATCTAACAGACAAACGTGGCTAGTGGAACGATAACTGTAATAAGTGACCTAATAACAGAGACACCTTAATGCACAACATGACTGCAATCATTTACCTTTTCTTGTTAATTCTTCATCTGCACAGTTTTATTCTGTGCTGCTATTTAGGTATCTTCACTTTGTGGTCTTATTTAATATGTTACAGTAGTCAGAGATGATTTCTGATCTGTGTTTGAGCCACCTTGCTTCTGCTCAGTGTTGGCCTTGTTATGTCCATGAAACTGACACCTGTAAACCCGCTTGTTTCCCGGGTGGCAGTGGTTTGCATTGCATAAAAAAACAAGAGGCCGATTCATTAATAGCGCCAGGTAGCACCAGATGAGCGACAGTAGCGTTATTTTCACAGCGCACGCTAGTATTCGCTGTGCTTGGCCGTTGTTCGGCTGTTGACAGCGACCCCGTCGGTGTGCCGCAATGTTGAATACGGGGTTAGGAGTCGCTGTTTGACAGGTTCCGCGCTGTATGGGAGCGCATGACAGTGAATGGCCATAGCGAACGGCTCCCAGCATATTCATTAACAAATCACGCTCCAAAAACTCTTGCGCTGTGAAATGCTTGTTTAAACCCCAGAGCGCTGGCGGCGATGGGTTAAACGTAGTTTTTTACCCCCCAAACAACAATATTTTTGGAAAAAAAAAAATCAAGTTTTTCAAAACATTTTGTAATATGAATACATTAATATCAGACCTGTAATAGCAATTCTGCACACATTTTTTTTTTTTTACCTTAAAAAAAATATCTTACATTGCAGAAGTGGTCACAGAATTTTTGACATTTAAAAAAAAAAAAAAAAAAAAATAATAATAATAGCAATTAATTAAGAATATTTAAAGTTAGCTCCATTGAAATGCATTGGAGAGCGCCAGGTAGCGAGAGGTCATACCTGTCACTGTTCAAGGTCGCTCGCTGGCGCTGTGTGCTGAGGCTGGAATAATGATGAATGATTCGCTATCTGGCGCTCTGTCAGTCGCTAAGCAGGATCGGCTTGATAAATGTGTGATTGCGGAGGGGAGCCGGCGTTCTCGTGGCGGTGACCGTCATTCACCATTCGCTACCTGGCGCTATCCCTTGTTAAATAAGGGCCCAAGTTGTCTTGTGGGACATTTATCAAATTTATTGTTAAATCACCTGCACTAGGGATTTTCTAGTAAAATGTAGAGGGTTCTCTTCCTCTTCGGGCGCTGTAGTATCTGGCCGACATTGATGAATGTGATCTGTATTGGGCGCTCTAACAACAGTACAGCGCTGCAGCGAGTGAGAGGTAGCACCAGCTCAGTGCGGCCGTCACTCAGCTCCACACCAAATTTAACAAAACACTAGACACACAGAGTGTGGGCGCTCTAAAGCTGGGCGCTGTAGCATAGAGCACCAGACGCTGTGGGATCAAAGTTTTTGAACACATATACACCAGTAACAAAGTGCAAACACATGGAATGACATTGTTTTAACACTGTGACAATAACACTTTAGTGCCAGACCTGTCAACAAAGTTTATTAAAGTGTTTGAGCAAAAAAAAAAAAATGTAATTGCCAAACAGGCTATTTATACACAACTAATGAGAGCGCTACAGAGCGACAGGTACTACATGGCGCTCCTGAGCCTAGAGTGCTGGCACTATACACTGAGCCACCTGTAATAATACATGTGACGCTACATGGAGTTCACCAGACGCTGCCTGCCGCTGCGCGGCACTACCTGGCGCTAGCCGTTCTTAAATAACCCCCTAAGTTGGTCGTCATCCAATAAAACATGCTCCACCTCAGTACGCAAGTGTAAATAAAAACTTGTTTTTTTAATGAAATCTCTGAAACCAGAAGATCAAAATGAAGGATAAGTTGTGTAGACTGGTTCTTTGAATGAGAAACTTCAAGATTAACAGAGATTTATTTGCATGGCTCAACCTACTTCAAAGGATCTCGGGAGAAATTCTGATATCCTTTATGGTAGCATGTGACTATTTTTCTCTCTAAGCTCTCTTGTACCTTTAATAAAGGGCATTTGGCCTCTCTAATACCTTTATACCGCCAAATACGGGTCTCTCCCTAACCTGACTTGTGAAGATGTTTTGGCAGTCTCCAAACCTCACCCTCTCAAACAGCTGCCTACCTTAAAGAGGACCAACACCCAGGGGGGATCGGCCCGGGAATCTATAAGATTCCCGGGCCGATCACCTCCCTCCCCGCGGGACATCCGAGATCGGGATGTCCCGCGGGGTGAAACCCCCCAGAAACCCCAAAAACACCTTACCTGATCCGCCGCCGCTTCCGCCGCCGCCGCCTCCCGCGCGCCCCTCCAGACGTGCGCGCGCCCGCGCCGGCCCTCTGTGAATGGCCAGGGGGGGGCGCGCGCGCGCCGAGAGTGACGCGCGGGAGGCGGCGGCGGCAGAAGTGGCTTGGACGTTCCTGATCCCCGCCTGGACGTTGGCGGGGATTGGCTGCGGCGTTCACGTGGGAGCGTTGAGAGGTGAGTTTTTTGGGGTTTCTGGGGGGTTTCACACAGCGGGCACCCCCGATCGGGGTGCCCCGCCGAAGTGGACCAAAACCCAGGATAGTCAAAATCCTGGGTGTTGGTCCACTTTAAAGTGGCTTGAAACCCAGGGGGGATCGGCCCGGGAATCTATAAGATTACCGGACTGATCAGATCCCTCCCCGCGGGGCATCCGAAATCGGGATGTCCCGCGGGGAGGAACCCCCCAGGAGGCCCACAAACCTTACCTCAGCCCCGCTCCATCGGCGCATGCGCGACCCGCGCCCGCGTCTCGCGTTTCCCTCTAACAGGGCGCGCACCCGCGCCGGCCGTTTGTGAATGGCTGGCGCAGGCGCGCTCCCTGTTAGAGGGAAGCGCGAGACACGGCCTCCATCGCTCAGAGCCGCTGAGCTGCTATGCGCATCCAAGCGGCCTTGGCCGCACATACCACAGCGGCTCTGAGCGCTGTGATTGGCTGGAGCAGTCACGTGGGAGCGTGGTGAGTTGAGTGTTTCTGGGCTTTCGGGGGGGTTTCAGACAGCGGGGCACCCCCGATCGGGGTGCCCCACCGAAGTGGACCAAAACCCAGGATAGTCAAAATCCTGGGTTTCGGTCCACTTTAAAGCAGATCAACAGTCAAAAATGACTTAAACCAGACCAACACAACAAACAGTGCTCATATGCATCCCCTCTCCTGGCCAATTTAGACTGATGCACAGGAAAATTCATTTACCTTTTTCTAACTCCACTTGCAAACAGGAAGTGCTGCTGGGCTTCCTGTCTCTGTGCATTGTCAGTTATGTCAGTAGAATCCAGGCAGCCGCATGGCTGAGATGCTGGGAGAGGAAGCTCCCAAATGTCCGCTACCTTTCTTTTCCTATTGTGCCAGGCTGTTGGTTTGGCTAAAGCATTGTGCGCATGAGGACCCAAAGGTCCAAAGTTGTAAAAAATGTAGCTAAACCAAAGCATTTCATTTCACAACTAGCTTTTCCAGGGGCATAGCCTAGAGATGAAAAGAGATTTAAACCGGACCTTCAGCGTGATTTAATGAAAAGCTCAAACTCTTAAAAAACGGTTCCCCAGCATCTAAAATTAATATATTTTATGTTTTTAGTCACTTACCTATTTTTCTTTCCCACGCTGGGCTGCAACTCTGTTCAGGAATTTAGGATACGGGCGCCGCCATCTTGACTCAGAAGCATCACACTTACTGAGGAGAGTGGGATAAGGTACAGGGGGGCGGGTTATAGCTGTGCTTTGCTCAGACAGAGCAGAGCTGGGGTTAGGTAACGGTCAGCAGTCCCAGAATGCAAAGCAGCACAGTCAGGAGGCACTTCCTGTTTGCAGGCTGCCTGATAAGATGGCAGCTTCCATAAGCCGCCATCTTGGATGTTTAAAAGCTCATAACATGCAGTAGATGCAGGTAGGATGATTTTTAATGTGGACAATCTGTATGTACAGGGTGTGTGAAACATATAAGATAGGCTCTTATTCAGAGTGAAGGTCCGATTTAATTGTGTGTCTACTGCAAAGCACCCTTTGGAGAAATTCTATTATCCATTGCAATATGAATACTTTATTTTTTAAGAAAACTCTCTCAGCCTCGTACCTCTTAAATCCCTTTATTCTGCCTAACATGAGTCTCCCCTAACCTGGCTTGTGACAATGTTCAATGTCAATCGTGATTTAGGGGGTGGTTCAATTCTTCACCCAGAGCTGCTTCTAGGGGAAGGTGATCAGGGCAATTGCCCCAGCCATCCTGTTTTCTGCAGCCACTATTAGTGGTGCACGCCTTAAACCACCCCCTTACCCCCCCCCCCCCCCCTTATTTTGCTCAGTCAGGCGGAGCTGCTGGTATTGTAGATGCATGAGACATACCTGTATAGGACAGCAGCAGCATCATAGGATGGGTGAGGAGTGAGTAGATTTTTTTCCTTCCCGCAGTGAGCGATATTTCGCCTAAGAAACTGCCCTGTCTCTACCTCACATTGGAGGGCTTCTTACCCTCCCCCAAATGGATTGGTCTACACACACAATGGGGGAGGGGGTGGGTGAAATAAGGAAAAAAGAGCTGATCAGCCCCACAACCATGTTTCTAATTTATTTAACTGGACCTTCAGCATCATTTAATAAAAAGGCCAGACCCTTAAAAAACTATTCCCCAGCATCTAAAATTAATATATTTAATGTTTTTAGTCACTTACTTAATATTTTTACTCCCACTGCGCTGTAACACTGTTCAGGACTCTCAGATACGGGCGCTGCCATCTTGCCTCAGAAGCATCCTAACTCGCCAAGAACAGGGAAACCTCTGCACAAATGACTCGGGGAGGCCGATTCATTAATAGCGGCAGGTAGCGACAGTTGAGCGACTGTAGCGGCATTTTCAGAGCGCCCGCTAGTAGTCGCTGTGCTTGGCCGTTGTTCGGTAGTTGATAGCGACTCAGTCGGTTTGCCGTAATGTTGAATATTGGGCGAGGAGTCGCTAATTGACAGGTTCCGCGCTGTATGGGAGCGCATGATAGCGACTGGCCCTCGCGACCGGCTCCCACCATATTCATTAAAAAATCACGCTCCAAAAATTCTCGCGCTGTGAAATGCTTGTTTAAACCCCAGAGCGCTGGCGGCGATGGGTTAAAAGTAGTTTTTTAACCCCCAAACAACTATATTTTTGGAAACCAAAAAAAACAAGTTTTTAAAATAATTTTGTAATATGAATACATTAATATCAGACCTGTAATATCAATTTTGTACAATTTTTTTTTTTTTATTTTTTTTCCCTTAAAATGGCAGAAGTGGTCACAGAATTTTTCACATAAAAAAAAATAAAATAAATAATAACAATTAAATATTAATATTTAAAGATTGTTCCATTGAAATGCATTGGAGAGCGCCAGGTAGCAAGAGGTCATACCTGTCGCTGTTCAAGGTCGGACGCTGGCGCTGTGGGCTGAGGCTGGAATAATGATGAATGAGTGGCTATCTGGCGCTATCTCAGTCGCTAAGCAGGATTGGCTTGATAAATGTGTGATTGTGGTGGGGAGCCGGCGTTCTCGTGGCGGTGCCCGTCATTACCGGTCGCTCACCAGTCGCTACCTGTCGCTATTCCTTCATAAATAAGGGCCTAACTCTCTATACATGTACGCTTAGCCTGGTGGACATGATTACTCACAGGTGGAGGTGAGGGCATTACTGTGGCAAAAGTTGTAACACTGGTATTTGTTACTGTAAATAGGATGCCACAAATGTCTTCAATGTTTTTCTACATCTAGGTCCTCGAAAGCCTCACTGAAATCCTTTTAGACAAATGTGAGCACTTTCCTAGTCAAATATGGATGCACTTCATAAAGGATGCTCGGGATGCTCTTTTATACCCAGTGTCGGTGTCACCTTTTATTGTGGACCAGTGCCTAAGCCACGACCTGCCTGCTAGAAGGAGCAGCACAATCTTTTAGTAGATCTTTATGTGTATTTTTTTTTTATATTTGTGTGTATGTTTCACCATAGTTTCCTGTATAGTCTAACTCTAATTGGCAAGACGAACACAATGCGAAAGCAATGTATATACAGGGACACTTGTTTTTTCATTCACTGCCTTGTCATCTATGACAGAGTCGAATGTTTATATAGTCTAACATGATTAAACGGACCAGTCATGGCAATTTGGAACACCTAAATATTGTGTCTTTTTATGGCTCTCATAACGGCATTCTGCCGTGACACACCGCCATGCATTATCTGCCAGTCACAACTGACTCACTGATATCCCACAATGCTCTGCTTTTAGTGGGACAGTGTTTCAGTATAACTGAATATCACTTTTAAGACAAGTTTTCAAGCTACTGTGAGCGTGCCGATGCAGCGCTCTGCAAAACGCAGTAAGCGGTGAATTTGTTGTAGGGGAATGTTCTGTGCTTTGTCCAGTAACATAAACAAAGGATTCAAAATACAGAATCACACACGTAAACAGTCTTATGTATGAACTGAAGAAGCTGCTTCATCATGGGGGAGAGTAGTGTTTGGACATTTGGCTCTTAAGTGTGACCAGTCATAGGGGCTTCTCACTTTGTGTGTCATGTCACGGAGCAGAACCTGACACATATTCAGGGCAAAATAGCGGTCAGTGTAGATAGTAAAAAAATCTGCCCCCTCCTAAGCCATCCATCCTATGGTGCTGCTGTTCCATACCAGTATGTACATGCTGTGTGTGTGTTCCTTAGGAGCAGGCAATGCCCCCTCCTCATGATTGAGCCAAATATGGGATGATCTTATGGCCTGCACCACTAACTGTGGCCCTGAAAACCAGGTGGCCGGATAATTGCACCCCCCCCCCAATGGCCTTGTGCCCAGGGCAATCGCTCACCCTCCCCTAGAAACAGCCCTGCACATAATGATGATGAAGACCACTCTCTGATACAATCGCCCCATGTCTGGAGCCATAGGAGGTGATCAGCCTGAACTAATTTTTTTTTTTGCTCCTGATATCCTTAAAGTGGACCAACACCCAGCCCGATCTATAAGATTCCCGGGCCGACCCAATCCCTCCTTGCGGAGCTTCCAAAATCGGGATGCCCCGCTGTGTGAAACCCCCCCAGGACGCCCGCTGCACTTACCTGAAACCCGGTCCAACAAGCCGCGGCCGCATCTAGCACTTCTCTCTAGCAGGGCGCGTGCCTGTTAGAGGGAAGTGCGAGATGCGGCCGCCAGCGTGCTCGGAGCCGCTGAGGTTTGACGCGGCTTTGACGCGCATACCTCAGCGGCTACGAGCGCGCTGATTGGACGAGCGGACGCGCATGCTCCGTAGGAACGAGGTGAGGTGAGTTGAATCGTGCGATCTGGGAGGTTTCACATAGCCCCGATTGGGAGTGCCCTGGCGAAGCGGACCAAAACCCAGGATAGTCAAAATCCAAAAATCCAAACATCCAAGATGGCGGCATGTGGAGTCTCTCTTTTCGCACCCCTTTGCACTTTTGTCCCTCTCTCCTCTCCTCTATTTTGTGTCTGTGTCTCTAAAATACACCAGTACTCACTAGTCTTGATGTTTCCACCTAAAAAGGACGTATCTATAGGGAGTTCAGAGGTTTTGACCGCACCAGCACCCATAAGGTCAGGGGTCCACATCATTGTTGTTTCTTATTTCTTATTTTTGTGATCTCATGGCATCAGGAAAAGGAGCATTATTTGTCTCTGCTGTGTCAGTCTTCAGTTTTATCCAATTTAGTTAAAATGACAGGAAAAAAGCTGCTGTATGAGCCATGAAGGGCTCCATTCAATGTTCGCACTGGGGCCTGCTTACTATTATTTACGCCACTGTGCCTTAAACATTGAAGGCTTGGGGTGTTCCCCATTTGGCCACAGGATGTACAGCTGCCTCCAGTTATAAGAAAGCAGGCTCCCTCACTGAATGGAAGGTGGAAGAAGTGTCCCTATCTACTAACCTGAGAGGTGCTATCTCAGGGTGGCCAGTCTGGAGCATGCCAAAGCCAAAGCTGGGCGAGTATTGTGCTGTTAGCACCGCATGATAATAGCAGAAGGCCCTTAGCGTTTCATAAGGCGCCACTACCGGAGAAGTTTTATCTCAAGGTGGTCAGTCTGGAGCCTGCTATAAGTAGGGGGGGAATGCGCTGTCAGCCACATACTGATAGCAGAAGGCCCTTACGCAGGCTTTACACGAGCAGATCAATTGGCTGTTCGCTCAGATAGTGAGCGGCCATACAAATCTTCTACGATTAAGCAACTATGTTCAGACTACAAAAATGTATTGGTCAATCGGTCACTAGAGCAATTGCTTGTTCTCATAGCAAAACACCTTATTTTGAGGGTGATTTCTGTTTTCACGCTCCAACCAATAAACAATGAACAATACATTTTTGGCCAGCCAAAACGACAGGATGGCCAACAAATTCTCGGAGGCCGATTCATCAATAGCGCCAGGTAGCGACAGATGAGCGACTGTAGCTTGATTTTTTCAGCGCCAGCCAGTATTCGCTGTGCTTGGCCGGCATTAGCTTGATGACAGCGACTCAGTCGGTGTGCGGTAATGTTGAATACGGGCTGGGGGGTCGCTGTTTCACAGGTCCAGCGTTGTATGTGAGCGCCTGACAACGAATGGCCAGAGCGAACGGCTAGCTTCATATTCATCAAAAAATCACGCTCCGAATGTGCTGTCGCTGTCCATTCCTTGTTTAAACCCCAGAGCGCTGGCGGCGATCTGTATTAACTAGTTTTTAACCCCTAAACAACCATATTTTTTGAATGTAACATTATACATGTTTTTAGAATCATTGTGTTATATGAATACATTAATCTCAGACCTGTTAGATCAATTCTGCACTTTTTTTTTTTTTTTACTTAAAAATAAATCCTAACATTGCAGAAGTGTTCTCCGATTTTTTGACATTAAAAAAATTAAACAAAAAATTAATACCAATTAATCATGAATTATTATAGATTGCTCCATTGAAATGCATTGGACATCGCCAGGGAGCGACAGCTCATACCTGGCGCTGTGAGGGAATTTGCAGCGGCGCTGTTTGGTCCAGGCGGCTTCATGATGAATGCCGCGCTAGCCGTCGCTCTCGCCGGCGCTAGCCTCATTTTGCTTGATAAATGCGTCATTGTGACCGCCGCCGGGCGTACTTGAGTCGGTAGTCGCCGTTAGCTGCCGCTACCTGGCGCTCGTCGGACACTACCTGGCGCTATCGCTTGATGAATAAGGGCCTCGGTGTTCGATTGATTGCAGCGTCTGTTTCTAGAGAGCAAATATGGCTAAATTCCTGTCGCTTTAGCAATTTCTCACTTGATAATCATTCCGTGTGAACCCATCATTAGTGTTTCATGAGCCCTCACCAGCTGAGCTGCAATGTCTGGGTGGCCAGTCTGGAGCATGCCAAAGCTGGTTGCGGGGAGTGTGCTGTTAGCCCCACATGATGATATCAGAAGACTCTCAACCTTTCATGCGCCACCATCAGAAAAAAATTGTCTCAAGGTGGCTGTTCTAAATCACACAAAGTTAGAGAAAAAGTGTGCTCTCAGACCTGCCGGGTCAATGTGGCCAGTCTGCAGCATAATGAAACTAGTGGGAGATTTTGCTGTCGGTCTTGCTTGATGATTAGCATTAAGGGCCTTATTTATCAAGGGATAGCGCCAGGTAGTGTCTCACTAGCGGCAGGTATCGCCAGCTATCGGCGGCTACCGACTCCAGAACACCAGGCTGCGAACACAATCACGCATTTATCACGCTAAATGAGGCTAACGCCGGCGAGAGCGTCAGCTAGCGCGGGATTCATCATGTTGCAGACTTCAGCGAACAGCGCCGCTGCTAATCCCATCACAGCGCCAGGTATGACCTCTCGCTACCTGGCGCTCTCCAATGCATTTCAATGGAGCAATCTTTAAATATTCATAATTAATTGATATTAATGTTTTTTTTTGTTTTTTTTTAAATGTCAAAAATTCGGTGACCACTTCTGCAATGTTATTTTTTTTTTTAAGGTAAAAAAAAAAAAATTGTGCAGAATTGATATTACAGGTCTGATATTAATGTATTCATATTACAAAATGTTTATAAAAACTTGTTTATTATTTTTTTCCAAAAATATGGTTGTTTGGGGGTTACAAAACTACTTTTAACACATCGCCGCCAGCGCTCTGGGGTTTAAACATGCATTTTACAGCGCGAGAATTTTTTGAGCGTGATTTGTTAATGAATATGCTAGGAGACCTTCGCTATGGCCATTCGTTGTCATGCGCTCCCATACAGCGCGGAACCTGTCAAACAGCGACTCCTAACCCCGTATTCAACATTACCGCACACCGACTGAGTCGCTGTCAACAGCCGAACAACGGCCAAGCACAGCGAATACTAGCTGGCGCTGTGAAAATCACGCTACTGTCGCTCATCTGTCGCTACCTGGCGCTATTAACAAATCGGCCTCTAAGTTTGCACCGAACTTTGCATGTTCGGGTTCCCAAACACGAGCTCGGGCTTCAGCCATAAGTCTATGTTTTAGTTCGGCGTTTAGCCCAAACATGGAAAAGCCCAACAACCAGCTTCACCTAAAGCACATCAGAGACTTTTCTTCCTGAGGCAACTTAAGAAGGCAGGCCTGTCGAAAAAGTTGCTTGTGCTCTTCTTCAATGCCGTCATTGGTTCTGTTCTGTGCTTTTCTTTCTCTGTCTGGTTCGAAGGAGCTACAAGCAGGGACAAGGGTAGACTCCAAAGAACAATAAAGACGGCAGAAAGAATAATCGGAGCCCCCTTACCATCCCTACAGGAACTGCACAATCAGAGAATCAAGACGCGAGCTGGAAAGATACTCCGGGATCCGTCCCACCCTGGACACACCCTATTCCACTACTTACCATCCGGGCGACGTCTTGCGGTCCCAGCCTGCAGGACTTCTAGGTCCAGGAAGGGTTTCTTTCCTTTGGCCGTCCGCATCCTTAACAATATCCAGGCACCATAGGCTCAGGATCAAGCGGGAATCGATGGGTCCTCATACTCTGACTTTATAAGAGATTATCTGCTTCCGTATCTCTGTCTTCCATGTTCCCCTTCCTTTGTAACTTTAACTGCAGTTATCTGTACTGTTTTCTTTTTGCACTGTGTATATGCCGAAAAGAATTCCTTGTTCATCTCACGATGTACTTGGCGAACAATAAATTGAATTGAATTGAATTGTAAAGTGTACAGCAGCAGGAAGCTGTTGTACAACTTACCTGAGCCCCGCGATCCCGTTCCTGTCAGCGGTCGGCATTTCTTTCAAATGGGCTACAGTTAGCTGGCACTAGAAATGTTCACACTCATGGGACCTGCAGCCATTTTTCTGTTGCCCTGCCTATTTGAAAGGAAAACCAACTAGGCACTGGATTGGGACTCAGGTGAGTTACAGCAGCACTTCTTGCTGCACACAGTCCACCAGATTCTGGATCAGTCTGGAGCATACCAAAGCTGTTGCTTGGGGGGGATGCTGTCAGCTCTTTTCATCATGACAACAAAAGACCTTCAGCATTTCACGAGCAACCACTTTTTCTGAAGCCCCTAAAACTAGAAATTAGTAGAACATAAAACAAAAAAACTCAGACTAGCACCTACCTAGAGATTCTTTATAAATCACAATCTTAAATACATGCAACTAAAATGTTACATGTCCATGTGGCTACATAGACGCGTTTAAAGCCTTTTGCAGAGGCCTCCATAAGATCATAAAAACACGACTATCTCGCTTCTTGTGCACATCTTGCTGGAAGAGAGTCTTTTAAGCTGCAGCCCCCCCCCCCTTAATACTGCAGATGTACAATCTGCCAGAGTGCTAAATCCAAACTACGAGGTACTTCCTCGTGTCATGACCCATCCAAATGGCCCCATCCAAAAACATTCTTCAGTGTCAGAATCAATCTGTTTAAAGGGCCAGTTCTAAAAGTACTAACACATTGCCGAGGTCTCCAGATGAGTGTGAGGCTCCTAAACGTTCTTCACTAAGACAGCTTTGCAGGAAGAATGGCCTTGTAAATATATTAGGGCGATCCCCCGCCTTCCATATACTGACATCCTTATGGTGGCAACTTTGTTTTATGTATCAATTCTGTTTACATTTATTTAATGGCTTTTACTGCAACCTTTTAGATTTTGTTTTACTCTTCTTTAGTCGCTGTTTTGCTGTTCAGGGTCAGGTTTAGACAGCATGGCCCAGCATGGCCACCGTCACATTTAGAAACACTGTGCCTAGGCCCTACTACCATCCTCTCTGTATGATCAGTTATGTGGGTACAGTCTCTGACAATCTCCCATGTGTATCCAGTCCTTAACATCCTCTACCATGTTTCGAGTCTCTGACATCCTCCCCATGTAATCAGTTCCTGACATCCTTACCCATGTATCCAGTCCCTGACATCCTTCCCCATGTATCCAGTCCCTGACACCCTCCACCATGTATCAAGTTCCTGACATCCACCCCTATGTATCCAGTCCCTGATATCCTGCCCCATGTATCTAGCCCTGACATCCTCCCCCATGTATCTAGCCCCTAATATCCTTCCCCATGTATCTAGCCCCTTATATCCTCCCCCATGTATGGAGTCCCTGGTACCCCTCCATGTATCTAGCCCCTAATATATGCCCCCATGTATCCAGTCCCTGACATCCTCCCCCATGTATCCAGTCCCTGACATCCTCCCTCATGTATCTAGCCCCTAATATCCTCCCCCATGTATCGAGTCCCTGGACCCCTCCATGTATCTAGCCCCTAATATCCTTCCCCATGTATCCAGTCCCTGACATCCTCCCTCATGTATCTAGCCCCGAATATCCTCCCCCCATGTATCGAGTCCCTGGACCCCTCCATGTATCTAGCCCCTAATATACGCCCCCATGTATCCTGTCCCTGACACCTCTCCATGTATCTGGTCCCTGACATCCTCCCCCATGTATCAAAGTCCCTGACATCCTCCCTCATGTATCTAGCCCCTAATATCCTCCCCCATGTATCGAGTCCCTGGACCCCTCCATGTATCTAACCCCTAATATACTCCCCCATGTATCCATTCGCTGACACCCCCCTCCATGTATCTAGTCCCTCACCCCCTCCCCCATTTTCCATACCTTGTCTAGACCTTACGAAGTATGTCCTTCTCAAGGACCTCAGGTTTTCCGCAGCAGCAGAATAGCTCTGAAATCAGTCACACAGTGAATATATATGTGTGTGTGTGTGTGTGTGTGTGTGTGTATGTGTGTGTGTGTGTGTGCGCATGTGTGTGTGTGTGTGTGTGTGTGTGTGTGTGTCTGTGTTTGTGTGTGTGTCTGTGTTTGTGTGTGTGTGTGTGCGCATGTGTGTGTGTTTTGGGGGGAGATAAAACGAACTTGAGAGAAAGAAAGTCAAGGGATATTTTACACTTCAAAGCTAACATTTAATATTTAGTCCTCGTAGTAAACAAATGGGGCCACACTTAAACATATACATTCTCCGCAGAGGCCACCAATTCCAGACGTCCCGCTTTTTTTTTTTCACAGAGATGGGAGGTGGTTTAGAACTTGACCCTGCATGTGTGTGGCATTATGTGAGAGAAACAGGGGAACATACCAGAGTCTACATGACGGCTCAATGATAACAGCCAGATGTACAGGATACATAAAGGGGCCTTTCAGTGCCGCTATACCAAAATAAAAAGGCCTTATTGTCAAAGTAAAAACATGCTCCTAACACCGAATGCACGGCTAGGTAAAAGAAAAAAAATGGAAAAAAGACTGTGTGGTGGTTAAACGGGTCAAGGTTAACCTTGTACATGCACAAAAGTAAACAGACATCCTGATAACCCAGTCCCAAAGCATCCTTAAAGATCTGTCTCTGGTCATTTTCTACCCGTTCTTTTTTTTTTTTTTTTTTTACTTTGTTATTTATAGGAAAGTTTATGTTTTGATATGGATGGATTGGACACTTTTCCTAGGCAGTGAGTTTGGAAATAAAACAGATGTGTGTGTGCTATCTCTGTTTGAACTAATCGAACTAGAAATAAAACAGCTGATGCTAGACTATACTGTCTGCCAAAGTCCTAAAAGATATTGTAGACACAAAGGACCTCGCATGCAGCGCTGAGATTATCTAGTCTAGATCTGCTTCTTCCCAGACTAGAAACTTTACAAAGAAAAAAAAAAAGAAACTTAAATGAGTAACGCAAAGAAGGAAGGCAAAAATAACAAAAAAGAATACAGCGAGATATCAACATAATGGAGTCGATTCAGCACCAGGTGCAAAAAGAGCAAAACGGGGTGAGATTCCTCCATGGGTTTTTGCTTTGCCTGAAGTGCTCTGTGGGTTTTAATTACATGTGTTATTTGGTAAATAAACATTGGATTTGTTTTTTCTGGTTGGCCCTAAGAATGATATTCTCAAGTGTGCCCTGAGAATTATTTCCTCTGGTGGGTCATGATAATTATTTCTTTTGGTGGGCCCTTAGAATGATTTCCTCTCATGGACCCTGAGTACTATTTCCTCTGGTGGGCCCTGAGAATGATTTTCTCTCATGGACCCTGAGAATGATTTTCTCTGGTGGACCATGAGAATGATTTTCCCTGGTGGACCCTGAGAATGATTTCCTCTGGTGGGTCCTGAAAATTATTTCCTTTGGTGGTCCCTGAAAATGATTTCCTCTGGTGGGTCCTGGAAATGATTTCCTCTGGTGGTCCCTGAAAATGATTTCCTTTCGTGGACCCTGAGAATGATTTCCTCTGGTGGACCCTGAGAATGATTTCCCCTGGTGGACCCTGAGAATGATTTCCTCTGGTGGTCCCTGAAAATGATTTCCTTTTCTGGACCCTGAGAATGATTTCCTCTGGTGGACCCTGAGAATGATTTCCTCTGGTGGTCCCTGAAAATGATTTCATTTTTTGGACCCTGAGAATGATTTCCTCTGGTGGACCCTGAGAGTGATTTCCTCTGGTGGTCCCTAAAAATGATTTCCTTTCATGGACCCTGAGAATGATTTCCTCTGGTGGACCCTGAGAATGATTTCCTCTGGTTGGCCCTGAAAATTATTTTCTCTCATGGACCCTGAGAATGATTTCCTCTGGTGGACCCTGAGAATGATTTCCTCTGGTGGACCCTGAGAATGATTTCCTCTGGTGGACCCTGAGAATGATTTCCTCTGGTGGACCCTGAGAATGATTTCCTCTGGTGGACCCTGAGAATGATTTCCTCTGGTGGACCATGAGAATGATTTTCCCTGGTGGACCCTGAGAATGATTTCCTCTGTTGGACCCTGAGAATGATTTCCTCTGGTGGATCCTGAGAATGATTTCCTCTGTTGGACCCTGATAATTATCTCCTCTGGTGGACCCTGAAAATGATTTCCTCTGGTGGTCCCTGAAAATGATTTCCTTTTCTGGACCCTGAGAATGATTTCCCCTGGTGGACCCTGAGAATGATTTCCTCTGGTGGTCCCTAAAAATTATTTCCTTTCATGGACCCTGAGAATGATTTCCTCTGGTGGACCCTGAGAATGATTTTCTCTGGTGGGTCCCAAGAATCATTTGCTCTGAGAAAGGTGGCAGCTCCAGAGTCATGGTTTTCTAGCACCAGAACACCCTGCTCTCCTTGCTGGAGGAGTGGGATGAGGAGGCACTTGGCTGCGGAGACTCCCTCCCAATAGTATACATTCCGTAGAGGTAGAGGGGCAGCTTGCTGCAGCCCTCCTTATGCTAGGGGCCCAGAATCAGCTGCCTGCCCTGCCTCCATGGTATGCCATTGGCCTCCCATATCTAGGATTCAGAAGCTCTGAGCTGTAAGAACATATACTACCTACTAAGGGGGTTATTTAAGAAAGGATAGCGCCAGGTAGTGCCTCGTAGCGGCAGGCAGTGTCTGGTAAACGCTGGGTAGCACCAGCTCAGTGCGTCCGGCACTCGACACTCCACACCATATTTAACAAAAAACTACACCCAACTTTAGAGCGTTGGCGCTCTAAAGCTGGGCGCTGTAGCATAGAGCGCCAGATGCTGTGTGATCAAAGTCTGTTTTAGAACACATATCCACCTGTAACAAAGCGAAAACTCATGGAATGACATTGTTTTAACACTGTGACAATGACACTTTAAATGTAACCTGTAAATGACCTGTAAATAGAATTCTGCATAAAAATCTATGGGAGAGCGACACTGAGCAAAAGGTAATACCTGGCGCTCTTAAACCTAGAGCGCTGGCGCTATACGCTGAGCCGCCTCTAGTAATACACGTGAAGCTACATGGCGCTGTTAGAGTCGCTCACCCGATTTGCTTTCTTAAATGTGGTTTTGCGTACAGCGCTTGGCATTCAACAGACGCTACCTGCCGCTATGAAGCACTACCTGCAGCTATCCCTTCTTAAATAACCCCCATAATCTGAAATCGTCACGCAGCAGATGAGCAGGTCAGGTGAGCAGATGACCCTGGAGCAGATGAGCTGGGTGTTGTCAGGATGTGGCAGAGCCTATTTCAAAACAGGGTCTCAAGGCAGCATGAGGCAAACCCATCACAGGGACTGTTCTAGTTTCTGTTACTGTCGGCCTTGAAGTACTAGACCCAAAGGAGGCTGCTCTGGGCAGAGAAGCTGACATTTTTTATTTGCACAGACAGGGATTTTAAGTGCAGTTCCGAGTTGCTGTGGCATGGCCCTTGTACCTCCAGAACATAGCGGTTACTGCCATGCAAGCTGCCGGCTGGAGGAATCAGAGCATATGGAAAATAGTTTGGCTCTGATTTCCAGTGTAAAAGTAGAAAAAAATTTCTACCAAATGTTCAGCTTGTCACATATAGGCAGCAGATGTTCCCGTAGACTAGGTGTGAAGACGATGCATGTAATGGATGAGAACAGTAATCCAAGCGGTATATTAGCGTGTTACATTTCTGTAATTTGTCTTGCAGCTCCCGGTTGGGGGTTCCTTTTGCTTCATCTGCAGATATAAGTATTTCCATTCGGAGCCGGAGTTATTTGTATCCATGCTGTTCCACTCTGTAGCGGTTTTACTTGTAAAGCTCCATCTTTTACTTTTACTGCTTTTTTTTTTTCTTTAAGTTGTTTTTAGTGCACTCTAGCACCCAACTTTGCCTGACCCGTAATAAATATAATTAGCTTTATTGATGGAGGATGACAAGTTGAAGAAGGGTGAAAAAGACTAAGATCCCTGGCATTCTAAAACAAGATTTATGAAGATCACTTCATGAGGTCAAAAATATCGATCATGACTCTGACAGTTGCTGTTCATGACACAACACGGTCATTTATATTTAGGCGCCTGCCCACCAAGGCAAGGGGCTCGTTAGCAATAAATGAAGCTACAGTATATATATACACAGGTGGAAGGATGGGGGCAGTTACTTTGCCCTGTGCTCAGGGCCAGATTAAAGGAAAACTATCACGAAAAATGATAAATATCCACATAAAATTGCTGAATGGTGGGAGCTGAGGTCACTTATATACCCAGCATCAAGAAATATCCACCAAGGCTTGTTTTTATTTTTTTTATTGGAAGGAAGAGGAAATCAGGGGTGACACGTTATGTTACCCCGATACACTAAACCTGTCATCCCTGAATTGTATTCCTACCAGGAGAATGAAACTACAAGCTTGGCGGGAGTTTTATGCAGTTTGATTGTATAAGTGACCCCCTCCTCTCATTAGCCACTGTGTTTAAACGGATTTTTAATATTACGCAATTTTGCGATAGTGCTCCTTTAAGTCTGGTGGAGGAAAACCTGGTGGAGGCCACTGATACAGCAATTTTGTAATGTTAAAGTAATTGTCCAGTGTAAGCCACTGATTGTTGGCCCCCTCTGAACTCACCTGCCACAGGCCATCTGCCATGAGTTTGTGCTGATCTGGGAAATCTTGCTGCCCTAGCCTTTCTTCCCCGCCTCTGTTGGTATTTGTGGTAGTCCCCGGCTCCAATCCTTGCCACTGCTGCTGTGCTGCTGTGCAGTGGAAGCCATTTCAACTGTACCTTTACTGCAAATGGGATGTTGTCCTACTGATTAGAAAACTAGTTGGAAAATATTGTCCCTCGTGGGAGATGTTGTAGTCGTGCCTTAAAACACCTGGGCTGTCTTGTCCTGAAAATTGTTCTGGTAATGAGGATTGGTAGATGATTTCTATAAGGAGTCTCTGGAACAGGGGTACTCAACCACTTTTTGTATAGGTCCATTAACAGGCATCCCATGAGAGGTGAAGGTCCGGACGGGGGGCTGTCGTGGGGGGTGGATAGTTATAGTGCAGTGTAGTACTTCATATGACAATGTTAGGTATGCTAGTTGCCAGGGAGACGGGGAGGCCGATTCATTAATAGCGCCAGGTAGCGACAGATGAGCGACAGTAGCGGCATTTTCAGAGCGCCCGCTAGTAGTCGCTGTGCTTGCCCGTTGTTCTGTAGTTGATAGAGACTCAGTCGGTTTGCCGTAATGTTGAATATTGGGTGAGGAGTCGCTATTTGACAGGTTGTGTATGGTTCTGTATGGGAGCGCATGACAGCGAATGGCCATAGCGAACGGCTCCCAGCATATTCATTAACAAATCACGCTCAAAAAATTCTCGCGCTGTGAAATGCTTGTTTAAACCCCAGAGCGCTGGCGGCGATGGGTTAAAAGTAGTTTTTTAACCCCCAAACAACCATATTTTTTGAAAAAAAAAAACATGTTTTTCAAAACATTTTGTAATATGAATACATTAATATCAGACCTGTAATATCAATTCTGCACAATTTTTTTTTTATTTTTTTTTTTACCTTAAAAAAAATATCTAACATGGCAGAAGTGGTCACAGAATTTTTGACATTTAAAAAAAAAAAAAAAAAAACATTAATAGCAATTAATTAAGAATATTTAAAGATTGCTCCATTGAAATGCATTGGAGAGCGCCAGGTAGCGAGAGGTCATACCTGTCGCTGTTCAAGGTCGCTCGCTGGCGCTGTGGGGTGAGGCTGGAATAATGCTGAATGATTCGCTATCTGGCGCTCTGTCAGTCGCTAAGCAGGATCGGCTTGATAAATGTGTGATTGCGGAGGGGAGCCGGCGTACTTGTGGCGGTGACCGTCATTACCGTTCGCTCACCATTCGCTACCTGGCGCTATCCCTTGTTAAATAAGGGCCTAAGCACTACATCGCTTATCAAGGGGCAGCTGATCAGGGGGCAGCTCTGAGCATAGCAACACATAAGCAACTGAGTGCAGGGCTGTCATGGAAGGGGTCCGAAAATCTAGCACCGAGGTCTGCATTCGGACCCCGGTCCGCCAGTTGAGTACCGCGGCTCTAGAAGGTTGGTGGATGGTTTATGGTGGGCCAATGGTAAGTGCAAGGCCACCTTTAAAAAATGAATTGTCACCAGATGGCGCGGGCTACGGGGGTTTGGAGGTATCCTAGTGTCAAGTCCTTGTTGGTGCTAGGTGTCCATGGGGGCCTGCAGTGCCAGTGAAGTGTAGCGTCCCTAGCAGCAGCACCTATTGTTGTCTTAGTGATTCAGACATGCCACAAAGATGCCACCTTTGGCATCTTTCCTGCCTCAGTCTCCAGATGATCACATTGAACAAGTGGTGGATGCTCCCTTAACATATAAAATGGTGGGGGCCCCCTTGAGCACTGCGTATAATTCATCCCTGCCAGTGCTATATGATGGCATTGAGCTAAAGTTTCCTATTCAGACCAGGGCCGGATTAAATGTGGTGGAGGCCCCTGGGCAGCCGCCTACTTACTGAAATGTCAGATTGAGTACTTTGTGCCACCCTTGTGCGAATGTGTGCCGCTCGGGAACTCCTGCTTTGCCATTCTGGGTGGGGGGTGGTGTAGTCGTCCAGCTGGTTCCTCAAAAAGCAGTTCCCTGCATTGAGCTGCCAGCGGCTGTGCTTGGTGGCTTATGTGCAGTGAGAGGCCACCGATTGACAGCTCTGCACCCATCACTGTAGCGTTGCTGACAGCTCTAGAATCTCCGTCCTGCCTTGTGGTGGCTTTGGCAGCAGGTTTGCCCAGGTGTGCGGGGGCCCCCCTGCCGCCGAGCGCTTGGCTGCCGCCCCGTGGCCCATCAGACCAAAGACTGAAAAGCCTCCTGGACCAGACCATAGCCCAAAGGTTGGTGGAGGCCCCCTTTGCAGGGCAAGTGCGCGTGCGCCCCTGCGCCCCCCTTATAATCTGGCCCTGATTCAGAGACACTTTCTACCCCTTATGCCCCTTGGGAGCAGTGTAAAATGAGCCATTTCAAAGCATCTCAAAACCTTTGGTTATCGTCCAAGAGCATTGTTCATCGCCAGCATAACAAGGAACAGGTAGGAATTCAGCATCAGCACTAAATGAATCCCCCCCCCCCATTCAATGTAAAACTGGGTGTCAGTCCGCTTCAACATTTGCCATCTAGGTTTAATTTCAAGCAGCTTGGCTCAGCTTTGTGCTCATAAAAAAATATATTGCAATTTTTTTCATGAACATATTTAAAGTGGACCAAAACCCAGCACTTATAGATTCCCGGGCCAATCGATTCTCCTCCCCGGGGCATCCGAAATCGTGATGCCCCGCTGTGTGAAACCCCGCAGGTCGCCCCCATTCACTTACCTTTTTTCTTGGTCCTACAGCGTGTCTAAGAGCAGTGGACATATCCCGCCGTCCCTCTAGCAGAGTGCGTGCCCGCACCAGACATTTGTGAATGGAGGATACGGCCGTCAGAGCTGCTGCTCCTAAACATGCCGTGGGACTGGGAAGAGGTGAGCTGGTCTTGGCGTCCTGGGGGGTTTCACACAGCGGGGCACCCCCGATTTATTTGTGATTTTACTTTATTAATAATTATTTAATATTTTAATGAGCATACCGTATATACTCGAGTATAGGTCAACCCGAATATAAGCCGAGGCACCTAATTTTACCACAAAAAAATGGAACAAGTTATTGACTCGAGTATAAGCCGAGGCGGCTTTTTTCAATTGGAATTGGAGTTGACACACAGAAAGAGAGACACACACACACACACACAGAAAGGGACACACACACACACACACACACACACACATACACACTGTGGGTACCTGCTGCTGCTGCCGCCGCCGCTCTCAGATGCGCAGGTGTCGGGGGTCAGGGTTTGGCCGAGGTTACCCTGCAGAGGGGCAGCGGGGTCCCCCTCCCCTCCTCCTCCTGCCGATCGCTCGGCACACAACACCCTCCATTTAGCTCCGCCTGGCAGCCGCCAGCCGCCGCCGTTCTCATACACACACCAGCACTTCCTGGCTGTTGCGCGCTGGTCGTCTGTGGGCGTGCCCCATATGGCCGGCGTCCAATGAAAACATTGGACGCCGCCCATTGACGACCAGCGCGCAGCAGCCTGGAAGTGCCGGACAGTGTGTGAATGTGTGTGCGTGTTTGTGTGTATGAGAGCGGCGGCGGCGGCGGCAGCAGCGGGTACAGCAGGGACCCGCAGCGGCTGCCCCTCACCCTCCAGCATCTGTTGGGTTCAGGGTTGCGGCCTTCCCTGGCAGTCCGCCCCTGGACTCGAGTATAAGCCGAGGCGGCTTTTTTCAGCCCAAAAAGTGGGCTGAAAAAGTCGGCTTATACTCGAGTATATACGGTCATTATTTGACGTGTTCCACTTCTTTCGGAGCTTCCTCAGAGTTGTTTTGTTTTTATCACTAGACTATTGTAGTGAAAGGGCGTATCTATGGGTTATGGTGCCAGTTACACAAAGGTTTCATATAATAGGAACAAGCTATTTATGCTTCAAAAAATGTGAATTTGATTACAAAATGTTGAAATTCATCCCAGCTATGACTGATTGAGGTTCGTCGTCTTCCTTTAAAGTCCTAAATATTCTGTTCTACATTAGGTCTGGCACTCAGCGTTGTACAATTTGCCGTTCTAATTAATACCAAGGATCTAACCAAGCACTCATGGTTATCTGTGTCCTCTGTGAAGTCGCTGTTTATTCTCGGCTTCCCTTTAATTTGATATTTTTATGGTGTGGCGGGAACATTTAATTATACATATTGGGTGGATGTTCTCAGGGCTGCTCGACATTCTAGTAGTTTGTGTACGGCATAATGTCATGTATTATCAATTCAAATAGAGTCAGCCCAGAGAAGCCGCAGGATTTGGAATTATTTGCAGCAATGGTTTTGGCCCCGGATGACACCCCTCCCGGGGAACAGGTCTGCAGAACGCGTTTTATTAGCGAAATGTCAATACGGATCGTCAGCCTGAGCCGGGAGCCTGCATGTTACTGATACCTTGATACAATTCAGGCAGATTTCAGAGGATTTACTGCTGATATCTCACCAGCTGAGGAGACATTTATTACTTGTTGGGTCTAAATAGTCTACTGCATTTGGATATTTTAAAGCTAACCTAATGTCCACAGATACCTCTGTATTGCTGCATGAACCTTATAAGCTATAAACCACTACCACTTTAAAGCGATCCTAAACCCATGTTAATCACATACGGGCAGGCTGATTCATTACTAGGGCCAGGTACCGACAGATGAGCGTCTGTAGCAAAGTTTTGAGAGCGAACGCTAGTAGTCGCTGTGCTCTGCCCTAGTTCTCTGTTTCAGAGCGTCTCAGTCGCTGGCCGGCATTGTTGAATATATTGTGTGAGTCGCTCTAACACCAGTTCAGTGCTGTATGGGAGCGAACGGTAGCGCCAGCTCAGTGCGACCGACACCATATTCATCATTCACTATCCCCAGCCTAGTGCCCCAAAACAGCCCGTGTTTCTGTTTTTACTAAAGTCTTTGCTCAATATCCATAAAAACACTAACAGTAAGCAGGATGAATGACAGCCATATGGTTCCCTGACCTTGCAGCAGCGCCCCCATGGCGTTCTGCGATTACTCATTCAGCTGTAACCTAAGGAGACTGGGAAGAGGTAGAGGGGGGTCAGGCATTTCAGTTATAATAACTATGATGAGATGAGCGAACTTCTTGAAAGTTCGATTCGGGCGATTCGCCGAATTTCCCCAAGAAATTCGGGTTCGCCCGAATTGAACTTTCACAAATCGCTCATCTGAAAAAAAAAATGCCGGCATGGTGGGAGCGGGCAGGCAAACACTTACCTGCATGGTCAGAGCGTGGAGGCCGGCGCCGCTCTCAGCTGTCATCAGAGGACGCGTCATCAGAGGGCGCCTGAGAGCGGTGCCAGCCTCCACGCTCCGACCATGCAGGTAAGTGTTTGCTTTTTAAAAAAATGCCGGCATGGTGGGAGCGGGCAGGCCGGCTGCGCTGTCAGCGGGACGGCTTCCGCTGCCCGCTGACAGCATAGCCGGCCTGCCTGCTCCCACCATGCCGGCATTTTTTTTTTTCATTTCAGGGAAAATTCGATCGGCGCAAACCAAAAAAAATTCGGGTTCGTGCCGAATCGAATTTTCCCTGAAATTCGGAGCGAATTCCGGTCTTCCGAACCGGTTCGCTCATCCCTAATAATAACACTGGGCTATAGATAGGAGGTGAAAACATTGACTTCTTTTTTGAAATTAGGATCACTTTAATTAAGCCCCTAATAAATACAAGTGCATTAATCATTCATTTAAATGTATTATTATTCTTACCATGCTACTGACCAGTTCAATGTTTGGGAATTACACTAACCAACAAACCACAGCTGGTGTTCTTCCCCCAGTGCTATTGTCTCATTATCATTGCCGTAGATGTCCATACCAAACCTCTCAAGTGTCCCTAATTTGGAGGGACTGTCCCTCTTTTGAGTCCATGCCCCGCTCTCCCTCGTTGTTCTCATTGGTCCCTCTTTGAGGTATAACATGCTGATCTGCATCAATAAATGATTCATTGCCAATTTAAAGTGTTTTAAATGTTTTAACTGTTACAACCTATCTTCTATCCATCCCTCAATGAGAGGGCGTGGCTTATTTTAACAAATGTCCCTCTTTCCCACCCTGAAAAGTTGGTAGATATGCATACCGACCCCTTGCCACATTATCTGCCTCTACTATAATAAAGTCTTAGAGGCTGATTCATTAATAGCGCCAGGTAGCGACAGATGAGCGACAGTAGCGTTATTTTCACAGCGCACGCTAGTATTCACTGTGCTTGGCCATTGTTCGGCTGTTGACAGCAACCCCGTCGGTGTGCGGTAATGTTGAATACGGGGTTAGGAGTCGCTGTTTGACAGGTTCCGCGCTGTATGGGAGCTCATGACAGCGAATGGCTCCCAGCATATTCATTAACAAATCACGCTCAAAAAATTATCGCGCTGTGAAATGCTTGTTTAAACCCCAGAGCGCTGGCGGCGATGGGTTAAAAGTAGTTTTTTAACCCCCAAACAACCATATTTTTTGAAAAAAAAAAAAAAAAAAAAAACATGCCCTTGTGGGATAATCCCTTGTTTCCACCGGGAATCACTGATTTGCCTAGATTCCGTAGATGGAGGGAAGCGGGTATCCAAAGAACATTTGATTGCTATCAGGGAGCTGATATCGCTTCATTCCAGCAACTTAGAGACAAACATGATTTAATGTCGGAAGACCTTTTTGGATATCTCCAGATATCTCACTTTATCAGAGCTTTATTGAAAAACTCCCCTACAATTGACGATCTCACCTGTTTTGAGTCACGCTGTAGGAATAATCCAAGAGGCAGGGGAGCGATAACAGATATTTATCGGTCCTTGTGTCAAGGTTGGGATAATAGATCCCTGGCCTATAGGGAAAAATGGGAGGTAGATCTGCAAGAACAGAGACCTTTAGATGTCTGGGATACAATGTGGAGGGCATCATTTGGGAAGAAAGCCTCAGTGCAGGCTATTGAAGTTAATGTGAAGGTGATACTGAGGTGGTATATGGTTCCTGCTAGACTGATACATCTAGGTGGAGACGTGCAGGGCGATTGTTTTCGGGGGTGTAATTTGTCAGGGACACACTACCATATATGGTGGGAGTGTAAAATAGTTAGGGAGTTCTGGATAAAATTTTTTAACTCACTTAGCAAAATGTTTGGCAGGACTATTACTTTAAACCCTTGGATTGCGCTCCTCAACGACACATTTCCTGGCTGTTCGACTAAACAGAGACAATTGACCTATCATGTTTGCACATGTGCCAAGTCGGTTATAGCCAAAGCTTGGAAAACACCTGTGCTGAGTTTTGGAGACTTCAAGAATAGGGTCAACAGTACTATGGCTATGGAAAAACTAACGGCTATTCATGAAGATAAGTTGCTGGAATATTGTGAGATATGGGACCCCTGGATTAAGGAATTTCTTCCAACTACATTTGATAGAAACCTTTTGAGAGTTTGAGGGAGAGTTGGAACGACTCCTTATTATTATCCCGTTTCTAAGCCCTTTTCCCCATTCCCCACTTACTATTTCTCTCCCCTTCCATAGAGATTATCCTTCTTTTTTCTTCTTTTCATTTCCTTGCTCTCATTTCTATAACTCGTTTGGTTTTTTCCTGATTGAATATATACGAAAATTTGGTAATATTGAAATAATATAATACGTAGACCTGGAAGCTATTTTGTCGATATAGTTAATGATTGCATCTTTAAAACTGCTTTAATATGATTGTGCTAAACGTAACAATTATTCCATTTTCCCTATATGGGGTTTGAGATAGTTTAATATACATTCTCAAGCCAATTTTTCTTTTTTTTGACAATGTTACCATCTTCAATGTTATTGATATCTGTAACCAATTATGATATCAGGTTTATAGTTATCTTTTGCCAAAGTGCAAAAGTTTTCTTGTATCATATTATACAAATAAAAATATTGAAAAGAAAAAAAAAAACATGTTTTTCTAAACATTTTGTAATATGAATACATTAATATCAGACCTGTAATATCGATTCTGCACAAATTTTTTTTTTTTACCTTAAAAAAAATATCTAACATTGCAGAAGTGGTCACAGAAGTTTTGACATTAAAAAAAAAAAAAAAAACATTAATAGCAATTAATTAAGAATATTTAGAGATTGCTCCATTGAAATGCAATGGAGAGCGCCAGGTAGCGAGAGGTCATACCTGTCGCTGTTCAAGGTCGCTCGCTGGCGCTGTGGGGTGAGGCTGGAATAATGATGAATGATTCGCTATCTGGCGCTCTGTCAGTCGCTAAGCAGGATCGGCTTGATAAATGTGTGATTGCGGAGGGGAGCCGGCGTTCTCGTGGCGGTGACCGTCATTACCGTTCGCTCACCATTAGCTACCTGGCGCTATCCCTTGTTAAATAAGGGCCTTAGTACTACTGATTTTAGAGTGATCACATCTGTCTCTGTGCATGATCTTGATACTTAAATGCTATAGCCACATATAATTAACCTGTGGCCCCCAGAGACATCTGATGTGGCCCCTGACCCGCAGTGGAGAAAGTGGGAGGGGTAAAAAGAACAGACATCCAAAGGTAGTTAAATAAGGACACACTAAGGATAGAAGGTTGCAGGGAGAGTAAAATAGGGCACATTGGGAAATAGAGGTGGCAGCAGTGGCTTCGATGTACACGATCATCCGTGGGTCAATAACAAGATAACAGATTTTTTTTCTGTATTAATTGTATGCTTAGCATAGGTAAGAATTTGTATTGGAAACAAGCTTAAGATTTGGGACTGGGGAGGGTTATAAATATTGTTACATATGAATGTGGTAATGGGGTGGATGGACATTTGTGTGTGAAAAATCACTCTAATGGAGTTTCTGGAGACAGAGGGTATCCTGATTGTTGTAGAAAATCTTCATTATGCTATTCAAAATAAAATTGATCACCCTCTGCCTAAGATATGGAGTGCACTTGTTGACCACCCATGAAACACATTGGAGGGTGCTTATTGGGGATGTCACTTGAGGGCGCTTTCCATGACAAAGAGGATGTGATCCCCGAAACGTGGGAGGACCTCCCCCCCTTGTATTTTCTCACACCTTTTGGGTAACATATTACTTGCTTATCTTATGCATATTTAGAAAGAATTGTATGTTTGATGCATTGTAATATAGGGCTATTAGCCCATGTGATTGGTTTCTCATTAGAGCACCATGACTATGTGACCCCCTTGGCTCAATTGCTTTGCTGAAGCTTCTTGCATAACATTAAAGTGGACCAACACCCAGGGGTGATCGGCCCGGGAATCTATAAGATTCCCGGGCCGATCACCTCCCTCACCGCGGGACCTCCGAGATCGGGATGTCCCGCGGTGAGGGACCCCCCCCAAAAGCCCCAAAAAACTCACCTGATCGGCAGCGGCAGCCTCGGATGCCCCTCTAGGCGCGCGCGAGCCCACGCCGGCCGTTTGTGAATGGCCGGCACGGGCGTGCGCACTGTCAAAGGGGCGCACGGGAGGCGGCGGCGGACGCCCTGTCTTGTCCGCAGCTGTCACCCACTTGTCCGTGGCTACGTGGGAGCATGGTGAGGTGATTTTTGGGGGGTTTCTGGGGGGTTTTACACAGCGGGGCACCCCTAATCAGGGTGCCCCCCTGAAGTGGACCAAAACCCAGGATAGTCAAAATCCTGGGTGTTGGTCCACTTTAAGGCTTTTACTAAAGACAGCGGGGTCACTCAATGATGCCGTTTTGAGGAACTATCAGGCCCAGCATGCACTATATATATATATATATATATATATATATATATATATATATTAGGGTCTAATAGACTGATGATTTAGGGTTGTGTGCATTTGATACTATACTGACTTGCTGTATTAATGATTACACTCCTTTACTGCAGGGCTACACAGCCCACGCTGGGTGTTTCTAAGCTAGCACTGTGGACATATTTTTCTCTAAATTTTGCTACATTTGCAGTTACAGTGTGCGCTTGTAACGTGGACCACAAAATTGTGAGGTGAGCTTGGATAAGCTCTGGGAGAGGCACCTTTTGTGATTATAGGGCATTGTGCAGATCTCTTTGTTTACGCTTGTAACGCAAAGGATGATTCACTACTAACGCCAGGTATTGCCAGATGAGCGTCTGTATAGCGGCGCTTAGAGCGACTGCCAGTGGACGCTGTAAGAGCGACTGCCAGTGGACGCTGTACCCTCTTACATACCCCAGAGTGTCCTGGTCGCTGTAGTTTACTGGCTAGCATTGATGAATATGATGTGTGTTGGGCGCTGTAACAACAGTATGATGCTGCAGCGAGCGAGAGGTAGCGCCAGCTCAGTGTGTCCGGCACTCAGTGCTCCACACCATATTTAACAAAACACTAGACACACATAGCGTCAGTGCTCTAAAGCTGGGTGCTGTAGCATAGAGCGCCAGACACTGTGTGATTAAAGTCTGCTTTTAAACACATATCTACCAGTAACAAAGCGAAAACACATGGAATGACATTGTTTTAACACTGTGACAATAACACTTTAGTGCTAGACCTGTAATGACAATTCTGCATAAAAATATATAAAAAGTGTTTGTTTGCAGCCAGGAGACGTCACACAATGATTGGAGCAAAATGTATGTGTTGAAATGTATGGGAGAGCGCTACAGAGCGACAGGTACTACATGGCGCTCCTGAGCCTAGAGTGCCAGCGCTATACGCTGAGCCGCCTGGATTAATGCATGGCGCTGTTAGAGGCGCTCACCAGATTCGCTTTCTTAAATGTGGTTTTGCGTACAGCGCCCCACATTCACCAGCCGCTACGAAGCACTACCTGGCGCTATCCATTCTTAACCCCCATAGAGAGGACTGCAAGCCCAGGACCTGTTTTCTGTGCACATATTTATGTATCTCTTTCTGGTGATTGCATTGATGAGATTGTACTATATTACTGTAAATTATCTGATGTGATGTATTAATTCTGCCTGTATGAAAATATTATGAACTTAAACAGCGGGGAGGCCGATTCATTAATAGCGCCAGGTAGCGACAGATGAGCGACTGTAGCGTGATTTTTTCAGCGCCAGCCAGTATTCGCTGTGCTTGGCCGGCATTAGCTTGATGACAGCGACTCAGTCGGTGTGCGGTAATGTTGAATACGGGCTGGGGGGTCGCTGTTTCACAGGTCCAGCGTTGTATGTGAGCGCCTGACAACGAATGGCCAGAGCGAATGGCTAGCTTCATATTCATTAACAAATCACGCTCCGAATGTGCTGTCGCTGTCCATTCCTTGTTTAAACCCCAGAGCGCTGGCGGCGATGGGTATTAACTAGTTTTTAACCCCTAAACAACCATATTTTTTGAATGTAACATTATACATGTTTTTAGAATCATTTTGTAATATGAATACATGAATCTCAGACCTGTTAGATCAATTCTGCACAAATTTTTTTTTCAATTTTTTTTTACTTAAAAATAAATCCTAACATTGCAGAAGTGGTCTCCGAATTTTTGACATTAAAAAATAAAATAAAAAAATAATACCAATTAATTATGATTAATTATAGATTGCTCCATTGAAATGCATTGGACATCGCCAGGGAGCGACAGCTCATACCTGGCGCTGTGAGGGAATTTGCAGCGGCGCTGTTCGGTCCAGGCGGCTTCATGATGAATGCCGCGCTAGCCGTCGCTCTCGCCGGCGCTAGCCTCATTTTGCTTGATAAATGCGTCATTGTGAGTGCCGCCGGGCGTACTTGAGCCGGTAGTCGCCGTTAGCTGCCGCTACCTGGCGCTCGTCAGACACTACCTGGCGCTAGCCCTTGATAAATAAGGGCCTAAGTAAATAATTAATTTTTATATGCATATTTGGTGTGTGCTTAATACTTGATACTTTGGTATACATTGATGGTGAATTTAGAATCACCATTTAGTGCTGCACCCATCAAAAAAAAGCATGCATACTTGTGATAGGATTAGAGAGACTAACAGAGGCGTGCTACTTCCTTCTAATTATGGATGTCACTTCATCCAGCATTTTCTAAAATGCAGAGCATAGATGTAAAAGGGCTCATTCTATTATTTTCCCACTTGTGTTACATTGTAGTATTACTACTCCAATGGGACACAAGCAGGAAGGTGTGAAAGAGATCAGCAAAAAAATTCAACTCGTTCAAATGATTGAGGGTTGACTTATCCTTTAAGCACAAACAAGTCCAATTACATCGCCAGCGGTGTCGGAGAAGCACCATCCCACCAATGCGAGCCTGTTAATGGTCTATCATGTAGAACAGATGATCTGTACGGTTGTTACTTATTAAATGTGGCTGGTGTAAAATAAACCTGTCACAAAGCATAGTTCCCAACGCAGCTCACCGCAGCCTCGGATGCTCCAGACGGAATGCTGTATTGCATCAGTCGCTGCTTTTCCTTTCCCCCGTTTTACACATATACAATCATTAAAAATTCACAGCTGGGATTTTTACAGCAGTTTTGTGCCGAATGCCCAGAGGAGGCCAGGAATGATGAGTCCGTAAATTGTAAGTAGACTCTTAAGAATAATAGATGTATTTAATCATTAGAATCACTTAAGGTGCAGAGCTCTGGCTGCTTTTCTAAGAGAGACAAAAAAGGAACACAAAAAAATTGAAAAAAATATGGCTGTTCTGAAATGTAGAAAACATGTAAAGTACAGGATGACTTGCCCCTATAAATCTGTCATGGGGCACTTAGAAGGGCCATTCCAGGCAAGGAGAGGTAGGGTGAGTAGTTAACAGACTAATCTCACAATTTTTAAGACACTCCAATCTTACCCTACTGGCAGGGAATATGGGGATTACTGGAAACCTGAGATTTGCAGAAGTACACGGGGAGGCCGATTCATTAATAGCGGCAGGTAGCGACAGTTGAGCGACTGTAGCAGTATTTTCACAGCGCCCGCTAGTAGCCGCTGTGCTTGGCCATTGTTCGGTTGTTGACAGCGACTCAGTCGGTGTGCAGTAATGTTGAATATTGGGTGAGGAGTCGCTATTTGACAGGTTCTGCGCTGTATGGGAGCGCATGATAGCGACTGGCCATAGCGACCGGCTCCCACCATATTCATTAACAAATCACGCTCAAAAAATTCTCGCGCTGTGAAATGCATGCTTAAACCCCAGAGCGCTGGTGGCGATGGGTTAAAAGTTGTTTTTTAACCCCCAAACAACCATATTTTTGGAAACCAAAAAAAAATAAGTTTTTTAAATAATTTTGTAATATGAATACATTAATATCAGACCTGTAATATCAATTCTGCACAATTTTTTTTTTTTTCCTTAAAAAATATCTAACATGGCAGAAGTGGTCACAGAATTTTTCACATTAAAAAAAAAAAAAAAAAAAAAACATTAATAACAATTAATTATGAATATTTAAAGATTGTCCCATTGAAATGCATTGGAGAGCGCCAGGTAGCGAGAGGTCATACCTGTCGCTGTTCAAGGTCGGACGCTGGCGCTGTGGGCTGAGGCTGGAATAATGATGAATGAGTGGCTATCTGGCGCTATCTCAGTCGTTAATCAGGATTGGCTTGATAAATGTGTGATTGTGGTGGGGAGCCGGCGTTCTCGTGGCGGTGCCCGTCATTACCGGTCGCTCACCAGTCGCTACCTGTCGCTATTCCTTCATAAATAAGGATATATATATATATATATATATATATAGCAGTACTATGTTAGCCAGGACCTTGGAGGAAAGATATTTAGGAATACTGATTACTGAAAGCTGCAAGATGAGTGGACAGTGTAGCCAGGCAGTGGGAAAAGCAAGCAGGATGCTCGGCTGCATAGCTCGAGGCATCACCAGTAGGAAGAGGGAGGTTGTGATGCCGCTGTATAGAGCCCTGGTGAGGCCACAGCTAGAATACTGTGTGCAGTTCTGGAGACCTTACCTGCAAAAAGACATTATTCAAATAGAACGGGTCCAAAGGTAGGCAACAAAAATCATAGAAGGTCTTAAATGTAAAACTTATCAGGAAAGACTTAAAGAACTTAATCTGTACAGTCTGGGGGAAAGAACGGAGGGAGGGGACATGACTGAGACCTTAAAATATGTGAAAGGATTGAATAAGGTTCAGGAGGGAAGTGTTTTTAAGAAGAAACTTAATGATAGAAAAAGGGGGCACAACCTGAAGCTAGTCGGGGGGAAGATCAGGAGCAATGTTAGAAAATATTATTTTACAGAAAGAGTAGTAGATGCTTGGAACAAATTTCCAGCAGACGTAGCTGAAAAATAGAAGCTGACCTCCAGTTCTTAACACCTGTAGGCCCACTGCAACCCCCTAGGCACCCTGAATTGTAATGCCCCCAGCTGGAGGTTGACTAAAAAGTCCAGAGATCAGGACTACTCATGCAAACTGCTCCCTGGGCCATTCACATGTCACGAAATAAACATGTCAATGGCCAATGGGTTCTAGGTAGGTATGTGCTTACCAGTGCCACGTTCATTGTATGACTCCTAAACATGTGACAGGTAATTGGTTTTACCAAGTGAGCTTGCACATTTTGCATGACTGGTTGCCATTTGCTGCCATACAAGTGAGTGAGAACGAGATGACTTGACTACCTCTTTTACAGATGGTTTTGTTGATGTAATGCCCTTAGCCTCATCAGAGCCTTTTAGGGAAATATTTTAAACCAGCTCTGAGCAATAGGACTTCAATCACACCACCTCTTTCACTTTTTCTGGTAGTTGCTGGGATAAGTCCCCAAGGTTTTCTGTAGGCTAAAACTCAGGAGTAAATGTCAGTAAAATGTAAACCATAAGGGGGACTTATCTGCATGTCTTGTATTTCATCAGGTATGCAGGGAGAGGGGCTGCCAGCTCAGACCCAAAAGCCCACAAAATCAGCCGCTCAACAGAAATGCCAATCTATTAGTAATTGCATCAATCAAAATCTTTATTTAATAATGACCAAAGCATACCTTAAAAACAATTAAAAACATGATTGCTGGGACTGGTGTGTTGCGGACTACTTTCAATATATAATGATGGTATGATATCTATTGAACACTAAATCAAATTCATAGTATATACAAGAAACAAAATACAATTATGCCCAGGAGTTTCTCCTAAGAGCTGTGCCAGTGGTATGTGCAAAGGGCACAAAAAGAAAAGTAAGTGCTAATAATTATATACAGCAATGAAAAGCCGTGTACGGCCGAATAGGAATCAGTGCAAGGAGGTAACCGTGAAGGCTAAAGTGCTAAGTGCAAAAAAAGTGCAAGGTGCTTGGAAAGAGAGAAACTCCAGGGCATATATAGTAAGGCTACTAACACAATAGCAGCTAATCAAGGCTCAATAAGAACAATATCCAAAAACAATCTACATTACCACATAGTCACATGATCAGGTCCTACTCCACCAACATGCCCAGCATACTAGCACCACTGACGCGTTGTGTGGCAACTGACTTCTGTCACTTCATCAGAGTATTTATTTCATCAGGAGTACACCCAGTAGTATCTACCGCTGGGGTGGGGGTAGTGGCCTCCTTTGTTCCCCCACGGTTGAGTGGTCTAAATAGCAGTGTGGTTTGTCTAATGGGATATCCTTCAGTGTAATTTGACATGGAGAGTAATATCTCACTGAGGCAAGATGATGTCTCCATGAGAGTAATGTACATTGCAGAGTCTCCAATTTAAAGCTGAGCAGTAGGACAAGTTAACCAATAATTCCTGATTGCTCGTCAGCAGCCTGGCCCAGGCCCAGCGCTAAGGGTGTGAAGATCATTACAAAGCCCCAGAGACATCGAAGGCAACGTCATATATTCCCACACCTTCAGAATGATGTGTATCCAGAGCAACTAGATCATAAAGGAACTTTTACTGTGTGATTGTGGGGCCTTCCATCTGCAAAGAACATGGCTAGACAGGTGTGGCCCACTCATGGGCAGGGCTTGCTATGGCAACCATCAACAGCAGCTTCTGAAACGCCTATCTCACTTCGCACTGATACCATTAGCAGCCATAAATCACAAAAATAATTAAAGTGTATAAAACCATTAAAAAAGGGGAATAACTTTTTAAAACCCTTTTCCAGCAATGTCTGCCATAAATGTAGTTTTCTTAGAAGCTGCTGTTGTAGGAACATATTGTCTAGCATACAGCACCATTTTTAAAAGACATCAGTTTGGCTGTAATCAGGTTACACCCACTTCTTCCTCCCTCTTTAAAATGGGGCAAGTCTAACATCAGCCCCGTGTATTCATGAGAATGATCCAATAATAAACACAGAAACAAAGTCTAACTGTTCACTAATACAGATAGTGATCCCACGGTGCTTGCATCGTCACACACAATCGTTGTGCCCTCCACCACAAGTGAACTCTTACCAGAGCCTAGTAGATTAGATGCCAACTTAACACTAATCAATCTAAAACAACGTGTTCAAATCCATCACAGAAGCTTATCCAGATAGATAAAAAAGGCTTTGATTACTCCCACAGGATTTAGCATGTAGGTAGAACAAGACAATAGTGCAGTACTGCTAAACAACTATCGCACATTTAAAAAGAAACCAATAAAACACTCACAAAAATCAAGTATAAAAACACTTATCCAATCAGGTTGCTATTAGCCAACTCTCACTGCTCCAGACTGCCATGGAAATTCCAGACCAGGCCCTCCTCTCATCTGAGATGGGAAGGGTGCTGTCCGCCGGCTACCAATGCGTCGCCTCCTGAGACTTTAGCTAGGTCTATTCATGAGAATGGTTGGCCATATTCATTCAGTCAAGCAGACTATGGAAATAATTCAGCGACTTTGCTGGTGGCGCTTTCCCACAATCCCTAGCCTCCCCTAAACAGGCCATCGATGGACGTATCTGAGTGACAGCTCTAATTCACAAGCCGGAATTTCATTACAGATTCATTCTTCTCCATTTGATTACTTTATTTATTTAGGTATTTATTTTGGAGTGTCTAAAATGGAAGTGCTCAGTAGAGCAGCTTTTCATAAAGATGACAGTCAGAAATTGGATGAATCATTAAATAAGAGCTAGGCAGGAGATAATAAATCAGTTTTAGAAGGAAGTCCTGAAATACCTGGTTTGCTTCTTTCAAATGCAGTTTACATGAATGTCACAGCTAAACCAGGCCTGGGCAGATGCACGCAGTCTTAATTAAAGGAAAGTGAAATTTACTGGACCATGAGCATGTTAATTGCTGGTAGACTTGCCATGATATACATTGCTGGTGAACTTGCCATGATATACATTGCTGGTAACCTTGTCATGTTACACATTGCTGGTGAACTTGCCATGATATACATTGCTGGTAAACTTGCCATGATATACATTGCTGGTGAACTTGTCATGATATACATTGCTGGTAACCTTGTCATGATATACATTGCTGGTAACCTTGCCATGATATACATTTCTGGTGAACTTGCCATGTTACACATTGCTGGTAAACTTGTCATGATATACATTGCTGGTGAACTTGCCATGATATACATTGCTGGTAACCCTGTCATGTTACACATTTCTGGTGAACTTGCCATGTTACACATTGCTGGTAAACTTGTCATGATATACATTGCTGGTAACCCTGTCATGTTACACATTGCTGGTGAACTTGCCATGATATACATTGCTGGTAACCTTGTCATGATATACATTGCTGGTGAACTTGCCATGATATACATTGCTGGTAAACTTGCCATGATATACATTGCTGGTAAACTTGCCATGATATACATTGCTGGTAAACTTGCCATGATATACATTGCTGGTAACCTTGTCATGATATACATTGCTGGTGAACTTGCCATGATATACATTGCTGGTAAACTTGTCATGATATACATTGCTGGTAAACTTGCCATGATATACATTGCTGGTGAACTTGCCATGATATACATTGCTGGTAAACTTGCCATGATATACATTGCTGGTAACCTTGTCATGATATACATTGCTAGTGAACTTGCCATGATATACATTGCCGGTAACCTTGTCATGATATACATTGCTGGTGAACTTGCCATGATATACATTGCTGGTAAACTTGCCATGTTACACATTTCTGGTGAACTTGCCATGTTACACATTGCTGGTAAACTTGCCATGATATACATTGCCGGTAACCTTGTCATGTTACACATTGCTGGTGAACTTGCCATGATATACATTGCTGGTAAACTTGCCATGATATACATTGCTGGTAACCTTGTCATGTTACACATTTCTGGTGAACTTGCCATGTTACACATTGCTGGTAAACTTGCCATGATATACATTGCTGGTAAACTTGCCATGATATACATTGCCGGTAACCTTGTCATGATATACATTGCTGGTGAACTTGCCATGATATACATTGCCGGTAACCTTGTCATGTTACACATTGCTGGTGAACTTGCCATGATATACATTGCTGGTAAACTTGTCATGATATACATTGCTGGTAAACTTGCCATGATATACATTGCCGGTAACCTTGTCATGATATACATTGCTGGTAACCTTGCCATGATATACATTGCTGGTAAACTTGCCATGATATACATTGCTAGTGAACTTGCCATGATATACATTGCTGGTGAACTTGCCATGATATACATTGCTAGTGAACTTGCCATGATATACATTGCTGGTAACCTTGTCATGATATACATTGCTGGTGAACTTGCCATGTTACACATTGCTGGTAAACTTGCCATGATATACATTGCTAGTGAACTTGCCATGATATACATTGCTGGTAACCTTGTCATGATATACATTGCTGGTAAACTTGCCATGATATACATTTCTGGTGAACTTGCCATGTTACACATTGCTGGTAAACTTGCCATGATATACATTGCTAGTGAACTTGCCATGATATACATTGCCGGTAACCTTGTCATGTTACACATTTCTGGTGAACTTGCCATGTTACACATTGCTGGTAACCTTGTCATGTTACACATTGCTGGTGAACTTGCCATGATATACATTGCTGGTAACCTTGTCATGTTACACATTTCTGGTGAACTTGCCATGATATACATTGCTGGTAAACTTGCCATGATATACATTGCTGGTAACCTTGTCATGATATACATTGCTGGTGAACTTGCCATGATATACATTGCTGGTAACCTTGTCATGATATACATTGCTGGTGAACTTGCCATGATATACATTGCTGGTAAACTTGCCATGATATACATTGCTGGTAACCTTGTCATGATATACATTGCTGGTAACCTTGTCATGATATACATTGCTGGTGAACTTGCCATGATATACATTGCTGGTAACCTTGTCATGATATACATTGCTGGTGAACTTGCCATGATATACATTGCTGGTAAACTTGCCATGATATACATTGCTGGTGAACTTGCCATGATATACATTGCTAGTGAACTTGCCATGATATACATTGCTGGTAAACTTGCCATGATATACATTGCTGGTGAACTTGCCATGATATACATTGCTGGTGAACTTGCCATGATATACATTGCTGGTAAACTTGCCATGATATACATTGCTGGTGAACTTGCCATGATATACATTGCTGGTAAACTTGCCATGATATACATTGCTGGTGAACTTGCCATGATATACATTGCTAGTGAACTTGCCATGATATACATTGCTGGTAACCTTGCCATGATATACATTGCTGGTGAACTTGCCATGATATACATTGCTAGTGAACTTGCCATGATATACATTGCCGGTAACCTTGTCATGATATACATTGCTGGTAACCTTGCCATGATATACATTGCTAGTGAACTTGCCATGATATACATTGCTGGTAACCTTGTCATGATATACATTGCTGGTAAACTTGCCATGATATACATTGCTGGTGAACTTGCCATGATATACATTGCTAGTGAACTTGCCATGATATATATTGCTGGTAAACTTGCCATGATATACATTGCTGGTAACCTTGCCATGATATACATTGCTAGTGAACTTGCCATGATATACATTGCTGGTAACCTTGTCATGATATACATTGCTGGTAAACTTGCCATGATATACATTGCTGGTGAACTTGCCATGATATACATTGCTGGTAACCTTGTCATGATATACATTGCTGGTAAACTTGCCATGATATACATTGCTGGTAAACTTGCCATGATATACATTGCCGGTAACCTTGTCATGTTACACATTGCTGGTGAACTTGCCATGATATACATTGCTGGTAACCTTGTCATGATATACATTGCTAGTGAACTTGCCATGATATACATTGCTGGTAACCTTGTCATGATATACATTGCTGGTAAACTTGCCATGATATACATTGCTAGTGATCTTGCCATGATATATATTGCTGGTAAACTTGCCATGATATACATTGCTGGTAACCTTGCATAGCATCACCACCACCAAAAGCCATTTGCTTAGGCTCACATTATGGCAATGATAGCAGATGTCAGAAGGCCTAAGGTGTCTAGTAGTAAATGAAGATCAATGCTTAATCATATGAAGGGTGGTCTAAAAAGGCGATATTCTTTGTCTCAGTCTCTGACTAACTGTGATTCTCCATTAGGCCCAACAAGGGCTAATTGGCACCGTGTGCAAGATTTCAGAAAGGAGCAAGAGAGGAAACATGGAAAAGGATGAGAAATAGAACAAGAAAAACAGAGGAAAAGCAAAAAAAAAAAAAAGACTGAAGGTAGACAAGAGAGAAATAAGAGAAAATGAGAAAAACAGATTGAGAAAAGGAAAAAGGAATGTAATACGAAGAGCATGTGAAAAATGGGAAGATAGGGGGGGGGGGTGGAAAATAGAAAGGGCCAGAAAAAATGAGAGACAAGATAAAAAGGATAGGATGACATAGAAAGTGTGAGAGAGAAGGAGATTGAAGGAATGTGACAAGAGAAAGATGAAGAGAATGTGCAAATGAAAGCAAGTTGGGAGGAATTTAGGAAAAAGAGAAAGAGAAAGGAGAGAGAATGAGGGAATGAGAGGTGATGGGGCAATGTAGAAGAAAGAGAGTGGAGGGAACTAAAGATAAAGCAAGAGTTTAATAGGGCTAAAAAAATAGGAAAACATTAGAAATGCAGAGAAAGGATGAAAGAAAGAGAAAGAGAGAGGAAGAGATAGGAAGAAGATGCTGAAGAGATAGGAGAAAGACAATAGAAAGATGTAGGTAATGTAGAAACAGCATGAAAAAGGGGTGTTAGGAGAGGAAAACTGAAGGATCATGAAATAAAAAAAAGATGAGAAGTATTTTGGAGAATAGAGGCCTGCTGGTCCAGTTGAGTCGAGAGCCCCTGGTGCCCCCTAACAAAGAGGTTGGGATGGCACTCTATGCGACCGCACAACTTACACTCCCCAAAGGCCGACCATTGGCCCAACCCAATTTACCAGGTGTCCTGTGTGCAGACCTGATGACAGCTGGCCTCAGGACCAGAAAATGATCAGAGTCAATGGAGAAGGTGTTGAGGGATGGAAGGTCATTGGCAGCAGCTCAGAAGGTGGCAAGTACCAGAGGACAATCAGCAGCAAGGGTGGTGGCAATGGAGAAAGTGGCAAGGACTAATGGACAATTGGAGGCAGTAGAGAAGGCAGTGAAGACTGGAGGACAATGTGAGGAAAAGGGACTTGAGACACCTCAAAAAGGCCCCATTGAGACTCTATTGCCCAAGGGCCCAAACCAACCTGAAGCCGACCTTGCATATGTTGACCCCAAAAATCCTCCTAATCTCTGCTCTATGTGTGCTATTAGGCAAGGGTATATCTACTAGCATACATGGCCCAGAGATTAGAAAGGTCAAAGGATCAAACTTCCCTGGGGTTCTAATATCCATCGACTTGTGCTGAGATAGGGATACCATCTTTGTCCCCCGACCCCCCCCCAAAAAAAAAATTTCTGACGTACCTACCTGCCCAGGAAGTTTTTAGTAGATCTTTTCATTGCAACAATTGCTTTGCTGCTGTGTTATTCTTCTACCTCTTTCCAAATGATAGGGGAAGGCTGCAAAAGAAGGCAGCGGAAAAAAATCTATGATGCCCCCTCCCTTTAGTGCAGATCCTGTATGAGATGAGAGTGAGCTCTGTCTCAAGAAAAACTATTTTTTGTCTCTGACCACGCTCCTCTATCTGTTAAATTATGGATAACAGTTCCTCCTTGCTGGACCACTCGGCGTAGGAACAATTTTCCCCAGTTGCCACTGGACCTCTGAATAGAGACAAGAAAGTTACCCTAGCTTGGTACAACTTTAATACTTAAGGAATAAAAATTATTTTCATTTTGGACTTTCCAAACATTGTTACTGATATTTATTAATATGTGTAAAAATATATTTACCTCCCTGTAAAACATACATAACCCCTCAAGTTTAATAAGGGCTAAAAAAAGAGGAAAACATTAGAAATGCAGAGAAAGAATGAAAAAAGATAAAACTTTTCTGAGGGACCAGCCTGCCCAGGAAGTTTTTAGTAGATCTTTTCATTAGAAAACATACATAACCCCTCAAATTATGTTCGTGCAGAAATAGTTTAAAAAAAAAAAGGTAATAATAAAGTCCACTCTTTTTAAATCCTGATTCAACTGCCAGATTGCAAAACATACATAACCCCTCAAATTATGTTCGTGCAGAAATCGTTTTAAAAAAAATAAGTAATAATAAAGTCTCTTTTTAAATCCTGATTTAACCGACAGATTGCAACCCCATATGACCACCAGCAACCAAGGGGTTTGCTATGGGGGACCACCTCATTTGCTGCTAGTGGTCGCTTGGACCATACGGTTTGTGTTACTGAGTAGGGGGTGACTAACTATCGCTGGGGGGCTTTCCCCACTGGTATGTGTTGCAGTGGCGTCCTTCATTTCAATGCCTCGTCACTGCAGTGCTCAGAGGACCGACAGTCATTTTTCACTATTGGTCCTCTTCCTCTTCTAAAGCTGGCTAGGGCAGTAGACCTTTAAGCCCCCAGCCCGCAATGGAGAAGCAGAAGACATACTGGGGATATCAGGGATGAACTGCCACATGGGCACGATGGTTGAAAGTTTAGCATTTTTTCATTTTTCAGAGTTTTTATTCAATTCCTACTGGTAGCCAATATCTTTGTGTATACTTTGTTCTAAATCTTTGTTATGTTTATGCCATATGTATTACACTGGCACTTTTGTTTGAAAACAATATGGTATTTCTTATTTTTTTTTCCAGTTGGTTTCTATTACTACACGTACTTTGTGTGCTTATGTTTGTTTCGTGTAGGAGCCAGAGAGTTGATTTAAAAGGTTAATGGGTTCTTTCTGTACTCAGTAATTTGTTTCTTCTTCACCAGGTGACCTTTGGTGGGACCTTCATTGGCATTGGGCGCAAAACTCCAGACTGCCAAGGAAACACAAAGTACTTCCGCTGCAAATTCTGCAATTTCACGTACATGGGGAACTCGTCGACGGAGCTGGAGCAGCACTTTCTAAAGACGCATCCTAACAAAATGAAAATGTCCTCAGATTCTGGTAAACCTTCAGAGAAAACTGCCAATAAATCCAGCCCCAACTCACGTTCTTGTGAGACTGGAGATGTGGGAAAGTGGCAAGACAAAATCACTGTTAAAGCAGCAGATGATGTGCCAGTTGGATATTCAGTACCAGTTAAGCCAGTAGATTCTTCCAGGCACAATGGTAATGATGACACCAACTACTACTGGTGCAAGTTCTGTAGTTTCAGCTGTGAATCCTCCAGCAGTGCCAAACTCTTAGACCATCACAGCAAACAGCATGGGGAAGGGATGTCAGAGAGCCCTAATTCGGATCCCAATGACAAGATCTTCAGGAGATCAGTCATTAATCAAAATGAAATTGCCAAAAATTCTGACGAACAGCTCTCTGCAAAAGTAGACAAAGGATTGGCCAAAAAGAAAGACCCCTCCTTTAAACCAGCTGAGGATCTAATAATCACCAGCTACAATTGTCAATTTTGTGACTTTAGGTACTCTAAAAGCCATAGTCCAGAGGTAATTTTGGTGGGGCCTCTCCTACGCCATTACCAACAGCACCACAATATTCACAAGTGTACTATTAAACATTGTCCATTTTGTCCCAGAGGTCTCTGCAGCCCTGAAAAGCACCATGGAGAGATTTCTTACCCCTTTGCTTGCAAAAAAAGTAATTGTTCTCACTGTGCTCTCTTGCTATTGCACTTGTCTGCTGGAGTGACAGGTAGCCCAAGAGTTAAACACCAGTGTGATCAATGCCCATTCTCCTCTCCTGATGTAGATGTGCTCCTGCTTCACTATGAGAATGCCCATGAAGGCCAGGCATCTGAAGTCAAGCAGGAACTGAATCACCAGCAAGCCACTGATGGGCAGATGACCATCAAAGAAAGCAAAGAACACTCATGCACCAAATGTGACTTTACCACCCTGGGAGAAGAAGACCTCTCCCGACACTACAGGTAATGTTTACATTACATATTACTTTTTGTATGCACTGTCCCTACTGAGTTACTTTGACTATTCTTGTGATAACCAGAACAGCAACATTTTATTTCCAGTAAAACTGTATATGGGACGGTGGCTGTGCTCCAATTGGTCGTGTATCACTTGGGCATTAATGCAAAAACCCTAAGCTGTTACCAAGACCATATTTGACCACCAAATCATATATCCTTTGGGTGGACCCTGCCTCTCTTGTAAGAATAAAAGCTGTCCCATTAATGTAGAACATTGGAAGCAGACTTTTATAAACTTTAACTTAAAACCAAAATGCACAAAATGCATACACTCTAAATATTTGTTCATCAAAAGTGAGTAGATGCCTTTATGTCATAAATTCATGGGTGAGGCTGCCAAAATTTCAGTTTGAGCAGAAAACCTTTTAGCTCCCTTCCATTCCCGGCGGTCCTTGCAACTTACAGTTCCAGGTTGTATGCTCAGACCCATTGCCACAGCTTTTTACATTAAGGACTTACCAGGCAACTCATTGTTGCCTAAGACCTTTTTTTGAGAACCTGCATTGAATCTTTATTTTTTATTTTGATGTCATGGACATTGCAGTTACTAACAGGAGAGGATGGGGCTTCTGCTTTGTAAAGGGCTGTTGGACATAGACTCATAACTAGTAATGGGTTTTGGATCTGAGCTGAAGGTCAAATCAACCAGCATGCGACCCGCCATTACCAGCAGGTGTCAGGATGGCCACCACAACACGTAAACTGCAAAAGGGGTCCCTTGCCACCACAGCAAGTAACTGCTATAGGGGTCCCTTGCCACCACAACACGTAAACTGCAAAAGGGGTCCCTTGCCACCACAACACGTAAACTGCAATAGGGTTCCCTTGCCACCACAACAAGTAACTGCTATAGGGTTCCCTTGCCACCACAACATGAAACTGCTATAGGGGTCCTTGCCACCACAACGCATAAACTGCAATAGGGTTCCCTTGCCACCACAACAAGTAACTGCTATAGGGGTTCCTTGTCACCACAACATGAAACGGCAATAGGAGTACTTGCCACCACAACATGAAACTGCTATAGGGGTCCTTGCCACCACAACGCATAAACTGCAGTAGGGATCCCTTGCCAGCACAACATGTAACTGGTATAGGAGTTACTTGCCACCATAACATGAAACTGCTAAAGAGTTCCTATGCCATCCACAACAGGTAAACAGCTATAGGGGTCCCTTGCCACCACAACATGAAACTGCTATAGGGGTCCCTTGCCACCACAACATGTAAACTGCTATAGGGGCCCCTTTGCAGTCCATAAGCTGTTAAAAAATACATAAAAAACAAAAAGGAACTCACTTCCCTGCATCTCCTTCCACTTGTCCCCTGCCAGGTGATGTCCTCTCCTTAGGTCTGCTGTATCAGGGGGCAACCTCCTGAACCAAGAGGGGGCACACTGGTGTTGTGATGACTGGGAGCAGCTATTGGAGCAGTCCTACCGGCATCTGTAGTCAACAGGTACACAGGTCCCCCCTCCTCCTTCCTTGGCATCCCACCCAGCTAATGCCGAGGAACTAGGCAGGGAATGTTTTATACAACAGAGGAGAAGAAGAATCCCCAGCATGTGACTAAGGACATCAATGGAGGGGAAGAGATATTGAGGAGATTTTCCATGGAATCTCCTTCCTTATCACTCCTCTCCAGTAATGTCAATAGAGGTGAGTTCTTTTTTGTTTCTTGCTTTTATTTCTGGAGCTATTGCATCCGGCATTTGGGAGTATCCAATGCCTGATACAGGGAACTACCTAGCCAAAGGGCTTCCGAACAGGAACAGAATTTTCCCCACTCCAGCTCATTACTACTCATAACATATAGACTCATAGGCCTCGATTCAATAAAGGTAGAAAAAAAATTCTCATTGTAGTAAAAAATTCTATTAATGAGAAAAACGCCTGAGAATGTCACTGTTACTGAATGACTACATAAAAAGACAATGAAAGTCAACGGCAGCTTTTACTACAGTGTAGAAAGGAGTAAACAGTTATCTACTTCTTAGGAGTAAAAACGTGCCATTGACTTTCATTGTTTTCTTAGCTGGTGATTCAGCAACTGTGACATTCTCGGACTTTTTTCTCATGAATTGAATCTTTTACTACCATGAGAATTTTTTTCTACCTTTGTTGAATCGAGGCCATAGGGTCAAAACTACAACTGCTGCAACCCTGGGATCTCTTGAATCCGAGCAGCAACACTGTTTGAATACACATTTTTGATATATACATTTCCTTGAGGGTAAAGGGAGCACAGAGAGATTGAAAAAGTGTCATGTGAAAGCAGAAAATGGTAGACTGTGTACAAGAGCCAAAATCGAAGGATGACAATGAGGAAAGGGTTAACTTGAACATCATAATGTGTCCTGGAGCTATTCTAGCAACCTTATTGACACCAATACTGATACCTGATACCAGGCGTGTCACTTGACGAAGTTAGAACTAAAATGCAGCAGCTTTTATGTCACAGACAAAAGGTATTTATCTTACAATTGCCTCCATTTTGTATAATTATATGAATTATAATTATTCTAATCAGTTGCTACAACGTCACCTTTAGAAACTACATATGTATGTATGCTTATTTATTATTTTATAAATTTAGAATATTTGGTAATCTAATCATCCGGGTAAACGATCATGATTAAACTATTTTAAATGGTCGATTTGCAGAAAATAATCTGCATATGGTATTTTTTATGTAGGCTGTAAATCGTTATCTGACATAAGTTTTTCCTGCACTAAGTACTTGTACTTTTTTTTTCTTTTGAACGCTGACTTATTACATATTCTTGATGGTTTCATTTTGAATAGCTGTTTATGCTTTGCCCCAGAAAGAATAATAAATATACACTACAGAAATGTACAGGAACTGTTTTAACAAAGCTTCAAGCTAAATAAAGTGTGATATTCAGATCAGGCTTTAAAGTGGACCAACACCCAGGGGGGATCGGCCCGGAAATCTAAAAGATTCCCGGACCGATCACATCCCTCCCCGCGGGGCATCCGAAATCGGGATGTCCCGCGGGGAGGAACCCCCCAGGAGGCCCACAAACCTTACCTCAGCCCCGTTCCATCGGCGCATGCGTGAGCCGCGGCCGCGTCTCGCGCTTCCCTCTAGCAGGGCGCGCACCCGCGCCGGCCGTTTGTGAATGGCCGGCGCAGGCGCGCTCCCTGTTAGAGGGAAGCGCGAGACGCGGCCTCCAGCGCTCAGAGCCAGCTGAGCTGGTATACGCGTCCAGGCGGCCTTGGACGCGCATACCACAGCGGCTCTGAGCGCTGTGATTGGCTGGCGCGGTCACATGGGAGCGGGGAGAGGTGAGTTTTTTTGGGCTTTCTGGGGGGTTTCAGACAGTGGGGCACCCCCGATCGGGGTGCCCCACCGAAGTGGACCAAATCCCAGGATAGTCAAAATCCTGGGTGTTGGTCCACTTTAAAGAGGGACAAAACCCTGTATTTTTTATTATCCCAAACTTGGTTTCTCTTGCCTGGGGCATCCCGATTTAAAAACTCACCTTTCTCTTGTTCCCATAGTACATGCACAGCCTCTCAGCCACTCAGCGGCTTCAACTCCATTCAGATTTTTCTTTGTCACTCTAAGCTCAGAGCAACAAGAAGAATTGAATAAAGCATGCAACACTGGCTGCACCCCTTCTCCTCCTTGTCCCTGCGTCATCCTTTCAGAAATCCTTTCAGAAATATCTGGTGTGTGTATGCACCTAGGCTATACACAGCCCTAAAATGCTGCATGAGATCCCTGTCAAGGTGAATGTACCGGGTGATTCTCAGGGATACACACAGTGCGATGTCCCATAAAGAGGGAGACCACCGATTCTTATAGGCTCCAGGGAGCCATTTTAAAGTCCCTGTCTAGACTTTAAAATAAAAAAAAAAAACTATACTCACCTTTGTTCCCTGCAGCTCCTCTGTGCAGTGCTGCTCTGTTCTGGAGATTCAGCGATTCTGTCCCCTGCAGCAGAGGCATCCGACAGGCTGGCTTCACTAACACTCATACTCATTGCAATGAAGAATAGGGGCGGTGATGCGGGCCGCACCAAAATTGCCTTGGAAAGCCCCCTCTATTGCAATGAAAAAAGTAGGCATGAGGGCAGAAACAAGGCCCACAGCGCTAGGAGATGAAATCACTGGTAAGTATGATGCCAGTGCTGGATGGAGGAGGTGTGAGGGCACAACAGACACGCATAAAAGAGCTGCGGGGGATATAAGGTAAGTATTGATTTTTTTTTATTTTTTAGCTCAGACAATCCCTTTTAGCTTTAAGCAAGGACTAAAATCCTTGTAACGCAGCTCTGGAGTGTTAAAGATTCAAGGACCAGGTTAAGGCTTTCTGCCATCTGAAACCTCATGATTTTCCCCGTACTCAAATTTTTACTGGACAAACTTCTTACATTTTAAGAGGCTACAGTAGAGCATGTATATTTACCTACCTTCTGGCCAGTGGCGTAACTTAATGTGATGGGACCCTGGTACGAATATTAAATGGGGACCTGTCAAGGCTCAGAGAAATAATGACTGAAACAACAGAGGTAAATGCTGATTTCTTTCCCTAAACGATGCACAGATAGGATAGATAAGGTAGAAGAACAACATTGATGTGGCCACCTTGACTGCTTGGGCCCCGAAGCAGTCGCACCCCCTGTGAGAGAGAGTTCTGGAACTCTCTTACAGGTTTACCCAAGATTTCGGGAAACCACTGGCCAAAAGTTTGGGAGCCCTCGACAGGGTAGGTGACACAATCCCTACTTTTTCTAGTCACAGTTACAAGTATACTAAACCAGAGTCAGGACCCCAAAGTCACCCCAAAAATACCTCTATACAAATTGTGCTGCACACTAACGTAAAATCACTAAATATTTATTAGAAAAATACATCTACTAGATCCCACACTTACAGATATATACACAAACCAGAGGAGTAGCTAGGCTTTCTGGCACCCGGGGCAAAGATTCGAAATGGCACCCCCCCCACCTGTTCTCTGCCCCCCTTTTGGCGCTCCCCTGACCTGCTGCATCTGGCGCAAGTGTCCCCCCCTGCTCCCCCCTAGCTACGCTCCTCCACAAACACAATAGACAATTCTAAAAACAACAACAACAAAGGCACTGCTCGGTCCAGCCCCACCCTACAATAAATTGATTCAGCAACAATGAATGACAACAAAAGTAGAAAACTCCCCACCTACCCCTCTTACATATGAGATTAATTCAGTGATCGAGTCTCCCATAGGCCCACATCTGAAAAAAGGAAGTACATTAATAACGAGACCAGAGTCCCACACAAAACTGTTGATGCTAACTTATGATATTAAAGTTATAATGTGCATATAAACAAACTATTGCTTCAAACAATTAATTAGTAACCCAGAAGGGGACAACTGCCATCAATCCTCAGACCAGCATAAGCCAGTCACTAAAGAAATAACAAAAGCTGAGCTAAAGTAGCTAATGTGGCCAGTAACACGGAAGAGCCTGCACAGCGGGGAAGAAAAAATGTCATAAGGACATCACCCAGTCAAAGGGTCAAGGCAGGAAACATCCGACCAGGCACATGCCCGTGTGTGGCACCCACTTTTCTGGGACCAACTTGGTCCCTTCCTCAGGGTTCAAGTACCTAAGTACTTGAACCCTGAGTGCCTACAAATACAAGTATCTAACCCCTAATAGAAGTTCTCTTTTCTCTTCCCACAAATCTCCCCAGCCTTCATCTTTTACCCAAAAGTTCATCTTTGTCAAAGAGTATTAAGGCTTTGTTTGCCAGCAATGCCCTCACTTAAGTTTAAAGCATTCTTTCTCATGTATGTGTTGTTTTCTTATCTAAGTATAGATTGTAAGCCATAACTTCGGAAAGAAATGAGAAAATAATGGATTGAACTAAGTGGCTTTTGACATGAAAACTGATTTCCTAGGACTAGGGCTGTCATATTCATAAATTATTTCCTGGTAATTTAGAAATTTAAGAATCTTGAAGTAAGCAATAACTCTGCTTGATATATGCCTAACATCTGGACTTTAATTATGCCGTCACGAAAGCTGCAACCCCCCACCTCCCGAGTGTGCTTCTTAATCTAAAAGGCACCATTCCGTGCCTAACGACATCTCCTAGCATCCTCTGGTTTATATGTTTTTGAATGCCAAAGCTTTATTAAAATTAACTGAACACAGTGACTCATGTCACCCATGTCAAGGTTCAGAGACCAGGCCAAAGAAAAGTGGGGCTAAATTAGACCAGTTTTGCAGCAAACGTTAATCTAATTGGTTCCTTGGGAGCAGTTCTTCAATTTTGCTTCATATTTACTTGCACGATTGTTCATAAATCCTTCACACTTATTGGCCCTGTTTCGAGGATGTGGCTTGACCTCTCTATGGTTTGTGGAAAGCTGATCATCCATAACAAGTGTGGTCATTTTAAAGTTGCCTAAGTTGGACCTGTTGGTTTTAAACTGTTGAGCAGGTGCAATGTATACCTCCAAACTGTCATACCTACCAACTTTTCAGGGTGGGAAAGGAGGGACGATCATTAAATTAGGCCACGCCCCTCATTGAGGGATGGATAGGAGCTAGGTTATAACAGTTAAAACAATATAAACACTTTAAATGGGCAAATTCATAATTTATTGATGCGGAACTTCACGATAAACCTCAAAGGTGGGCAAAGGAGAACAACTAGGGGCAGGGGGACACAGACTCAAAAGAGGGACAGTCCCTCCAAGTCAGGCACACGGTATGCCCAACTATCCCTCTTTTGAGTCCATGTCCCTGTGTCTCTTGTTGTTCTCACTGTCCATCTTAGAGGTGTAACATGCAGATCAATAAATTATTCATTCTCCTATTCAAGGTGTTTCTGTTGTTGGAACTTTTGCACCCTATCTCCTATCCATCCCTCAATGAGGGGGCGTGGCTTAATTTACATATTCCTCCTCTTTCCCACCCTGAAAAGTTGGAGGGTATGGTAACGGCATATCTGGGGAGGGAGGGAGGGAATAGGGATGCTGCAGAGGATCACTGGTGTGTGTAGCAGCTAGGGCAGCTGCTATAGTTGTATGAGCATTAGTGAGCTCCATTGTCCTGGGCCAGCCCCAGCCCCTTTGGTAAAGAGGGCCCTGAACACTTGCCCAGTTTGCCCCCCTAACGTTGTCACTCCTGATTGCAGCCTAGCCTAAGACCCTCATTTTTATATTTTTTATATACAAATCACAATATATCAGATTCAATACACGAGCAGGGACATAACTTTAGAGGGTACAGGTGGTGTGAGTGCAACGTAGGCCAGGAGATCAGGGGGGCCCCATTTTTGTTGCTCCTCCACCATATTTATCAGATTTATGCTCAGAAACGAGGCATCATTTGTCCTTGCTGTTTCAATCTTTAATTGTCTAGCTGCATCCAATTGAGTTAAAAGACAGAAAAAACTTAACTGTATGGGCCTTTATGTTACATGTAGTTACTCCACTGCACACATGCCCATATACCCCATTAAATAGTGTAGGGAGATATCCATAATTAATAAGAAAAGAGAGACATTTAGAGAAACTGAAAGAAGAATAAGAAAAAGTCTATTAGCTACCATATTGTTTGCCATATAAGACGCACTTGCCCATAGGATTTGGAGGAGGTAAATAAGAAATAAATTACCCTAAAGTGTGCTAAAATACCCCCCCCCAGGACCTAATAATAGGACATGGCAGAACCCCCCCCCCCCAATCATCCCATAACATAATTGTGCAAGAACTTCCCCAGCCCCATATGACAGGCAGTGGGCAGAATTCCCCCCCAATCCCCTATAACAGTCAGTGTGCAGAATTCCTCCAATCCCCTTTAACAGGCTCTGAGTACCATATGGGCAGTACTGTGTTAGCCAGGACCTCGGAAGAAAGAGATTTAGGGATACGTGTTACTGTAACCTGCAAGATGAGTCGACAGTGTAGCCAGGCAGTAGGAAAGGATGCATCACCAGTAGGAAGAGGGAGGTTGTGATGCCGCTGTATAGAGCCCTGGTAAGGCTACAGCTAGAATACTGTGTGCAGTTCTGGAGACCTTACCTGCAAAAATACACTATTTAAATAGAACGGTTCCAAAGGCGGGCAACAAAAATGGTAGAAGAGCTTAAAATTAAAACTTATCAGGAAAGACTTAAAGAATTTGTACAGCCTGGAGGAAAGAAGGGAGAGAGGGGACATGATGGAGACCTTTATATATGTGAAAGGATTCAATAAGGTTGAGGAAAGAAGTGTATTTAAGAAAAAATGATGCAACAAGGGGACACAACCTAAAGCTAGCCGGGGGTAAGATCAGGAGCAATGTTAGAAAATATTATTTTACAGAAAGAGTAGTAGATGCTTGGAACAAACTTTCAGCAGAGGTAGTTGAAAAATCGACAGTCACTGAATTTAAAAAATGCCTGGGATAAGCCTCCATCAATCCTAAGATAAAGAGAACAGTATACACATAATGGCAGACTAGATGGAGCGTATGGTCTCCTTCTGCCGTCAACTTTCTATGTTTCTATGAGTATCCCCAACCCACCCTATAACTGGCAGTGTGTGGCCGGTTGCACTGACAGTGCAAAGTGTGGTGGCTTCCTGCGGTTCGCCGCTGGGGTAAACTGCCTCAGCGGTAGATGGGGATTGGGGGGGGGGATCTGCTACGCTGCCTGTTACAGGGTGGGTTGAGGGTATTCAGTATGCTGCCATGTCCACTCACTTTACTGGCAGTCCTATGCCGCTGTGTCTTGCATCTGATCAGATGATGCGCAGGAGCCTCGGTAAGCTGAGTGGACTACATACGCTTCATAAGACGCGCAGGCATTTTCTCCAGCTTATAGGGTGAAAGATACAACATTTTATTTTGCAGACTATACATTCCTAATATACTATACTTTTTAATGTAGGTTTAATGTTCATTATTACCCCCTAAATTAATACATGGCAGCGGGACACAAGCCTGCTTTTCTTTGCCGCAGAGCTGACTGGCATCTTTGCTTTTGTCTTGGAATTTCCAACTCTCTGGTAGACAAAAAAAAATCGCTGCCATTGACAGTGTTTATAAGGTCCTAGATTGGAAATCCTGTCCAGACATATAAAAGCCAGGCCTGGCCAATCCTTCAGGTTTACAATGCTCCTTTTCTTAGCGCCGAGTTCTTTCCAGGTTAGAGTATGGAAATGTTCTTTTCACAAATAGTGTAACTCTGGGATTTGGCGATGACATAATCTGGAAGACTTTCAAGCGCAGCAATCTCCGAGCCTTTCCACCTCACTGACTAGTTTGTTCACCTGTCTGCCGCGTTTCACAGATTGATATCTTGACATTTCACCTGCATTGAGCTGGAAGTGTGGAGTGTATTGATTCAAGAAAGCAGAACAGCAGTAAAACAAACAAATTATACCCATCAACAAAGAAAACGTGGCTGTGGCTTTAGTTTACTCTGCTCGAATGAAATCAGTCATTTCGCTGTTTAACTGGGTAGGAAAACAGTGCTGATTGCTTTTCTTACCCTTCGTGGTAATAGAAAGCCGCCTAAAAAGACCTGATTTCAAATCACGCAGAACACTTACAGGCTGATTCATTACTAGTGCCAGATAGCGACATATGAGTGTCTGTAGCGTGGATTTCAGAGCGACTGCTAGTAGTCGCTGTGCTCGGCCATGGTTCTTTGTTTCAGGGCGCCTTAGTCGCTGACCGGCATTGATGAATATGTTGTGTGAGTCACAGAACTACGCTGTATGGGAGCGAACGGTAGCGCCAGCTCAGTGCGGCCGACTCACACCACATTCATCAAAAAAACAGCCTCAAACACCGCCAGTGCTCAAAATCGGCTCGTCGGAGCCCACAGCGCCAGAAGCTGTGTGTTTAAAGTCTGTTTTTGAACATGTATCCAGTAGTAACAAAGCGAAAACACATGGAATGACATTGTTATTACATTGTAACATGAACACTTTAATACCAGACATGTAATGACAATTCTGCATAAAAATATTATTAATCCCAAAAGTTTTCAAAAATGTCATTTTCTAGCCTAGGATACATGTCAGAAAGTTTTGAGATTGTATTAAAAAAAAATAAAATTGGGATCAGGAAAGGGATTTAAGGATCATTCATAGAAATGTATGGGAGAACGCCGACGCTGTACGCTGAGCCTGGGATAATGATGAATCATACGCTACATGGCATTGTTCCAGTCACTCACCAGATTCGGCTTCATAAATGTGTAATTGCGTGCCATCTCTGGTGTTCACCTGCCGCTACCTGCCGCTATCCCTTCATGAATAAGTCCCTTAGTTATATTCTAAGTATACAGCACGTCCTGTTCCAGAATATTCCTTACACATGGGTAATACATCCACAAGATGGCGCTGGACTGCAGAAGACAGCTTGTGGCCCCTCCCGGCCCAATATAAGTCAGGGACCTCCCACAAATTCCCCATTTTTTCATCTGCAGTCTGGACTGCGAAGATAGAAAATAGCTCTCTATACACGCAGCGAGCGGGGCTTACCAGCCTGCGGCCCTGCAGGACTATTACCACCCGTTCTGGACCCACTGCCTCCCAGCCTCGGCTGACTGGTTCAGGTGAAGGTAGGACAGCACCGGGGTTAGGTGCTTGAGGAGCGCTGCTCTGACCGCAGTCCCTGCTTTGACATGGGTAAGCGGTATAGGCCTGTGGTGAGCCTTTTGGGATGCCCCTCCTGCTCCCGGGGTTTCTCTTTAATCCCTACCCCCCTTAGGTGTCTGCCCCCACCTCTCCTTTTTATTTCACTTGAGTGTTATGTGGTAACTGCTACCCTTGCTTCGCTCTCCCTGGGGAGATCTCGGGGGGGGGGGGGGGGGGGGGTGCTCGGTATGTCAAGCAGCCTGAATGCTCACTTGCTTGTGCCAGAATTGATTTTGTTGTATCTGGCAAGTCTTGTTAATGTGTTTTACTGTTAGCCGCCGGCGTGCGTTTGTACAGCGCTCCGCGGGCTGCGGCGACATTACCTCAGGCTCTGCCGCGCCATCATTGGACGGCGGGATCATGTGGGCACGATTCGCGCTCTTCGGGGGGGGCGGGCTCTGCGGATGACGTTTTCCGCAGACCGTAGACCTCATTGTGGTTTCTCCCGGTCCTCCCCCTTTTAGTTTAGGCCATTACTATTACATCTCCCACCTCCCTAGCGGGCTTTTGGGGCATCCCGGGTTGCTATCATTAGCGTTAACCCTATATTGGTCTATTGTGTCACTATCACCATATGGAGGCTTCCAGGGATAGCCCGGCTATGTGTTGTGTGTGAGGTATCCCCTATAAGTAATGATGTCAGGGTGTGTGTACCCTGCGTCCAGAAGGTGCTTGCGCTGCAGCCTGGGTTGCCTGTTACTGGGCCTGCGCTCCCTCTGGCTTCGCCTATCCCCCACGCTTACATCTGACCCCCACCGAGGGGCATATTAGCGGGGAGTCTCAACCTGATTTAGCTGCATGGGTGGCCAGCATTGAAAAACATCTTGCTGGGTCTGCCCCGCGTAAGGCTTCTGCTAAGAAACAGCATTTATCACCTGCGGTTTCCCTCTTCCCTGTAGAAGATGAGGGCCCTTACTCACTCTCAGGTCCCTACCTCCTTGAGGAGGGGGAATTATTTTCTGATTCAGAATCCTCTGAGGAACAACCTAAGATTTACGGTAGTACTGGGACTCCCTTTGGGGAAGACCCATGTATTTCCCCTCCTGCAGTGGCTCCGCAGCAGCAGGGCGAGCTTTTTCATACATTTAAGCCATGCTGGGAGTTCCCTGAGCAGTCTCACTTTAATAATCTAGTGCTCAAGTAATGGGAACGGCCTAGCAAGCTGCCAGGGGTGCCTAAGAGTTGGGACAAAAGGTATCCCTTTCCTGCTGATGTTGTTAAGCATTGGTCATGTCCTCCTGAGGTGCATGTGTGTCGTGTTGTCCAATACATCTGTCATGCACTCTCCTGATACTACTACCCTGCGGGTTGGGGAGGACCGGCGCTTGGACCAACTGGCCTGTCACGCCTTTGCCTTTGTGGGGACGGCGCTGCGCCCGGTTTGTGCCTCTGCTATTATGGCTGTTGCCATTAAAGGGGTGCTTAAGTGTCTCTTGGACGGGCATCTGAGGATGCGGGTAAAGAAGAGTATAGATCTCTCCTGCTTTGCGAGGAATTTATAGCATATATTCTTTCTGCTATGGTTGATGCCATTAGAATGTGTGGTAGAACTTCTGCGGTGGCTATACGCTGCTCTGTCTGGCTACGTCAGTGGGTAGCTGATAATGCTACTAAGAAAGCCCTCACTGGTTTCCCTTTCAAGGGCCTGCGCCTTTTTGGTGAACGCTTGGATTTGTTTGCCAGGGGTGGTAGGTTACCTCAACGTATGAGCCCGTCCCGGTCCTTTCGGGGGATGGGAGCCTTTCTCCCATCCTTCCATGGTTCCAGAACTGGCTGAGCAGTCTCCTTTACTGGGGTCCGCGGAGATCCAGTTACAAGATTGTTTGCAGCCTGCCCCCCCCCCCCCCCCAAGATTCATCAAATCCCGGATGGCTCAAAACCCCCTGTCAGCTCAGGGTCTGTGCCTTGCTGTCCAAAACCTTCTGGAGTCGGGGGTCATCTGCCAGGTGCCTTTGAGGGAAAGGGGCAGAGGCTACTATCCCAATCTTTTCATTGTTCCCAAAAAAGACGGGTCCATCAGACCTATCATGGATTTAAAGTGCCTCAACAAATTTGTCAGATCCAAACACTTTCGCATGGAGACTCAGCTGTCAATTCACTACGCCTGGGCGACTTCATGACCTCTGTAGACATCAAAGACGCTTACCTTCATGTACCAATCTTTCCAGGTCATCAGAGATTCCTCAGGTTCGTTCTGGAGGATCAGCACTATCAATTTGTGGCCTTGCCTTTCGGTATCACCTCGGCTCCCAGGGTATTCACCAAGGTGCTGGCGGACGTGCTGGCTCTGATGAGATCTCAGGGCATTTCCATCCTTCCTTACTTAGATGACATTCTCATCACGTCTCAGTCCTTCCAGCAGGCCGAGCTGGTTACCCAGCTGATGGTGTCCACACTGGAGTCCATCGGCTGGGTGATCAACCACCCCAAGTCTTTCCTGTCACCGTCAATGGTGAGGTACTTTCTGGGCATGACTATGGATACATCTCAGGTCAAGATTTTTCTCCCTCAGCAGAAGGTGGAGAATCTTCAGGTCCAAGCCAAGCTTCTTATGTCTTCCCCTCATCCCTCCATCCGGCAGGGGATGCAGCTGGTGGGTCTGATGGTGTCTTGCTTCGAGGCAGTTCCATACGCTCAGTTTCACATGAGACCCCATCAACTTCACCTCTTGTCAGTTTGGGATTGGGACCCTCGGTCCCAGGATCAGGTGTTGGTTCTGTCTCCTCTGGCCAGACGGTCTCTCTCGTGGTGGCTGAGAAACCTGTTGCCGGGCAGATCCTTTCTGGCCCCGTGCTGGGAGACAGTCACCACAGATGTCTGACAGGTTGGGGGGGCTTCTGGAAATCCCTGAAATTTCAGGGTCAGTGGGGCCCTCAGGAGGCCTACACCCCTATCAACATTCTGGAATTGAGGGCGATAAGGTTGGTTCTCGCCCAATTGACTCCACACCTTCAGGGTCGGGTCCGCTCGGACAACCAGATGGTGATTGCCTACATCAATCATCAGGGAGGGACCCGGAGCAAGAGGGCCCTCAAGGAAGTGTCCCTGATACTGTCTTGGGCGGAGGAGAATGTTCCCTGCATCTCAGCTGTGTACATCCCAGGGGTGGAGAATCTGGAGGCAGACTCCCTCAGCAGGGGGACTTCTCGTCTGGGAGAATGGTCCCTCAGCAGCAGGGTGTTTCGCTCCCTGTGCCACCGCTGGGGTCAGCCAGATGTGGATCTGTTTGCGTCCCGTCACAATCACAAGCTTCCAGTCTTTGTCTCTCTGTCCCAGGACCCTCTGACCTTGACCATGAATGCCCTAGCAATGTCTTAGAAGAGCTTTCAGCTTCTCTATGGGTTCCCTCCTTTTCCTCTGCTGGGCAGGGTGTTGCACAAGATAGCCCAGGAAGGGGTGCCAACCATTCTGGTGGCCCCCTGTTGGCCAAGAAGGGTGTGGTTCACAGACGTCGTGCAGTTGGCAGTAGATCAGTATGCTCTGCCCAAGGATCCAGACCTGCTCACTCAGGGGCAGCTACGCCATCCCAATTTACAAACGCTGGCTTTAACGGCCTGGCTGCTGAAACCTCCATAGGGTATGGAGGTATGGCATGCTTACATTGACTGGTGTGAGTCTAAGTCGCTTCCCTGTCGGGTGTTTTCTATCCCCAGGATTCTGGAATTACTGCAACATGGTTTGGATTTGGGTCTTCAACTTAGTACCCTCAAAGGTCATGTTTCTGCTATGGCCATTTTCTTCCAAAGATCCTTTGCTCACCAGCGTCTGGTCAAGACTTTCTTTCAGGGAGTTACTCACGTGCGTCCTCCATGTAAGCCTATGTTACCAGTCTGGGATTTGAACTTGGTCTTATTTGCATTGCAGAGGTCTCCCTTTGAGCCTTTGCGTGAGGCCCCTTTGTCCATTTTGACTCTTAAAGTGGACCAACACCCAGGGGTGATCGGCCCGGGAATCTATAAGATTCCCGGCCCGATCACCTCCCTTCCCGCGGGACATCCGAGATCGGGATGTCCCGCGGGGTGAAACCCCCCCAAACACCCCAAACACCCTTACCCTCGCGCCCCTCTAGGCGTGCGCGCGCCCGCCAAGAGGGACGCGCGGGAGGCGGCGGCGGAGGAGCCTCTTGTCCGGGACTGTCAGATTGCTTGTCCGTCGGTGCTGGAAGCGGGGAGAGGTGAGTTTTTCGGGTGATCGGGGGGTTTCACACAGCGGGGCACCCCGATCGGGGGTGCCCCACCGAAGTGGACCCAGACCCAGGATAGTCAAAATCCTGGGTGTTGGTCCACTTTAAGGTAGTCTTTTTGGTGGCTATCACTTCTGGTAGGCATGTTTCTGAGTTGGCGGCCTTCTTATCAAACCTCCTTACTTTGAGAGACACCAGGACAAGGTGGTGTTTCATTTTAAGCCAGATTTTCTGCCTAAGGTTGTGCCTGCCTTTCATCTCAATCAGGACATTGTTTTGCCTTCTCTATGCCCTAATCCTAGTAACCCTAAGGAGTGGGTTTTACACTCTCTGGATGTCAGGACTCTGAAGCTCTATTTGGTAGCTACTGAATCCTTCAGGAAGACTGATGCTCTTTTTGTGCTCCCGTCTGGACCTAAGAAGGGTCTGGCTCCAGCTAAGTCCACTATCAGCAAGTGGATCCGTCAGGCTGTGGTACAGGCCTATTCTGCTAAAGGGAAGGAGCCTCCCTTCTGCCTTACTGCTCATTCTACTCGTGCTATTGGTGCCACTTGGGCTTTTCAGTACCAAGCTTCTGTTGAACAAGTTTGCAAGGCCGCCACTTGGTCTTCTGTTCATACTTTTTCTAAGTTTTACAAGGTTGATGTTAGGGCCTCAGCTGATGCTGCTTTTGATTGCAAAGTTCTGCAGGCGGCAGTGGTTTAAACTGCCTGCTGTTACTTTTGGGGATCCCACCCTACCTTACGGACACTGCTATTGGATGTCCCATGTGTAAGGAATATTCTGGAACAGGACGTGCTGTATACTTATAATAATACAATTCTGTGATTACTCACCTGTAGAATTGGTATTATACGTATACAGCACGTCCTGTTCCACTCCACCCTTGTTATCATTATTCTTATTTACCTCTGTATGGTGATTGTTCATATGTTCATTTTTTATTCTTGTTATTATTGTTCTCCCAGCTTCTTGTTAACTGCTTGTCAATACTGGGGAATTTGTGGGAGGTCCCTGACTTATATAGGGCCGGGAGGGGCCACAAGCTGTTTTCTGCAGTCCAGCGCCATCTTGTGGATGTATTACCCATGTGTAAGCAATATTCTGGAACAGGACGTGCTGTATACATATAATACCAATTCTACAGGTGAGAAATCACAGAATTGTATTTTTACGTTAAAACAGTCCAATATTCACTTTATAAACCTCCCACCTAGCCCCAACCATTAACCCAATAAGAAGAAATATACTTATCCCTATCCTGAAGCTCCATGCTGTATTTGCAGTGGCTACCACCTCAGCTCCAAGACCAAGAGAGACATTTTTGTCACCTGTTCACTGCAAGAGCAGGACCGAGCTTCTGCAGTGATAAAGTGTCAATCAAGATCTTAATAGTGCAGCAGTGTTGGCCACCAAATAAACAAAAAAAGGACACATGCCCAGGACTGGTTGAGTACTATTTTTTATTAAAGTGGACCTTCACCCTGAATAAGAGCATATCTGATATGTTTCGCACACCCTGTACTTACAGATTGCTCACATTAAAAATCATCCTACCTGCATCTACTGCATGTTATGGGCCTTTAAAAAACACCTAAGATGGTGGCTCATGGAGCATCAGGCAGCCTTCAAACAGGAAGTGTCTTCTGACTGTGTCGCTCTGCATTCTGGAATTGCTGTCCTTTCCCTGACCCCAGCTCTGCTCTGTCTGAGCAAAGCACAGCTATAACCTCACCCCTATCCTGCTCTCTTCTCCTTAGTGTATATGATGCTTCTGAGTCAAGATGGCTTAGAGTCCTGAACAGAGTTGCAGCCTAGTGGGGGAAAGAGTGATAAGTAAGTGATTAAAAACTTAAAAGAAAAAAAAAAAATATATATATATATATATAAATATATATATATATATATATATATATATATATATTATAAAATTAATTTTAGATGCTGAGGAATAGTTATAGTAGTAATAGTTTTTAGTAGGAGTAGTTTAAAGTGTTTGGGCTTTTCATTAAATCATGCCGAAAGTCCGATTTAACTGGGTTTTGTTTAAGACTGCAACTAAATTTTACAATGAAGTGTCATTGTAGTGTGTCAGCACTTTCACAATTAAGAGCCTATAATAAAAACAGGCACCGCAAGTTTACTTTGTGGACTTCCGACACCCCATGTCCCTGCTCTGCTGTAGCTCACATCAGCTATGACAAGGCACCCCACAGCCTCAAATGCCCATTATTTGGGTCATGTGGACCCTCTTGCCATTGAGAATAAGCAGTAGTGTTGGGCTTCGGGTGAAAGATAAATTCAACCAGAATTTTAAAAAATTTGGTTTGTCAGTCAAAACAGGATATTGACATTTTTTGGTTAATAACATTTTTTAACACCAGTAACATGTCTGTATTTAATGGCAGAGGTTGCCATTATCAAACTAAATGTACTTGAAAGGGAAATGGTAGAAGAAGCCACCCTTTAACAGAGTCTGGTTAGGAAGAGACCCATATATTAGGCAGGATAGAGGGATTAAAGGGATCTAATAGCCCGCTTTTAAAGGTACAGTACAATGTAAAATGGAAAGTGTTTGCATAGGGCATACAAGCCAAGCATAATAGAATTTCTCCCTTGCAGTAGGGCGGCCTATAAAAATTAGTCTTTTACACCTCTTAAAGCTATATCCAAAGCAAACCAAATCCAAAAGCAGTCCCTGAAGTGTCAATTACAGTCCAAAGAGCAGGTGCACACTTACTGTCTATAGAGGTGAGTGCCAGGTCCGCGGTGGTGCAGCTGTATAAGTAATGAATAACTGAGACCTGCACTCCAAATTATCGTATGCAGAATAATATATTCAAAAGGACATGTAGAAAACATGAGGTGACATAGCGCAGTTCCCTGTATCCAACGTTTCGGGGAAACCGACCCCCTTCCTCAGGGAAGAACTGCCACCATTGCAATCAGAAAATTCCCGCCTGATGTCATCATGGATACAAGGAACTGCGCTATGCCACCTCATGTTTTCTATATGTCCTTATGAATATATTTTTGGCATACAATGATTTGGAGTGTCAGTCTCAGTTAGTAATTATTTGAAGTATCAATTTGGGCAGGTTTTGGTGTAGAGCAGGATTTTCCACCTGTGCTACTTTACATTCACTGATGACAAGGGAGAAGTAGGGCAGAACATTTTTCCATCCCTGTGAACAGACCCAGCACTGTATGAGCTAAGCACCGGGCGGTATGCAGGACTGGAACAAAAATCTAAAATGGCCTAGTATGTTGTTTCCCGGTGGTGAGAACAACTGAATGCTAGTCAAGGGTGGGCCTGGGGTTAATAATTGGATGCCAGAAGGGATCAATGGATGGTTGGTGTAATTTTCAAAACTCTGAATCGAAAGCCACATTTTGTCTAAATCTGGCTCTGAAGGGCATTTAAGTGACAACCAGTGTTTTCAGAATAAGGTGAGAACCGACAGCCCCCATATTTCTCCCATGACAAGTCTTCTTTATTGAAATATAACAAAGAGATTTTAAGGGGAATTTTTATGTCTACTAATGAAGTGTGTTTGTTTCCTGTATTTAGAACAAAGTCATTAACGTATCAGCTTTTAGCTCGATGTGTGCTTGTGGCTGAATGTGAAAGTGTTGCTGTAATGTTTTTATTCAGTAACATGGAAAAAAACTCATTTCAGATGTTTCCATTACACAGACTCTTCTTGCTGTGAACATGATGAGAGAGATGAGCCCTGGAATATATTTTGTTTAGATTTTAGAGTTATATAACCAATGGTAAATCTATGGTACAGATACTTACTGAACCTTTCATTAATTTCCTCCTGTCTTCCAAGAATGAAGTTAGCCTGAGGGTCCCAAAGCCTGGTAGGATGCATTTCGTATCCTGGGTTTTATGTTTGGGTTATACAGTAATCGATGTTGAACTGGAGTACCTGGGGCCCACCAGAGGAAATCATTCTTCAGGCCCACCCTTCAGCTATAGAGAAATAATGCAAGATTACTTCTAATTACATAGCAACGAAATCAAATCTGATTCACTGTAGTTGAACAATATAAAATGCACTTCATTTAACAACATTTAACTCACTAAATTAATACTGTATGTTTCGAACCATAAGACACACTTTTATCCACCAACAAAAGTGAGGAGAATATTAGTGCATCTTATGGAGCGAATCAACCCCCCCCCCCCCAAAAAAGAGGAAGACTTACATAACCAGTGCTCCTGCAGCCACCACACTGGACAATAAAGAAGTGGCAGAGACAGGGACAGTGCAGGGTAACTGCACACTGTCTGCACACTACCTGTTATGATATGATTTGGGGGATTCTGCTCACTTCCTGTTTTGGGATGATTGGGGGGGTTCTGCATACTGCCTGTTATGGGGTTATGGGGGGAATCTGCACACTGCCTGTTATGGGCTGATTGGGGGAATTCTGCACACTGCCTGTAATGGGGTGATGGTGGGGTCTGCACACTGCCTATTATGAGGTGACAGGGGGTTCTGCACACTGCCTGTTATGGGGGATTTGGGGGTGGAATATGCATGCTGCCTATTATGGGGTGATTGGAAGGGGGTATTCTTTCTTATTTATCTTCTCTAAACCCTATGTGAGTTTTATGGTACGGTTTGTCTTATAGTGCAAAAAATATGGTAACCCTCCAGTTAACCATACACACTATGTTAGTCTTCAGACTTCTGTGCTGTCCTGAGGGTTGCCATGGGTCAGTGTCTGGCCTTTATTATCTAGATTAGGGGTTGGACACAGACCATAAGAAGTGTATAGATCAGGGGTTCCCAACCTTTGTTTCATCAAGTACCATTTTCCATTTTCGAATTCTCTACAGTATGGGTTGTCAATCACCTAAAACCATGTTAACAACGCACAAAACAGCCATTTAATGTTCATGAAACACACAAACATGCACATAAATAGTTGTTTAATCACATTTTGGGACAGTATTGTACTAATTGAGCAAATTGGCTTTTGGTGAAGTATGGATGGCAACAGATCAAGTTGGGGAGGTCAACCTTTCACCAGCATACATGAGACAGAGTGGCAACCCCATTATTTCCTTTATACCAGTGTTTCCCAACCAGTGCTACTATTACCACTGGTGGTATTCCGGCTTCCCTTTAGTTGCACTGGGGGCAGGAGGGAGCTCTTGAGGAACATAGATCTAACGTGAGCATAGCTTTCCCAAAGCTGTTTCTAATTAGTGTCATGACATAAACACATAAATGCATACATGCATACAACAGGCTAAGTGTGTGGAGGGTTAAAAATTAGACTTTAAGAGTTCTTATATCTTCCCAGGAAAGTCTATACTGGGTAGTACTTGAGATTGTTAGCATGTTAGAAGTGTAATTCATGAAGAAAAGGCTGGGGAACCCTCATATACACCAGAGATTCAAGAAGACCCATAGCAGCTAGCAGACTTTTCTGGACCAGGGGCCCCCAACCTAACTGTCTGTAGTTAATGAGTCAGGCAATTTGGAAGATGAAAACTGGGAAACCATGAAAATGCAGAGACAGTTAAGCATTTTAACCTCTTTGGGTCTAGGGAAACTAATTGTATGTCTGGTGAATTAAAACATTACAGTCACAATTTTGTTGTATTGAACGTGGCTCCTGACCAGTGGCAGACTGGGGCCAAAATTTTACTAGCTCCTGGCCGGCCCAAGACATCCCTACTGACCATGACCCAACCATGATGTCAGGGCTAAAGCATTGGGGGCTGGTGTTCCTTGGCTTGTAGGTACAGCGGGACTGTGTACAAGGGGGTGATAGAAAAACTAGGGGTGGGGTGGGATTTAATCTGGGTGTTGAAAGCAGCAGCCCAACTGGCCCCAAAGCAGTGCGGCCCATCAGGCATTGTCCCGGGTCTCCCTATGGCCAGGTCGCTCCTGCTCTTGACCATCTCTCAGTGGCTCACAGGGTAAGAAAGGTTTAGGACTCCTGTTCTAGTCCAGTCATCACCAACCCTTTCCTAAAAGACTCACTGACAGCTCATGTTCCTCCACATACCTGTTTCTATAGCTCTGCTGCTGCACCAGTGCATCTGTGTGCAAAACATGGCCTGTTTGTGTGCCTTGTAGGAAAGGGTTGGGTACAATCCGTAGATGACTGAATGGTTACATACTTAACTCATGCAGTCCAAACAATTTGCATTTGTTATGGCAGACAGCTAGAGAGTTAAAACCAGGGCCGGATAGGTTTTGTTCCGCTTTATTTCCAGGGCCTGCATCCTAATTCTTATTTAAAATAAGTTACAGGAAAGACTCAAAGTACAAAAAAGATATCTGCCAGGCTGAAAATTAGAATCAAGTAATGCAATAAATCCTTCAGCGCACTGTTTGCTCCCACACACTTGACCTTAATATGTGTTTCTGTGCTCTAGCTAAAATGGGCCAGCGCTTCAAAATTCCCAAATGCATTGAAAATCTATTCACCACACATAAGTGATTGTAAGCCAACATCCAGTATTGATGCAATGCTTTGAGAAATGGACCCTGTGTGTCTCCAAGAGCTTGGGTTACATTTCTATTACATGTAGTCAATACATTCTCCAATGCATTTGGGAACGTCAGTGTGCAGGGTTCTTCTACTTGTACTGATAGCAAGCTAAGGTGTTCAGTTTAATTCAAAGCCTAATATACTGTATCACAGATGTCAGAGTTACTCTTTAATTTCAGGTCTTGGATAACTTGAACTTAAAGTGGAACAAAACCCACTCAGATATCTAAAGGATTTCAGAGCCGACCGCTAGCCTTTGCCTGGGGCATCCCCATGTGTGGGCTCTTGCCCAATTAGAGCCATCTGCCTTGACTAACAAAAGGCTCTCATTCAGGATGCCCCAAGGGAATGGAACAAAACCCAGGAAAGTCAAAATTACGGGTTGCAGGTTGCAGGTGAATGCCGCTGTTCTTTTAGTTAAAAGAGAACATCAACAAATGGAGAAACACAGCACAAATTTATGTGAACTCTAGGGTCGGGTGAAATTCTGCCCTTGGGTAATTACTATGATTTCTCCCCCTCCCATAGGGCTGCTCTTCTTCTATAAACTATTTAGGGCATGTGGAGGGGAAAAGGGAGAAACCACCCAGCCGCATGGCTATGTCAGTGATTGCTTATAATTTTCAATAGAATTGAATGGTAGTAGGGGAGATATTCATTGCAGGCATAGATAGGATTATAAGGTCCAACATGTGTCCCTTGGTGGGGGCCCTTTTATCAGGGGTTCATTTAATATTTTGGACTGGGCTTCCACTTTAATGGGAAATGTCCAAATTTAGGGGTTGTCCTGACTCATACATGGTGGTAGGGGCATGCCTGAATGCTACGGGACCTACGTTTGAAACCATCAGAGACTGCATTGGCTGCTGCTGGGGATAAGACATATGAGTGGGGTTTTTTAGGCCCTGGACAGGAAGTGTAACTATCGAGCATCATTTTAATCATGAGATGGTGTGGCAGAACTATACCCAAAATGGCATTAGATTGGCTTGTTGAATACAAAAGAACTCTAGGTCAGGGGTTCCCAATCAGTGTTACGAGTACCACTTGTGGTGCTCAAGATCCCATTAGGTGGTACTCAGGAAAACTGCAGGCTGATCTGTACAACAACCTGATCTGCTGCCATCTATACTCTTATCTAAGTATGATTTATTTGAAAAAATGAATTTGTGTGTCATGCACTTTAAAAGGTTGTCTTGTAGTTTTTTAATAATACTTTAGGCGACTGACAACCCATATGCAACACCCAGGTGGTACTTGAGACTGTTAGAAAATAGAGAGTGGTACCTGATGAACAGAGGTTGGGAACCCCTGCTCTAGGCCCTTAAAGTTCTTCAAGTTATGAAGACAACCACTGCTTAGTTTTGAGTTTGTTTTTCAAGTACCAGGTGTCACAAAGGAATCTGAATTTTGGATGTTTTTTTTAAGATAAAGTTTGAGATTGGGACTTGGTTTAGGAAGGATTGAACTTTGCTTCAAAGGTAGAGCCTAGTGTTGAAAAGGCAGCAATCAGTTCTGCCTTGGTCAGCATTTAGTGCAGAAGCATCCTCGATTATTTGTGTTTTAAAGCACTTGGTAAAGGAGAGAAACACAAATAAGTCCTTGTAGTAATCATCCGGGATGACTCCCTTATCTCTGTCACACAGAGATCATGTTTTGGCGCTTAATGGAGTGTGGAGGGAGAGGTGATGTCTGCTAGTTGAAGAGTGAGACCACTGCTTTCCCCTAGCCTGCAATTCATCAGTTACACTTAGAACAATAGAACTTTCTTATCGACCTGACAGCAACATGATGTTGTGCCAATTGTGTGGTAAACCTGTCTAGTCTTCCATTAAATAATTCTTTAGAAATACATAAGCATCATCCTCCGATAGAGATATCAGGGGAGGCATAACTATGTCAGTAAACAGAACGTAATACAGCGCATTAATGGACTCATTGTAACTGTAAGAGATCTCATTATTCATAGCATGTTGTGCATTAAACATCATTTAATACCTCGTATCACTACAGAGAACATTGTGAAGTTTACCAGTAGGTGGATAATGCTATCTACTGGCAAAACATACAGTGCACTATGTTAGATGGTTTTCCTAAAGGTACGCTTACATGTTTTAGGGAGTATTTTGTGCTATTCTTATAACATTTACATTATTCTAATTATACAGCACTTGGGTAATGCATCCACAAGATGGGGCTGGACTGCAGCAAAACAGCTTGTGGCCCCTTCCGGCCCTATATAAGTCAGGGACCTCCCACAAATTTCCCAGTTTATTTCTGCAGTCTGCGCTGAGAAGATAGAAGGTAGCCCTCTTGTGGCGCAGGTGGGTGAGGCTTATTGCCTGCGGCCCTGCAGGACTATTCCCACCCGTTCCATCCCATTTACTGCCTCCCAGCCTCGGCTGATAAGGTTCGGGTGAAGGTAGGCGACTGAAGCACTTTGGTGCTGAGGAGCTAGGCTCCTACCACAGTCCCTGCTCTAACAGGGTAGGCGGTTTAGGCTAATGGTGAGCCTTTTGGGATGCCCCCACTGCCTCATGGTTTTGGCCAGGTTATCCTGTGCAGTTAAACCCTATGCCCATTTTCCCCTTCCACCCTCACTCCTCATATTAGCCCCCAGGGTATTCTGTCGTTATCCTCCCTCACTCTCCCTTCGGGAGATCTCGGGGGGGGGGGGGGGGGGGTTGTCTAGTGTTTTATGACTTAGATATATTTGTGTTTGTCACTTTATTAAAATGCGCCGCCGCGCATTTGTACCGTGCTCCGCGACTGGCAGCCCCATTCACCTCAGAGCTGCCGGGCTGCTACTGGCCGGCCAGATCACGTGGGCGCGCTTCGCGCTCTTCAGGGGGGGTGGGCTCTGTGGATGATGCAATTTACCTCATATCTCCACGGCCTGCCCCTCAAGATTCTGTCTTCTTCCTGTCGCTGCTGGCTCCTTGCGGTTTGTGAGTTCCCCGGTGGAGTGAATTTTTCTCTATTTTTTCTTATGCCTTATTCTCATGGGAATATTTGTTGTGTCTTTCAGGAGGGATAAAGCTTCGGTTCTGTGGTTTCTCCCGGCCCTCTCACCTCATTATCTCCCACTTCCCTAGTGGTTCATTGGGGCATCCTGGGTAGCTCTTTAGCATTAACCCTTACTGGCCTACTGTGCTTTTTCAAATCACCATATGGAGGCTTCTGGGGAAAATGAGCCTGGGGTTCCTTCGGGACAAGCCCGGCTATGTGTTGCGTGTGGGGTATCCCCAATCGGTGATGATGTCAAGGTAGGTGTATCCTGCGCCCAGCAGGTACTTGCACTGCAGTCTAGGTTACCTGTCACTGGGCCCGCGCCCCCTCGGGCTTCGCCTACCTCCCCACACCTGCATCTGACCCCCTACGAGGAGCATACTAGTGGGGAGTCTCAACCTGATTTGGCTGCACGGGTGGCCAGCATTGAGAAACATATTGCTGGGTCTACCTCACGTAAGGCTTCTGCTAAGAAGCGGCATTTATCTCCCGCCGGCTACCTCTTTCCTGTGGAAACTGAGGAACTTTTTGACACTACTGGTTACTCCCCCCTGGAGGAGGGGGAATTGTTCTCTGATTCAGAATAATCTGAGGAGCAGCCTAGGGTTTATGGTGGTACAGGGTCTCCCTTTGGGGAAGATCTAGGGTCCTCAGATGACACTGACAGGCTTTTGGCTCATATTTTTCAAGTGCTCTGTATCTCCCCTCCTGCAGTGGCTCCGCAGCAGCAGGGTGAGCTCATTCATACGGTTAAACCACGTTTTTTCTCCCTTAATAATCTGGTGCTCAAAGAATGGGAGCGGCCTAGCAAGCTGCCAGGGGTGCCCAAAAGTTGGCAAAAGGTATCCCTTTCTTGCTGATGTGATTAAGAGTTGGTCATGTCCTCCTGAGGTGGAGGCACCCATTCTGGGGCTGTTCAATACATCTGTCATGCATTCTCCTGACACTATTACCCTGAGGGATGGTGAGGACCGGCGTATGGACCAACTGGCTTGCCATGCCTTTGCCTGTGTGGGGACCGCGCTACGCCCGGTTTGTGCCTCTGCCATCACAGCTATTGCTATTAAGGGTTTGCTTAAGAGCCTCTTAGAAGGGGCCTCTGATGAAGCGGGAGGAGAAGAGTATAGATCTCTCCTGCTTTGCTATGAATTTGTTGCATATGTCCTGTCTGCTATGGATGATGCCATTAGAATGTGTGGTAGAACTTCTGCCCTGTTGGTGGCTATACGCTGCTCTGTCTGGCTACGTCAGTGGGTAGCTGATAATGCTGCTAAGAAGGCTCAGTTTCACATGAGACCTCTTCAACTTCACCTCTTATCAGTTTGGGATCGGGACCCTCGGTTCCTGGATCAGGTGTTGGTTCTGTCCCCTCTGGCCAGACGGTCTCTCTCGTGGTGGCTGGACTCAAGAAACCTGTTGGTGGGCAGATCCTTCCTGGCCCCGTGCTGGGAGACAGTCACCACAGATGCCAGTCAGATAGGTTGGGGGGGCTTCTGGAAATCTCTGAAATTCCAGGGTCAGTGGGGCCCTCAGGAGGTCCACGCCCCTATCAACATTCTGGAATTGAGGGAGATAAGGTTTGTTCTCGCTCCAATTGACTCCACACCTTTGGGGTCGGGCGGTTCAGGTCCACTCGGACAGCCAGACGGCGATTGCCTACATCAATCATCAGGGAGGGACCCGGAGCAAGAGGGCCCTCAAGGAAGTGTCCCTGATACTGTCTTGGGCAGAGGAGAATGTTCCCTGCTTCTCAGCTGTGTACATCCCGGGGATGGAGAATCTGGAGGCAGACTCCCTCAGCAGGGGGACCTCTCGTCTGGGAGAATGGTCCCTCAGAAGCAGGGTGTTTCACTCCCTGTGCCACCGCTGGGGTCAGCCAGATGTGGATCTGTTTGCATCCCGTCACAATCACAAGCTTCCAGTCTTTGTCTCTCTGTCACAGGACCCTCTGGCCTTGGCCATGGATGCACTAGCAATGTCTTGGAAGAGCTTTCAGCTTCTCTATGTGTTCCCTCCTTTTCCTCTGTTGTGCAAGATTGTTCAGGAAGGAGTGCCAGCCATTCTGGTGGCCCCCTGTTGGCCAAGAAGGGTGTGGTTTGCAGACGTCGTGCAGTTGGCAGTAGATCAGTATGTTTTGCCCAAGGATCCAGACCTGCTCACAGTTACGCCATCCCAATTTACAAACGCTGGCTTTAACGGCCTGGCTGCTGAAACCTCCATCTTGATGGAAAAGGGGCTGCCTGCCTCTGTTGTTAATGCCATGATTCGGGCTAGGAAGAAGTCCTCGTCATCCATCTTCTATAGGGTCTGACATGCTTACATTGACTGGTGTGAGTCTAAGACGCTTCCCTGTTGGGTGTTTTCTATCCCCAGGATTCTGGAATTCCTGCAACATGGTTTGGATTTGGGTCTTCAACTTAGTACCCTCAAGAGTCATGTTTCTGCTTTGGCCATTTTCTTCCAAAGATCCTTTGCTCACCATCGTCTGGTTAAGACCTTCTTCCAGGGGGTTACTCACGTGCGTCCTCCACGTAAGCCTATGTTACCAGTCTGGGATTTGAACTTGGTCTTATCTGCCTTGCAGGGGTCTCCCTTTGAGCCTTTGCGTGAAGCCCCTTTGTCCATTTTGACTCTTAAGGTAGTCTTTTTGGTGGCTATTACTTCTGTTAGGCGTGTTTCTGAGTTGGCGGTGCTTTCCATCAAACCCCCTTACTTTAAGAGACACCAGAACAAGGTGGTGTTTCGTTTTAAGCCAGATTTTCTGCCTAAGGTTGTGTCTGCCTTTCATCTCAATCAGGACATTGTTTTGCCTTCTCTATGCCCTAATCCTAGTAACCCTAAGGAGTGGGTTTTACACTCTATGGATATCAGGACTCTGAAGTTCTATTTGGTGGCTACTGAATCCTTCAGGAAGACTGATGCTCTTTTTGTGCTCCCGTCTGGACCTAAGAAGGGTTTGGCTCCAGCTAAGTCCACTATCAGCAAGTGGATCCGCCAGGCTGTGGTACAGGCCTATTCTGCTAAGGGGAAGGAGCCTCCCTTCTGCCTTACTGCTCATTCTACTCGTGCTATTGGTGCCTCTTGGGCCTTTCAGCACCAAGTTTCTGTTGAACAAGTTCGCAAGGCCGCTATTTGCTCTTCTGTTCATACCTTTTCTAAGTTTTACAAGGTTGATGTTAGGGCCTCAGCTGATGCCGCTTTTGGTCGCAAAGTTCTGCAGGTAGCAGTGGTTTATACTGTCTGCTGTTACTTTTGGGATCCCACCCTACCTTACGGACACTGCTATTGGATGTCCCAAGTGTAAGAAATATTCTGGAACAGGACGTGCTGTATACTTATAATAATACAATTCTGTTATTACTCACCTGTAGAATTGGTATTATACATTGTAAGCGGGCAAACAATCAGCAGTGACGACAACGGATTTGAACGGCAAAACGGCTTTTATTCAGCAAAGTTCAGTAGATAGTCCAAAGATTGCAGCATAAATGCAGTAAGCAAAAAGGGTTACTTCATCAACCAAAATAGTCCTGGGCTGGGTACTCCAGTCTGATCAATTCCAGTCCACTTTACAGGGCGTATCAGCCCTCTGCTCAATGTCCAGTGCTATCCTTCACCACGGTGCAGCTCAGTCTGGGCTCACTCCAACAGGCTGGTCATCAACCAAGTAAAGGCCCCCCTGTAATCAGCGTGCACACTTGTGGAGGCCTTAGAACATGTAACAACCCATTATGGAATTGGGGAAGTGACCCGGGTCCTGAAAACCCGGGCCGGATTGTGCTTTATACAACCAAGCAGGGAAGAAACAGACATTTTGATACAATTTACCACAACGTATACAACACGTCCTGTTCCATCCCACCCTTGTTATCATTATTCTTAGTTATCCCTGTATGGTGATTGTTCATATGTTCATTTTTTATTTCTGGTTATTATTGTTCTCCCGGCTTCATGTTAACTGCTTGTCAATACTGGGGAATTTGTGGGAGGTCCCTGACTTATATAGGGCCGGGAGGGGCCACAAGCTGTTTTCTGCAGTCCAGCGCCATCTTGTGGATGTATTACCCAAGTGTAAGGAATATTCTGGAACAGGACGTGCTATATACGTATAATACCAATTGTACAGGTGAGAAATCACAGAATTGTATTATTTTATATGATGAAACTATCATATATCTAATATCCTTGAAGTTATTTGGATGCTAGAAAAAGCCTAAGAAAGTGGTACATTTCTGATGGGTCAGGGTTGCATGCGTTGAACTAGTAACCAGCTTGGTGCCTACCCTTCTAGAATTAAACTGCTTCGCTCCAGTGCCCACTTACCTCCACCCTCTTGGAGAAAAGGTCATTGCATAGCATCTACTGCTAGAGTTGTGGAAGGAACCACACACCCTTACAAGACCAAAGAGGTAACAGATGGAGAATAAAAACTCTGTAAAAAGGTAAAGTAATTCAGCAGGAAGCAAAAAGAAGAGTGCTTACCTTTTGTACCACACAGCTAATCAGTGCCAGTCTGGCAATCAGTAACCCACACTGACCAAGGAGAGAGGTTTGATGGTGGGTTGGGATTGCGGTTCTCCATCAATCACAGGTGCACTAACTTGCAATGGAGGTAGTGAGCCATGGTGTGACATGGCCCCCTCATTTGTCGTGAACAGAGGGGGTGTGGACCCGCCAATGTGACTGATGGCCGGGGGGCATGAACCAGCATGAAAGTTTGGGTAAATGGAGTTTGAGGCCCGTAATCACGGGCTGCGGTGGGAAGCTCACATTCAGAGATCAGGTGAGTTGCTGATTGCTGGACTGGCAACTATCAGCTGCACGGGAAGGGACATACCCGTTTGTTTTTTTGGCTGCCTGCTGAATGACTTTGAAGGCAGGATATGAACCCTGGAACCTTTTACTTTTTATTACATTTACAGTACATACATTATACATTTAAGCAATATGTTGCTTACATGGCTGTAAAGGTAAGACTGCCTTTAACACAACTAAATGCAGAATGAGTGAATTACTGAGTCATTAGACAGCTTGTGGATCTGAACTCCAGACTAGAATGTTAGGAAGAAAGAATATAAATAATAGACTAGGCAAAGGGTGTTTTGTGTATTCTTGATTTTATTTAGTAAGGAGTGCATGTATGGGGATCAAAAGCTGTCAATGATGTCGGATCTGATCTCTTTCCTTTCTTGAACACCATAGCTGCGTCTCAGCTTATTTCTCTCAACAAGTTAAATATTGGCACACCTCACAACATATTATGTCAAAACAGAATTCCTTTCCATCCTCATCATTAGGAGAGACTGATAAGGGGATGGGGGGTCATCATTTGGGCTGTGTATTGACTACCTAAGATTACTACCTAATATTCAGTTGATTCTCAAGCTCATGAGTCCCTGTTTGGCCGAGAAACATTCTTTTTATTGTTTTTTTTTTGGTTCTGCTTTGTCTTCCCACTTTTCTTCTGTCTCCTAATTTTCTCTATGAATCTAGGCTAGCCCATGAAAACAGAAGTGATGACATTAGTCCCACTTTATTAAAGGAAAACCAAACGTATAGTTTTGTTCTGGTATTTTACATATGCCTTATACTCGCTTCCCTCTCTACAGCTCCACCTAATCAATACATACTTGAATCAGTCTACATAAATAAATTCTACAGACAGACCCATTGCCATCTTGCACAAGCTATAAAGGGTTAAAGACCTTCAAGGTTTAAAGGCTAGTTCTTCCACAATTGTCCCTCCAAACCCCTTCTCATTCCGCTGCAGGAACCTGTCATTTTTTGGTTAACATCTGGTCCAGGGGAGGTGGGGGGTGCTGGAGGAACTGGATGAATGCAAGTCATATGCATGGAACTTCAAAAGGGTGCAGTTGATCAACCAATAGGCAAGTGACTAAACAGCAAGCAAGAACGATACGTCTTTTATGATGGGAGGGAATTATTGTAACCTTACCTGGTCTTAAATATTTGTCAAGGGAATTATGTAAAGCAAATTAAACTTGTGTAAGTATAAATGGCAATGGAATTTGGAGTAAGCATCAACAGTCTGATACAACCTGATTACAATTAGTAGTAAAATTTTAAAGTGAAGTGTCAACCTATTACTATTGCCTGGGGCAACTGCATCCCCCATCATTTAACCCTGGCTCTGTGGTTTCAGGTTTATTTTTTGGACATTTTTAAATTTGACTGGCATCCCAATAACAAACCAGTCGGGTGCATAGTGCGCTAGACATATGTGCATCACCGGCCCAGAAAAGGTTGGGGAAAGGTGATGGAGAATTGGCAACACACAGGCTATATTTATGACTATACTGTTTTTTATATTACCAGCTGTGTACAGTATATCATTTGGGCAAAAACTCAAGTTTTTCATAATTCCACATTTTTTCTTTTAATTCTAGGAGGGTCCATAATTGCTACAAATGTCGGCAGTGCAGTTTTACAGCAGCTGACACCCAATCCATTTTGGATCACTTCAACTCTGCTCATTGTCAGGAGTCTGAAATCACTACAGCCAATGGTAGAGAGGCCCACGGGATATCCTCCATCAAGGAAGAGCCAAAAACTGAGATGAAGGTTTACAACCTCGTCACCCTAGATTCTAAAATGGGAGAAGCCATACATGACAGCACTGTGAAGAAGGAGAAGCCTGACGAAAAGGAAGTGCTCAGGGAGAAAACTTGGTCTGATGGTTCAGTAGATGACCTTCGTAGTGTTGCCTGGAGAGGATCAGACATTTTAAGGACAAGTCCATCCTACACTCAAATTGGGCTAGGTCTATTGACCACAGTGTCTGTCAATCAAGAGCAGCAAAAATCTTCAAGAGATAGCCCAAATGTTGAAGCTGCACATCTAGCAAGACCTTTGTATGGCTTGTCTGTAGACGCCAAGGGATTTCAAAATACGATGGCCGGAGCAAGTGGAGAAAAGTCAGGACCACTTACCCCACAGTACCCCACAGGTGACAGCAAGTCCAAGGATGAATCTCAGTCCCTTCTTCGGGTAAGTGAATATAATATTAGTTTATGCTACTTACAATTTTTCTGCATTTAAAGTGAATTACAAGCACTGGTCATAGATTATAAGTCACTTGCCTCTGCCTTTGTTCGAGAAGAAACATGCTCTTCCTTCAAAGAGATTCCTATAATACATTTGAAGCATTTAGACAAACAATCATATAGCCATATTCTGACTGGGAACATGGCTTTCTGGTCTAATAATATCATATTTATATAATATTTGATAAGGGTGGGCATTTTCAGTGGCATTTAAAGCAGGCCAAACCCACATTTTTAACTACAATCCCCTGAATTGCTCCCCCCAGGAGGAGTATATTTTGCCAATCTTCACTGCTCCTGCTTCACTCTAATCCCAGATAATGCTGCCTGTTTTAGCTGTAAAGCTCCCCTACTCCATTCACTGCCACTGTTGTTTGTGGTAATGGTGTCATTGCCACACCTATGCAATGACTAATCGACTGCCATCTTATACAGAGGGACAGCAAAAAAAAAGTGTTCCAGAAATATCCACGTCTAGTTCTGCACCCTAAGATGGGAGTATCGACAAGGGTTTTGGTTTCCTGTCGTGTTTGGGGTCCATACCCCCTTATTCTGTTTCTCTCTTCTCTTTATTGTCCTCTATCCAATTAGGACACACCTGCTTGAAGCCTTAGCAGGTATGGCAATGTCCGCTCAACCCTACTAGAGGGCAATCTTGTGTAACAATTCAGAGGTCCAGGGTTTACTAGAGGTCAGCATACAGTTGGTTTTGGTATGTAATTAGATTCGGTAGCTCAATTATGCTCTCCATTCTTTTAGGGCTGAAGGTAAGCAGCCAAGGTGTCTTCATATACAATAAAAGGTGTGCTATAACAAAGCTGTAAATTAATCTCAAAGGGAACATATGGCACTGCTCTCCATTTGGAGTTATAATGCTCAAGGCATTGCAAAGAGATGGACATCTGGTGCTAAATTCATTTGAGTCAAAGCAGAAACTTAAAGGGCCACTCCAGCTCTCCAACAGCTAAGGTATTCCCCTTTCGCAGCACACATGGTGCACTGAGGGAAGGCGAAACTCATGGAAAGTCCGTATCTAGTAAATCAGGTCCTTAGTGAGATGCACCAAACAACAAAAAGCAGGGAATTCCTAAAAAGTTACTACATTAATAAACTAAAATACTCCTGAATGCGCATCAAGGATGACAGAAGATAAAATACAGGCTCAGACAGGAGAGTGCTCACATGGCACCCACGTGCTTCGTAGCTTCCCACACCACTTCACAAGCAGAGGTGTAGCCAGGCATTCTGGCACCCGGGGCAAAGATTTGAAATGGTGCCCCCCACCTGTGCTCAGCCCTCCCTTTGGTGCCCCCCTGACCTGCAACACCCTGGGCATCTGCCCCCCTGCTCCTCCCAGCTATGCCCCCTCACAATTTTGATTTAGATAAATAGATTTATGCTCAAAAACAAAAGCTGAACAATGTTTTTCCCTCGTTGTCAGACTGTATTTACAGTTACTTAACCATAGCAATGTTTGCTGTTAAAATAATTGGGTTATTTTTTAATACTAGTAAAAAATAGTTTTTGTGTTTCTAGCTGTCAAAGATCATATTCAGAATCATTCTTTAGGCTAAAGAAAAAATATGTGCAGAACTTTTACAGAGCTCTTATAGTATTCTGCTAACTTCAGCTTTGTCATATGGAAAGACTTATATTGGGAAATCTCAGTGTTTCGTTTTAATACTGAGGAAAACAGAGCGTCTCATAAAAGTTTGGAGATTGTAGGGGAAAGTAACGTTATATTGTGTAATTCGTCTTGTGATGGCCTGTGCATGTATTACTGTCACAGTACATTAGGCCAGACATATTATGTGAGGTGAGTGGATAGAACTGGATGCATTTCTTATTTAACATGTACCACATGGCACAGAAAAGCGACAATGTCAACAGCAGTGAGTCTTATTTTGTTTCTTTCTCTTTGTATATAAAAAGGGAACTTTTTTTCTCAATAACACTGTTGATATGTTTTCTCGATTTTTTTTTACTTAAAGAGCCACTCTAGCCCCTTCCAGCAAAATAAAAATAATCCCTGCACTGCCTCGGTAAATAGCAATTAAGCTCAAGTAATACAAGAAAAAAAAAGACACTCACCTTAAACTGGACCAACACCTGTTTTTTCTTTATTGTGTGTTGGTCCCGCAGTAAGCTTATCAAAACAAGCTCGGGGGGGCATCCAGAATGCTAGCATTCCCCCCGCACGTAACCCCCCTGAACGCCCGAGTTCTTCACCTTCACTACGAGCCAGCGCTGGGAACGGAGTCCTGCGAATGGCCGGTGGGGGGTCACTGGGACAGGTCATTCCAGTGGCCAACAACAAGGCAGGGCCACAGAATACCTGCCACTAGCTTCCAGGAAGTCCCAGCCGCCCACTTGGAGCTGCACTCTCCGCATTATGCACATATTGTGCATGTAATGAAGAGAGTGTCTGTTCCCAACGGCCGGGAAGGCATTCGGAAAGATGGTGGCCACATCCCCACCTTCCCTTTAGTCTGAGGCATGCTCCTGCCTAGCCTATCCAAATGGTTGGGTGCTTGTAAGGACTGTACCGGACACCAGTCTGTCTTGAGCTGATAATCCCCAATCTCCACCGCCTCTTCTGCCTATAGACAAGTCCCCGCTTGTAGGAGACACGGGTTATGCCTCTCCTAACTCGGTTACCCCCAGGACTTATAGGGCGCAAAGATTACCAGCTTAAGGTGGAGACTGATGAACGGCAGGGAGTCCCAAGTGAGGATGCCGGATGGCGGAAGTCCGATTAACAAGCCGAGGTCAGAGCCGGGAGGTCACGGGGCGAGGTATCCAATGGAGGTAACGAAGAGAAGTCAAACAAGCCGAGGTCAAATCCAGAAGGTCACGGGGCGAAGTATCAGAGGGGTCAGGCGGAATCGTGGTCAGGCAGGCAAAAGGTCAGGGCAGGCAGCAAGCGAGAGTGGTCAAAGTTCAAAGCCGAATAATATGGAGAAAGACTATCTGTAACGCTCCCAGAACCCAGAGGCTATAACGGGCACTGGGATAATGAAGGAGTCATAATTTATAGGAATGCTGGCCACTAAGGAAGGGGGCATTTGGAGGGAAAGATAATGATTGGTGCAAGGTACTAAACGGGAGCGGTCCCAGGAACTGGACGGCCCAGGCCAGACAGGCCGACCAGTCCCTGGGTCCGCTCCCAGGATCAAGCTGGAGATAGGCTAATTCAAACTTGCCCCCGGCGGGCGCGCTGGGGGAAGCGCCGCCGGGAGGCATAAACAGGACGTGCTCGCGCGCGCGCGCGAGCACGTTGAAGATCGGGCACGCCCCCGCTAGGAGGGGGAAGCGCCACACTGAGAGGGAGCCCGGCGGGGCCGCCCAGCCGCGCAGAGTGGGCTGCGGCGCGGCCACCCACACTGCCCAGCGCCGCCGCCGACCCCGGTCCCCACGACAGCGCCGAGGAGCCGGCACCCCCGGGGACCGTCGGGCAGCAGACAGCTGAGGGCCACCCGACAGCGGGACCAGGGACGGCGACGAGGTAAGTGCCTAACAGTGCTGGAGCGAGCCTCAGCTGAAAGGATGTGTGAGCTCTAGGAAAGTTGGAGTCTTTTAGCCTCCAGTGCTGGCAAGCAAGGATTTTGTTCATCTTTAAAGGAACAGTCCACTTTCAAAGGAATTTTAGTGTATGTTTTTGTATGCCAAAATGAAGTCCTTATGGTGCAGAGCTGATTTACTATTTTTAATCTTATTCTTATGTTAGAAAACGTGTGTTTTACTAAATCAGTTTTCACTGCCTGCAATCTGTCGCCATTGGCAATGTACACCAAGAAGAGAGATGCGAGTCCTGTACACACAGAACACTTTACGTTACAGATGCAGTCTGCAATATTGCTCCCTGGTGCTTTCCAGCTATAGTACATTCAGTTAAACAGAGTTTATAAATACTGGGCTAAGGCTTTAGTATAAAAAAAGAAACACAAGTTGTTTTGAGGCACTGGGCTGGGGATAGAAGGTGACCACATAAACTTCCTGTCAGGCTACACTTTAAGCACTTTAAGGCCCCATAAAAATGATCAGTATATTCAGATATAAAAATATACATTGTTTGCTACTTCTAATCTTTAGGAGTTGTTCATATTCTGCAGCCAAATTTTCCATCTGCAGAACTAATGAATATTCATCATAAACGAGGGTGCCGCGTATATCCCTGGATTCCCCAGGACATTCCCTCCCAATGGAATGCAGTAATCCCTAACTGCATGTATTTATTTAAACAAACAACCTCCTTCTGTGTCTGTAGGATAAAAAGGGTGTAGGAAACCTTGGCAGGTAAAACCATTTTTTGGGTGTGTCCCAGAAGACAGTTGTGCTAAAGCGTGTCAGAAAAGACATACAGACCTTACGGTGAATCACCACATGATCAGAGCAAATGTCGGGGCAACCCTTTGAACCTCCAGGCTCTTTAACAAACACTTGCTAATAGAGAGGTTGCTAGGCTTTCCCTGGCTTAGCGCTGGAACCAATATGCTACTCTAGAAGTAGGATGTGCGATTATAAACATGCAGAAACATTTAACACGCAACCGAAAAAGTTTCCTTGTCTGCCAATCCCATGATATAGACGTTTCATTCTATGACACTCCCATTTTGCTTTGGAGGTAATTTATGACGAGTAAAAAGGTTGATGGCTCTTTCCTTGAAAGCTTTTATGTCGAAGCTGACAACTTTGAAGAACTTTTATATAAGATGTGCTATCGACATGAATAATTTTCTAATCACATTAATGACTTGAAGATGTTTCATAAGGTGTGCTGCTCTAATTAGGGATGGTAGCCAAAAATGTATTTTGGGATTTCCTGGATCCCATTCCGGCAGGCAGCCAGCTCCTAGGACTTCTTACTCAATAGCTAGGCTTTCTGGCACCCGAGGCAAAGATTCAAAATTGTGCCCCCACCTGTTCTCTGTCCCCCTTTGGTGCCCCCCTGACCTGCTGCACTCGGGGCAAGTGTTCCCCCTGATCCCCCTAGATACGCCCCTGTCTTACTCGTGTGCTGATGTTTAAAAGGAGTAACAGAAAAAGGAAAAGAGAAGCTTTCCTTAGGAAAGCTTCTCTTTTCTTTTACCTGAGTAGAGGGTTTTTTGTTCTCTTTAGCCTCCCTATATTAAGCCTAACATGGGTCTCTCCAAATTCTGGCTTGCGACTCTGTAAAAGGAGCAACACACAAACTTTAAAACACCTGGGAGATCCACAGCGTAGTAGAAAACCTGTGCACTGCCTGGGCGCCTGACTAACCCTCTACTGAAGTATGTTTATATACACAAAGACCTGGTTAACTGTGAGGCCAGCACTAGGAATAATCAAGGCACAAGTTGCCTTACAAACAGCGGTTTATTGAAAATCAAAAGCACAAAAAATTGGAACACACAAATACCCAAGTCCCCATACACCAATTAAAAGGCTACATAGCCAAAACTATAAAAACAGGGGCCCCGCCACCCTTACAATGTGACCACGCACTCCACACTGCCACACACACACACCTCTGTGCTGGACAATCAATATACAAATCCTCGGTATCGAGTTGAAAGTGAAGTCCCAGTGCCACAGGGAGAGTGTTGCAATTGCGTCGGTCAGTGCTTAACTGAGACCAGGGGCTGATTGCCAACAGTCACGCTGGTCAGAATCATATATTGTTGGACGGGAGCAGTGGCAGTCCCGGATCACACTGAAGTGCACCGGTGTCAGATGGTCGCACTGCCACCCGCTCCACCGCATCTTCCTTCCGCCCCTCACACCACACGAGCAGGCTCTGATGAATGGTCCTAGATGGGAAGCATATGCATACTTAGCGTACAAAGAGTGTCAAGAGCATGACTGTGCCAGCGTTCCATATGCCTTCAGCTGACACCAACCCACCCACACTCCCAAATAATGGAGCCAACAACCACTTCTTCGGAATTGATGGAATTTTAATTGGCCACAGCCTCAACATAAAAAACAAAAACAAATAACAATTAACAATGCACTCCCGATCTCCCCGATCCAGGTCTGAGATTCCACCATAACCTAACTACCACAGGAGGGGAGGGGAGGCGGCCCGAAGGCTCCGGCCGCATCCTTCCTAGGCCTGGTAGCTCAACGGGGCTAACTGCCAAGATCCACCTTAACCCTCTCCTTTGTCCCTCCCCTCCCCTTGAGATCAGTCCCCTAACCTCCTGGCCCGTTTCAGCCGAAACAGCCGCTCCCTTGTAACCTACCCCCACTTTCCGTGCCATCTCAGACCCGAACCGAGCAGAGGAGACCATCAATGCCAGACGGCGCTGAAACCTTAGCGCCGTCCAGCCCGCCACCTCTCCACTGCCAATTCGATTCGCTCCTTAAGGAGGGCATTAAACAGATTGATCCCCAACCCGTTTAGATGTACCCCATCGGCCCTGTAGAAACCCCTAATACCTTCCACCTCTATGTGGCGCGCACTCATCCCTCCATTGAGTCTAACGAACTGGGCAATTGCCTTATTCACCTTAATACGTACCCGATCTATAGCCCTTGGATTCCTCGCATGCCTCCACTCGAAACGTGGAACTAGCTCGGACCAAATCAAAATCACCCGGGAAATTCCCCTAGAAAAAACAGTAAGTCCCTGGTGATCAATTCGATCAGCTGCCTCATTGGCACCTGGCCTAAATAGTTCCCCCCCGTGTGACACACCAACACCCCTGGAGGACCCCACTTCATCGCCGACTTCAAGACACGCTCTCTCATATCCTTCCACTTCAATCCCCTGATGCCGGCCCACACCAGCTTCGCTCAATCCCCCAAAATGCCGAGCTGTTACTGCCGCTCCTTCTCAACGCCGCTCTCTGCGCCGCCCAAAAAACAAATGAATGGCCGACCATCAGCACCGAGCACACCGAGTCTAAAAGAAAATAACATTAATAACGGTACCGACACTCCCCCCCCCCCCCCCCACCAAGCTGTTACACCTGCTCAATTCTCCCTGGACGAATATAGGACATAAACCTTTTTGACTCCCATCTTCCCAGCTTTTTTACCAGGTCCACCGGCAAACCCAATCTCGCTGCTTCCGTCGCCGCTCCTATGCGAAACGAGTGAGTGCCATACTCCTTGCTAGACAGCCCCATCACCGCTAAGCATTTCCGAAACATTGCCAAAAACTGGAAGTGTGACAAAAAAGCCCCGTCCTCGTGCATAAACAATGGCCCCCCTGTAAGTGGCCTAATGCCCCAAAACCCCCTTAGTGCTAGAACCGGGCATGAAACATTCGGACACAGCTGACCCAAAAAAATACTCACCCCTCTACCTCCCTGGTCAGTCTTTGACACGCGAATCCGAATCCAAACCCCTTCCCCTGCAAAAAACACATCATCCACCTGAAGGCCACCTGGCTCCCTCTTACTCCGGCTAACTAGCTCCCCCAGCCGTAACGCCCCAAAAAACGCCACCGAAAATGCCGCTTGGAAAAGCCGTACCTCAAATTCCGACGAACAAACCTTAGAAAGCCGACCCATGACCCCTTGTAAAATCTCCCAGGAGACCGGACGCCTCCTATCCACTGTCTTATGCTCCCTGCGCCACTCCTTCAGCGCCTGCCTTACCCAAAACGTTTTTGTAAAATCTTTCCCCCCGCCAACTTGCACAAAAAAGCAAGGGCCGCCAGTTTTTTGTCTATTACCGCCGGGGACTCCCCCCCTGCTAATAGCTCCCCCACATACCACACGAACAGGTCCTGCCTCTCTCCCTCCGTGAGCGGAAACACCAAACTTTTTTTACAGCTCGAACCAGCTCCTCCACACCTTCGAGTAGCCCCCCCACGTAGAAGGTGCGACCGACCTCTGAATTAGCTCGAACCACCGGCTCAAATGATCTCCCTCAACCAGTCCGGGCACACTTCCCCGACCGCGCTCGCCTTGGGCGCCAGGCTCCGAAACCGATCCCACTGCAATGAGATAGAGCAAAGGCCAGGTTTCTGATCAGCTCTGACTCCGCCCACCTCTCCGGCCATGATCCAGCACACCACCTCCCCTTCAAATAGGCCCCGAATCCTACCGAACCTGCCGCATCCGTAAATAGCTCCACCTCCTCGTTCGATCTGATGGGATCCAACCAGTACCCCAGCTCGTTGAATGATTTTAGGAAGGAAACCCACATCTTCACATCCTCCTTCAGTTCCGCCGTTAGCCGAATAAAGTGATGCAGCTCCCTGATCCCAACTGTCGCCAATGACAACCGCCGCATAAAAACCCGTCCCATCGGCAAAACCCTGCAGGCAAAATTCAGCTTGCCCAGCACTGACTGGAGCTGCTTCAACCGAATTTTCCTAAGCCCAAGGATCCCTTCCAGCCCTGTTTTCAAATCCCGCACATTGTCCGCCGGCAACCTGCAAACCCCTTCCACCGCGTCGATCTCAATCCCGAGAAACTTGATGGACGTTGCCGGGCCCTCAGTTTCTTCGTGCACCACCGACACTCCAAATCCCCGAAACACCTCCAGCATGCATGCCAAGATGAGCTCGTACTCCCTTGAGTCCGCTGCCCCCACACAAAGAAAATCATCCAAGTAATGCGTTATGGACGCCCCCCGGCCTTCTCCTTCACCACCCACTCCAAAAACGAGCTGAATGCCTTGAAGTATGAGCATGAGATTGAACATCCCATCGTGAAACAGCGGTCCACGTAATACCCCCCCTCGAATAAACACCCCAATAAGTACACACTTTCTGGGTGCACTGGCAACAACCTAGATGCCGCTTTGATATCTGTTTTGGCCATGAGCGCCCCCGGGCCCGCTTCCCGCACCATTGCCAGTGCAAAGTCGAATGACGTGTACGCCACCGACGACAACTCCTGGTCAATGCCATAGTTGACCGATCCCCCCTGATTCACAAGTGGTGAATCAGGCGAAACTTCCCCTTTTCCTTTTTTGGCACTACGCCCAACGGGGACACCACCAATCCCTCCACCGGTGGATTGGTAAACGGCCCCGACATCCGCCCCAATAATACTTCCTTTTTCAGCTTCTGCCTCACCACATCCGGGTGTAGCCGGGCTGACTTCAAATTTTTTACCGCCCCCCTTTCCCCGGGGGGTGACTGACATGGAATCCTAAAAACCCTCCCTAAAACCCTCTGCCAGCAACTGTGCAGCCCGCCGATCCGGATATTTACTTTTACCTCCTGGACCCCCCCGTCCTTTCCTGAAACAGCGCCCAACGGAGTGATTACCCCCGCAGGCTGAGCATTTGTGCCGGAATTTACATCCTGTCCCGAATTTACACTGGGAATCATTAAATGCCCAGCACACTCCTTTCCTTGTTGCCTCCGCCACCCCTGGAGTGGACAAGGTGGCACCCCCTTGAAAGGGCGACGAGCTGGCCACAGCAGAATACACCCCCCCTCCCCCGAGAGTTCATAACTCGCAGCCACAGCCCGATGTCCCTATGGTCCCAACCCAGCTCGGCGCACACCGACATCCGCTGCCGGAATTGCTCATCATATCTTAGCCACGCCACCCCCCCATAAACCCGGTGTGCTTCCCATATGTTGTCTAGGTAACAAAACAGCGGACAACAATTCTCTGGGTTCTTTTCTCCCACTACACTTGCCAAGATTGCAAAAGCGTGTAGCCAGTTCCCAAACATCAGCCTAAACGCCCTCCTATCCTTGTCCTCTTCCTTAAGGTGCTCCCTTCCCCTCCCCCATCTATCCACTCCGAAACGTTCCAGAGGGAGCAGTGTAAAAATATCTACGTACTCCCGCCTCCAAATTTTTTCTTTAACTTCCGGCTTCAGGTGGCCCCCCAACAGGCCTTCAAAGCAAATGTAAGAGTGCCCCTTTGCCTGATCCGAAACTGATGCCCCCCTTTTTTCCAATCCAGATCCGCCGGAGCTACCCCTGCACGCGTGATATTCAATAAACCGCTGTATGTAAGGCAACTTGTGCCTTGATTATTCCTAGTGCCGGCCTCAAAGTTAACCAGGTCTTCGTGTACATGAGCATGTTTAAAAGGAGCCACCTTATGGCCTGATGTTTGTCCATTCCCATGTGATCTTCAGCCATTCTAGTTTTCCTGTGTATTCCTGGTTATCTTGCGTATTCCTGAGTTCATTGAAATCTGGGTTATGACTACGCTTGCTCTCTTGGACTGACTACTTGACTTGCCCTTTGCTTTAGCCCTGGAACCTTTACTGCCTGTACTGAATATTGGTCTGATTACCCATTAAACATCTGTGCCATCAACATGAACCATTTTTTTACCACATTTAAGTGGACCCACACTTGTTTCCCTCCTAACAGGTGTGGGTCCAGCTGCATTCAGACAGGCCCCTCCTCACCCATCCTATGGTGCTTCTGCTGTCCCATACAGGTATGTGCTATGCCTCTACCACAGCAGTACAAAGCACCCCTCACAGGTGCGTAACTATAGGGAGTGCAATCATTGGGCTCCATCATTGTTTCTCCTCCACCTTATTAATATTCGCACCAGGGTCCTGTCACATTTAGTTATGCCAATGGCCCCTCACCATGACTGAGCTCAATATGGGGGGGGGGGGGGAGTTGCCTGCACCACTACTAGTGGCCCTTTAACTGGTGGGAATGGGGATGATCTAGGGTTGGGGGTGTGAGCTGCCCTGTAATCACTCATCACTGGAGGTCTCCTTTAAGCATAATCAGACATTTATATTGATTTCCTCTGTACATTTTGTACCTTGCTTTATAATTTGCTTGTGGTTTTCCATTCAAAATATTTCAAATGATTGTTTTAACCATACTGCCCAATCAAAGGAAGCATCTGTCTGCTAGGAATCGGATACGTGATATATTGGACAGCAGACAATATTGATGCAATCAGTGAAAGTACAATAGTTCTTCTTATATACACAATATAGACATTATAATTACATTTTTTTTTCACAATGAACTATAGTTGTGCTTGCAGAGACTGCTTTTTTTAATCTATTTGCCTTAGGATACCTATTATCTTACATGCAGATCCCAGCCAAATAAAAGAATAACAGGCTATAGACACAAGGGATTTATTGAAGTGCGCCACATTGTTTGGTTCATTTCCTAAATTGGGTTGAACATTATATTCCAGCTTATTAGAATGACACGAAACAAAACTGTAATCCAAACCTTTTTTTTTCTAGTTTCAGATACAGTTGGTAAGGGCCCAAATAAAATATTAGGCAGGTCTTATCTGTGGATATCTGTGGAGGTATTTATTAAAATATGAAGACCCTTTTCACCACTCTTGGCCAGTCTAGTCTAACTAACGCATATTAACTAACGCATATTGGTCATGGGAGGAGCCATGATGGAATTACTTCATAATGTTGCACCATTGTCTTCTGTTGAGATGTAGAGAACAAAGCACAGGCATAGGAGGATGATGTTATAAGAAGCAGTGTATAGGCTGCATGTGGAGTCTATGCCCAACCCAAGCGACCCTAAAGCAGTGTTGCCCCCCGGTAGTTCTCCCTGTGCTCCCTATGGCCAGTTCACCTCTGATTGCAGCTGTGGGGGGATCCCGAATGCTGATACTGTGCATACTACAGTACGGAAGATGATGGCGCTTTATAAATAAACAATAATAATAATAATAATACCTGTTCTCAGGCAACCTGGTATGTACTCCTCCTTCCAGGACTGGGCCTCACATGACGGTCGGCGGTCAAATGTGTTCACTTGATGGCCTTCTGCATCACTGTGCTACATACCTTTTGTTGATTGTGACTGGTTGCCAGCGGTCATGTGAGCAAAGTCCTTGAATCCCTTTCCCTATCTTTCAGCAGGTGAACTGGAGGAATCAGCAGCACTGGTGCTTTGGATGTATTTTTAGGTTTTAACATTTGCCTACAGATAGTTGCCCTTTAAAATTCCCTTAAAAAGAAAAATCGTTTTGGAGTTTAAAGAACTTTAGAGGGATCCTGAGAATGAGATGAAGAGTTCTGGGGTTGAGGGGTGATTAATCAGTTATGTGGGCAGAACCGCAGACTGCTGAGGAGGCCGATCCATTGGTTTTGTATTCCAGCCTGTTGTGCAGCAGTCATTGTCTTCGATAAATGATTCTCTCTTTTTCACATTAGGAGGTTTCCTTGGAGAAAAATATTCCTGTTTAATTATATAGCGTGTGTGCTTCCGAGTGATAACTCAGGAAAATAGCACTGCCAAGCAGACAGGGAACTTTTCAAGCATTTTAAGGAACTAAGTAGCCCAATAGCCATTTATAACGGCTCTTCTTAAATGCCAAACAAAACGAACACCCCAACAAAATGTCTGCTGAATTTATGATCTGCTTTTATTAATATTCTCTATAAGCTTTTTATTATTACTAAGAAGCTGCAAGCTTTTAAAACCTACTAGATTTCTGCTTTAGTCACTTAACGCATTTTACAGATACTCAGGGGAGAGGGGCAATCAGGGTGTGGGAGAAGAGGGGTTCAGGTGCCAGGGAAAGGCTTCCCAGCAGCACTACTTTGGTGTAACATTGATTTAAATAAAAAGCTATACTTGCTCCTAGTTCCGAGCTGCAGCTCTTACCTGATCGATACTTCGCGCAGATAGCCTGATTGTGCATCTCTTACATTTTCTTTGACGGAGAGACCCCCCCCCCCCCGCCATCAGTTCCTGTGAGCTGCCACACTCCCTCTATTCCCTGCAGTGGAAAGGGGCATGTGAGGGCCCTTCCTTCCGTTGCAGTGAATGGAAGGGGGTGTGCCATCTCACAGTGATTGATGGCAGGGGATTCTTCCTGTTGGAAAAGACCGAAGAAAGATGTGATCGGGTGGTTGCCGCAGGACATGGAAGCAGTGATCAGGTATAGCTGGAAATGGTCTGTCATTTTTTTCCAAGGTATGAATACATTTGCAACCATTAAGGAGGGCCAAACCCCGATTATGTGTCTTTGGGGAATCCCAATTTGGAATGCCTGGTTGTGTGAAAATCCCCAGTGTTCTTGTAAACTAAATAAATGTTCTGGTGATCCTTAATCAGGATTCCCCCGATGAAAGGAAGTCACTTGACCACAGCATCCTATACTTGAGGGTGGTGCATCTTGGATTTTGTTGCCCCCCTCTCCTCACCCTCCCTGCTCCACCAAACTGTCAAGGGACTCCTAGGGGCAAAATCGGATCGGGACTGTTAAAAAAATAAATAAATTGCGGCAGCAGGCAGGTGGTGGCCAACAGTAAGGGTGGCAAAATGTCTATGTCTGGGGCTTCAGAAAGATGGACACCCCTTGAGTGAGGACTGACTGGCTACTTCCAGTGTTCTCAATAATGGGGGGGTGGCCATCAACCAGCTTTTCTCTGTTCGGGAAAGATGCTTCTGGCTGAAGTCCATGTTTGGGTTTGGGAACCCGTCTCACAAAGTTCAGTTTTGCGGTTCAGGTTACCCGAGGCCACCAGTGAGTGTAAATGCCATGGGACTCAATCTCGGGACCTGATAAGTTTTATACTGCTGGACCTAGTACTGAAAGCTAAATATGTGCTTAGTACTGCCATGCTCAATATCTTCCTTTTGTAGCATTTTTTTCCCATGTAAGTAAATATATTTATGTACCCATAAATGCTAAAAGTTCCTAACATATCATATAGTATATATGTAGTAATATATATATATATATAGTATTACTTTACTGTGTTTGACCATTTTATTTGTAACACATACAGTGATCTGCTACACGCATTGCAAATAATGCCATCGACCTTCCTGCTGTTTTTTTTCCACGTTGCTTTGCTGCAAAGCTCCCTTCCATCGAGGAAAAGCAGCTCCACTCTCCTGTATTCCATGATGTGCGGGTCAGGGGGTTAAAACTTTGTAGATACCTGTGTTTATTTTTTGACATTGTTAAATTAGCAACCTCTCAGCCTCTCTGGTGTGAAAGAACATCCCGAGTAATTGAACACGCCACTGGGGACTTGTGTTTGGGTTAGGCTGATTTCTATTATGTTGTCTTGTCAGGAGCCAATAATTAAATCTGAGGGATGCTTGTCACGTGTTCACAAGGTGACTTGAAGAGCTGAAACGCGTGTGAGGTCCCCCCTTCTGATAAAAGGCCGCGCTAGATGGTTTAGCGCCTTCACTGCTGAGTTTCCCTTTTTTAATATGAAGAGTTGATGTAATGCTTACGACTTCATGTGGGGTGAAACACATTTTTTCAATTTCTGTCCAGTTAGGATTTTTTTCTTTGCTTTCCTGTCTAGAACACGGTGACCCAGATGACGTGTTAAAGGTCTTAAGGAGATTGCTTTGGGATTTGAATCTTGTTTTGTGGCAAATCTCAACCTTGATTTAATCAGTGTAAGGCTGCATTCACATCAATGTGTCATAGTGAATCAACAGCAAATATTCAGCAGAGGAGGAGAGAAAAGGCAAAAACCATGCACATAAATATATATATAATATCCCATTTTGTTGAAATGGGTGTTGCTCACCATTGTACTAAATGTAGGGTGACATCCAGATTGCTGGGGCCCACTACAAAGTCTGATTTAACTTACTTGCACCCGGCTCCCCAGCAGTCACTCATTGCAGTTCCCTTTCCCACTGGTGCAGAGGGACCGTGAGAGAGATTCCCCGGGAAACTTTCTTCCCCGGTGGCCATGCATTTGCTTGCTGGCCTAACAGGGAAGGAGAAGAGGGGACCTGTTACCCCCCTCATTACAGATGCAGACAGTACAGCTGAAATAGCTGCTTCCCGGCATCAGAAGACCAGCACCTGCCGGGGCCCCTTGACAAATACATCCACTGCAAAGTCTGATTTAACTTACTTGCACCGTGCTCCCCAGCAGTCACTCATTGCAGTTTCCTTTCCCACTGCAGCAGAGGGACCATGAGAGAGATTCCCTGGGAAACTTCCTTCCCCAATGGCCATGCATTTGCTTGGTGGCCCAACAGGGGGGACCTGTTATCAACCAGACATCAAGAGAGATTCCCTAGGAAGGTTCCTTCCCCAGCGGCCATGCATTTGCTTGGTGGACCAGCAGGAAGAAGAAGAGGGGACCTGTTACCCCCCTCATTACAGATGCAGACAGTACAGCTGAAATAGCCTCTTCTCGGCATCAGAAGACCAGCACCTGCCTGATCAGGAGAGAGCCACCGACCGGATTGCCTGGGCCCTTTTGAAAAATACATGCACTGCAAAGTCCTATTTAACTTACTTTCACCGCACTCCCCAGCAGTCACTCATTCCAGTTTCCTTTCCCACTGTAGCAGACTGACATCAAGAGAGATTCCCTAGGAAGGTTCCTTCCCCAGCGGCCATGCATTTACTTGGTGGTCCAACAAGGAAGGAGGAGGGGGCCTACCCCCCCCCATTGCAGATGCAGACAGTACAGCTGAAATAGCCACTTCCCGGGATCAGAAGACCAGTACCTGCCTGATCAGGAGGGAGCCACCGACCCGGTTGCCGGGGCCCCCTGACAAATACTCCTACTGCAAAGTCCGATTTAACTTATTTGCACCGCACTCCCCAGCAGTCACTCATTCCAGTTTCCTTTCCCATTGTAGCAGAGGGACATCAAGAGAGAATCTCCAGGCAGGTTTCTTCTCCGGGGCCATGCATTTCTTGGTAGCCCAACAAGGAAGGAGGAAAGGGGGGACCTGTCCCCCCCCCCCCATTGCAGATGCAGACAATGTAGCTGCAATAGCTGCTTCCCGGCATCAGAAGACCAGTGCCTGCCCGACCAGGAGGGAGCCACTGACCCAGTGGAGCGGAAGAGAGGGTGCTGCCCAATGGAGCACAGAAGGAGGAAGAAGCCAAGTTCACAGAGTAGCGGGAGGCTGAGTAACTGTATTCACCATTTGGGAATACTGAATGCTGGAAACCAGGGCCTATCTGGCCTGAGGGCTTCTGAACCAGATAGACCCTGCTCCAGCTCATAACTAGCTGTGAGGAAGTGAAATGGACATCCACCCGTAGCCAATATAATATGCTCAGATTCCCAGATTTTCGATTAGTGCTTCTCAGGTGCTTCCTCTGCATTTGTTAACTTGCTGCTCCTCGTATTCCTTCAGTAAATATTGTCATCCAAATTGGAGGTCTCCTTTAACAACATTTTTGGAACATAGTTGGTATACAATGTCTATGTTTATACTAAATCTCATGATTTGGACCATTCCTATATACACAGATTTGACAGAATAACGATAACTTCTGTTCCCCCCATTGCATGGAAACGTATACAGATATTCGAACACTGTGCGTTTTATTACATCAGTAAATCTCGCCGATCTTCCAGCTCTAACTTTGGTGGAGATTAAATGCCTGTGGTCTAAATACAGTCCATCCTTTGAAAAGTGTAATCTATGATATTGGTGTCCTTGAATCTCCTCTCGCATTTCTGTTTTGACATTAATATAGTCATACACATATAACACTCTCTATTGCAACTGAAAAGACCTCTCTGGGCCAAAATGTGTGTTGTGACAAATGAGCTAACACTTTTTTTGAATTTTATCATTCTTCTGGTTTATGGCCTGGAACTGATGCAATTCCCGGCAGTAGTCTTTGGAGGAACATTTCGGTGTTCCAGTTAAGTTAAAGATCACTTTGAAATGTTTCTCCTTCACCCACTGTACAGTTGTGAGTTTCATTTATAGCAAAATCCATTTTTGTTCACTTTACTTTCTTAAAAAAATGAGCCTTTTGTTCATCTGTAAACAGTTATGTGTGGCCAGCCGTGCGTCTATTGGTCTTGAAACAGGTATGATGTCATCGCTAACATTGCGTAATGATGTTACAAGTCTGTGACAATTTCATTACAAAACATCAATAACACATTAAAGGAAAACTCCTTTGTCAGGTTTTTGGTGTTCTGTCTGCATTGTTTTTCTTCTTTGGGAATGTAAAACAGACCCGTGTGTTAGGATTGTGTCCCCAGACCTGTGATCTACTCATCAGCATGCTGTTTACAAGTTTCTTATATTCCTGTGGCTCTGTGTTGATAAAGTGGGAGTAGCTGTCCTGGCCATGAATAAAGCGCTTTTGCCTACAAATCCCAGAATCTTTCTAATGTAAGAGGTGAGCTCATCAGCGGCTTTGGAAAAATCAAGCAGCAGTAAAAATCTGCAAATGGATTCTGCAACATCTTAATCTAGTAAGACCTTTTAAAGCAAGAGTGGAGTTTAGAGGAACAAATGACTCTGCTATAAGGGCTAGGAGCATGAATTGTGATAGGGATTCCCACCTGAAAATGAAACGTTGGGAAGTAATTTAGGTGCTACTGCAGGCAAAGGTAGTTTTTGGGGCTGTCCTAAACTGTTTTCCATTTTTTTGAATAAACTTTTGTATCTTTTCATTAACTCATTGTAGTGGTGCCACTTAGTATATGAGGTTGGTAATTTTGGGGTGTGTGGGACTCCTGCCTGTTTGCTGTTTTCCATTTTTAATTTGAAAAAGAAATGAGCGAGATATCAATGTTTACAGGTTCAGCTTATGATTTTCCTTCTGAAAAATATGAGTGTGGTCCTTGGATCTTTGATGCTGCATAATAATCAGCTCTCTGCGCTGTCAGCAATGTGATGAATCTGGAGGCGGAGCTGAAGGAGGGGCGGGAGACAGGAGGGACCAGCAACCCTGTCTCACTCTGTTGAGCTGATTGGGGGGGCGGGCTGAAAAAGAAAATGTAAACCTGTAAACCCTGATATCTCAGCCATTTCTGCCTCAATTCAAAAAAGGAAAACTGTTTAGGACAGCGCCAAATGTAGCCTGACTCAATGGTATAACACTTACCTTTTCCTGCTGTGGCACTTTAATCTGTCTAAATTTAACTGGAACTGGAGCACTCAGCTTACAATAAATTGGAAAGAAATGTATTTTATTAAAATAAATCCCCTGCAAAGTTTTTAATCAGGTAGATGGTAGATATTTTAGTTCAGTAGTTTGGAAATAACAGCAGCCTATGGAATTTTTAATGTATGTGAATTCCCCATAGGCTATTGTCAGGCAGCAAGCTTCTTTATCATTCGGCAGCAGTGAGCGCCCTAACTAATGCGCAGGGGGTCCATTTGAGGTTAATAAAGTTGTGTGACTATGGAGGATTGAGGCATTGAATTACGTTTTATTTTTGTTTTCATTTACACAATGCCTTTATAGCAAGACTTTAGGTCTCTTTTAAGAGGTCCTGATTTGGCATGCCCCAATAGCTAAATATCTTTAGGAAGCCATAATCAGACATGGAACTCAGTATGATGGAGGACATGAAATAGCTGTGCATGACAGTGGACCATGTCTGCAACTGGAGGAGGTGTGACTGCCACATGAGTGCAGGGCTGTTTTATAACCTCTGTCAGCTGGAGTTAGGAAAAAGTTCCCTCTAATGCAGGGCTCACTAATGTTATGAGAGGGTGGGTTGAATTATTATTTATTTAGGGCCTTATTTATCAAGGGCTAGCGCCAGGTAGTGTCTGACTAGCGCCAGGTAGCGCCAGCTATCGGCGGCTACCGACTCCAGAACGCCAGGCGGCGGACACAATCACGCATTTATCACGCTAAATGAGGCTAGCGCCGGCGAGTGCGTCAGCTAGCGCGGGATTCATCATGTAGGGGACTGCAACGAACAGCGCTGCTACTAATCCCATCACAGCGCCAGGTATGACCTGTCGCTCCCTGGCGCTTTCCAATGCATTTCAATGGAGCAATCTTTAAATATTCCTAATTAATTGATTTTAAGTTTTTTTTTTTTTTTTTTTTTTTTTTTTTTTTAACTGTCAAAAATTCTGTGACCACTACGGCAATGTTAGATATTTTTTTTATGTTAAAAAAAAATTTAAAAAAAATTTGTGCAGAATTGATATTACAGGTCTGATATTAATGTATTCATATTACAAAATGTTTAGAAAAACTTGTTTAATTTTTTAATCAAAAAATATGGTTGTTTGGGGGTTAAAAACTACTTTTAAGCCATCGCCGCCAGCGCTCTGGGGTTTAAACAAGCATTTCACAGCGCGAGAATTTTTTGAGCATGATTTGTTAATGAATATGCTGGGAGCCGTTCGCTCTGGCCATTCGCTGTCAGGCGCACCCATACAGCGCGGAACCTGTGAAACAGCGACTCCTATTCAACATTACCACACACCGACTGAGTCGCTGTCAACAAGCGAACAACGGGCAAGCACAGCGAATAGTAGCGGGCGCTGTGAAAATCACGCTACTGGCGCTCATCTGTCGCTACCTGGCGCTATTAATGAATCGGCCTCCCCGTGTCAGCCAGAAACCTCCCTGGCACAGAGTTGCAGTTGTAGGTCGAATCGAAGCCAATTAAAAACCTATCAATATTTAAATATAATAAAATTCTCCCCATTACTAAATGTTTCGTTATTAGGTTACACTAGATCTCGTCAGCTAATGGTAGTCGTTGAAGTTTTATAACACATACAGTACCTTTCAGAATGTCACAATAAATCCATTATTTGTTCTAAGTGGAGCCTGGAGTAGATCAATAAATGATAAAAGGTCACTGAATTAAGTTGATTCTGTAGAGAACTCTCAGAAAAGTATTGATGACAAAGCTTAATGGCTTGAAACCCTGATCTAAACCTATATTATCCACATATAGGGTAAAAGGATTATGTTGTAAACTAGGAAAGAGCTTTCATTTCTGAGAAAGAGTATATTAGGTGTAAAGCAATGCGGGGAGGCCGATTCATTAATAGCGCCAGGTAGCGACAGATGAGCGACAGTAGCGTTATTTTCACAGCGCACGCTAGTATTCGCTGTGCTTGGCCGTTGTTCGGCTGTTGACAGCGACCCTGTCGGTGTGCGGTAATGTTGAATACGGGGTTAGGAGTCGCTGTTTGACAGGTTCCGCGCTGTATGGGAGCGCATGACAGCGAATGGCCATAGCGAACGGCTCCCAGCATATTCATTAACAAATCACGCTCCAAAAATTCTCGCGTTGTGAAATGCTTGTTTAAACCCCAGAGCGCTGGCGGCGATGGGTTAAAAGTAGTTTTTTAACCCCCAAACAACCATATTTAAAAAAAAAAAAAAAAACATGTTTTTCAAAACATTTTGTAATATGAATACATTAATATCAGACCTGTAATATCAATTCTGCACAATTTTTTTTTTTTTTTTTTTACCTTAAAAATATATAACATTGCAGAAGTGGTCACAGAATTTTTGACATTTAAAAAAAAAAAAAAAAAACATTAATAGCAATTAATTAAGAATATTTAAAGATTGCTCCATTGAAATGCATTGGAGAGCGCCAGGTAGCGAGAGGTCATACCTGTCGCTGTTCAAGGTCGCTCGCTGGCGCTGTGGGGTGAGGCTGGAATAATGATGAATGATTCGCTATCTGGCGCTCTGTCAGTCGCTAAGCAGGATCGGCTTGATAAATGTGTGATTGCGGAGGGGAGCCGGCGTTCGCGTTGCGGTGAGCGTCATTACCGTTCCCTCACCATTCGCTACCTGGCGCTATCCCTTGTTAAATAAGGGCCTAAGTATCCCACCTCACAAATTGTCCTATGTAAAATAGGAAAGGGTCATTTGTTTTTTTTTCTTTAGGCAGCTACTTTTTAAAGACACATATTTGAAAAGAATATTTGGGACACATAGTTAAACTGACCACTTTAATGGGTATGACTTAGGATGTGTGGCTTATCTACAGTCTTTTTACAAATATAGCATTCTATGCTATTTCTTTGTGTGCCCATGCGACACCTACATTGCACTATGGCCGTTTAGCCAATCAGCAGAAGTGTCATGGGCAGGATGTTCCGCAAACTTCCTGCTGGTGGCACTGGGTTGCCTTGCAGCACAGTTGCTGTTTCAGTGGTCACCAGCGGGGGTCTTGTGGAGCTGCCTGGCCATTATTGCTCCTATTATGTAGCACCTGCTTGAGGCCTATTAATTTTGGGCCACACCCACAGGGAGGTGCAGGTTCAGTTTGTAGCCCTGTCTGTGTCTGAAGGAATACTATCCAGTTCTACAATCCAGTTTTGCCTCCTGGAGGCTGCTGGCACCTGTTTATGGTACTCACGGGGTGAATTCCAGCACCCTGGGAAATCCCCCTGTTTGCCCGCTTTAGTGTGTTTTTTTAGTTCTTATTTGTGTTAGCTTTTACTGTTGGAGTGTAAGGCTTTGTTTTATTGTTTATTATCATCCTCTGTGTCCAGCTCTGTGCTCTGGCCTAATCTCTCTATGTGAATGAGAGCTCTGTCCTTGGCGCTCGCTGGGCCTCAGTTGTAAATTAACCAGACATCCTGGATTCAGTGGACCAGTCTTTGCACTGATATCAGCTAAGTGGGGCATTTAAGTGTCCCCGGAGATTATGGGGACAGTAAGACAAAATGCCTAAAAATGGGACTGCTCCATCGAATGTGGGACATCTGGACAAATTACAGTACATAAAACTCAACCTTTCAATACATTGCTGTGACAACTTTAAAAGGTAAATTGAAGTGCAGACCAGGGTGAATAAACTGAGGGAGAAGGAAAACCCAAAGGAAGACCAACCCTCAAGGAAAATCACCCCCAAAGATCATAATCTGAATACAATTGTGTGTTCTCAGTTACCTATTTGGTAATCGGTTAGTGATGAGATTGTTCTTGTTCTAGTTCTCTTGATTCTTTTCCTTCTTCTCTTTACAAACTATAGGGTCGGTTCATGGTCAGAGCGATAAAATCCAAAAACCAAGCGCAAACAACCAAGCGCCTAGGTACATGATTCATGGTCAGAGCGCGCCAAATTTCATGCGGCCAGAGCGAGCGCAAAATTTCTCTTCTGATGCCTTCCACCTGAAATTCTGCCATTTTGAAGTTCAAATGGCACTGGCCCAGTTCCACCTATTTGCTTGAGGAAATCCAGGCTTCAAATTGCCACAGTTGTGCACAGTTTTGTCCCTTCTAAACATACCATAAATCAGTCGCCGAAGACAGTTTGGGGCGGCAAATTTGTCCTTGTTGAATTCTTGAGGTGCAAGTTTGCATATTGGTGGGCGCACGTGCACAAATTGGTGCACAAAAATAGGCGTATCCCATTTTGCCCACCATGAATCAGTGCGACTTGGCGATTTCCTGTGCACAAATTTGTTATCGCGCTACCATGAATGGACTCCTCCTTTTTTAGGGAAGAGAAACATGTCCCCAACCTTTGTGACAATTCACTGTCATAGATTATTTTAAAAGAATCTTGTCTAAATAAAATGTATTCTTTTAAACTTGATTGGTAGTGATGCTATTTGAGCAACAGGCTTAGCCTAAGTCCAAACCCTAGATCCAAACCCCAAAAGATAGTCACATACTCAAAACTTTTATACAGAAATATAGAATCAATAAGATTTTTTATAGTAATATAAACCAGATGTTTATATTATATACAGATGTGGGGCACACTTATTCTTATGTTCAGTGGCTGGGTCTTTGGACTATCTTTAGGGGTGGTCTCCCATTGGCTTTCCTTCCTCCTCTTGTCTTATTATTTAATATTGTTATAAATATTAGCCAAAACAGCAACATAAATAGATATGTTTATTGAAAATGAAAATACATTTTATTATTGATTTTAAAGGGAGGATATTTAAAATGCAGAAGTTCCATTTTAGCCTACAACTGTCCTTTCATTTTTTTTAAAACACTTTGAATGCCATGGCAATAAGGACATTGGCTAGTTTGGAGAGTCTAGCAGCGTGATAAGTTTTAATTATCACTGGCAGTCAAAAGGTTAAATATGTTTCCAAATTCAGATCTTCAGCGCAACTTTAGATATTGTCTTGCACAGCTTATCTATTATAAGCCCTTACTCTGTAAACATGGGTGTAACTATATCTCTGTCTACACTAAGAGCTTTAGTTAATGGTCCTGTTTGGCAGCAACATGCCAAATAGTCATGTAAACTTCAAGAAAATGCAAACTCAACATCCAACCGCGTATTAATGCCTAGAGGAGCCGGGCCACCCCTTACCTTCAAGAAAGCCTTAATCCCTTGAAATGCTGGCCTTCAAGTTTTGAACTACACATAGCTGCAAACATAATCAGCCAGGGATAATGGAGCCGACATGTACAGTGTGTTGCTCACTGTAGAAATTCCCCAAAATAGCGTTGTCCAAGCTCTTCTTAATTATAAAACCACTCTTGAATTTAAAGTGTACCAAAACTAAACCTACCGCTATAAGAAGTTTGGTCTGTTGAAATACCCAACCCGCTGGCGAACCCATGCTGCAGGCCGGCAGTTGCATCTCTCACATCTTTCTAAGAGGCCGATTCATTAATAGCGACAGGTAGCGACAGATGAGCGACTGTAGCGTGATTTTTACAGCGCCAGCCAGTATTCGCTGTGCTTGGCCGGCGTTTGCTTGATGACAGCGACTCAGTCGGTGTGCGGTAATGTTGAATACGGGCTTAGGGGTCGCTGTTTCACAGGTTCAGCGTTGTATGTGAGCGCCTGACAACGAATGGCCAGAGCGAACGGCTTGCTTCATATTCATTAAAAAATCATGCTCCGAATTTGCTGGCGCTGTCCATTCCTTGTTTAAACCCCAGTGCGCTGGCGGCGATGGGTGTTAACTAGTTTTTAACCCCTAAACAACCATATTTTTTGCTTGTAACATTATAAATGTTTTTGAATCATTTTGTAATATGAATACATTAATATCAGACCTGTAAGATCAATTCTGCACAATTTTTTTTTTTCAATTTTTTTTTACTTTAAAAAAAAAACCCAACATTGCCGAAGTGGTCTCAGAATTTTTGACATTAAAAAAAAAAAAATAAATAAATAATACCAATTAATTATGATTAATTAAACATTGCTCCATTGAAATGCATTGGACAATGCCAGGGAGCGACAGGTCATACCTGGCGATGTGAAGGAATTTGCATGATGAATCCCGCGCTAGCCGTCGCTCTCGCCGGCGCTAGCCTCATTTAGCTTGATAAATGCGTCATTGTGACCGCCGCCGGGCGTACTTGAGTCGGTAGCCGCCGATAGCTGGCGGTACCTGGCGCTCGTCAGACACTACCTGGCGCTAGCCCGTGATAAATAAGGCCCTAGGTCTGTGCTTGACCATGCCTGCTATAACTGAATGCAGGGCCGGCTCCAGGTTTATGTGGCTCAGTTGGCCCCTTTGCGGTGTAGAGTCGCGGGGCAGGGGTCTATAAATTCCATGGTATAGAACAGGGTGCAAGTGCCAGCCTCTGTGCCCCCCCCTCCCTGTAGGCTACAAACTCGCACTTGCCAGCCCCTAAGCCTTGTGAACTGGTAAAGCGGTCTCTTGGACCAAACAGTGCTGGAGAGGGCGCATTTCACAGACCCTCAGAAGCTGACCGGGCTTGCCAGGTGCTGACGCCAGCCCTGACTGAATGGTTGACGTGGCTGTGCACAGCTATAAAGGGATGTGAGGGGTGCCATGCGCCGATCGTGCATGTGGCCATTCAGTTTCTTTAGCCACTTATTAATGATTATTGATTAATATTGAATATTAATGATTGCAGCCAAAAAAGCTGATCAGACCATAGCCGCACATGCGCCGGAGGTATGTATTGTGGCCTAGAATTGGGATGCCCCAAGGGTATGGACCACAACACAGGCTAGTAATCCTAGGTTTTGATCCACTTTAAAATGACCCTCCAGTTTTCTTTGTCACCGAATAGAACAGTGAAGGCATGCAATTATGGAACCCACAACCAGCGATGGTTCTTAGCATATCTTTTCAGCAGGTGAAATCCTACAGTAAGTGACTGCAGCCAACGAGACTGATGGGGGGGCTTACACAGTGATCCTCACTGGCTGCTGACCCGGAACCACACAAAATGGGTGTGGTGGATGCCCCCTTACGCCTTACCCTTGTTAAACCAGAGAAATCTTACCTTTCTTTTCGGTCCTCCAGAGAAATGCTGCAAGTGCTGATACGTGGTACACAGGCTTCTTCCAGATATCTGGGCACTGGCAACCACCTGATTGGTTGCAGTAGGTGAGTGTCATGCACCAGGTGCAGGCTCCCTGCCTGGGCACCCCTTAAGGCAGACCAACAGTCAAACATGAATTAAATCAGACCAACACAACAAACAGTGCTCATATGCATCCCTCTCCAGGGCAATTTAGATTGCTGCACATAAAAAATAATTTACCTTTTTCTAACGCCTGTTGGGGTGAATTTTAAAAACAAGATGGCCGATCATGGGCATGTAGGCCCTGCAAACAGGAAGTCAGGCTTCCTGTTACTGCACATTTCAGCTATGTCAGTTGGGAGAGGAAGCTCTGAAATGGCCGCTACTTTTCTTTTCCAACTGTGACAGGCTGTTGGTTCGATTCAATCTGATTTCTCCCTGCTGCCCTGTCCAGCGACCCTCCAGGCTTATTTGTCAGTTTTTTTTGTTATTGGTAAACACTTTTTATGCTTATGGATGTTTTTAACCTATAGTTTTTAAAAACATGATTGAGCAGATAAAGCTGTGAATGATGCCTTTCCGGTGCTGTGATGAAAATAAAAATCTCAGTAGATAAATTAAAAATTGACCCGCAGCAGTTTGTAGACTTGCTGACAAAGTAGAACGGGGCTTAGTCAAGAATTATCGACCTGTAAATTGGAGTTACCAGGCCATGATGAGTAAGGCTGCGGGCGTTATGATTAATGGTTGCACTATCTTGTCTGCCTGTTAAAGTAAAGCAATTTCAAATATTATTTGATCATTTGCCGTTTGAGGAGATAAAATGTGGCCATCATCAGGGCGGAGAAGCAGAGTTCCTCCACGACATTTCTTTCCATCTCGGATTAAACATTTTTATTAATTGTAGAAGTTATGAATTAGACAGTGTATGTGTTACCAGCAGAGAGATCCTAATACATTACCTGCTAGTGACTCTAGGGGTGACCTCAAACTCTCCAAGACCCTTTCTCACACTTGTCAGTATTTTCCATTAGTATTCGTTTTTTTTTTCTAGATGGGTTTGTCTGATCATCTTGGATCCTATTAGGTGACGTTATACATTGGCATGCATTTACATGACTTGTTCAGACGGGGAGGCCGATTCAGTAATAGCGCCAGGTAGCGACAGATGAGCGCCAGTAGCGTGTTTTTCACAGCGCCCGCTAGTATTCGCTGTGCTTGGCCGTTGTTCGGTTGTTGACAGCGACTCAGTCGGTGTGCGGTAATGTTGAATACGGGGTTAGGAGTCGCTGTTTGACAGGTTCCGCGCTGTATGGGAGTGCCTGTCAGCGAATGGCCAGAGCGAACGGCTCCCAGCATATTCACTAACAAATCACGCTCAAAAAATTCTCGCGCTGTGAAAAGCTTGTATAAACCCCAGAGCGCTGGCGGCGATGGCTTAAAAGTAGTTTTTAACCCCCACACATGCATATTTTTTGATTAAAAAATTAAACAAGTTTTTCTAAACATTTTGTAATATGAATACATTAATATCAGACCTGTAATATCAATTCTGCACAAATTTTTATTTTTTTACCTTTAAAAAAATATCTAACATTGCCGAAGTGGTCACAGAATTTTTGACATTTAAAAAAAAAACATTAATATCAATTAAATATGAAAATTTAAAGATTGCTCCATTGAAATGCATTGGAGAGCGCCAGGTAGCGAGAGGTCATACCTGGCGCTGTGATGGGATTAGCAGCGGCGCTGTTCGTTGCAGTCCCCTACATGATGAATCCCGCGCCAGCTGACGCTCTCACCGGCGCTAGCCTCATTTAGCGTGATAAATGCGTGATTGTGTCCGCCGCCTGGCGTTCTGGAGTCGGTAGCCGCCGATAGCTGGCGATACCTGGCGCTAGTGAGACACTACCTGGCGCTATCCCTTGATAAATAAGGCCCTAAGAATAAAAGGATTTACCCATGGTCCTTAGCTGTAGGCAGGGTCATGCAAATCATCTCAAGCACCCAGAAAGCTGGTTGTTTATGCATTGCTTGAGCATATCTAATATTTAAATAGCCATCACTTTCTACTTGTGGACATGTGTTTCAGAATGGAAGTGATGACTATATAGAGGGCAAGGCTGGTGGTCCTCATCAATGCAAGGTTGTAAGTGTAGGCTGTATGGTAGGTAAGGCTAATGGCCCTTGGTCAGTACAAGGCTGAAAGATAAAATCAAATAAAATAGTACAAACTATTGCATTCCTTTCTTTCAACTATTCCTTAAAATTCCACCTTAAACAGAATATGCAAAGTCTCTTAAAAACTTTTTAGCAGCAATAAAAGAAGTTTGTCTTTATGTGATCCAAAAGACGCTAAAAGACGCTGATCCAAAAGACGCTAGTGTAGGCACCACCCTTCACCACAAGCGTATCCCAAACTCTTGCTAGAAATCAACTTGTATGTCAGCATATAATAGCCAAAACCCCCGGTGTAGGTCCACTTAAGGAAAGGATGGAAGGATATCCTGTATGCACTGGCAGCATCTCATATTTATCAGTGTACCCAAATTAGATGGAAGCAGACATAGAGGCTGATTTACTGTATTGCCAGGTGAGCGTCTGTGTAGCAGCGCTTAGAGCGACCGCTAGTAGACACTGCAAGCGGATGTCGGGTGCTGTGAACTAGCTTAGCGGCTGGACAAGTGGCACTGTACTATTCTGTCCAGCATTGATGAATGTGATGTCTGCAGGGCGCTGTAGAAGCTTCTCCCTGATTCACTGCAGAGCCAATCAAGAACGCTAGGTGGTGTCCCGAGGTCAAAGCCTCCAAGACGACGCTATATCTAACAACAGGACAATGCTGCAGCAACTGATAGGTAGCGCCAGTTAAGTGCGTCCGACACTCGGCGCTGAAGCCTGTATTCAAGATAAAACTACACACAACACAGCACCAGAGCGAAAACACATGGAATGACATTGTTTTAACACTGTGACAATGACACTGCAATGGCAGACCTGCACATACAATACAGTTTTACTTTAGCAAAACGCTATTTAAACACAACCAAATGAAACACCAATCAAATGTATAGAAGAGCACTACTGAACGACAGGTACTACTTGGCGCTGCTGAACCTAGAGTGCCGGCGCTATACAATGAGCCACACCGCATGTGTCGCTACATGATGCTTATAGAGGCGCTCACCAGATTGACTTTGTTAAATGTGGTTTTCACATACAGCTCCCAGCATTCACCCGATGCTACATGCCGCTACGTGGCACTACCTGGCGTTATCGTTTCTTAACCCCCTAAGGCTAGTGGTCCTCGTCAGTGCAAGGTTGGAAGTGTAGGCAACTGCGCTCCTTTCCTTCACCCATTCCTTAAAATTACACCTTAAACAGCAAGTATAAATATTTTAACTAATAAAGGTTGCTTTGTACACATGTACAAAAAGATCTAAAGAATACAAAGATACAAGACACTCAGCTTGGAGTGAATCCTTAAAAGTATATAGAACGTCTCCTAAAATCCTTTTTAGCAGAAAAAAAAGAAGTTTAGTCTTTATGTGATCTAAAAGACGCTAGTGTAGGCACCACCCTTATATATTAAACAACCTGTTATACTGGATTACGCTATGTCTGCTTCCATCTAATTTGGGTGCATTGATAAATATGAGATGTTCCCAGTACTTACAGGATATATGGAGGGATTTTTACACTACGGTTTTACACTATTGATGTCTCTATCCTATCCTTGAAGTGGACCTACATCGGAGATTTTGGCTATTATATGCTGTCATACATGTTGATTTCTGGTAAGAGTTTTAGATATGCTTGTGGTGAAGTGGACCAACACCCAGGATTTTGACTATCCTGGGTCTTGGTCCACTTCGGTGGGGCACCCCCGATCGGGGTGCCCTGCTGTGTGAAATCCCCCCGATCACCCTAAAAACTCACCGCTCCCAGCGCCGACGGACAAGGGATTTGACAGCCGCGGACAAGCGGCTCCTCCGCCGCCGCCTCACGCCGTCCCTCTTGACGCACGCGCGCCGGTCATTCACAGACGGCCGGCGCGGGCGCGCGCACACCTAGAGGGGCACGAGGGAGGCGGCGGCGGCCGGCCGCCGCCGAAGCTAAGGTAAGGGGGTTTGGGGGTTTTGGGAGGGGTTTCACCCCGCGGGACATCCCGATCTCGGATGATCTATAAGATTCCCGGGCCGATCACCCGAGGGTGATGGTCCACTTTAAAGACTTGCTGCTAAAAAGTTTTTAAGAGACTTTCTATCTACCTTTAAGTATTCACTTTATGCTAAGTGTCTTGTTTTTACAAGGTCAATGTAAGGCTAGTGGTCCTTGTCAGTATAAAGGTTAAAGTGATGGCGGTATGGTGGGTAAGGCTAGTGGCCCTTTTCAGTTCAAGGCTGGAAGTGATGGCTTCATAGTGAGTAAGGCTAATGGCCCTTGTCAGTATGAAGCTGGAAGAAATGGCTTTATGGTAGGTAAGGCTAAGATCCCTTGTCATTACAAAGCTGGAAGTGATGATGTACTGTATGGTAGGTAAGGCTAGTGTCTCTAGTCAGTATAAGGCTGGAAGTGATGGATGTATTCTAGGTAAGACTAGTGGCCCTCAGCAGCACAATCCTGGAAGTGATGATAGGTAAGGCTAGTTGCCCTTTTCAATACAAGACTGGAAGTGATTCTGCATGGTGGGTAAGGCTAGTGGCCCCCTTCAGTGTAAATCTAGAAGTAATGGCGGTATGGTGGGTAAGGCCAATGACCCTTGTCAGTAAAAGGCTGGAAGAAATGGCTTTATGGTAGGTAAGCCTAGTGGCTTTCGTCAGTGTAAAGCTGGAAGTGATGATGCACTGCATGGTAGGTAAGGCCAGTGGCCCTCGTCAGTGCAAGGCTGGAAGTAATGGCAGTATGGTAGGTCAAGCTAGTGGCCCTTGCACAAGGCTGGAAGTGACAGCTGTATGATGGGTAAGGCTTTTTTCTCTGCATAGCCCACTGGGTGCAGGGTTCTAAACGTAAAACGTGTACCCTAACTTCATTGGAAAATGATGTATCTCACCTTTAAAAATGCCATCTCGTAGTATGTGTTAAAGTTAAGATGCAGGTTGCAATACATTTGCTTAACAAAGTAATTAGCATGACCCCATTGTTTTTTGCCATATTGTCTTTTTAATGCTCCTTTCCTTAATATTGTTTGCTTTTCTTTTGTCATTAGTGCTGCTCAAATATTCCTCTTTTCTGTTCTGGTGCAATGACCTGAATCAGCAAGATTCTAGTCGACTTTAACCCGAACCTGAACAGCAACATTAATGTTTATCACAGCATAAACCAGCTGCTTTTCTGATAAGACCAGAATGTTAACTGGAGTAGATCAGATCAGTTTAGCTGAAAAATCAAAAGGCACTTGTAGGTCATATAACTTGTTGTATGTACAGTTGCCTGTTTTGCTCTATAGCCATATGGTTGCTTTAGCTTTAACATAATGATGTATCTGCCATTATATAAAGATTAATTGCTGTCATTTAATCTTGTTTTAAAATAGAGCCGGGGCATTTTCTGATTGAATTATAATTTAACCTGAATCCAAACAGCATCACTGTTCTCTGTTGTTTAAGGCTAGTGTTTTTTATTTTATTTTTTTTTGGGGGGGGGGCATTGATGGCCATTGTATGCTTGCACACAAATAGGGAGTTTGTCCTCCACATATAACCCATCTGTGCAGTGAGTCTGCACATGCCCAGAGCAATGGACTGCCCTAATTATGGCAACCCTCCAGTCACAAGGCCGCTTCCTTATCTCTAGGCAACACCTGTCCCCTAGTGTTTGTTGAATACAAGGTTTGTACTGAATCTGATATTAATTTATAAAATCCAGGGCCAGCATTTGGGGCGTGGCAGGAGTGCCATCGCACAGAGAGCCATTGTCAAGGGGGCGCTGCACCACTGCAAACCTCAGCTTCTTCCATGACTGCTCGCTTGCCCTGCCCATCCATCCTGTAGTCCTGCATAGGTCACCTTGCATCCATGGCTGCCCCGATGACTGAGGACACTGGCAGCAGATAACAGCACTTCTAGTGCCCACTGTTAGTGTCCTAACTCATGGGGGGCGGCCATCTTTTTGAAGTTCCGGACATGGAAATTTTGACTGGAACGCTGACTGCCAACCAGATTACAGGGCTCAGGTAAGTTGTACAGCCGCTTTATGCTGCTGCACACTTTGCATGGGTTCTGTATCAGGTGTCCAGCTCACCAAAACCATAAAACGTTTAATATTTCCATTAAAAAACATACATGTCCAGTGTGAGGTGTAGTCCCGTCTCGCCCCCCTCAAAAGGTGACGCGTTTCGGGGTAAGATACCCCTTAATCATACCATTGATTTCATTGTAGACCGAGGTCAGGTTCAGTATCTGAACCAAACCTTTGTTCACAGTTCCTCTGAACCTGCCGAAGCTAAACTTATAGAGGTTCACCCAAAACTGTTTAATAATCATAAAGTAAAGTAATTATGTTGTGCATACTTACCAAGAGTGCCGGAATGAACCATCATTTTTAACTGTTGGGTGGAGCCAGGCATCCCTTTATGCCCTGTTTTATCATTCTGGGAATTCTAAAGTGAACTAGGAGGTGCAGTGCCTAGCTCTGGATTTAATATTTTACAGAGCCATAATTCTTCCACTTGTGTGTATGTGTTTCCTTATAATTTTTTTTCCTTAATAGTCAGCAGAACAACAGCAGAACTGCATTAGGTGAAGAGGGGTCAATACTGATTTGTGGTCGAGATTTATGAAAGGTGACGGCTATTGAATGGATATACTTTGGCCTCTTCACATGATTCCTGTTAACTGGTTTTTCAGGTTAGATGGAGCCGTTTATACACATAACCTCGGGATATATGACGAAAAAGGCTCGCTAACGTTTGACAGTAACTATTTGTTTTCTGGATGTCTGCAGTGCAGCCGGGCTGGTTGCTGTCTAGACGGAACAATAATGGATGAACACAACGGTTAAAACTTTGTCGGAAATGTCACTCAGAACTTCGCCTTGTAAAGACCTCGTCGCTCTTTTATGAGTTGAGCTTATTTTTCACTGAATTTAGAACCTCAAAGAGAAACTTCAGTCAAGAAGTACAAGTCAATTGTGGGCTGCTACTGCTTTTAAGAAACTTTTCAACAGTGCTACAGTAGCAATGCTATCGTGTCACAAACATTTTTTTGTGCACGCCTCTACGGCACATTGTTAGCCCTCTTATAACCTAAAGCCCATTTCCCTCCACTGTTGCTTTTTTTCTTTTTCCTTGGAGCTAGTTTAAAACTACTTAAACTAGACCTTCAGCGTGATTTAATGAAAAGCCCAAACTCTTAAAAAATGGTTCCCCAGCATCTAAAACTAATATATTTTACGTTTTTAGTCACTAACTTATTATTCTTTCCCCCACTGGGCTGCAACTCTGTTCAGGAATTTAGGATATGGGCACCGCCATCTTGACTCAGAAGCATCACACTTACTGAGGAGAAAAGAGTGGGATAAGGTACAGGGGGGCGGGTTGGATAAGGTACAGGGGGGCGGGTTATAGCTGTTTGCAGGCTGCCTGATAAGATGGCGGCTTCCATAAGCCGCCATCTTGGATGTTTAAAGGCCCATAACATGCAGTAGATGCAGGTAGGATGATTTTTAATGTGAGCAATCTGTATGTACAGAGTGTGGGAAACATATAAGATAGACTCTTATTCAGAGTGAAGGTCTGCTTTAAATCCAACCAACACCCTTACAAGAAACAGTGCTTATATGCATCTTTCCCCAGGGCAATTCAGATTGCTGCACATAAAAATTCATTTATCTTTTGGTTAACTTCTGCTGTGGTCAATTTTCCACCCTCAATGGTGCCCTATTGATGCCGCTGAGTTTCCTGCTGCTTTGCATTGTGGGTTTTGTTGATTATGGGGGTTATTTAAGAAACGCTAGCACCAGGTATTGCCATGTAGCGGCACGTAGCGGTGGGTGAACACTGGGCGCTGTATGTGAAAACCACATTTAAGAAAGCAAATCTAGTGAGCGCCTCTAATAGCGTCATGTAGCCCCATATGTATTACTAGAGGCGGCTTGGAGTATAGCGGCAGCGCTCTAGATTTCTGAACCTAGAGCGCCATGTAGTACCTTTCGCTCAGTGTCGCTCTGCCATATATTTCATCACACAAGCATCACATACCGAGGAGAGAATAGGGGGCAAAAGTACAGGGGGCGGGTTATAGCTGTGCTTTGCACAGACAGAGCAGAGCTAGGGTCAGGAAAAGAGCAGCAATCCCAGAATGCAGAGCAGCACAGTCAGAAGACACTTCCTGTTTGCAAGCAGCCTGACACTCCATGTGCTGCCATCTTGGATGTTTAAAGGCTCAGGAAATGCAGCAGATGCAGGTAGGATGATTTTTAATGTGAGCAATCTGTATCTACAGGGTGGGGAAACATACAAGATAGACTCTTATTCAGGGTGAAAGTCCGCTTTAAACCCAAACTTGAAATTCTAGTTGTGTGTTTTTGTCTGTGGTACTTGGACAAATAAATAATAATAAAATAATTCTCCAAATACTATTTGGGCCAAAGTGGCAAGAGGCAAGTCCAATTTAATTTTAACCTGATCCAAACAGCCACACGTGTTCCCAGCTTTGCAGGGTAAACTTGACGCAGCCTTATGCTTCCTCTTTGTTTTGTTGATTTTATTTAGTTGACCATATATTCTTTCCTCTCCTGTTAGACATGTTATCTGGGTGGCATTTAATCCCGATGTTACACCACTGTGGCCGTTCGAGCAATTTGAGCTATTAACTAAAAACACATCATGGAAAGTTTAACTTGTCAGGGATTAAATTAAAGGAAATACTAGGGGGAACAAAATGGCAGATGGTAATTGTTACCACCTGGGCCCTATTCGATGTGTTTCTGTAAAATAGTCGCTGACCTCTTGACCACTGCATCATTTCACTAAAGGTTTACGGAGAGAAAGTTCAAGGTTCAGTTCTGCTGGGGAATTTCGGCTGAAATAAAAATAGATTCGACATATGTAACACATGAATCTGTCAACCGAGTTTACTTTTTGGGGGCTGTTCAGCTCAGGGGCTTGTGTATGTAAATCTAAGCAGAAGGCAGGCTTTGTGGACTAATTGGTCTGCTAAGAGATGTAGAATCTTGTAAGGTTCCCCGGAGCAAGTAACAAGTCCCTGAAGGTTCTCATTTATCCAAGTTGCGGTATATCTGTATTAATTATTCAAGGCAGCTGGACTTGCTGTATTTTTCTTGAACTCATTTCGCTAGTCATCCAATTGGCTTTCTAAACATACAAGAACGACAAGCAATCATAGGGAGACCTAGTGTATAAATGGAAGGTGATAATTTAAAGCGGAACAAAAGCCAAGCAGGCTGGACACTGAATCTAAAAGAATCCCAAATGCCCTGCCCTCCCAGATTGCCAGTAAAATCTTACCTGTTCCCAGTCCCACTCCACATGCGCAAGCTCTCGTCCAATCAGAGCATCTGATCTTTCAGCAAATGTCTCTCATTGTTTACAATGGGGAGCGCAAGCAGGTGCTTCCCCTGAATATTCAGGCTGTGCGCGCACCTGGGGATGCGTCTGCTTGCTCTCTCATTGGAGAATATCAGAGCAGTTTACTGAATGACATAGGGCAAGTGACTCTGATTGGACGAGAGCCCACGCATGCGCCATAGGGTCAAGAAGAGGCAAGTTTTACAAGGCTTTCTGGGGGCTTTCACACAGCGGGACATCCCAATTTCAGGATGCCCCCGGAGAATAAAATCCAGGATGCCTCCATTGAACAAAACCCTGGATATTCAAAATCCTGGGTTTTGTTCCACTTTAATAGATAAGGGGCCTAGTGAGCTTTATTTAAGGCAATACTCTCCTTCGAAAGCCACCAGCAGGTCATGTTTTGTCGATCTTGACATAGCTGTTATATAGCTGTGCAGCATACAGTACATGAGATTGCCTGATCTCAAGAATGTTGGCTCAATCCCCGGTTTCCCTTTATTCTGGGAGCGCAGGAGTGCACCACAGCTACAGGGAAGATAGCGCAGTGGAATCGGCCTGTGTGGTTACTGGTGACCGGGGGGGGTCACACAGGGGGGAATCCCACTTTCATATGTCCCGGGGGCAGGCTAGTGGTGGGCTCAGGAGTCTTCTAAATCCCAAGGCTGGCCAGCACAGCTTGTGTGCCTATTTGAAGTGGCCCCACACACATTTTCCACATAAGGGGTGTGGCGCCGCATTGTGCCCCTGTCTGCGTATATGCCTCCGCAGCCCCTCACAATCCTTACCTGAACCTTGATCCGCTGGCGACATGTGGCCTCGCTTTTGACTGCTGCCGGTCATTGTGGTTGGGCTTGCTCGGTAGCCGGGAGAGAAAAAATTACCTCAGCCCACATGACCGCTTAGGATCAATCACATCCAGATTGCTGGAGCTCTCCTGAGTCACAATGCGATGCCACACCCTTTGAGTAGAACATGTGTTTGGGACCACATTAAGGCAGCCTATTCTTTAGTTAGAGGTTATCTTTTCCCAGATGCAAGGGCCAGTAAAGTTCCTGCTTAAAAACAACAAACAAACATTACTTATCTGCCAGCTTGTAGGCTCAACCCTACAGAGTCCTGTGGGCTACAGTTTTAAGTGATGTCAGCTCTGGACCAGAAATGCACTCCCCTGCCAGCCTCTGGCAAGTTTTACACCAGGCCGATTGCGTAGCACAGTAGTCCTCAAACTTCCTCCTCAAGGGCCGAGACAGGCCAGGTTTTGCAGCTCTCTATGTTGATGCACAGATGTAATAATTAGAGCTATAGCTCTGTCTGAGCACCAGTTAATTCACCTGTGGAGTAGCGTGGAGAGCTGCAAAACCTGGCCTGTCTCAGCCCTTGAGGAGGAAGTTTGAGGACTACTGCCGTAGCACTTGCACTTGTGGCTGAGCCGAGTGTTCCTCAGACACACTGCTGTGAAACCTGCACTATGCATATCCATTCTGCCAGTAATGAAGCAGCGGGCTCTCTAATCATTGTTAGATACTCAGATGTACACAGGGCCATAGTCAGGGGCGCTTTGGAGCTGATAAGGCCACAATCAGACCAGCTCACAGCATTGCATTGGATTGAGTCTGTAGGTTGGCAGGTAAGTGATGTTTTTAGAATGAGTCAGGTCTCTGAGGCCCCGTTCACACTGCTGCATTGCGGGGCTATCAAAAGCAATTCCTCTACAGCAAATAGGGCGATCACGTTGCGATAGTGATTATTGGTATCACGCGGCAGTGAGAAACAGGGCCTTATAGTTTTGCCCCAGTTGTTCTTGTATGCTAAAAGATATTACCAAGACAACCAAAACATTCAGGCAAGTTATCACAGTTGGAGCCTTTCAGATTTTTCTCATAGAGCACATTACGCTGATATATTTTATATGTGACTGCTGCATACATACAGCAATTGCCGCACAGTGGCAGGTAAGCTGCACAATATGGTGCCCTGCCTTAGAGTACTGCCCCCTGTGGCTATAAATGATAAATATGGGATATTTTAATAAAATACCGATGGGGTGGTGACAAGAACAGGCTTTTTCCTCCACAACTAACAAGGTTTAGGTCTGCTTTCCATTTGTCATGCTGGTAATAGTGCATGTTTGTTTTTAAATCACTACTCAGTCCAAATTGCACTGCTCCTAAATCCACCATAAATTATTGTTGACATCTCAGTAGTCTACTGGAGACTTTTAACATGAGTATCATTTGGCATCTTAAGAGATATTAAACAGGCTGATGGAAATAAAATCTGGATATCCTTAACAATAGACTTCCTAGCCAAAAACATGTTCCATCTTAAAAACTCAAAATGGATTACATATTGTAGGAGATCCGTGATCTCCACACAGTAGAAAAATTAGAACATAGCACAGTATATAAATAAAATGGTCCTGTGGCTTTTGACAGCTGTTAAATAGACTCCTTTATCTATCTATTTTAATGAATATTTTCTACTCATCATGACTATGCCCTTTGTATTCTCGCTGATGAAAGGTAGAAGGCAGATATTAAAATAAAAATACAAATTATGATGTATTTATATATATTAAAGCCTAGATACTAGTAATCCAAGAGAGGACTTTCAGTCTACATAAAAAAAATCCTCCTATCTCTCCACTCGCTAAGCCCTAACAATAAACATCAAATCATTTAGTATGACTATTTATATGTCACCTGATGGCAGTGCAAAAAATGGCGGCGGAGGGGGGGGGGGGGGGGTAACCTGATAAACCCCCTGCAAACCCCCTAAATCTTACCTGACATTGCCCTCCCCTGACAAAATGCGGCCATGTCTCCCATTCTCATGCTTCCACCTGAGAATATTGCCCTTATTCATCAAGCGATAGCGCCAGGTAGTGTCTGACGAGCGCCAGGTAGCGGCAGCTAACGGCGACTACCGACTCAAGTACGCCCGGCGGCGGTCACAATGACGCATTTATCAAGCAAAATGAGGCTAGCGCCGGCGAGAGCAACGGCTAGCGCGGCATTCATCATGAAGCCGCCTGGACCGAACAGCGCTGCTGCAAATTCCCTCACAGCGCCAGGTATGAGCTGTCGCTCCCTGGCGATGTCCAATGCATTTCAATGGAGCAATCTATAATTAATCATAATTAATTGGTATTATTTTTTTTTTCTTATTTTTTAATGTCAAAAATTCGGAGACCACTTCTGCAATGTTAGGATGTATTTTTAAGTAAAAAAAAAAATGTAAAACAAATTTGTGCAGAATTGATCTAACAGGTCTGAGATTAATGTATTCATATTACAAAATGAATCTAAAAACATGTATAATGTTACATTCAAAAAATATGGTTGTTTAGGGGTTAAAAACTAGTTAATACACATCGCCGCCAGCGCTCTGGGGTTTAAACAAGGAATGGACAGCGACAGCACATTCGGAGCGTGATTTGTTAATGAATATGAAGCTAGCCGTTCGCTCTGGCCATTCGTTGTCAGGCGCTCACATACAACGCTGGACCTGTGAAACAGCGACCCCCCAGCCCGTATTCAACATTACCGCACACCGACTGAGTCGCTGTCATCAAGCTAATGCCGGCCAAGCACAGCGAATACTGGCTGGCGCTGAAAAAATCACGCTACAGTCGCTCATCTGGCGCTACCTGGCGCTATTAATGAATCGGCCTCCCCGACACATGGCCTTCGCCAGCCTCATTTACCCAAGGGGTGCGGTCACAGTAAAGAATTAGGGGGATTGCACAAAATAGATTGAGTGGGTGCCCCCTGGAGCGTACCAACACCCATTTTTATTAAATAAGCATTGGTCCAGTTTAGGATATAATATATATAATAATAAAGAAAGATCAAAAGCAGATAAAGGTTTATTTGTCTTATATATAACCATACAAAGTTTGCAAGGCAGCGAAATGTGCTTTACGACTGCCCAAGAAGGGAACTCTAGGATCAAACATTACAGATACAGAGGATAGATAATAAATAGATATATATTGAAGATTGAACAGTATATAAATATAAACACATAATGGCTCCTTAAAGCAGACCAAACCCCACATTTTAACTAGCATCCCCTAAATTGCTCCTCCCATGACTAGGACCTTTCGCTTATTTTCACTGCCCCTACTTTACTCTAATCACAGACAATGGCGCCTGTTTTAGCTGTTGTGTGTGGCAATGATGTCATTGTCACACCTGTGCAATTACTGATGTCTGCCATCTCACAGAGAGGAACAGCCAAAAAACAGTGTTCCAGGACGATCCGAAAAGCAAAAATATTTATTTTTAGTTCTGCAAGAAGTTAATATCGACAGGGGCTATGGTCAAATGTATTTCACAAGTTCAATGGGTTTTGGTCCCCTTTAAATCCAAAGATTGGCTTCTTTCTGAGCTTTTATAACCAACTTTCACAGGGGCAGCATAAAAAGAGATTTGGGTACAGTGACATGATACAAATAAATCATAAATTAAATAAAATCCTCCTTGTCCAATCACAAGCTAGTGAAACTTCTGTCACTGTCTAATTTTTGACTGCCTGTGCCTGGAGCTAATCCTTAGCACTGTGTTGTCCTCTGTCTCTGTTTCCAATCTTTAGCCTGAGAATTCCAATTTCAGCCTCAATATCACCCAGTCCATCTTTCACTGGGTCAAAGCCCTCAGGTTCTCAGATCACTCCGGCTCTCAAAATTCTCAGGCTCAGAACCATCTGGCTATGTGAGTTAGAACCTGCTGGCCCCTTGCTATTTCCAGACTTTCTGTACAGCTCATCCATACATTTATTATGCCCAACCCAGGTACACTTTATAACAAAGTCAAACAGGACTAGTATAAGTGTGGATGAGGTGATGCTGTGGGTGGCAGACACAAAACAGAGGCTCACTGTGTCAAAGCCCCCGGGTTCTCATATATTGATCACTCTGGCTCTCAAGGTTAGAGCTATTTGGCTCTCAGGCTCAGAGCACCCTGGTTATGTGGGTTAGAACTTCCTGTCCCTTTGCAATCTCCATCCATGTCAAACAGGACCATACCTCCCAAATGTCCCTCATTTGGAGGGATTGTCGCTTTTTAGAGTGCATGTCCCCCTGTCCCTTGTTGTTGACATTTGTCCCACTTTGAGGTTTGCATCTTACAAGATCCCTGATCCCTGTCTGATTTTCTCACTGTCCCTGCCACCGCGGCCACTGCTTCTTCACCAGCACACAGCAATCCCCCGGTACCATTCAGCGCATGGGCGTGGCCTGCGCCTATTCTTTTGCCTATGGGGAATGAGAGGGGGGAATTTCACACTGCCTTTGGTGAATGTGAGGGGAGAATGCCACATTGCCTATGAGGAAGGGATGGAGGGATGCTACACTGCCTATGGGGAATGTGAGGAGGGGAATGCCACACTACCTAAGGGGAATGGGATGCGGAAATGCCACACTGCCAATGGGAAATGGGATGGGAAGATGCCACGCTGCCTATTGGGAATGGGATGGGGGAATGCCACACTGCCTATGGGGAATGGGATGGGGGAATTTCACACTGCCTATGGGGAATGGGATGGGGGAATTCCATACTGCCTATGGGGAATGGGATGGGGGAATGCCTCACTGCCTATGAGGAATGGGATGGGGGAATGCCACACTGCCTATGAGGAATGGGATGGGGGAATGCCACACTGTCTATGGGGAATGGGATGGGAAGATGCCAAACTGCCTATTGGGATTGGGGGAATGCCACACTGCTTTTGGGAAATAGGATGGAAAAATGCCACACTGCTTATAGAGAATGGAATGGGGGGGATGCCACACTGCCTATGGGGAATGGAATAAGGGAATGTCATTCTGCCTTTGGGAAATTGAAGAGGGGAATACCACAATTCCTATGGGGAATGGGATAGGGGAATTCCACACTACCCATGGGGAATGGAGGTTGGGGGAATGCCACTCTGCCTGTAAGTGGGGGATTCTGCAACTTACTTTTTATTTATTCTTGAGGGGACGGTGTTTTAGAACATTTGGTTCTGAATATCTTTTTCTAATTTTCCTTCTTCAAATCCTAGGTGTGTTTTATGGACAGATGCGTGTTATAGGGCATAAAATACGTTGAGTGTATATATATATATAATTATTTTGTATAAGCAAAAGTTGCAGTTAAAATCCAGGTTCAAATATTTGTATAATAGCTGTACATATTCTCTTGTAAAATAAATGTTTTTTATGCAACACCTGCAGGAGAGGGTTTTATTCCTTGACAAATTTTCTTGCAAATCTTTTATTTAACCAGCATGCTCCTGACTCTCTCTCCACATGTCAAAAAATGCTTGGCTGTGATCCTCTAGGGGAGCAAGGACAAGATAGATTGTGTAAATTAAAAAGCAGCTAGAACACTTAGTGTGACACTTTTTTTTTCCCGATGAATAGAGGCCATTCCTGTGACTCTTCATCAGGGACCTGTTATAATCCCACACACAGCCACTGGATATCCAGAGGATGACCCTAATACTATTGTTGCTTGGAATTGTAAGACCAATAATAATAAAACAGACAGAATGATAGACATATATTTTTTTGGAAGAGAATTAGAGGGAGAGATTATTTTCTTTAAAGCATGGCACAGCCCGCTTCGGTATTCATAACAGATGGGTTATTCCGCCACTAGGTGGCGCAGTGATACTGCAGAAAGCTGTGGTGTGTCCCGCCTCCCTATAAAAATGGGATTAACCAACAAGTTCCCAGAGTTTCCGCTGCAGTGACACTGCGAAGTTAGTAGATGGCTCTCTCTCTTGCGCAGGTGAGAGGGACAACTAAGCCTGCAGCCCTGCATGTCTATTTCCATCCGTTTTTGGACCCTCACTGCCTCCCAGCCTCGGCTGACAGATTGGGTGAAGGTAGAAGAGCACTAGGGTCAAGTGCTCCAGGAGCGCTGCTCCAAGCCGCAGACCCTGTACCACAAAGGTAGTCGGTCATAGGCTTTATGGTGAGCCTACTAGGGATGCGGAGTTTATGTCCAGGCTTCTGATGGGGTGAGTTGCTCGGGGACTGTGTCCCCTTATTTTCACTTTTGGGGTTGACTGCAGCGCTGCTTCCTCTGGTGTCTCAGCTTATCCGGTGGTCTGTGCCTGAGCGGCCCTACGGTGTCTTTGGTCCGTGAGTCCTCCTTGGGGTTTTTTTTATTGCATGGGGTGTATTTGTTGCAGGATGCTCATGTGTCTTTTTACTTATGTCTTTCAGGCAGGATACCCTTGGGTTGTGATTTCTCCCGGCTCCACTCCTTCCTCCCCCTTATTTTCCCCTTCACTACTCTGGGGGCATCCCGTGGGGGGGCATCCCGGGTGGCTTCTGTCTTAGCCTTTACCCACCCCTGGCCTATTGTGCCTGTATTAATCACCATATGGAGGCTTCTGGAGATAGCATGAGTGGGGGCCCTTCGGGGCAAGTCTGGCTGTGTTCCATGTGTGGGGTGTCCCAATAAGTAACAGTGTCACAGTGTGCGTGCCGTGTGCTGAAAGTGTCCTTGCGCTCCAAGCTGGTTTGCCTGCTTCACTTCCCAGCTCTGCGCATCCCTTGGCTTCACCTACTCCCCCGCTTCTGCAATTGGGCCCCAATGAGGGGGACATTAGCAGGGAGTCACGCTCTGATCTGGCTTTGCGGGTGGCCAACATTGAGAAGCAGCTTGCCAGGTCTGTTCCTAGGAAGGCCTCTGGCAAGAAGCGGCACCTGGATCCCAGATCCTCCCCTCTTCCTGAGATGTATGTGGGGATTGATGATCTTGGAGAATGTCACCCCCTTGTGATGGGAGAGTTTTCCCAGGATTCTGACTCCTCTGGGAACCAGCAGGAGGGTTGCGATAGTGACCCTGGTTCGGCATCCGGAGAGGACTCATGGTACCCTGAGGACACTGATAATATGCTGTCACATATTTTAGAAATTTTGCATATTGCTGCCCCTGAGGTAGCTAAGAGAAAGCAAGGGGAGCTTTTTCGCCCTGGTAAACAGCGTCTAGAGTTCCCTGAGCAAAAATATTTCACCACCTTGGTGCTTAAAGAATGGGAACGTCCTAACAGGCTGCCTGCTGTGCCCAAGGGTCTGGATAAAAGGTATCCTTTTCCTGCTGATCTTGTTAAGAGGTGGTCTTTTCCCCCTGAAGTGGACGCTCCAATACTTTGGTTGTGCCTTCCCCTGACACTACCGCTCGGAGGGACAGTGAGGACAGGCGCATGGATCAGTTGGCCTGTCATGCTTTTACTTGTGCGGGGGCTGGTTTGCGCCCGGCCTGTGCTGCCACCATCATGGCTATTGTCCTTAAGAAGCTGCTCAAGCGTCTTCTTGATGGCACTACTGCTGGTAGTGGAGGGGAGGAACATAGGACTCTCTTACTTTGTTCTGATTTTGTTACATTTATCCTTACTGCTATGGATGATGTTGTGCAGCTGAGCGGTAGAGCCTCCGCCCTCTTGGTGGCTATGCGCCGCTCTGTCTGGTTGCACTAATGGGCAGCTAATGCTGCGGCTAAGAAAGCTCTCACTGGCTTTTTGGGGAGCGTCTTGATGTTTTAGCCAAGAATGGCAGGCTGCCTCAGTGCAGGAGGCAGTCTCTGCCCTCTCGGGGGTCCTCCGTCCCCCTCCCTTCCTTTCATACTCCCAGAGGAGGTCATGGCTCCCTCTTCTTGGCCGCAGAGATTCTTGGGGCCGTGGCAGGTCCCGTGGTCATCCCGGTCTTTCCTGGAGTGCTAAGCCCAAACCCTCTCCCAAGCCCCCTCAGGCATGAAAGGGCGCCCTCACCCATCCGGGTGGGGGGATAGCCTTGGCCTTTTACTCATATCTGGAGGCTTCACGTCTCAGTCTGGTGGATTCAGGAGCTAGTATCCTCCGGTTGCATGATAGAGTTTGTGGCCTGGCTGCCTCCAGGATTTATCAGATCCCGGATGTCTTTGAACCCCCTGTCTGCTCAAGGGGTGTTTCTGTTGACTGTTAGAGTCAAGAGTGTTTTCATAGGTCCCCCAACAGGAAGGCTTTCTGAGACCCATTGTGGTCCTGAAGGGCCTCAACAAAATTGTCTGATTCCAACCTTTTTTGCCTAAAGACAATATGCTGAGATCAGTACCCTTCGCCTGGGCAATTTCATGGCCACTGTGGACATCAAGGACGCTTATTGTCCTGTGCTTATCTTTCCGGGTCCTCAGAGATTTCTAAGGTTCCTTCTGGAGGATCAGCATTATCAGTTATGTGGTTCTACCCTTTGGTGTCACCTTGGCACCTCGACTGTTCACCAAGATAGTGGCAGGGGCGATAGCTCTGCTGAGGGAACAGGGCATCTGACTCATTCCTGACCTGAACATCATCCTGATTGGGGCCAAGTCTTTTCCTCAAGTTGGGCAGGTCACTCAGACGTTGACTTCCACTCTAGAATCCTTGGCTGGGTAATCTACCATCCCAAGTCTTCTCTGTTCCCGTCCTTGGTGAGGTTTTTTCTGGGTATGACCCTGGATATCTCAGGTAAAGTGTTCCTTCCCCAGTAGAGGGTAAAGGGTCTTTAGATGCAGGCTTGGGCTCTGCTACCGTGTCCTCATTCCTACATCTGTCAGGGGATGCAGTTGGTGGGCCTGATGGTGTCCTGCTTTGGGTAGTCCCCTTTGCTCGTTTCACATAAGACATATTCAGTCGTACCTCTTGTCAGTTTGGGATCGGGGCCCTGCGTCCTTGGATCGGGAGTTTGATCTGTCTCCTCTGTTCAGACGGTCCTTCTTGTGGAGGCTGGACTCCAGGACCCTTCTGGGGGACAGGTTCTCCCTGCCCCTGTGCTGAGAGACGGTTGCCACAGATGCCAGTCTGACCGGCTGGGGGGACTTCTGGGTATCCCTGAGGTTCCAGGGAAGGTGGGGCCCACATGAAGACCATGCTTCCATCTACGTCCTGGAACTGTGGGCGATCAGGTTGGTTCTTCTTACCCGACCACTCATCTTCATGGTTGGACTGTTCAGATCCGCTCAGCCAAACTCAGCAGTTTACATTCTGGGGGTGGAAAACCAGGTGGCGGACTCCCGGCGTAAGGGGTTGTCTCGTCTGGGGGAATGGTCCCTCAACAACCGGGTGCTTCTCTCCCTGTTTCACCCCTGTTTGGGTACCACCACAATCACAAACTTTCAGATTTTGTCTCTGTTTCAGGATCTTCCTGTCTTTGCTATGAGTGCATTGGCATTCCGTTGGCCGGAGTTCGTCTTCTCTATGAGTTCCCTCTGTTTCCTCTTCTGGGCAGTGTTATATGCAACATAACCCAGGAGCGGGTACCGGCCATCCTGGTGATCCCTTCTCGGCTGTTGAGACCTCCATCTTAGTGATAAAGGAGTTGTTTGCTTCTGTTGTTGATTCCATGATTAGGCATAGGAAGCAGTCCTTGTACTTTGTCTATTACAGGGTCTGGCATGTTTACATTGCCCGGTAGGACTCTACATCCCTTCCCTGAAGGGTGTTTTTGCTATTCCCAGGACTCTGGAATTCTTGCAACTTCGTTGGATTTGGACCTTCAACTTAGTACTCTCAATGGCCATGTTTTCTGCTCTGGCAATTTTCTTCCATTGCGCTTTTGCCACTTACTAGCTGGTTCAGGTTTTTTAAAGGGTGTTTCTCACCTGCATCCACACCATACTCCTTGTACTTGACTGGGATCTAAATCTGGTGTTGTCTGCTATGCAGGGGCCTCCCTTTGATTCTCTCTGGGAGAATGAATTGCCCGGTTTGACTCTTAAGGTAGCCTTTTTTGGTGGCTATCACGTATGTAAGGCGAGTTCTCAGCTAGCGGCGCTTTCCATCAACCTTCCATATTTTGAGTGGCATCAGAATGGGGCAGGTTGTTTCAGTCTTAGGCCAGATTTCCGACCTAAGGCTGCGTCTGCTCTTCTTTTCAATCAGGACATTGTCTTGCCTTCATTGTGTCCCAATCCTACTGATTCCTAGGAGCGGACTCTACATTCTTTGGATGTGGTCTGGGCTCTGAAGTTCTAGTTGATTGCTACTAAGACTTTTAGGAAGTCTGATGTTCTATTTGTTCTCACTTTTGAGCCTAGAAGAGGTTTTTGCCTCCTGCTGTATCCACTATCGGCAAGTGGATCCGTCAGGAGGTGGTTCAAACCTGTCCTGCTAAGGGGAGGAATTCTCCCTCTAGGGTGACTGCTCATTCCATTCGGGCTATAGGTGCCTCTTGGGTTTTTCAACGCCTTGCCTCCGTTGAACAAGTTTGTAAGACCGCTATTTGGTCTTCTGTTCATACTGTTTCTAAGTTCTACAACTTGATGTTTAGGTTTCAGCGGATGCTGCTTTTGGCCGCAAGGTGCTTCAGGCGGTAGTGACTTGAACTACTGGCCATTACTCACCCTACTTTTGGACACTGCTTTTGGATGTCCCATCTGTTATGAATACCAAAGCGGGCCGTGTCATGCATTAAAGAAAAAAGCAATTCTGTGAGTATTCACCTGTAGTATTGTTTTTGTTCTTGCATGGCACGCCCCACCCTTGTTATCGTTGTTCTTGGTTGCCTTTTTATGGTGATTGTTCCAAGTTAAATTGGGTTTTTTTACCTTTTCTACATTCTTACCTTTATTCTCTCCCGGCTTCTTGTCTCACTGCTCGTCTAAGCTGGGAACTTGTTGGTTAATCCCATTTTTATAGGGAGCCGGGACACACCACAGCTTTCTGCAGTATGACTGCGCTATCTAGTGGCGGAATAACCCATCTGTTATGAATACCGAAGCGGGCCGTGCCATGCAAGAACAAAAACAATTCTACAGGTGAGTACTCACAGCATTGCTTTTTTCTTGCCAGATTTTATTATAATTAATTTGACATTCGTAAAAGGCTTCTATTTTTTCCAGAATTTCTCTGATTTCTCATTAATCTTTTGCAAGAAATAGCTCAAGCTGCGCTTTTAGTATGCGCTGACCAAATCCGAGAACGGGAACACAAAATATCCATCTAAATGGAAATGAAATGTGGGATGGCTAATCTGTTGTAAGGAAAGCAATGCTCTTCCATTGTATGGAATTTGATTTAACTTCTAATTTTTATTAAAGAGGAAATGACATTCTCCTGGAGGAATTTCGCCTTGTGTGTCTGTGACACGTATTGCAGCTTATTTCAGCCAGGATGATTAATGGTGTCATAAAGCGTTGTTCTAGTTAATGATCATATGAAAGTAATTAATGAAACAGATGTGAAGATGTACAGGTTGGAGAACCAAAGCTTCAACAAAATTATCTCTCCTAAGTGAGACAAGGACCAGTTGTAATATTCTTGTCTAACAGACAAACGCATTTTTATTTCTTGAACACATTCTTTTTACATATTGTTCACTTCTTAAAGAGGACCTATACTGTCAAGTCTAGACATTAGAGTGGACATAAATATAAGAGGGACCAGTGCTTCTAAACTTGTATGACAAAGGACCCACAGATTTGGGATAGCAGCCCTGTTCTACTTATATTTGCAATTCAAAAATGAAGTAGAACCTAGTTGTGGATTGGTCCTTTAGTACCATTGAGTTTCAGTGGCTGCATCCCTTGAAGTCTTATGTATATGGTGCCACAACACATTTGAAGCAGTAACGGCAACATTCAGTTGCTGGGACAGTGCACTTTGATGGGTGGTAGCCGGTACTGAATTTGACCAAGCGAGGGGAGTGGCTGTGGGCAGAAGCAGTGACATAGTGAGCAACATGTGAAAGTCCTCCAGACATGGTTATGCATGGCTAGTGGTTAACAACAGAGAACTTGAGGTCATCAACAGGGCTGGACACTTGGATGTGTTCTGACATGACTTGAGGTTAGCAACAGGACTAAGCAAATCATATGAATTAGTAAACTGAGAGAAGGGACTGGGCTGGAACATCATGACTGCCTAAAAAACAGGCTGGGCCATGCTGTTTTTAAGGGCAGCTTTTAAATTGCCCAATTCTAATCAGCTGACACACAAAGTCAGGCATCTTCTGTTGCTAGGCAATAGATATGTTGGCACAATGCAGTGCCAGAGGTGATGCTGTGGGCGGCAGACACAGTATGGAGTCCTTCCTGACACTGCTGGTAGTTGGCAGGCAATGGCACTACTTGCAGCAGCGCGACTAGGGGAGCAGGGTGGGAGTGGTAGTCAGGTCTAGTTCTAGGCTGTGACAGGCACCTATTGATTGTTGGAGAACAGAATGGGATCAGCCATTTCTTAGTTGTGACCCTGTGTATAGCACCAACACAGATTGAACACTATGTGAACCAGATTATGATGACCATTTTTCTATCAAAGAAGCAGCCAGTTTGGCTGAATTTTGATTAAAAGTTCAGGTTTGGGGACCTGCGCCCTAACCAAGTCCCCATTGAAAACAATGAGTATCCTAACTTTGGGGGTGGTTTTGGTGGCGGGGAGAGTGTGCACTGCTGCTGTAAAACTTACTTGAGCCCCACACAATCCCAGTCCTGTCAGGGGCAGCAGCATTTGAAACGGTTCATGGCTGGTGCCACTGAAAAATGCCCTCTGCACCCAATGAGTGGGAACACTCCTAGTGCCAGCTGGCAGTGCTGGTACTAGCAGTGTCATCGCTCATGGGGAGTGGCGGATATTTTTCTGTGGACCATTTCAAATGCCACTGTCGCTGCTGACAGGAAGGGGATTGTGTGGGGCTTAGGTAGGTTTTACAACAGCTTTGCCTGCTGCATCCATGAAGGTGGAGGTGAAGTGGGTTGATAGGCCGCTCAGCAGCCCATCGAACAGATTTTCCGTGTTTGGGCCATACGCCAAAGTTCTGGCTGAAGTCCGTGCTCGGGTTTGGGAATCCAAACTCGCAAAATTTGGTACAAATTCAAACACTGAGATTCAGGGTCGTCCATCACTATTGATTAAATTAAATACAGACCCATTACCAGAGAAGCTGACAAATGATACTTGTACTTTAAAGATAGTTACAAGACTGAAGTGCATCACCACAGTCTCCACAGTGGACAGATCCTTCTTTATTCACTTTTTTTCCTGGGGAAGCTATGGCTAACGTGATGGAGCTGGAAGCTTCTACATTAAGCTTAAGTTTGTGATTGGTCGACAAGTCAGCTATGGCACAAAGAAGCCGTCAAGCAAAGTCAAACATGCAAAGGAGCCAGAAGCTAGGAGAACAGAAGAAAGCTAGATCTTCTAATGTTTGTCTAAGGCTGGAGGGCGTTCACACCATCTACCGTACATTCGTCATGGCATCTTTACACTGCGTGCTGAAATTGGCACCTTATGCATTAGCCTTCTGACAGCTCACGTAATGTGCACGCTTGAGGGCAATCTACTTAAAACTGGCGTGGATGTCCCTGTTACCTTGATTGTGATCAATAAAGTGAAAAAAATGCAATCCAATGTGGTTTGGGTGGTCCTGAACATCTTGACACCTGGTAATGTTTAGAAATTGGGGTAGACCAAAAAATGTCATTATATGCACTCTAAAACAAAATGGCGGCAATACTGCTCTTCTTTAAAATAAATTGGCTGACGAATCAAACTGCTGCAATTCCATAAGTCACATCAAAGCTTTCAGCCTTGTGTTAAGGTGACATACAGGCCACAGTGTGGAGTTAATTTTCTTTCTCTCCAGCCATATTTCCTCTATTATTTTTACTAGAAAAAACTTTGCCTGGTAAAGTACAAGTAGCAGAGAAACACTTAATCAAGTCAAAGACATATTATTTCAGTTTTCCAACGCGTTTCACACTTGAGCTTTAAATATAATGTTTTGGTGTATTTATAGCAGGACTATAATTTTCTCTGAAGTCTGCAAGGACATTTCTTTGGGTTTAAATATCCATGAGGCAATATTTTTAATGCAGTGTTGTGGCAGCAAATCGCTTTCCTAAATGCTACACAGGGCTATAACTGTCGCACCCCAGAGTACAATTTTGCCATGTAGTATCACTTCATAACCGTGTGGGCTAAGCTGGTAATGCTGATAACCTTGACATTCATCACTGAGACAATGGGATAGATGTATTCCTTTGGCACTGTAGGTAGAATTATCTAATATTGATAACTGGAACAAAGTGACAACCGCAGAGGAAAGGTGATTGATTGAATGAACAAAAGACAAGCCCCGAGCACAAGCCAGTGTTTACAGCAAAGCGAACAAACAAATGCCAAGGTCATCTAAGTGCCTTCTCTATTAACTCAGCACTCGCTAAACCTTCTAATCATGTTTATTAATGTGTTTACTGGTTCCTTATGCATCACGTTGCTAAGACAACACTAAAATATAACTGTAGACTACCCTATCAGTGAAGGCCTACATCCAATCGTGCAATTTTGGAGCTTCAAGATGGATAAGGTTAAACAGGGACCTTGGGCAATAGTCTTATTAAGTCTTATTAAGGGGGCTCATGGCCTAGTGTTCAAGGAACTGACCTTGTGCCCAACGAATTACATTTTCAATTTCTTTCTGGGATTGAAGTGCTCTTAAGCAAGACACCTAGCCCCCCCAACTGCTCCCTAGGCAACAATTCCAGAGCCACCCATCACCCCAAATGGTTTCACTGCAAATTGTTATATCTGTGCAAGCATACAATGGCCATATATATCCAAAAATCCAAAGGAGTCCCACAGTTCGCCACTGGAGGACACGTGGACGGGTTGCGGGTGAGGCATTCCGTTAAGCAGCGCTGAGGACGAGACCATGGCCCACGCAACTGTCTGGCAGCCAAACAGGGGACTCCTTTCCCAGCGCTGGCTCGTGAAGGTAAGGATATTGGGCATTCTGGGGGCCTTTTGGATGTCCCCCCCAAGCTTGTCCTAATCTTTATACATTCGATAAAGAAAAAACGGGTGTTGGTCCGATTAAACTACCATCAGTGGTTAGGAGCCCCTGGTCTAACATTGATTCCACCTGTTCCTAAGACCCTCAAAGAGGTTATGGACATGGTTAAAGGTCCAAGTTGTGGATTTTACTACAGATGCACAGATACTATAAAGCTACTTTTGCTTTAACAATGCTAAAACATCTGGAAAAAAGCATAGGCACCTCGATGGTCTCAAATATTGGTGTGGCCAGTAGTGAGATTACTGTAGGCATCTATCAGTCCCAGAGGCTAACTAAAAGGTAGCCATTTAGGTAGTAGTGTCATTCCTGACAGTATCAGGCTAGATGTCTCTATAAAAGCCAACTGCGACTAGAAGGGTTTTAAAATGTCAATCCCAACTTCTATTCCTATTCTTTTTTCTTACATGTAATGGCTTGGACAGACAATGTTTGCATCTTTTACATGATGATGGGCAGACAGTTGGCACTCTACCGACTTTATTTACCGGCTATTGCTTTTGGCCATATCTTGGTGAGCATTGCACAGTACAGGAGAGACAAGAAAGACTCGGTTCTCACACAGGGTTTGCTGCCGTGCGTCACTGTTATTTTGTTTTATTTGCTCTGCTGGCAGCTTAAAGAATGATTAATATAGAACTGCAAATAGTTAATGAAATAGAGGATGGCTCCACCCAGACTGAACTGTGCACCTGAGAAAAGTTTGTGGGAACTCATCCAAGATGAAAAATGGATTTAATACTCCATTAAATTGACTTTAAACAGTAACATATGATTCTATAATGTGACACGTTCATTGATTTTGATAACAAGCTCCCTATACGCCAGATAAAATACGCTAATGTTAATTTGGATATATTGTTCATGACACTGTCATTATTTAATTTAATATTAATTTATGGATTTTATGTTTAATGTATTTTTTTATGTGGAAGGGTTAGAGATGATGTAATGTTGTTTTAGCGCTTTGTAATGGCCATCAATGTACATGACCATTGTTGGACCGGGCCATCGGAGAACTGACACCAGATACTGACCCAATGCCACCATCAGGGCAGTGCAAGAGGTCCAAGACTAATACAGTGTGTTGTTTGCATTATATCTATAAAGCTGAAGGTTGGGCCCCAAGAATGATTGTCTATGGTGGGCCAAATGTACTCCAGTCCAACATTGTTTTGGAAAAAAATGTTAGGTAGAGGGATGGAAAGCTTTTAAAATATAGACTTTAGGCTTCAATCCTCGCATTCTGTGTTTAGTATTAAACACGGCATTCTGGGGGGGGGGGGGGGGGGGGGGCACTAGCACAGGAACCCAGTGTTATCACCACATTTCGGTCATGATGACACCCATGGATGTTTATTTGGAATGACCCCAGTGGGGTCACCTTAACAATATAGTATAAGTGTAAGAGGGAGTTGGCTGTATTGTTCTGAAAATGTTGATTTTGCAACATTGAAGATATAGGTTTTGCCGCCAGGAAAATCACTAAAACAAAAACATAATTTAGCCAACTCTTGTAGACTATAGGATCGATTCAGCACCAGGCAAGATAACTCTTTTCTGGAGAGAAAATGACCATTCACTTTCATTGTCTACCTTGGGAGTGATTCAGCACCATGTGAAAATGTATATCCAGTTGCTGAATAATTCCCAAGGTAGACAATTAAGGTAAATGAATTGGCCCTTATGTATGTAGATATTCCTGACAGGTGAGCACAGAGGGGCCATCAAATTAAGAGAGACCTTTGGAGGCCAGATGTGTATTGAAAGCAATGAGGCCCTGGCAGGATTCAAGACCCCATATTATGTCATACAAGAATTGTACTTTTTATAAAATGTCACATGTTTGGGAATGGTTTACTTGTTTCTGAACCTTTGAAAATAACCTATACAATTTACAACAAAAATGTATATGCAACAATTTAACTTGGATAGGGCCAGGGCTGGATTATGAGGGGGCACATGCCCCAGGGCCTCCACCACTTGCCCTGCAAATGGGGCTTCCACTAACCTTTGGGTTATGGTCTGGTCCAGGAGGCTTTTCAGTCTTTGGTCCGATGGACCGCGGGGTCAGCAACAAAGCTATCGTCGGCAGTGCAGCCAAAACCACCACAGGGCAGGACAAAGAGTCTAGAGCAGCCAAGCCGCCGTCAGCAACGCTACAGTGATAGGTGCAGAGCTGTCAATTGGCGGCCTCTCACTGCACATAAGCCATCAAGCACAGCCGCTGGCAGCTCAATGCAGGGAACTGTTTTCTGCTGGACCAGCCGGACAATTACACTACCCCCCACCCAGAATGGCAAAGCAGGAGTAACCGAGCAGCACGCACACGCACAAGAATGGCACATGGGACTCTATCTGACATTCCAGTAAGCAGACGGGTGCCAGATAACCACCAATCAGTGGTACTTCGCTGGACTATTATTTTGAAGGAAAAAAAAAGTATCTGGGGTCTCCACCATATTTTGTGCTCAGGGGCCTCCACCACACTTAATCCGGCCCTGAATAGGGCCACCACCAAAACTAGGATAGTATAATCCTACTGTCTGGAGTATCTGGGACCTATACAGTCTAAACAACACTGTCCCATTTTACTTTTTGACACTTTACTAATTTCTGGACTTGACTGCAGTATGTAGTTTACTAACTAGGGGATTAATGTGCTGCTATGAACGCCCTCCTATACCACCCAACTGCCCCCATAGTAACATATAACATCTAAAACAGGGTTGTCCAGCACAACATACAGTGGCCTTCTGGGGCATGTGACCCCCCCCCCCCCCCCCCTGCTCCCGCCTAGCTATGCTGTCAGAATTTCACAGCCGTCTGGCAGCTATCTCAGCCCACTGGACAGCCACAGTTTCCGGGCAGCGTGCATGCTTTCTAGGAAGACATACAGTGGCAGTACCAGCAGCAGCGTACCAGCTGCTTAGAAAACAAGTTACTGAGAAGAGGTTTTAACACCTGTGATCTAGGATATCTCCCTAGGGTCCACTTCTACTGCTGTGGAAGACTGGAAGACAATGGAAACTTTTGTACAACCCTTTGCCCCACTCATACAACCTTGTATCAGTCATACCTTTCAAAGGCCCATCTATACTACTTTGTAACCCACTGCTTGTAAACAGCCCCTTGGTCCACTCATGCAATCTGGGCCCTTAATGCCAAAAAAATTCTCTGTTTCAAATCACTTATATCATTCAGTGCCTCCATAACTTCCAAAACCCCCCCAGCCTTGGTTGCAGACCTACAAATATGTCTCCTTCTAGAGAAGGCGTAATAATAGAAAAATAAATTCTAGGTTCCAGAATATAGCTGATGGCACGGTGTTAGCTGGGTGGCAGTGTTGTCTGTTGTTTTTTAAACTAATTCAACAAAATGTAAACAAAATTATGCTACAACCACAGCTAGGGAACTTTTTGCTTTTTAAAAATCCATCGGTTCAGCTAGACGTGTTGCTGTGGTAATTGAGCCAGGGAAAGCATTAATGGGCTGTTTCCCTTTCTGAGTAGCCACATGTTGAGACGCACTGTGACCATAATAGCAGGTGAACCGACGCAGCCTGCCGAGGTATTTTCACGTATTGGGAATCCGCGCATCATAAATTGATTCCACGTGTGACAACCACAACGGCTTTCTGGGTAATGAGCTAAATCAATCAGCCTTCAGCATGCTAATATTATGCATTACTGATTCTCGAGACAGCTCAAACTGGAGAGTTGTAGCTTAATTTGCCACATGCAAGCAGAAGACTCCTTTCAGACGCGGCCATTTAATAATTAACCTCCAAACATTCAGAGGAAAGCAAGGTTATATGTGAACTATTTAACTGCCCACTGCTGCTTTACATACCGTGTATAATTGGTTTAGACAAACAAGTGAGGCAGCATCTGGTTCATTTTACGCTGGATGACATAAATTCCTTAATCCATACAATATTATCCTACTGGGTCTCCGAGCTATCGCTCTGCTTCTCACCCCGCAGACAGATAGCGGAACCATCATTTGCGAGTGAGAGGCACACAAAGCATATTTCATGGAAATGAAGGGTTTAGGAATATGTCAGATGATGGCTGCAATTCTGTTTGCATACTATAAAAGAAGCAAATGTATATTTTACAGTGAGCCATATGTATTGGCCCTTTTGTGATTATAGCCACCATATGGTCAGTTGCTCTCAATCTGCATACTATATTCTTATCATATTGCAATTGTGAAAAAAGATGGGATGTTTTTATTTTCCCCCCATTTTGTCTCTCTAAAATGTGATCACTCATGGACCAGACCAAAGCCATTAGGATTTGTTTGACTTGTCATTAAAGTAGCTCCGGCGGTGAACCTAGGCCTAGCTGCGATTTATGGAAAATTGCCCTCATATTAAGCTACCTGTTTGTGAAATATGATTGGTGCACACCGTCATGTTGTTTTTAAATACATTCAATCTTAGGTAACTCAGTGGTCTTGCTGTACCGAGGCCGCTGAGCCACTTGTGTTTGAATGTATTCAAAAATCAACATGACAATGTGCAGTGATGTCCTGATCCACACTGAGCCACCAATAAACTAATAACAAAAAAAACGTGTCCAGAAATTGCCCCCTCCCAGCCCATGTGATGCTGCCTGAAACAGCCGCCTGGCCTGGCCGCATAACAGGTGCAATACCCTGTCTCCATCACAAAAACAAGAAAATCTCCTAAAAATGTCAGATCCCACCCACATGATTAATAACTGTTGTTTGCCACTCGCAATGCTAAGTGGCTCATTTTCCACTTGGAATAAGCACCTGTGTCTGCAAATGGCCTCTTTTGGGAAACGTACCAGTGTCTGCAAAAGCCCTCTTCTGGTAACGATACCAGCACCTACAAAAGCCCTCTTCTGGTAACGATACCAGCGCCTGCAAAAGCCCTCTTCTGGTAACGATACCAGCACCTACAAAAGCCCTCTTCTGGTAACGATACCAGCGCCTGCAAAAGCCCTCTTCTGGTAACGATACCAGCGCCTGCAAAAGCCCTCTTCTGGTAACGATACCAGCGCCTGCAAAAGCCCTCTTCTGGTAACGATACCAGCGCCTGCAAAAGCCCTCTTCTGGTAACGATACCAGTGCCTGCAAAAGCCCTCTTCTGGTAACGATACCAGTGCCTGCAAAAGCCCTCTTTGGGGAAAAGCCACTAAACCTCTAAAGCGTTGCATGGGTGTCTTGGCTAGAAGGGATAGTGGGGCTACTTGGATGGCAGGCTGCGGGTATTTATGTGAAAAGACATGAGTGAATTCCCCAAAAATGTAAAAGGGCCAGCAGCACGCTAAAAAACCCTCAGGAAATAATGCAGTGATCACTATACCAAAGGTAGAATGATGAACCTTAGTTACCCTGGAAGATATGGGTTATGGCAGGGTTGTCCAAACCCACATGAACGGTCACAGGCATGTAGACAGTGGCATAAATAAATTTGACTGGGCCCTGGTGTGAACATTAAATGCGGCCCTGTCAAGGCTCGTGCAGTAAACTTTTTCTGGTTGGCTAGACAACTAAAGACTGAAACAGAAAATGTTTCTTCCTTTCCTTAAATTATGCAGAGTGAGCCCAATATGAGCAACAATGATGCCCCCCCGACCTTCTGAGCCCTGGTTGCGGTTGCACCCCCTATAGTTATGGCCCTGAATGTAGACACACCCACCCCCATAAACAATATAGCGAGTGACAGAATAGAAAAGCCACCCCAAACCACTTTGGGTACCACCCATCTGAATTAACATTTCTTTTTGACAGAACAGCAACATACTGTAGCAGTAATAATTGGAGGTGAGCTGGAGTGTTATTGTCTGGGCCTACACTCTAGCAGTCTGGCCCACAAGGAAGTCTCTCTGTGCTCCCTATGGCTAGGTCAATCTATGGATGCCAAGGCTTACATTTATCTCTGACTGATGGCTTTTAGACATATAAGGGAGGGCTAAAGTAAGTGCCACTTGCCTCCTTATCTTGTGCTGTATTATTTTATAGCTTATATTAAATGGCAGATATCTTACAGTTCAGCAGTCTAGTAATTTTAACATTTCCTTGACAGGACCTCCTCCTGTTTTTACTGTAACATAATAGTCAGGACACACTTGTGTCAAGCGCTCTAGTATTTTTTTTACCCTTCCAGCTGCTTGTTATCTCCATATATGGGGATAGCATCTGTCTATGGAGCCTGATAATTCATACAGATAATAGCTGAAGCATACAGAAGATGGAAAACGTGAATGAGAGCAATCCGCTGTTATATATAGGAAGCCGTTATTTACAATAGCTCTTTTAAACGGCATCGGAACTCACGTTCAGCTCTGGAAACCAGGCTGAAAATTCACCCAGCTATGTCTAAGCATCTTACATTACACCAGAAGAAACTATTTATTACTCTTCTTTTCTTTTTTTTTTTTTTATAATTTTAACAGAAGCTTCTCTGCGGGAGAAAATTAAAACAAACTGACCCTGCAAAGTTTTCTCTTCTGCGGCTTGACGTTTTGTTTTGACTTTGCACATTTTTTTGGCTGGCTGATTCCGTGGGGTTTTAGGACCTTTTATCTTAATGAGCCAATTTATTCATAAAGCTCTATGGAAAGAGATGACACCTTGTTTGGGTGTTGATTATTGTCTGGTGTAGCAGTGCGCAAGCTGTTTTGTTGTCGCAGATGATTTAATTTCTAAAGTGGTGCCAGTAGGCACTTGAAAAACAAAATCGCTTTGTGATCTTATAGAAATATTACAGCTAGTGTTGTTCTTTGGTTTCGGGTTAAAATTGAATTGGAACAGAATTATTTTGGGTTTGATTGGCTCCAAACAGAAAGATAACATAAGGAATTGATATTTGGATCTGAACAGAAAACAATAGAAGAAGCCCCTTTTTAAAGTGGACCAACACCCACAAAAACAACTAATCAAGCAAACATGAAAAGACACTTACCTTTTGACGCCCCTTGCAGCCTTCTGACCCTCGCAGCTCCTGTTTTCTGAAAAGTCCTGGGTCGGAAGTCCCGCCCTCCAGCTCTTGGACGTGGCCTTGACTGGCGTCTGTCCTCCTTAGACATGCATACCAGTCCTTTTCTGTCTTCAAAAATCGCGGGATTTCAGTTTCGTTTCTCTTTGGCGTGACGTCATCGGGGTGGGCGTGGCCTCTTTTTTGCAGTCGTCCTCACTCAAGCCCTCCCTTTCTCCTGTCCTGTTAGAGCGCGCTCGCACACACACGTAAAGAGTTAAAAAAAAAAACGTGCATGCGCAGTAGCGCCGCATTAGGTACAGTGAAGCACAGCTCGCTCTCGATGCAAGCGGCGCCTCACATACCTACTGAGCATGCGCGAGATTTGCTAAAGGAAGAGGTCAAACGACGCCGGTAAGTTTTTTTTTAACTATCATTAAGGGGTCCTGGGGCATGTCGTCCATTATTTTTTAAGGAAAAAAAATGGCAGGGTATTGGTCCATTTTAAAGCATCAATACAGCCTATTTATCCCCTAGCAAACCCTTTAGTGCTGCAGCAACCCCCCCCCCCCCCCCCCAGGCGCCATGACTCCTACACTAAGAGATACAGTGTCTCCATGTCTCTGGAGTTGTATACTTTTGGAAAATCATATACTTTTTAAAGAAGGGGCAGAGTCTGTAAATAATGCTTTTCCATTAACATTCCACTAACATTTCCATTAGTAAAGGATTAAAACCCAAAACCCAGCTTCAGAATCTAAAAGACTATAGGACTGAATGATTCCCTGTCTTTGAAAGCATGAAAGGTTCCCTGTATATTCTCCTCAATCCCACAGTACATGTACTGGTCTTCAGAGGCTTCTGCAGGCCTCACACTCCATAGAATACACAACTGAATGTCTGTTGACTGGGCCGCGCAGGGAGCAGGGATGTCGGAGGGTGCTTCAGCTAAGCTTAGCCGCACATCCCATGGCACCCCTTCATGATTCAGAGCGCATGGTGAGGTGACTAGATACAGAACCTGCAGGGCATCTCAAATTGGGATTCCCCTGGGTGGGGATGGGGGGGCACCAAGTATAAGTATCAGGTTTTGGTTGTTTGTAGTACATTTTTTTAAAGAGGAGCAATAGCCCCCCCCCCCCCCCGAGTCTATAAAACTTTTGTAGTGGTGGTCTCCCTCTTTATGTTGCAGCCTTAATTGGGATGAGCTGCTGTGTTAAACCCTATGGATCAGCCGATTTACTCACCTCTTGCCACGGCTACATCCCCAGCATACATTTATCTGGGCCACATACCCAATCCCAGGCCTTTCTCAATGCTGGTGTGGGCACACCCATGGCTATAAGTGAGTGGGGAAGTGATCGGTGCTGCTGAGCGACAGGAAGAAGTGATTTTTTTTACAATATCAGGGGATATACACAGCGGGGTATCCAAAAATGTGATGCCTTGCCAGGGAGAAACAAAACCCAGGAAAGTGAAATTCTTGGGTTTTGTTCCTATTTGAGCTAAAGTAAATACCTCCCACATCATAGTTACATAGTTATAGATTTTAAACATCAAACATCAAAGTAATTTATAGCAGTAATGGCAGTTCCCTTGCAAATGGCCACTTTAGGCACAGGCTTGATGTTGGGCAAATTGGGTTGGGAGATAGAGCTGTCTGCAGCCTTGACTCGTACCATGTAATAAGATTTTGCCAACCAAAAATTATATGCGTGCTACTGGTTGGGAATATTTAAAAAAAAATGATGGTGTAATGTGAAAGTTTAGCAAAACACGGGTTAAACTATGCTCAGTATGCAGCAGCCATTTACTACTTGTGCAAAGGGGAACAGGTGCGCGACCTATACAGCTGTGACAAGGTATTGTGAACTGAAAGGGACATTTCTTGGCTAAAACATGTTCAGAAGTGTCAACTGAAGTGGTTAATATCATGTATGTTTAGTGACAGAGTCTGAGCTGGGAACCATGAGAGCTCAAGGGTTTGCTGGGAGGTAGCGACAGATGAGCGACAGTAGCGGTATTTTCACAGCGCCCGCTAGTATTCGCTGTGCTTGGCCGTTGTTCGGTTGTTGACAGCGACTCAGTCGGTGTGCGGTAATGTTGAATACGGGGTTAGGAGTCGCTGTTTGACAGGTTCCGCGCTGTATGGGAGAGCATGACAGCGAATGGCCATAGTGAACGGCTCCCAGCATATTCATTAACAAATCACTCTCAAAAAATTTTCGCGCTGTGAAATGCTTGTTTAAACCCCAGAGCGCTGGCGGCGATGGGTTAAAAGTAATTTTTTAACTCCCAAACAACCATATTTTTGGAAAAAAAAAACAAAAAAAGGTTTTCAAAACATTTTGTAATATGAATACATTAATATCAGACCTGTAATATCATTTCTGCACAATTTTTTTTTTTTTTTACCTTAAAAAAAATATCTAACATTGCAGAAGTGGTCACAGAATTTTTGACATTTAAAAAAAAAAAAAAACAAGATTGCTCCATTGAAATGCATTGGAGAGCGCCAGGTAGCGAGAGGTCATACCTGTTGCTGTTCAAGGTCGCTCGCTGGCGCTGTGGGGTGAGGCCGGAATAATGATGAATGATTCGCTATCTGGCGCTCTGTCAGTCGCTAAGCAGGATCGGCTTGATAAATGTGTGATTGCGGAGGGGAGCCGGCGTTCTCGTGGCGGTGACCGTCATTACCGTTCGCTCACCATTCACTACCTGGCGCTATCCCTTGTTAAATAAGGGCCTATGTTACTGTTGACGTATTACAGCTAATCAAACCCATATATGATTTTTGTCATCTGGAAAAACCTAAAGCTCAGGAGCTATATTTAAAAAAATATTTATATGTTGTGAATTATTTTCCTTTACAGTTGATTTTATTAACTGTGTAACATTTTATTTGTATGGTTATTTAAAGCGGACCAAACTCCACATTTTTAACTAGCACCCCCTGAATTGCTCCCCCCATGAAAAGCACCTCTTGCTAATTTTCATTGCTCTTGCTTAACTTTAATCCCAGATAATGGCACCTGTTTTTAGCTGTAAAGCTTTGCCTCCTCCATTCATTGCCATTGTTGTGTGTGGCAATTATGTCATTGCCACACCTATGCAATGACCAATCACCTGCCATCTTCCAGAGAGGGACAGCAAAAAAACTCAGTGTTCCAAGACTATTAGAAAAGCAAAAATATCCATTTCTAGATCTACACCCTAAGAAGGGAATACTGATAGGGGCTTTGGCCAAATGTATTTCACAGGTTCAGTGGGTTTTGGTCCGCGTTAACACCAGTCTATTTTTTATTTAATACTTGTAGCCAGTAGGTGGGGTTTAGTGATGAGACAAACTGGTCTATCTGGTAGGTGGCCCTTTGGCAGAATAGTCCCCAGTATTTGACATTCAATTCTCCTGTCTGAGCCAGTTAGGGTGTCCAGTCTGAATTAATCCCCCCGCCTGGCCATCCTCCCCTGGCACTGAGGCAGGGTAGGGGAAAGGGGTTTACAACAAAATAAATGTCCTTGCATCAGTGCCAATCACCAGCAATTCAGAAGCTGGACGAAGCAACCTTGGATCTGATGCACAGAGTGGCTTCCCACTGGAATTGGCGGGCACATGCACCAGGCAGGTGAAGCTGCTCTGTGTACTGCCTGTGCAGCAGCTGCCCATCCACCGCTGACATCACTGGATCCCAGTTGAGAGGAGAAGTTTTTTCTTTTGTCGTAACCCCCATTCCTGCCTCAGCACCAGGAGAGGGTAGTGGGGGGGGGGGGGGCTTGCGGGGTTATATTAAGACTGGACATCCACTTTAAAGTGATTGACAACCAATAAAAATAATAAAAGGGTATGCACCTTTTGTCCACGCGCTTCTGATTGGGGGTTTTACTTGCAAGAGCAGTGCACTATGAAGCCTTGATTAGAGCATCATTTACTTTGTTATCAGCTGTAGGCAATTGTAGACAATAGGTGGTGTAATACCTGTAGAGGCAGTTCACTGTGATATCTTGGTTGGTACAGTAGCTCTAGCCAATTGGTGGGGTGTTACTTGTAAAAGTAGTACATTATGTCCGGCAATCAGCAACTCACCTGATCACTGGATGGCATCCTGCTTTGCCCACGGCCATTAGCAGCAGTCAGCGACTCACGCTTCCACCATCAGTCACAGGAGCACCACCAACCATTTTCAATCACAATAATAGAAGAGTTGTGTCAGGTCTCGGCACACCCCCCCTATTGCAATGAATGGAGAGAGCATGGCAGTGGTCCTGTGACAGGCCAACGTTTACAGATGGTGTTTGGACCAAGGTTGTTGCTGGAAGTGGTGCAGGATGTTATCTATCGATCAGGAAAGTTGCTGACTGAACCTTTTTGTTATTTCTATTGAGTGGTCAATCACTTTAATGGTGTTTGTGTGTGTGTTTTACACACTTTTACTGGTAAAAGGGTGATCAGTTCAAATGACTTGTGGTTTGTCAGTACCCCCACCTGATAACCCACAACCCCTTAATTAGTTGATTAGTTGACAGCCCCTTGACTACTTGATTAGTACCTCTAGTCAATAGATGGGGGTTTTACTTGCAAGAGCAGAGCACTATGAAGCCTTGATTAGAGCATCACTTGCTTTGTTATCAGCTGTAGGCAATTGTAGACAATAGGTGGTGTAATACCTGTAGAGGCAGTTCACTATGATATCTTGGTTGGTACAGTAGCTCTAGCCAATTGGTGGGGTGTTTCTTGTAAAAGTAGTACATTATGGAATGTTGAATGGCAACTACAGGTGAAAGGTGGGGTGATACTCCTTGCAGCCAGTAGGCGAGGTGTTACTTGCAAGAGCTGTGCCCTCTGAAGTCTTGATTAGCAGCTATGGTACAAAGCAACTGTAGCCAATTAGGCCCTTATTTATCAAGGGCTAGCGCCAGGTAGTGTCTGACTAGCGCCAGGTAGTGCCAGCTATCGGCGGCTACCGACTCCAGAACGCCAGGCGGCGGACACAATCACGCATTTATCACACTAAATGAAGCTAGCGCCGGCGAGAGCGTCAGCTAGCGCGGGATTCATCATGTAGCCGACTGCAACGAACAGCGCCGCTACTAATCCCATCACAGCGTCGCTCCCTGGTGCTCTCCAATGCATTTTAATGGAGCAATCTTTAAATATCCATAATTATTTGATTTTAAATTTTTTTTTTTTTTTTTAACTGTCAAAAATTCTGTGACCACTACGGCAATGTTAGATATTAGGTAAAAAAAAAAAAAAAATTTGTGCAGAATTGATATTACAGGTCTGATATTAATGTATTCATATTACAAAATGTTTAGAAAAACTTGTTTAATTTTTTAATCAAAAAATATGGTTGTTTGGGGGTTAAAAAACTACTTTTAAGCCATCGCCGCCAGCGCTCTGGGGTTTAAACAAGCATTTCACAGTGCGAGAATTTTTTGAGCGTGATTTGTTAATGAATATGCTGGGAGCCGTTCGCTCTGGCCATTCGCTGTCAGGCGCACCCATACAGCGCGGAACCTGTGAAACAGCGACTCCTGAGTCGCTGTCAACAAGCGAACAACGGCCAAGCACAGCGAATACTAGCGGGCGCTGTGAAAATCACGCTACTGGCGCTCATCTGTCGCTACCTGGCGCTATTAATGAATCTGCTAACATATGAGGATATATATATATATATATATATATATATATATATATATATATATTTATATATTGATTTGAATTTTCTTAACATGGCAGATCCCGCTGTTGCTTCTAAGCAGGAACTACATGATAGGGAAATCCCTTCTATATTATTACACAGAACTGTTAGAAGCAGCTGTCAAGTTTAAGTTTAAGTTTAAATGAATCTTGGAAAAGCCAATTAAGAAATCTAATATATACGTTCCGGCTACTGTATCATTCCCGCAGTCTCCCGCTTATATCGCTGACACAAAGGGCTGCAGTTCATTTTCTCGGATATTGGCGTCTCGAATGCAGAGCATTCTCCATGTCACTCACGCTGCTTTAGAGGTGGGGGAGTTTAGTTGTACGTTAGAGAAATGGCACCGATACCAATTTGCTGTAAACGTAGAGGCTATAGGTAATGATTTCCTCAGTTAAGAGATGTCACATGGAGTAAATGAAAAAAAAAACAAAAGAAGTATTTTTTTTAAATTCCCAAAAGTTTCTCAAACATTTTAGCTCTCGGCTCATGTTTGGAGCCATTTGAGGAACATGGCCATGATAGCGGTGTATAGTGTGTTCCGAGAGCTAAATAGCAGCTGGTTTCCTTGGGAGCTATTGATAAATAAAGTAAAAAACACCACTTACTGTTTCTGAAATTTGTCATATCGTCATGGTGCAGGCTGGCTTTTTCCGAGTTGTCACGGCAACGATTATTATAAAACCAATCGGACGGGGAAGTAGACAGCATGTCAGTCTTGAGAGCTCTAAGTTGAGATGTGTTTTCCTGCTGGATTTGTGCTAGGCTACTTGTTCTGCCTTTTGCTTTTTCATTTAAATACACAAAAAGGTTAAGGGTTCTTTTTGGCTACTGATTTAAAGCCCAACAAGCAAGCATTGCAGGTGATAATTTGAATTTGTGGGATTTTCTTAGGTTAATTAAAAATGCTATAAACAGCTAAATTGGTAAAAGAAAAAAACGTAAAAACCGTACCAACATTCGTTATTGCTTTAATGGGTGTTGGTCCCTCTCTCTCTGCTAGCAGGAACCTTGGTGGGCATCCAGAGCGCTGGAGCCCCCTCGCATCTAACTGCATAGAACGCTGAGTATACTCACTTTCATTATGAGCCAGCGCCAGGAAAGGAGTCCCGGTCTTGTGGGCAGGTCCGGCCAGCGCCCGGCACAGAGGACGTGACTACGGCCCACGTGACCGCCCGGCTGCCAATCGTGGAACTCCTGTCTCCTAATGAAGGTGAGTATTCTCAGCGTTCTGGATGCCCCTCCCCAAGGTTCTTGGTAGCAGAGAGAGAGAGGGACCAACACCCGTAAAAGTAATAATGGGTGTTGGTCTGGTTTAAGTTAACTTTTCTTTTAACTGTTAATTATACCTAACCATTAGCCTTAAAGTGGACCAACACCCACGGGTGATCGGCCCGGGAATCTATAAGATTCCCGGGCCGATCACCTCCCTCCCCGCGGGACATCCGAGATCGGGATGTCCCGCGGGGTGAAACCCCCCCAAACCCCCTCACCTTATCTTTGGCGGCAGCCGGCCGCCGCCGCCTCCCTCGCGCCCCTCTAGACGTGCGCGCGCCCGCGCCGGCCGTCTGTGAACGGCCGGCGCGGGCGCGCGCGCGTCGAGAGGGACGCGCGGGAGGCGGAGGAGCCGCTTGTCCGGGACTGTCAGATTCCTTGTCCGTCGGCGCTGGAAGCGGGGAGAGGTGAGTTTTTGGGGTGATCGGGGGGGTTTCACACAGCGGGGCACCACCGAAGTGGACCAAGACCCAGGATAGTCAAAATCCTGGGTGTTGGTCCACTTTAAATTTCCACTCCTATAGGGTTTGCTACTAGTAATAAAAATACACTTAAATTAAACCTTCCTAGGTAACCCCCTTAGGATTACCATCACTAGTACTATGGCTTACAAAGATTTCCCTATTCTAGAGTTATTACTTAGAGAATCATCTGTACCCACTGCACTGCCCTTTGGACTGTTCCATCCACAGTGCCTGAAAATTGCTCCAACCATGGGCTTAATCCTGGCAATTGCCCTTACTTTTAGCATATTGGTAACTTTTTTTTAGAAGGGAATTTTGACTGCGTTGTTGCGAATAAATTCTGTCGCCTAGACATCATTTCCCGCTTCTCTGTACAGTTTTCTGAAAAGAAAGGGTTTCCATTCCCACGTTATGTGTATTAAATCTACACATTTTCAAGGCTATAGTCGGCCTTTAAACTCCTGACTGTATAAAATATGGTATTACATGACTACTGATGTAGAAAATCATATTGCATTCATTGTTCACGCGGCATTGATGGATTTTGGTAAACGGCTTACAGATCTGAAGAGGAAACCTTTATCATGACAGGCCTACTATTAAAATAGGTGCGTGAGATTGCTGTCGCTGCATTTCAGCTCCCATACTGTGTTCTATGATTTATTCAGCAGGCCTTCCTTCAAGGTTTTCCATATGCTTTGGAGTTGAGTAAAGGTGCCCCATCTATCAGTGCACACGTATGTGTTATTACTTAGATGTGATTACAGGCAGAACCCCAAACCACTTTGTGAATCCTCTGCTCAGCACTCTCCTATCAGTGCTGCCATAGATTACGATGGAGGTTAACATGGACATTTCTGTAAACCAATGTCAGCTTCAGTAAGCATGTCAACCTTCACTGAGCTCTCCAGCATGTATGTGTCTGCGTCAGTTTTGATTTAAAGGAAAGTGAACAAAAAGGCTTCAGAAAAGTGAGGCTTGCACCACAAAATGCAATTTCCTTTTTCGATTGCAATGCTTAGTAATAGCTGTGTCTAATATTGCAAAGTGTGTGTGTGTGTGTGTGTGTGCGCGCTCTATATTTAAAATTGAATTTACAGAAATTAGAAGAAAAGGCCCAGGACCCTACTATACATATTTGCATACACCATAAGAGCTCAATGCTCCCCCTCAAGGACTAGCAATTGGACAGGTTTTGTAGATCTCCACACAAATGTATAGGTGGAGTAATTAGTGCAGACTCTATAGCTCTGTCTGAGCACTAATTAATCCTCCGGCACATCAGTGTGGAGATCTGCAAAACCTGGCACGTTGCTGGCCCTTGAGAAGGAGGGTTAAAGCGGACCTTTACCCTGAACAAGAGCATACGTTATATGTTTCCCGCACCCTGTACATGCAGATTGCCCAAGAAAAAAAAATCATCCTATTTGCATCAACTGCATGTTATGAGCCTTTAAATATCCAATATAGTGGCTCATGGAGCGTCAGGCAGCCTGCAAACAGGAAGTGTCTTCTGACTGTGTCGCTCTGCATTCTGGGATTGCTGTCCTTTCCCCGACCCCATCTCTGCTCTGTCTGTGCAAAGCTCAGCTATAACCCCACCCCCTGAACTTTATCCAGCTATCCTCTCCTCAGTATGTGTGATGCTTCTGAGTCAAGATGGCGGTGTCCGTATCCTAGAGTCCTGAACAAAGTTGCAGCCCAGCGTAGGAAAAAATAATAAGTAACTGACTCAAAACTTAAAATATATTAATTTTAGATGCTGAGGAATAGTTTTTTAAAGGTTTGTGCTTCTCATTAAATCATGCTGAAGGTCCGGTTTAAGCACATGTGGCATACACAAAAGACATTTTTTGTGGCAGAGGGACTTTGTATATTGGGTAATGGAGGAATATTAAGCAGGATACATAGTAAAGTGTTTGAATAGGGAAATCAGAGCAAGAACAAAACCCAGCAGTGGCTGGCCTGGAATCTAAGAGATCTAATAGATTCTAAGAGAAGGAACCCTAACTCTAAGAGATTCCACAACCGACTGCTGGCTTTCCCCTGGGGGAACCTAAATTGGGATGCCCCGCTGTGTGAAACCAGGTCAGGTCACCAGTAATCTCTTACCTTTCCCTGGTCCAAAGCCGCATGCGTGGGTTCTCATGCAGTGAGAGCTGCCTGCTATGACTATGTCTAATTAATCCACCCACACATCAATGTGGAGATCTGAAAAACCTGGCCTGTTGCTGGCCCTTGAAGAGGAGGGTTAAGCACATTTGGCATACACAAAAGACATTTTTTGTGGCAGAGGGACTCCGTATATTGGGTAATGGAGGCAATATTAAGCAGGATACATAGTAAAGCACTTGAGTAGGAACTGCATGAAATTAAAGCAGAACAAAACCCAGCAGTGGCTGTCCTGGAATCTAAGAGATCCACGAGATTCTAAGAGAAGGAATCTAAGAGATTCCACAACCGACCGGTGGCTTTCCCCTGGGGGGAACCTGAATTGGGATGCCCCACTGTGTGAAACCAGGTCACCAGTAATCTCTTACCTTTCTCTGCTCCAAAGACACACAAACAAGTTCTTGTCCTGTGAGAGCCGCCTGCTATGACTATGGCCCTTATTTAACAAGGGATAGCGACAGGTAGCGACTGGTGAGCGGCCGGTAATGACGGGCACCGCCACGAGAACGCCGGCTCCCCACCACAATCACACATTTATCAAGGCAATCCTGCTTAGCGACTGAGATAGCGCCATATAGCCACTCATTCATCATTATTCCAGCCTCAGCCCACAGCGCCAGCGTCCGACCTTGAACAGCGACAAGTATGACCTCTCGCTACCTGGCGCTCTCCAATGCATTTCAATCTTTAAATATTCATAATTAATTGTTATTATTTTTTTTTTTTTTTTAAATGTGAAAAATTCTGTGACCACTTCTGCCATTTTAAATAATTTTTTTATAAGGTAAAAAAAATAAAAAAAAAGTACAGAATTGATATTACAGGTCTGATATTAATGTATTCATATTACAAAATTATTTAAAAAACTTGTTTTTTTGGTTTTCAAAAATATGGTTGCTTGGGGGTTAAAAAACTACTTTTAACCCATCGCCGCCAGCGCTCTGGGGTTTAAACATGCATTTTACCTCGCAAATTTTTTGAGCGTGATTTGTTAATGAATATGGTGGGAGCCGGTCGCTATGGCCAGTCGCTATCATGCGCTCCCATACAGCGCGGAACCTGTCAAATAGCGACTCCTCACCCAATATTCAACATTATGGCAAACCGACTGAGTCGCTATCAACTACCGAACAACGGCCAAGCACAACGACTACTAGCGGGCACTCTGAAAATGCCGCTACAGTCGCTCAACTGTCGCTACCTGCCGCTATTAATGAATCGGCCTCTTTGTCTTTCGATAGACGCCTTTCATTGTTTTGAATGGGGAGCGAGCACTGCCACATCCCCTACATCCCCGGCATTGTGTGCGTGCTCCCGTCCCAGCCATTCAGATAGCTCCTCACTATAGGTAATAAGAGCCATTTGCCAAAACAGGTAAACTAAACTAAACAATGCACCACTGGAACGGGGAAGGTGAGTTGTTTGGGGTTTTCTGAGGGGTTTCACACAGCAGGGCATGCCACTGGGGAGCTCAACCAAACCCGGGAAAAGAAAATTCCCTGTTTTTGTCACTTCAAGGCCTAGAGGTGAACAAGTTCCTCAGACTTAACTGGACCAATGCCCATTTTTACTTTAACACATGTTGGGCCCGCTGTTTGGTGATTGCAAAAAGCTTGGGCGGGCATGCAGAATGCTGGAGCCCCCCTCGCAGTTAACAGCACATCTCGTAATACTCAATCTCACAATACTCACATTCATTACAATCCCTCAGCGAGAACGGAGTCCTGTGATTGGAGTCCTGTGTCGGGCGGTCACGTTAGCCGCAGTCGCGTCCTCTGCACCGGCCACCGGCAGGACCTGTCCACGTGACCGCCCGGCTGCCAGTCGCGGAACTCACAATGAATGTATTACGAGCTTAAAGTGCTGTTAGCTGCGAGGGGGGCTCCAGCATTCTGGATGTCCCCCAAGGTTTTTGCGATCACCAAACAGCAGGACCAACACCCATTAAAGTAAAAACAGGTATTGGTCCGGTTTAGGAGCTACCTTACTAGGTAGCCATTTCAGTTAAAGGCCTCACTTGGAGGAGTCCTGATCAGGGGAGTGGGGTGGGAGCACACACATGATGGAGGATCTTTTCGATTCCGGAGTGGCAGCTGGTGGATTTTGTTCCGCTTCCAGCAACTGTATTGATCAAAATAGTACCCCTCCCTTGTATGTAATACAAGTCAAGTTTTGGTGAATGTATTTCAATTATCCAAGAGGTCCTGCACTCTTGTATTTGTCTGTCCCATTGGAAACGAAATTGCAGCATAGCTTAACACTAACCCTGTTGAGTCCCTTGCTTAAACGTGCTCTGGCTGTACATTGAAATATTCAATTATTCTAAACAATCTATTTTTTTATTTTTAAATAATAATTTATGAGTCTGAATTAATATAGCAGCTGTTTGGGATTTTCCAGGACTAATTTGCATCTCAGGCTAGTTCATGGTGTGACATTGCTTTCACAGTTGTGAGCATTTTGGGGAAGGCAGCATATTTATTGGCGATTTGCTTTTGTGAACTTTGTGACGGTGCCAGAACCCTGAAAGGCTGTTGAGCGCATCTCGAATTGATACAACACATGTTCTCAGTGGATGTTACAGTGGTGACTTCTTTAACTCTATTGCAACTCTAATTTAAATGTTTAAGTGGCACTAATGCTTGAACATCGTTTTTGTAATTAATTGTAAATTGCTTTGGCTTCCACCCAGAGGCTGCCATTGAACTGAGTGCTGGGCTGGTTCAGTAGACACCTCGCCATTGCTCATAATAAGGTGAAGGATTAATTTAGTTTAATTATTGTCAGATTTAGGGCAGATGTATGTGGTTTATATGTATAATATTGGACTTGTAACTCTTGATCTGCTTGGCTAGTCAACAATCCAAATAAGATTTTTCATGCCACAGACACCTGAGCAGTAAATCAATAAATACCCTATTTACCGAACACTACTGACTAGAGCCGAGTCCACATAATACAACGAGCAAAGGATTTCCTTTAAAGTAAACCTGTCATCATGAACACTCAAGGTGACAGTTAAAGGCTTCCGTGCATGGATACTAGCCTGGTCCCTATTAGATATAATAGGTTAGTGTCAACCTATTTGGATAAATATGCTGGAAAGGCAGCAGCAAAAAAAATGGAGAGACTTGAGATGCTGTGGACAGGTTTAAAGTCCCTGTCCAAACAAACGCTAACTAACTGCTACTGCTTATACCCTGCACTGCAGGAAATGGACGTGAGGCACATGGGACAGGCATCATGATGGTCAGCTGCCTACTGGCTAATTATTGGTTTATAGAGTCCCTTTAAGGTGACGTTGGTCACCTTGGAAAAATCTGCAGCATCTCGTTGTATAAATGACTTTAGGAATACAGCTCAAATGACAATGATTGTGGCCACATAATAAAGCACAAAAGTTTTTGCAAAACAAACATTTTGGACAACAACCATATTATAATAAACACAAAAAACTATACAATTGAAATAACCAATTACAATACAAATAAAAAAACATTTAAAGCATAACACCCCCCCCCCCCCCCCCCCGGGAGCACTGCAACACTCACCTGCTTCCTTGTACCCTCGGCGTTGTCAACATCCAGTGACTAAAATTGGGTCTGGGCCAAAGTGGTCACACACCCGTTTTTTAGCTAATGGGTGTTGGGCTGCATCATGGCAGGCTCCAAGGGGGAGGGGGATCAGGATTTGTGGGGTACAATGCCCACCGCAACACCTCGTAAACCTTACCTTAACCTTGATCCTTGGCTGAATTGCTGTCCTCTGATTGGCCGCTGGCACTAACCTAAGCTGACCTTGACCAGCAGCTGGAAAAAACAAGCCAAGTGACCACAGACGGCCAGTCGCAGAACCACATTTTTGGCGGGGATTGAGATCTGGAAGGGTGGCCAAAATAGTGAGAACTTTGTTTAAAATGTTGTGCGGGACTGTATGGTGCCAAGATGATATGACTATATGGGGCCAAGATGATATGACTGTATGGGGCCAAGATGATATGACTATATGGGGCCAAGATGATATGACTGTATGGGACCAAGATGATATGACTATATGGGGCCAAGATGATATGACTGTATGGTGCCAACATGATATGACTATATGGGGCCAAGATGATATGACTGTATGGGACCAAGATGATATGACTATATGGGGCCAAGATGATATGACTTTATGGGGCCAAGATGATATGACTATATGGGGCCAAGATGATATGACTGTATGGGACCAAGATGATATGACTATATGGGGCCAAGATGATATGACTGTATGGTGCCAAGATGATATGACTATATGGGGCCAAGATGATATGACTATATGGGGCCAAGATGATATGACTGTATGGGACCAAGATGATATGACTATATGGGGCCAAGATGATATGACTTTATGGGGCCAAGATGATATGACTATATGGGGCCAAGATGATATGACTGTATGTGGCCAAGATGATATGACTATATGGGGCCAACATGATATGACTGTATGTGGCCAAGATGATATGACTGTATGTGGCCAAGATGATATGACTATATGGGGCCAAGATGATATGACTGTATGTGGCCAAGATGATATGACTGTATGTGGCCAAGATGATATGACTATATGGGGCCAACATGATATGACTGTATGTGGCCAAGATGATATGACTGTATGTGGCCAAGATGATATGACTGTATGTGGCCAAGATGATATGACTATATGGGGCCAAGATGATATGACTTTATGGGGCCAAGATGATATGACTATATGGGGCCAAGATGATATGACTGTATGTGGCCAAGATGATATGACTATATGGGGCCAACATGATATGACTGTATGTGGCCAAGATGATATGACTGTATGTGGCCAAGATGATATGACTATATGGGGCCAAGATGATATGACCATATGGGTGTTGGGCTGCATCATGGCAGGCTCCAGGGGGGAGGGGGATCAGGATTGGTGGGGTGCAATGCCCACCGCAACACCCCGTAAACCTTACCTTAACCTTGATCCTTGGCTGAGTTGCTGTCCTCTGATTGGCCGCTGGCACTAACCTAAGCTGACCTTGACCAGCAGCTGGAAAAAACAAGCCAAGTGACCACAGACGGCCAGTCGGAGAACCACATTTTTGGCGGGGATTGAGATCTGGAAGGGTGGCCAAAATAGTGAGAACTTTGGTTAAAATGTTGTGCGGGACTATATGGGGCCAAGATGATATGACTGTATGGGACCAAGATGATATGACTATATGGGGCCAAGATGATATGACTTTATGGGGCCAAGATGATATGACTATATGGGGCCAAGATGATATGACTGTATGTGGCCAAGATGATATGACTATATGGGGCCAACATGATATGACTGTATGTGGCCAAGATGATATGACTGTATGTGGCCAAGATGATATGACTGTATGTGGCCAAGATGATATGACTATATGGGGCCAAGATGATATGACTTTATGGGGCCAAGATGATATGACTATATGTGGCCAAGATGATATGACTGTATGTGGCCAAGATGATATGACTATATGGGGCCAAGATGATATGACTGTATGGGACCAAGATGATATGACTTTATGGGGCCAAGATGATATGACTATATGTGGCCAAGATGATATGACTATATGGGGCCAACATGATATGACTGTATGTGGCCAAGATGATATGACTGTATGTGGCCAAGATGATATGACTATATGGGGCCAAGATGATATGACCATATGGGGCCAAACAATTCCAGATTTGTACTCGGTGACCCGAGTACAACCTAATTAGTTTAGTAGATAAAAGCTAAAAATTCAAGCTTGTCTAGTTTTTACAAGAGGTATACTGTCACCTTTGTTTTTTTTTTTAATGTTAACAGCAGTGCTGCTTAAACTTTTATTATGAATGATGATGAGAGAGAACAAAGAATGGTTACTGTATAATATCAGTGCGTTGGTTGGGATTGTGGTTTTGCTGCTGCAAAATAATGATTCCCTATCAAAACAATGACGTTGGGACACTGAGGCCCATTATGTATTATGTGTTTGACGAGCTTGGAGTTGAGCAAAAAAGACTGAAGACTTGCTGTTATTCAAAATATTTGGAACATCTACAAGATTATTTTGTAAAGCTGAAATAAAGATTATAGCAGTGGAAATGGGCATATTCACTAGAGATTAGGCGGCAACGTAGAACATTTGTATTGTATGCCTGGCTCCAGGAAAAACACATGTGTTTTATTACTGTCATATAAAAAAAATATATCACGTAAAAAATGAATATACATACAATATATATAGCAAGAGGAGGGGTTATTTAAATATTTATCCTCTATAGGTGCCCATGACCCAAGCATTGTTTTACCATTCTATAAGTCACTGGTCAAAACCCCATATGGAATACTGTGTACAGTTCAGAACCTGAGCACATTCAAATGCCAGCAGCTAACTAATAAATAGAATCAGGGAACTAGAGTATCCTGAAAGAATGGAAAAATGAGTTTTATTAAGTTTGCAAAAGAGATGCTTAAAGGAGCACTATCGCAAAAAATGGCTCAATGATAAAAATCCAAATAAATATGCTGAATAGTGGGAAGGGAGTGGAAAGTAGAAGGGATCACTTATACACCTTGCATCAAGAAATATCCAGCCAGGGCTTTTTTTATTGTTGACAGGCTCTGTCATCCATGATAGACTAAACCTGTCACCCGTGGAATTCCTTTCTACCATGAGAGAATAAAGCACAAGCTTGGTGGGAGTTTTATTCACTTTGGGTGTATAAGTGACCCCTCCTCTTATTAGCCAACGTGTTTATATGGATTTTTCATATTACACACTGTACAGACTGTAACTATTATACGGGGGAGCATTCACTAAGGTTAGACAAAAATGCTTCTTACAACGGCATAGGGGGGGATTCTTCTCTGTAAGAGCAGTGAGACTATGGAAATCTCTGGCAGAGGAGGTAGTTATGAAGAATACACTAAAGGAGTTCAAAGGTAGCGTGGATGCCTTCCTGTGTGTAATGACTTTACCAGCCCCAACTATGGCTACTTGACCACTGGAAGGAGATCTTCCTTAACTGAACTTGAACTGAACTTGATGGACTAAAGTCTTTTTTCAGCCTTACGTTGCTTTTTACTATGTTACTATATATGGTGGCAATTTCCCAAAGCTGTGAAAGTCTAGAATCAAGTCTACGATCTTCTTGGCAAGGTTTTGGGGAGGTTTTATGAGTGTATGGCAGCCAAATCGACAAATGCAACAGCTTGGAAATCCACTTATCGATTCAAGTGTTGACACCTAAAATCAATTAGGTAATGCAATGATAAAACATATGTAATATTCTTCTAGATAGAGAAGAGGAATGTGAAGATATTTAGGTTCCATTGATTTCCTATAAGATATGGGGAGTGGAGGCTGCATATCCAGTATCTTTTTTATCTTTCTTTGCCTTTTTTTTTTCTTTTTGTATGCTACGATTGAATAAGACACATTGATGATAACAGACTGTTGTTATTATATTTTTCTTCAATGTTACAAATTATATGTAATGGTTACAACATCTTCAAAAAAAACCTATTGAAATCTAAATATACCTTGTGAAAAATCCCACAAAGCTTGTCGTTTTTAATTTCCCCTGATGGGCCCCAAGAATGATTTCTTCTGTTGGTCCCAAGATGTTGCAGTCTGACACCGACCACACCTATTTCAGGTCCCTCAGCAGAGGTTGCTGGGCAGCATTTCTAAGAAGCTACAATAAACAAGGTTTTCCCTGACGTTTGGCAGGTGTTAGTCATTATTGTAGAAATATAACAAGGGAAACCCAAGCGTCACCCTTAAGGAATGTAATTTTACACCTCAGCTTCTCACACAGGAACAAATTTACAATCTAACAACATGTAAGCACGCCAAAGTACCAGTTAAATTATAATTATTGATCATTTATTGTCCATAGCGCTGTACACAAAATGAATTATGGATAGTAAAACAGACAGTACATTGACTATAACAAACACATAGGGATGGATCACAATTGGTTCCATGACAGAGGGGCTGGTGGCCCAGGGCCCAGAGGCCAAGCAGTCTCTCCTCACAAACATGAAACTGTGGCTATAGCATTTGGGGCAGGACATGAACATCTTGACTGGATGGGTACAATGAGTTTAGATACAGGGGCACTGGGGAGAAGACCATCGAAGCAGAAAGCCCACTGGCACAGAGCATTGTGGCCCACCGCCAATGTTTATGGGTCTCCCTATGGCCAGTCTGCCGCTGGTTGTAAGGTTACTAACCAGGCCATAGGCTTGGCTGGAGAATGTGAATTTTGAGGGTGTTTTTGGAGTGTTGGGGAGCGTCAAATTTAGAAGGGAGGTGAGAGGCACGTGGGAAGTCCTGGTAATGCAGATCATTGCTTACAGTGAGGGGTACATACATACACCGAGGGCCTGGCTTATCAAGGTATAAAGCCAGGCCACATTTCTGTCCATCTGGCTGGCCAGAGCTGTGTGGTTTTGTATTGGTTCGGACATTTGGAGTGGCCCACAGGGATACCAGGAAATCCCCTGGTGGGGCTCTGGTCCCCTTTGAGGGCCTTCATCACCAAGTTGTGGCATCCCAAGAGCATGAACCCTAAATGTAAAGCAGGGATACATCTAAAAATGTCATGTCATTTTTCTATTGAATATTTCCATCACAGTTTTTGTGTTTGCCTTGACTATCCATTTTTTTTTATTTTTCCCCAAATGTAAAAGCAATATGAGCTCAGGACACAGCGTGTGGCCAGGTAGAGTTACCCCGTAGTGTTTTTAATTAATGACTGCTTCCTATTTTCTACCTTACTTTCCTTGGAAAAAGGCCCGTGAAGCACAGCATTAGGAAAACACGCCTGCACCCTGGAATGTGTGTATTAGCCGCAGATTATTTCCTATTAGCAGATTAGCTGCAAGGCTATTGGTTCACAAAGCTCTTTCAAACTTTTTTTTTTTTTTACAAGTGATTCAAGCCATGGGAGAGAATTACCACCATGATAGGGGAGAAAGGAGAATTAGTTACTGTTGCCATGGTGATGGAGTTCACAGCTCCATTGTTGGAGCCTCAGCACAGTGAGAGATGTCACAGCATGGCTGCTGGCTTTGTTAATGAAATCACTTCGGTGTGTTTGTGTGTATTTCAGTCTTTTTTTTTTTTATCTGAAACTTTTTTGTTTGTGTTGTATGTGTGTCTGGTTGTGATGTCTACACGCATCAGGCTACATATAAGATAAGCATAGGGAGTTCAGAAGTTTTAGCAAGTTTTTTTTCAAACCAGCTCCTTGTATCATAGGATGAGAGAGACCTATCAGTGCGCCAATGTAAAGACTAGTTCTAGGTACACTGTTTTAAAGCAGATCAAAACTCAGGAATTGACGTTTTGTGTGTAAAAGACCTGGGAATCGGCAGTATACTCACCTCGATTCAGGCTCCTACCTCGCATGTAAGGGCTCTTGTCCAATCAGAATTCACCACTGTCGATAATTATGCCCAGAAATGAGTAAAATAAAATAAAATAATTGCCAGGCACCTCTCGCTGGCCACTCCCCTCTGCTGAGTGCAGCCGGCACCAGCAATTCAGATATGATGGCTGCGGGTGTGCGTATTAGCTAGACGAGTACACTGCACCGTAGGATTGATTCTCAAGGTGAACATACATGTGACCTGGGGGTTTCACAAAGAGGGGCATCTAAAATTTTAGATGCCCCAGGAATAAAAAAAACTATTTTAGGCTAGAACTCGGTTACTAGGGTTTTGAATCACTTTAAAGGACAAATATAATTTACCAACTGCTCTAGCAATTGGCTGTGTGTTTCTTTTCATTAATGGCACTTCTCTACCTCTCAGCTATTAAATAGGTTACTTCTAATTGAGGGGAAACTTGTTACATTTAGATACAGTTTGCCATTAGTTTCTGTTACATATGTATCAAAATGTAACAAGCTTTCCCCTGCAGTAGGAGAAGTAACGTATTTATTAGCTGAAAGGCAGAGAAGGGTCATTAATGAAAATAAACACACAGGCCATCACCAGAGTAGTTGGCAAATGATACTTGTGCTTAAAGCAGACCAAAACCCACATTTTTAACTAGCATCCCCTGAATTACTCCCCCCCCCCCCCCACGAGGAGTACCTTTTGCTAATCTTTGTTGCTCCTTCTTCACTCTAATCCCAAATAATGGCGCCTATTTTAGCTGTAAAGCTCCGTTTCCTCCATTCATTGCCACTGTTGTGTTTGCCATTGATGTCATTGCCATACCTTTGCAATGACTGCTCTCCTGCAGCGAGGGACAGCAAAAAATAAAGTGTTCCAGAGCAATTCGAAAAGAAAAAATATCCATTTCTAGTTCTACAGGAAGTATTGGCAGGGGTTTTGGCCAAATTTAATTTACAAGTTCAGTGAGTTCTGGTCCGCTTTAAAGTCATCTTATTTTCTGCAGATGATTTATGGCCAAAAAAAAAGAAAAGCCAGTGGGAGCAGTCGTAGCCTAGAAAAAAAGGGAGTGGACTTGGGACCGGAGGGTGGCAGGTTTGAATCCTGGTCCTGGGACATGATTGAAGTGCTGTTGAGCAAGGCACCCAAATTAATAACAATCAGGGCATTAGGGCAGTCCATCGCTCCAGACATGATTACACTCACTGTTAACATTAACATTTTATTAACAAAGGTAATAAAAGGCGTGCAGGGGCTAGATTACCTTTAAAAAAAGTAGCCTGAGGGGTGATCTAAAACCTATGTATAAATATATTCGGGGTCAATACAAATATCGGTCCCACAATCTATTTATAACCCAAGGGAATCCACTAAGGTTAGAGGAAAGGTGCTTTTTCCACTGACATAGGAGGGGATTCTTCTTTGTAAGAGCAGTGGGACTATGGAACTCGCTGTCAGAGAAGGTAGTAATGAAGGATACAGTAAAAACTTTCAAAAGTGGCCTTTATGCCTTCCTGGCATGTAATAACATTTCCAGCTATGGCTACTAGACCACTGGAAGGAGAGACTGAACTGGATGAACTAAAGTCTTTATTCAGCCTTACATACTATGTTAGTACTATGTTACTGCACGGATTAGTTAAATGCAGGGGAAGAATCCCTATGTGTGCGCAAGCATACTATGCCCCCTGATTAGCGATGCAGGCCTTAAGACTTATTTAGCCTAGAAACTGCCCTGTTTGTAGCATCTAGTTTATAATGGTCCCTGTAGAGTATGTTTTACATTGACTGTAATTGTACAACGCAATTGAAGAAGAAGCCGCTATATCAGTAAACAATAATAATAATGATCATTCTGAATACTCCTCACTACTTATAAGTACAATCGACAACATCTAGTATTCTAGCCCTGTTCATTCATGAGGCCCAATGAGGTCTATCTCTGAAATTCTATATTGTGTTGCTTGTATCTGGCCCCTCCGGTCAGAAAGCAGCTCAGCTTTGCCTGCAGTGGACGCATCATTAAACTCTCAGTGCACGCTGAACAATTCAGTTAAGCCTGAACGAATCTGTTCATTCATAGCTGAGGCCGAGGCCCGGTGACCTTTCCTGTGTGCATTAACATTGCACATGACTGACTGCATGTCCGCACATCACTAACCTGCCACCACCAGAGATGCCGCATGTGCCACTGCTTGCTAATGCCATGCACAGAACATGGCACTAATCTCACTCGCCATACTGTTTAATGTTGGCATCTGAACTGATGCCTGACCTATACTTGGTGTAGTACAGGGCCTAACCCTCCTAGGTTCAGAATTTTCCCTATTCAGTTTGGCTCCCCAAGGGGGATGGGGTACTAGCCAGCCCCATCAGACATAGGAGGTGTCTGGCTCCCATCCCTGCAGGTGTGCCAGTAGGGGGAACAAGCCCTGTGCATATTAACATGAACCCCATGCTCATCCAGGGGTGTCCCCAGACATTTGGCCCAGTGCTCAGGGAAAAGGGCAGGGTCTAAACTAAACTAGCCCACACCCACTTTCCAACATAAACTATATTTTTAGGTTTTTGAAGTTCTGCCTTATTGTTTTCCAATTTTGAAATGTAAAATAATCCTGTGTGTTAGGTGCCCCCAGACCTGTAATTTACTTACCAGCATGCTGTTTCCAAGATTCTTATATTTCTGTGGCTCTGAGTTGCTCATGTGAGTATGTCTTTCCTGGCCATGAGTAAAAGCCTTAGTATAGTTGCTACCTGTGAGCTCGGAGATGTGGTGCATCATCTCTGCCTCTGCCAATCGAGTCTATACCACTGCACACTTTCAAAGCTCAAGTGCAGAGTTGCAAACAAATAAAAAAAGAAAAAAATAACAGATAAGATCACCACTAAGAGGGCATCATTTTGACACACTGTTGTGGATACTTTTAAAAATCCCATTGAAAGGTGGTTCCTTTAAGGGGATTTTTAACTTTCCTAGCAGAGCTTCATCCTATAAGGACAGGAACATCTGCAGGAACAGCTAATCTCCTAAATTCAGGGCACATAGGTACTGGGAGTAGGTGGGTTATGATCCCTACGAACCTGGACCCTACTTGGTACAGGGTTTGTAGAGAGGGTTAAGACCCGTAACACTCATACCAGGACACTCTATGACCATATTACAGCATGTCGGCCATAAATCTGTAGCACTATGCCACCATTTCCTATAATGGCTATACTTGCACAACCCCTCATCCAGCACTGCCATTCACTGTATTACAAAACAATGAAAGAGAGAAGGGTATTATCTGTCTAGGTTACCCTAAAATCATACCCCCCAAGTGTCCCTGATTTGGAGGGACTATCCCTCTTTTGAGTTTATGTCCCCCTGTCCCTCATTGTTCTTATTTGTCCCTGTTTGAGGTGTAACATGCAGATCTGCATCAATAAATGATTGATTTGCCTATTCCAAGTGTTTATATTGTTTTAACTGTTATAAGCTATCTCCTATCCATCCCTCAATGAGGGGGCCTGGCTTCATTTTACAATTGTCCCTCTTTCCCACCCTAAAAGGTTGGGATGTATGTAAAAGTGTTGTGCCACTTGATTCACAGACATTGCAGACTCAATAGAATAGATCCAGGTCATTGAAGAGAAGAAGGTAGGAAAGGTAACTGTGATGTTTCCTCAGACTTTGTTGTGGAATTCTTGGAATACTGCTCATATCAGCCTTTGTCTGCCTTCACTTGTTCACAAAAGTCAACTGTGTTCTTAGCTCCAGGAGCCCCAACACTTCAGCCCTTTTCTCACTATGAATGAACACTAGCACACCTCCAGGGAATACAACAACCCCTGGCAGCAGATGTAAATAACAAAACAATTCCCTTCTGGCCCTGAAGACTTCCTACTCCAAGCTGAAGTCATTAATACCATGCAGTATTGGGAAAAGGAGCTTACAGTTTCCCCCAAGCACACTGCTGACCCCTACTGGTTCATTACCATGTGTGCCAAGTCACTATACCTTCTAATGGATGCACATGTCATATTTTTGGAAATTTTCCAGGACTGATAGGGGGGTCAAACAATTATATCTGGACTGCACACAGTCACATTTCTTCTTCTTGTAATTATTATTATTATAGAGATAAACTAAAATTGCTGACGTGCCTTCCCCCTTTAGAAATTAGCTGAGGGAATACTGGACATGTCAGAAACTTTGAAAAGGTGCTTAGATGAATAAATAAAGATGTTAATTTTATATAGATTTTGGTGTTGTGTTGTAATAACTACCTGGGTGCTTTTGGTGTGATTACAAACTGCATACGTAATTGCAGTATTATTATAGTTTATTTATAGGACGGTATCATATTATGTGGCACTGTATAAAGTAGAGATAACGGGAGGGTAAGACAAATAGCATACTTACAATATTGTACATAGGGATTTTGGTTCTTATACAACAGAAATATGGCAACAAATGCATAAAATACACATAGTATTAGAAGGTATGTAAAAGTATGTGCAACATCGCACCTTGCTTTGGTACAGGAGCACGCTAGGATAGAGAGCCCTCCCCTTGCAGGCTTACAAAGGATGAGACTGGAGACAACAGATTGGATCACAAGGAGCATGTACTAAGCATGGTAGCAAGTGTTCTGAAGGGTGACACGACTGTAATGTTGGTTGGTTAGGCCAGATGGTTAGCTTGTCCAAATAGATCAGGTTTAATGGTGCTTTGGAAGTTTTTAAGATTGAAGAGTGACAAATTGTGCAGGGAAGGGCATTCCAGGTGAGTGAAGCAGGGTGATAGTCCTGGACACGAGAGTGGGAGGAGGTGATCAGGGTTGAGAAGAGAAGAAGGCCATAGGCAGATCTGAGTCTGGGATGGTATCTTTGGAATAGCAATGCAATGTTGGAAGGGTCTTGGCCATAAAGGACCTTAAAGAATCAACACCCATTTGCCTTTTAACTGGTATTGGTCTGCATTTGGCCACAAAAGGGGCAGGACTAAGGCTCGGGGGGGGGGGGGGGATCCAGAATGTGCCCCCCCCCCCCCACACACATAGCTCCTCAGAATGCCCGCAATTCTTATCTGTCCTTCGCATCCTCAGTTTTGGCTGCCAAAAAGTTCCAGCTATGTGACCGCCGGCGGACAATCCCAGGGCTTCATTCCCAGCGGAGGATCGAGCAACAGGTAAGAAATGCGGGCCTGCTGGGAGGCGATGTTTGGGAGGGGGGGGCTCCAGCATTCTAAATCCCCCCCCCCCCCCCCGAGTCTGTCTTATTGTGGCCAGACATGGACCAACACCTGTAAGAAGAGCTATTGACTTGTCATATTTAAACAGGACTGGATAGATGTAATGAAATAATGAGGCTGAACAAATGTAACTGTATTTTTTTAACTGAACCTATTGAACTAAACAAGGTGTTGAGCAGATGGTTGGGTAGAACATCATCAACAGGTAACATACAAACCTCATTATACATAATACAAAAGCAATTTCTTTGAACGCTACATAATGTTTTATGTGATTATCAGTAATATTGTAAGGAATGTAAATAGAGATGATCAAATCAATTTCCAGCGATGATTGAGTTTCATTTCCTTTTATTTTTAAATATTTAAATGTTTAGTTACATACAAGTCGATCTAAATGTATTTAGGTCCAAAGCTAATCTCAGGATCTATTCAGACAAACTGGATCTTTATCTAACTGTAAACTAAATAATCTTGCTTGAAATTAGGACTGATTTACCATTAGGCACCAGAAGGCAGTTTGGGAGCCAACAACCCTCCACATTGTTCTCTCCACAACCTTCTTCCCACTTTCTTTACATCCAAGACACTGTAAATGACTGCTAGCAGTTACTGAACCCTCCTCTCTCAGCCATTGTAAAGTAATAGACAGGGGTCTTTTTTTATCTAGAGAGCCCACTTGTGCACAATGCTTGTTCTGTCCTCACATTCTTATACTGATGCTTCAAAAGAAGATTGAAAGAGGTGCTACTGGACAAGGACGATGACCTCTAAAGTTGAAAAAAATTCTCTTGGTAGGAAAAACTTCACTTTAGGTGAATAAAAAAGCATAAGAATGTCATTGTTGTTGAATCACCAGCTAAGAAGACAATAGAAGTCAATGGCACTTTTTACTACAGTATAAAATGGAGTAAAAGGTTCATTCTTTTCTTAGAAGTAAGATTATTTTACTACCAAGATTATTTTTTCAGCTCTCCCTCAGAAAGACAATACTGTTATAAAATGATCAGCCATCCTGCATTTGACAGGACAGTCTTCCCTCTAATGTCAGCAAAGTGGAACATCTAACGTGGACCGGCTGAATAGTTTAAAAGACTTCAAAGTTGACGGGGAGGCCGATTCATTAATAGCGCCAGGTAGCGACAGATGAGCGCCAGTAGCGTGATTTTCACAGCGCCAGCTAGTATTCGCTGTGCTTGCCCGGGGTTTGCTTGTTGACAGCGACTCAGTCGGTGTGCGGTAATGTTGAATACGGGGTTAGGGGTCGCTGTTTCACAGGTTCCGCGTTGTATGGGTGCGCCTGACAGCGAATGGCCAGAGCGAACGGCTTGCTACAAATCACGCTCAAAAATTTATCGCGCTGTGAATTCCTTGTTTAAACCCCAGAGCGCTGGCGGCGATGTGTGTAAAGTAGTTTTTAACCCCCAAACAACCATTTTTTTTTAATGTAAAAATTATACAAGTTTTTCTAAACATTTTGTAATATGAATACATGAATATCAGACCTGTAATATCAATTCTGCACAATTTTTTTTTTTTTTTACTTAAAAAAAAATCCTAACATTGCAGAAGTGGTCACAGAATTTTTGACATTAAAAAAAAAAAAAAAAAAAAAACATTAATAGCAATTAATTATGATTATTTAAAGATTGCTCCATTGAAATGCATTGGACAACGCCAGGGAGCGCCAGGTCATACCTGTCGCTGTGATGGGATTAGCAGCGGCGCTGTTCGTTGCAGTCGGCTACATGATGAATCCCGCGCTAGCTGATGCTCTCGCCGGCGCTAGCCTCATTTAGCGTGATAAATGCGTCATTGTGACCGCCGCCGGGCGTACTTGATTCGGTAGCCGCCGTTAGCTGGCGGTACCTGGCGCCCGTCAGACACTACCTGGCGCTAGCCCTTGATAAATAAGGCCGTAAGTGTCCCTTGGGCATCTCAGTACGAGATACCCCACTATGTAAACCTTCTATGCACAGCCACACTTACTTACCTCTGTGATTTTCTTACTCCATGTTCTTGGGCTGCAGTCAAGCCCCAGGCCTTCCTGCAGCTAAGGCTTTCTCAGTTGATCAGCCATTCAGATAGGCTGGGGAACACAGGCCACAGGGAGGCCGGGGATGCAGCTGCTCCCCTTTCCCTATGCTGGTGCTCTCTCCAAAACAGCGCTTTATGCTGTGTATTAGTATTAATAAGGACCTACTATTACTATTTACAACTGTACTGCCCAAATCCTGTGTAAAGAATGATATAATATAATATTTAATAAATTGTTTATAAAATAACATCCACGCCTTGCTTCTGGCAGAATGCCGAGCACAGGCTATATTTTTCATGTAACATACATCCAGAGTGCAATGATCCAAGTAATAGTTGTGGCCTATTTGATGTGTAGCGAGAGTGTGACATTATTCAATAACCGCAGCCATTTACTTCTTTTACAACAGTTTGGCTTTCTAAACCATAACAAATAGTTTCAAAATGGAACCACATTAAACACTCCATCAGTGTGGCCAATTAGGCTTGCAGTGGGGCGAGCTAACAGTTTGTTTTCTCTAAATACTGTTCATTGCCATGTACCAACCACACAGAACCATTTTTCTCACATAATAGCTTTAAGATGGACAAAGGCTAATACAGTCCGTTGCAGAGCAATTCACTAACAGCACTAAAAAATGAAGGAATTTTTTACTTGTTTGTATTATTCTAAAGTAGAAGATACTATAGTAGAGGTGAACCATAATGGGGTGTCGTGTCTGGATCCTGTACGAATGATCATCTTGGACAGTGTCAGGAAAAGCCAAAGGCAAGATAAGATTAGAAGTTAAAGCACAAAGCTCATTGAGACATCCGTCCCTCGTGGATAGAGATGCGTGAACCTGACCACAAAGTTGGGGTTTGCACCGATGCTAAGATAGCTGCTCCATGAGTGAGGATACTGGCAGTGGCCAGCTGCCAGTGTTCTCACTCATGGGGACAGCCATTTTATTGTTGTCCCAGCCATCGACATTCTGTGATGCCCGCCGCCGATATATTTTTTAACAGTCCCAGTCTGATTCTACCTCTGGGGAGCCCTTGTTAGGTGGGCGTCCCCCCCACTCCTCACCCACCCGCCAGTGGCCCCTCATATGTATATGTAGGCCATATTTGGGTCACCAACTTCTACCACCAAGTGATGCCTTGGAATAGAATAACTGCCTGGGTAGTCACCTTCTGGTGCAGTTTCTCTTCGCAATCTTTTTTTTTTTCTATAGCCCCACTACCACCATTTTCTCTTTGAGTCTTTGGGTTGAATTGGGACCCCTCCATTTGGCATGCCCCTACTGTGTGTATCCCGCTACATTGTAGAAAAAACTCTCCTATCCCAGCAATCCTTTGGTGGTATAGAGAAGATATTGCCAGCTTCGTTGGTTGGTAAAATGTAAAAAATTACCTTTATTGGTCCACTGTAAAACATCTTGAAAACGACATTCCATGTTACAATGAACATCACGATCTACAAACCCATGTGAATGGGTGATGCATTTCTAACGCTCAGGGGTCCTTTAGTCATACCTGAAATGTGCTGCCGCATTAGTTTTGTCCTATGTCCAGAGAACATGCACGTGATGGGAAATCCACACCGGGCAACTTCACCCTTTATCATGATGAGCCTCAGCATCCAGACACCCATAGGGAGAAAACAGATAATGACCGGGGGCCATCCCCTCTTTTATTAAGAAGGGGTTAGACACCACTGATAGAAACCTGTCCATCCTCCGCCAGAGAGCAATGACGTAATAGGTGGAAAGACCACATCGCTTCTGACATCATAGCGGTTAGAAAGCTGAATGGAGCTAAGCGGGACATAAACTGCTGAAGCTACCAGCACTGCACCAAGCAGTCTCTGGAGACAGACAAAGAAAGCTTCTTTATTCATACAATACTTTTACCATGACACAATAAAACCTTCATTTATAAGTAATCAGGAGCACATTCTTCCATGGTGTTTGCAAATTTGCAACACCTAATTTAATAACGGAATAAACCATCCCTTGAAAATTACAATTTTTGTGCTAGAAACTGTGTTTCTGGTAATATAATCATCCTGACTATTATGGATTGAGACAACCCTTGTCACAAATAATGAGGATTCTGATGTATACTGTATTCATAATTACCTGCTAAGTTCAGGAAGCCTGCCGGGCATTCACAAAGAATATTTTGAAAACCTTTTTCTCGGTCTCAGTGGTTATTTTATCTATAGAATAGCCTCTGAATCTCGTAAGGACGCAGGACGGCTGGTAAAGTCCTTATTCTATTGGGAAGTAATACCAATTTATTATTCTTTGGGATAAGAATAGCCCAACATGGTCATCGCATCTTGACAGCGATAACTTGACTCATTAACATTACACGTTGAGTGTTTCCCTGCCACATTCTAACTTTGGCTGACTTCAGCTTTAAAACGGTTATTAAGAGAACATCCGTCATGCTATTTTATAACTTACATTATTGGTACATTAAATTGTGCACTGGTTACAGCAAAAGCAATAAGGGGCAATTAAAGGAGCAGCAGAAGCTGCCAGCTAATCTTGTTCCGCCACTCGTGCCTCATGTTTAAATCCGGCCTGCGCATTGTAGTACGACAGATATAATTAAAGGCCAGGCAGCATATTTCTAATTGGCATCTCTAATCTGTAAATATACAATTCACGATTGGCTATTCTGTTGTGGCATTAGAAGTATAAAATATTGCAAGCATAGCTCATTTACTAGGAATCATTAAACTCCAAGATGACCTTGAAAATTGTTGATTATTGCTTAAAGTGAACAACAGTAGTGGCAACACACCAATCAATACAACGTGTGCATTCAAGATGGGGGAAACACAAGAAATAAACATACAAAAAGGGGCAAATGGGGCAAATACCTCCCTACACAGATGCCTGCACTACAAAATCAATAAAAATGTATAGTTTATTTTAATAAATACACATATACACATAAACACAATACATATATGATACGACCCCTCTATAGACAAGTGCATAGAAAAATATTCAAAATTATTAATTAAATAACTATCCTAATCTTATACACACAAAATACAAATAAATATTAAGGAGTCCATAAGTGCATGGTGCAGAGAAGACACAAGCAAGTACAAGGTAAAGTGTCAAGTGCTTCCAAAAGACCACAAAAAAAAACATCAGAAAAATAAATAAGAAAAAAAATATATCACCAGCAAGATGTGGGAAGAGTTGGAGGGATCCTCGAGGAGACCCCATGCATTCTGTGGCTAGGTACAGTTTCAAAGGGCGATAAACAACTAAACTTTCTGTCTTTATTATGGATGTCCTTTCCGCCAAAAGTGTATTGCTTAAAGTGGATTTTTACCCAAGCTTCTTTATTTAAAAAGAACCACCAGCTATTTGTCCATTTCTGACTGTAGCAGTTGGTGAGTGGGAGGGGGCTAAGCCCACTTTGGGCAGAATAGTGGCAAAAATAAATAGAACATGATCTCAGCAATTCACCATTGATTGGACAGGAACTTATAGGTAGGCAGAGCTGCTGGGCTTGGGGCGACATTAGTCACCCAATCTCTGCATAGTGGCATCACTGACATGTCATGTCACACAAGCTGACGACTTAGCAGCAGCTGTGCAGCAATACCATGATGCTTACATGATCTGTGAATCATAGCTGTGAATGGGTATGTTTTTTGTACTTTTACCCAAATCAGATTTAGCACTAGGAAGTGGGTGAGAGAGGCAATCATAGGTCTTCTTTGATTTTCCAAAGCAAAAGTTACCACAGCTACACCTGAAAGGACCACCAATGGGACTGCTCAGGCTTGTTGCTTAGACTAGATTTAAACTCAAGTGTACATTGTGCATAGGGGTGTGCATACGTTTCACAAGGCCCCATAGCAAAATTAATACTAGGCTCCTCAAAAAAGACACACCCCAGCATCCAAGTGAACCAAAACCCATGACACGCAACCCTAGAATAAAAAAGAGTCTTGGTGCTGGTGAAAACCCTCCTCAGGGGCATCTCAATCTGTAAAAATCCTGGGTTGTCCATAGTCTTACCTCATTCCTAGATCTAACAGTGCATGTGTGGACATGCCCTACACCACTCCATCTGATGCACGCAGCCTCCACAGATATTGTGTGCCCAGCCTGGGGCAGTGGCTAGGGTGAGGCGCCAAACATTCAATTATTTCAGCATTGTTTATCAATGCTGATTGAAGGAGAGCCTGTGAATGTTATGTGGCAGATTTCAGATGATATTAGGGGTTCACACAAACGGGCATCCCAAATCAATCCTGTGGTCTGAATCGAGTTCTAGGCTGTGTGGGCCCTGGGTTGTCAACAGAGGAGCCCAGTGAGGTCTGATTTTTCCAGAGGCAGTACCCCAGGGTGCAGTGCTGGTGCACTGTCTGCAGGTAGCACCAGAGTTAGAGCTCTAGGTTCCAAGTCAGCACCTTTTTTCCCCAAGTGCTCTATACACAGAGTGCTGGGGGTGTGAACAATGAGCTGGCATCTTAGTTCCACCCCCAGAACCTACAGCTCTGGCCTTGCACTTTTTGCCACAGATACTGCAATTTGGGTCTGGTAGCAACTGCCTGTAGGGTAAGTACGCCCCTGCCAGTGCAGACAAAAGATTCCCTTTTAACTTTGATAGTCTAATCTTAGTCCCACAGGCCATGCTAAAGCCATATGGGGAAACTGGTGAGGGGTAGAATTATAGTCTATGTAGCAGTAAACCATTCAATTCAATTAATTTTTGGGCTGTGCTGAGCTTGGAAGGGCATGTCAAAGTGCAACTTTATGAGTCTTGAGTATGCTTTGCTGTGGTCAAAGACAGATTTGGAACCTATGCGGTGTGCTCAAGCTAAGAGAACCAAGCGACCACTTTTTTGCATGTTCCTGGAAGAATAAATGGGCAAATTCGGAAGCTCTGCTACGGTTTCAACCCTTACAGTTTCTTTAATTGTAGGACCCTCGTGGATTTAGAACATTTTGAAATTTGTGGATTTGTGGATTTAGAAAATAGGGTCAGTAATGGAACACTGGGACCCCATAAGCCTGCTACCAAGTTTTGTTTCAGGTCTGATTTGGTGAATAAGATTTTGTTCTGAAAATCTTTAAATAGAAACTTCTTCATTTTCCAGTCAGTGAGGCTCGCAGGGGGAGTCTGTCTGAAGCATCACTTTAAGTAATTTGGCAAACGAGTTATGTCAGCGGTGGTGGAACCAATAACAATTTAACCCTCATCATGTAAACTAATAACACTTTATCTTAGTAACACCCACATATTAACTTCCTGTGGAAGAAGAAGATGAGGCTAAAACCCCATAAAAGAGTCACCAACAGCAAAAGAATCTTGGCTAGGGATTACCCCCACACAGTGAAACATAGAAGGTTGACTGCAAAAAGGAGACCACATGGTCCATCTAGGCTACCTGCAGCTGTATATCCCTTTGGTTGTTGCTCATTGATATTTAGGGAAAACCTTAAACATGGGAGTTTATGGTTATGACATATACAGAAGCCAAATTTCTTAACCACTTTTCCAAGTCAGTTAATGACCAATGAGGCTCTCGCAACCACCCAATTTAAAATCTACCTGCACTCATTCAAATAAGTGCTTTACTTTGCAGATCTTTTGGAAAGTAGGTACATTCTGAACTGCGATTTGGCTAAAAAGGTCATTTGGCTAAAATAAGTCTCTTTGAATCTCTCATGTGCATGAGTATCAAAACCGTGCCAGCTGCCCATATGAAAAATGAATTTTCTTCCCTGCTTTGCACTATTTTCTGCGAAAATAAACCTGCAGAAAATCCCGCGCTCATGAAAAGAGAAGAAAGAGGGAGTAGGCCGCTTCCTCCACTCTGCTTGACTAAATCCACACAAGCTGAAATATTAATGAAAGTTTCATGAATCACGTATCGTGCATACTGCCCCTTTGTGCGGGAAAATGCCAGGCTTTTTATGGCCTCTCCTGCACTGCCCGAATAATAGACGCAGGAGTCATAAATGAGTAATTAATACTCCTCAGAATTTAAGTATTTTATTATGCGAACACCAATTAAGCATAATGGAACAAGCAGTCAGCAACGGCTGTACAGTGGTTGAAAGGTTGGTGCTTTGCCGTACTTTACAGTGCCCATTATTTGAAAAAGCTTTTGCTTCTTTTCATAATAAAATACAAAAAAAATGTTTGTGAAAAGATGGGAAAAAATATCTGATGTCTGTATGGAGTCCAATTGCTATAAAAGTTAATGGTCTAATTAGAATATATTATTTTATACACTGGGATTGAATACATTGATATCATAATGCTTCAAGTAGCAAACTACTCATTTTTTCTGATACATATATATCTATTTTTTTTTAGATGAAACAGCTATTAAAGTGAACCTGCACCCTCCCTTGCAATTCAGCAGCAGGAAAGGGCCGGGTTCACAGGGTGACTAAACTAAGCTAACCTAGCCACAGTAAGCCCTGCATTCAATAGATACTCGCCTTTTTCTAGCAGGGCGCCATCCAATGTGGAACAGTTAATTAGCTACACACATGACATGCTTCACCGGAGTGCCAAGCTATTTCCTGTCCCCATCATTATTATTTTTATTGTTTGTTGTCTGTGGCACTGTACAAGGTAGAAATTACAGGAGGGCAAGTAATACAACAATGATGACAATGCAAATAGTACATTCGCTATTATGAATCAGATATAACAAAAGTGTGAATTAACACATAGATGCAGCTGGGCATTATGAGAGAGCACCCCGCCCTTGCAGGCTTCTAATTTGTGAAAGAGGGGGTGGAGACAAGGTTGGGTCACAAAGCGTATGTACTAAGCATGGTGCCCAGTGTTTCAAGGGGTGATAGGACTGTGAGATGCATCGGTTAAACCAGGTATCAGGCTTGTCTAAAGAGGTGGGTTTTAAGGGCGCTTTCAAATTTTGGAGAGTGACCAACTGAATGAGGGAGTGTATTCCTGAGGAGTGGAGCATTTCTTTTGAAGTCCTGGAGTGGGAGGAGGTGATGGTAAGGTTAAGGACAGGAGGCGATTATGAGCTCTTCCACACACCCCAGGCAGTTTGAGCTTGGGCTGTGGGTAATATGGAGGTGCTACCTGCAAGCCTCCAACCAACATGTCGGGCAGATGGCTTGCAGCTTCCCTACCCTGTGAATTACTATAGAGGAATATTGGACCCCTTACTAGTTCGCGTAATGATAGACCACACAAAAAAAAATCTTTATTATTCTCAATTTAACCTATACTTACCCGTACCTCCTACAGCGGGGTCCCTTGCCCCCTCCGCCGGCAGGAACAGTAATTCTGAACACTTCTGCCAGCATTTGAGACAATAGCCCTGTCACTACTGGGGTTGCCCCCCAGTGACAGCTCTTATTTGCTCAGAGGCAGGTGCCTAAACTCCAGTAGCGGTAGAGCAGCTGGCAAAGAGGCCGTCTTTCCTCAATCCCTGGGAGTGGGGGATACCGCCAATGCTGTTTGACATCCCGAACACTTCCACAAGAAATCCATGTCCTACCTGTGGGGTATTTAGAGAGGCCTGAATAAAAATCCCATATGATATGCAAAATGACCTGCTTGACTGTGGCCATGCCGAAACCCAATTAGTTGCAGGGAATTTATTTGAAAAATGACTCCACTTCATTGTAAGTCCATTTGGAGAGATTCAGTGCACAGGTATTCATGAAAGATGTTAGAGACACTCAATAATGTGTAAAGCCTCTCCAAATACCAGCCCTTGCTGAGATCATGTTGTAATTTCTGGCCAAACTTTATTAAAACTTTTATGCTGATTTTAATGTATCATAATTCATATGTCAGACATACAGAGGAGCACTTTTTCAGTTACAGTTGAATTTCTACAGTGCAAATACCTTGCAGATTAATTTTATTTGTGCTTTTCTGTTTAATTATTCGTTTTATGTTTTTATATAAAAGCTTTTAATTAACTTGTGCAATATCGTAACTTTACAGAAGCCATAAATCGCCGGCGTCTTGCTTGCTTGGTGCATTTTCTGCGCTCTCATTCCTCTCGTTTTAGTTTTTTACACGACAATTTATTTTCTTTTTGTTGCTTTTAGTGGCTTTGTTTTTGTGTCTGCTCCGTCGCCCGGCAGGTACTCCCAGCTTGACTTTCACTACATAAACAGATTTTATTTAAACTTGCTACAGTTACTGAACCATTTCTACTTTTAATAAACATATTTTCTTTTAGCTTTGTAACTTGCAATGGGTTGAATCTATGAATAAAGCAAATGAAAAATATAATCCCCTGGAAAAATTTTAAAGTCGAACTCTAGCCACAAATATTTTTTTGACTTTGCATGGGGGTTAGAAACATTTCCTTTTTTTAAAATTTTTGTGGCATTATTCTAGTGCAATGTTTCCCAACCCTCCTTCACAAAGCTTGCTACATGTTTTGTGGATCTTCAAATAGCTACAGCTCTGCTGCCGCACTTATTACATCACCCGTGCGTCTGTCCGGAGATCTGCAAAACATGACCTGTTGGCAGGGCCTTGAGGAGGAGAGTTAGGCACCCCTGATCTAGAGATCTAGGCTTAGTTTTATCTTATTGACCACAAACAAGCTTGGCATTAGGGAGGCAAACTAGACATATGAGAAAGATAGATGGAAACTGCTCACCAATCCTTTGTCAGGGAAGGTAGGTGCTTGGGCATGAAGCTCTATCCTGACCAAACTGATAGGATTCAGCTGATAGAGCAGTGTTCTCCAACCCTCTCCTTGAGAGCTGCCAAAAGGCCAGAATTTGCAGATCATCTACACACGTGAAGTGATTAGTGCTGTGACTGTGCTATAGAGACAATTGTGGAGATCCACAAGACATGACCTGTTGGTGGCTTTCAACGAGAGGGTTGGTGGGGAGCACTGCCATAGAGATATGATCAGGGTTGCTCTTCATGAAAATCAGGGTTTCCCGTTGGTTCTTCATTCATTGTTGGTGTGGGATAAGCTGGGCAGAATGTCAATTCAACTGGGAACAGAACTCTCTTTCATGCCAGCTGATGCAGGGATGCCAGCCTGACCCATTCCAGCAGGGTGATTTCTCTCCAGCTCTGCACTTAGCACTGACCATTACCTGGACTCAGTCAATTAACTGGCTTGAATAGGAGTTCTAATTATCTAAGTCCAGGTGTGTTCAGGAATATGGTCAGTGCTATATGCAGGGCTGGAGAAAGATCACTCTGTAGGTATGGGTCAGGTTGACGTTCCTTCTTTTAGAACTGAAGCATTAGTATTGTAGGGGCAGATACTGTGTGTGTGTGGGAGGGGTGTCCTGATGCTATGGCTATAGCTTTGCAGAGGTAGAACATGAGCTGGGTTGTCTTTCTGAGGGTTACACTGGGGCAAGGTACAGAGATTGAGGGGGAAGCATAGCAAGTTAGAACTGGAGGCAGGAATAAGTTCATTTCCAATACAATCTCTAGGTGAGGAGGGTGATGTTTATAGAGTTGGTCTGCCTCTGTGTGTGGGTGCCAGGATTAATTGCAGTAGCAGCTGTTGTCTGAAGCCTTAATAAAGGGAGTCCTCGTTGTTTTGAAGTAGCATGTTCTAAAATATAGAACGGAAAAAAGGAATGTCACTTGGTATGTGCTGCAGGGCCCAGCAAATTTTTGCTGTGAGGCCCATGATGGCTCTCATCATCCCTGTGTCAAGCAAAGAAGATACTTTTTCCAAGGTATGATCATTTGTTACTGAACAATCAGATTGCACTTTAGCCGGCCACCTGAAGGCTAGGGATAGATGAGCTCTAATGCATCCATATATCATGCAACCTTCTGTTTGTAAGCCAGCATTTTTAGCAAGCGAGGGTTATTCATTACATGATTTATTCTGGTATCCCGCAGGCAGCGCAATTTAGCTGCACAGCTATTGACCCTTTTATTCCCGGTGCCAGTTGTGTGGTTGGCGAGCACAGAAAGAACCCACAGAAAGCTTCTTTCAACGTTCGTAGGAGCTAGACCTTCATCTGCAACTTATCAGCCGAGCATTATCCATCTATCATACCATATGATAAGTTTGTGTTTCTTCAGTCTTGGCCGCCTCAGAGAACAACCTAATCTATTTAGAACTCCTAAAACGTAATGCGGGAAGCCCTTGGCAAGAATTATGTTAACAAGATGAAACAAAGAGACTTTAGAACAAACTCAAACTTATGTCTAAGTTCTATATTAATAAAACCATTGTTGATATTTCCCTATAAATCATACTTTAGAAGTGAGACACCGCAATATTTAGAAAAGATTTACATGGATTTATATTCAAGAGCGAGTCTGTAATATTCACTCAGCATACTGTATTGGTTATCTGTCTGCCTTCATGCTGGGAGCAAGCAGAAATGGTAAGAGCAGGTACGGTTGGGGCTTTATTTTAGACAGCTTCTGTGTCATGTGATTTTTTTTGTGACACCCTTTAGTTATTACTAGCCTGTCATATAATATTCTGCTTCTCGTGTATTAAAGGCATGATTTATGAACCCCTACATCTGTATCTGGGAGTATCCTCTTTTATCCACCTGTTTCCACACCTTTCCGCTCATGTACTGCCAAAACATAGACAACAGTGATGGCAACCTGCAAAAATATTTTTAGCTTAAAGCTAGTGATAAGCTGGAGCGGGAACAATCCTGTTCTGAAGCCCTCTGGGTGGGTAGTCCCCGATATTTGGTAGTTCCGAATAGCAGATACAGTAGCTCAGGCCACCACAAAGTGTAAATTGGTATACAGTACCCTTGGATCCTTAAAAATATGATTTTAAAATAAATAAAAGAACTTGCCATCGCTATGTCTTCCTTCATTTAGGCCCTACCAGGTGGCATAATCTTGTTGGGACAAAAGTTTGGGGGGTTCCCTCCTGGTTCAGTGACCTGTAATCTTCTCGATGCCTCTGTTGGGGGACAGGTCCCCCCTCCTCCTTCCTTTGCGTCCTGCCAAGTTAATGCAAGGAGGCTTATATACCACAGAGGAGGATCCTTTGTGGAATCCCCCCATGTGGTGGAACATGGAGTGGAATCTCTTGGGAACTATTTGCAAACTACTAATGGGTCCAAGAACCCCTATACCAGTTTACAGGGTAGTGATGACCAGGCTGCCACCCCATCACTACTTAATACACTGTAAAGCGTCGGCCATCATAAATCAGGCCCTAAATGTCGATTTTAATGTGTTGCCTTCTGAGGCTACTACCCAGGCATGGGGGCTGTTATCCCCTAGGTTCAAGGGACCTATAGACAGCCTCTGGCTGTCCTTCATCTATGGCAGCATACCAGCTTCTATGCCCTTTAGCCTATACAAAATTTAAAGTGTGATGTTTATTAATGAAATAACTTATGTTAAATAACAAACACAGGCAAACAAAAAACATTGTGCTAGGCCTAAGCCTTCTGAACTGATTTGATGGGTCTGTTGGGCCAATGCCTGTGTCCCAGCATAGGATCATCTGGTACCTTAGTGGGCCAGTCCAACACTTTTTATCACTGGTGGTTACACCACATACCCCAGATCGAGATTCCTTATGTCAGGGGGTCGAGCGGACCAGAAGTTATTTTCTACTTTCTACAATGTGGAAAGATTGATCTGCCAAACAACAGTTACGAGAATAAGCAAAAGCTTTCAATTCAGGTTTCCTTTGTAGCTCATTTCAGGAGCAATTTAAATGTCAAGTCTCTGATACTAAACCAAACTGAAACCCTCTAAATCTGGACATTACTTTTTATTCCTTATTTCTTCAGCTCAGTTTATTGTTTATTGCACGCACTTCAAACTCCATAATGCGATCTGTATGTTAAACGCCCAAGTTGTAAGGCGCAGTAAAGGGATCGTAATAACCTAAACCCTGATAGAAAACATTTCAAAGTATGATCCTGCTGACAGATGTGGCTTTTAATAATTCGAAACATTTACATGTACCGCTCACAATGCGCTTGATTGCATCAGTGCCGCTAACCAACCCCAGCACTATACAATGTGATCAGAGTCAGGCTTTGATGGATTCCATAATGGAAGATTTTGGATTTATGATCTGACAAGCCTCATTATATAATAAACTAGTTTAAATAAATCTACGGGACATAAAAGTGCTCATGACAAAGAGAGAGGAGAAGAAAAAACAAACGTAAACACACAAATGATATATTGGTTCCATGTTCCAGATATCTTCTTTTTTTATATTTCATTTCATTCAGATCTTTGCACATGTGTTTTGAATCATGCTGTAAGGCATTTTCCAGTAAGCAGAGTTGAATTACAAAAATGAGTCAAAGAAAACATGTTTTAACATGTTATTTAACATTGTCACAGATAGTTGCACAATCCCAGTTGACAATGCTAATCTTGATTTTTTTTCTTCTGATTCTTTATGCATCAGTGGAAGTCAAGCTTCCTTTTAGAATTTCAAATAGTTCTGCTTAGAGAGCCAACAGACATTTTTAAGGCTATACTGGAATTAGACAGCTGACTATCAGAGGCGTAGCTAAATGTGACCAGACCCTGATGCAGACATTACATTGGGCCCCATCATGGATCATATAGTAAACCTTTTTGCAACACTTTAAATGAATTGTTAAAATACATTTTTGGATGACAGATAAAGGATCCCCAACATTTGCCACCTTGAGAGCCACATTCAGTCCAAACATATTGGTGACTATTTTGCCTGTTAACAGTAACATTTTTTAGTTTCAATGTATTTATTTTTATTTTAGGAAATGGGTGGTACAGTTACTCTCCTGCATTCCAGGAGGATAAAATCTACATAATGGAAAAGAGTGGCTTTCCTAGAACGGAAAGTATTTGCACAGTACCCAGTCCAAGGACAGATAGCATTACCCATCTACCCTTGCAGTAGGCAGAGCTATGCAAATCATCTCTTTACATCTCTGTGCCATCCAAGGCCCTTAGAACCGCTAAGGGTGCAATGCCAAGGATTAGCTTAAAACTTTTATACAGCCAGACACATCCAACTAGTGGACACGTGTTTCAAGCTTTAGGCTCTCATCAGCACTAGAGCAGATGCCTCTTTCTGTATGGGGGGCGAGACTTGGTGAGACTTGGTGAGCACCAAAACGTAGTCGCAAGCCAGTAAAATGATTTGCATAGCTCCGCCTACTGCAAGGGTAGATGGGTAATGCTATCTGTCCATTGGACTGGGTACTGTACAAATACTTTCCATTCTAGGAAATCCATTCTTTTCCTTTACCTAAGTAGAGGGTTTTTGGTCTCTTTAGCCCCCCTATATTAAGCCTAACATGGGTCTCTCCACATACTGGCTTGCGACTATGTTTTGGTACTCACCAAGTCTCACCCCCCATAAAGCAAGAGGCATCTGTCCTAGTGGTGATGAGAGCCTAAAGCTTGAAACATGTGTCTACTAGTTGGATGTGTCTGGCTGTATAAAAATGTTAAGCTAATCCTTGGCATTGCACCCTTAGTGGTTCTAAGGGCCTTGGATGGCGCAGAGATGTAAAGAGATGACTTGCATAGCTCTGCCTACTGCAAGGGTAGATGGGTAATGCTATCTATCCTTGGACTGGGTACTGTGCAAATACTTTCTGTTCTAGGAAAGCCGCTCTCTTCCTTTGCTTAAGTAGAGGGATTTTTGGTCTCTTTAGCCCCCCTATATTAAGCCTAACATGGGCCTCTCCACATATTGGCTTGCGACTATGTATTGTTACATAATAAAATCTTCTGAACATATAAAGGTGCAAAATGCATGCTTAATTTCCAACCATGATTTATTAACTGTCTATAGGCTATAAACTAGCTAGATGTACATTTAAATACAAACTAGCTGTTCTTATACGTGGGTGTGGGCGGTCACTGCAAGGGGTCGGTCAGGTAGTTTCCCCACCATCCGGCAGTGGACCCATCCCCCCAAGGCACATTAGAGCTTGACAAATCGTGTATTATATATGCAAGAATAATACATTGCTGAAGAGGGAATCCTAGCTTTGAGGAGAGGTAGAAAAAAGAATAAAGAGAGAGCAAAAGATAAAAAAAGGGGGGTTGAGGTATCAAAGGCGAGGAGGGATTAGATGTGAAGGGTTCATGAGGCAATAGGATATAGGAAAAGGGTGAGGGTAGAGGGGGGGCCCGATCGAGAGCTTTATAAAGGTAAGTGAAAGTGACTTGCCCATGATGACCAGATCTGCTCATATATCGCGTGATTATCGTTGACAATACTAGAAATTTTGTACATACTGTAAGTTTATTTCCAGCAAAATGTGTGTGGGACTCCTCAGCCTATCCAAAATTAAATAGATAGTCCAGGCAAAATTTTAAAAAAGCAATGCTAATTTTCCCCCGTAACTGCTTAACAGAGGTGTGGCCATGTGATACTCACCAGTTACTAAAATAGGGTCCTCAGTACATGGAGCATGCATGGATCCCCACCAGCCTCTAAAATATATATATACAAAGTGTGTAGGGATCCCCTGCCCCATAAAATACTCACTCTCACTACAGTTGGGTCCCCCAGCCACCAAATATGTTTAAGATACTCTAAAACCAGCCCGAATAATAAGGCCGCAAGCTCTCCTTCTTTCTTGCAGTGATTGATAGAAGCCAAAGCAAGACTTTAAATGTTGCTCCTCCTTTTGATTTAATTTCTTCAGGACCATGCAATAAGTGGTCTAACCGCCACTCTGTCTTTTGGTGCTCTCAGCCTGAGCATGCACGGCAAGCAACAGTGGTGCTGCAGCTGTCTCTGACCAAAGCAGAGCTTGGTCATGACTTATAAAGCTGCACCATGATCTGTCCTTCCCAGCTCAACACAGAAATTTAGATGGGTTTGATTAGAATACATACAGGTATTTACATGTAATCAGAGATTAAGAGATGCCTTGAAATGGCTTATTGTATACTGTTCCCAAAGGGTATTTGGTGGGAAGAAGTTAGTGTGTGCCTGCACAGTGACTTTAAAAAGTCAGGCAGGTAGAGAAGTAGGATGACTTCTCTCTATCACTTCCATTGCCATAACTTCTGTTCTCATTACAATCTAGGAATGTGACAAAGGCTGGAAAAATGATTGTAGCAATGGAAAATTGGGTGTTATAAGCTTACTGGCTTAACATTTTCTTGGCAACTCTGCACTGACTTTAGAAAGCCCATGAGCCATGCACCAGTTGCCTGTGAGTTCCCAGGCTACCGGTTGTTGCTTCTGGTAGCTTGGTGTACAGTTCAGCTGATAAAAAAAAAGCTACTTCCATCAAGCACAGATTCTTCACATAGGTTCAGCCCCTTGAACATATTTTTTTGCCACACAATAACATCCACTTTCAAAAATACCATTGGAAGTGGACTCCAAAAACACAAAAATGCATGTAAATAGTTTTTTTTCACCTCTTTGAGCATTTTTGTTTACATGGTGCCAACTAGGGATGAGCGAACCGGTTCGGACGAACCGGAATTCGCTCCGAATTTCAGGGAAAATTCGATTCGGCACGAACCCGAATTTTTTTTGGTTCGTGCCGATCGAATTTTCCCTGAAATTAAAAAAAAAAAATGCCGGCATGGTGGGAGCGGGCAGCCGGCCTGCCCGCTCCCACCATGCCGGCATTTGTTTAAAAAGCAAACACTTACCTGCATGGTCGGAGCGTGGAGGCCGGCGCCGCTCTCAGGCGCCCTCTGATGACGCGTCCTCTGATGACAGCTGAGAGCGGCGCCGGCCTCCACGCTCCGACCATGCAGGTAAGTGTTTGCTTTTTGACAGGCGTAGCCGGCCTGCCCGCTCCCACCATGCCGGCATTTTTTTTTTCAGATGAGCGATTCGTGAAAGTTCGATTCGGGCGAACCCGAATTTCTTGGGGAAATTCGGCGAATCGCCCGAATCGAACTTTCAGTTCGCTCATCTCTAGTGCCAACCTTTATTTGGTAAAGAAAAGATGGCACCAAGTCAGGTTAAGACACAGATCAGTCAGCAGCCTCGCCGCGTACCACCTGTTGAGATCTTGCACATCACTTTTTTTGTTGTTTGGCTGGCCTTCTGCTGTAAGCGAACCACTACATCTTGGGTTGCATAAACAATATCCATAATGTTTGAGTATCAATAAACCTCAGTATCTGCAATAACAAGACCTAGTGTAGGCTCTGTGTTATCCAGATTGCGAATAGACAAATACTATGAAAGATATTGTGTTAATAAAAAGGCTTTATTGAGAGCGAGAGACCGTTGAAAGAATTTGTATTGTGTCTTTATCGCCGGTGGTTCTCATTCAGGCCGCTTCTTCAGAACATTCTTTCTTAGCATTATAGGTTTTTTTTAGTGTGGGCCATTTGCTGCTGTTTGTTCCAACTGATGACTTCACTGTATAGATTGTCGTTACATCTTTCTTCATTTTACTGGGAGGACAGATAAAAAAACAATTTCATTGTTTGTATAAGGCCCCTTTCACATTGTGCGTTTCCACTATTGTTTACTGTTTTGCTTCTATTAGAGAAGAACTGCGATGGCATCACCTTGTGACACTGTGCAGCATCTATTGTTTCCTCTCCTCCACCAGATTTAGCCAGTCTTATGAAGGAGCATCTAGGAAATGGAAGGGTAGCAGCAACTGTCCCCGTGAAATAGTGCCTCCTCTGTGCCTCCATCAGTGGTGGCATCCCCTTGTGCCACCTTGAGACATCTGTTTCCTGTCATCCAATGGCACATGCACTGCCCCCGTACAATCAGCTTCTCCAGACATGCATAATAATGTGTAACAAGAGAAGCTGAATGGACTCCTAGCATCCTTCATTCAGTTGCAGCGAACAGGGCCGCGCACAGCCGAAAAAAGATGCTAGTTATGCCATCGCCAGCTGCACATGCGCTGTGGGCTTCTCAGACAGGTATGAATCCCATGCAAATGGGGGGGGGGGTTCACACAGCAGGGCAACCTGGTTTGGCACGCCCCGGGGAAAGAGAATCAACCAACCCTGGAGTCTCTTAGGAGTGGCCAAAAACAGTAAGCCTATAAACCTGGATTTTGGTTTGCTTTAAAAGGATCACACAGCCAACAGCCAATGCCGATGCTACAAAATGTGTTGACATTAATAGCTAGGGGTCTCTGAGGGTCTCTATATAACCCTTGTTTACCTGTGGCATTTCCTCATGTGATACCTCAATCTACAGACGATAGGCAAAATGTTTTTGTCATCTCAAGATGATCATTTCTTGTTGCTCCCTGACATTAATGTTTCCACTAAGAATTTGATTTCCAAGAACTCACAAGTTCCCGTTTTAGAATGTTGCCCATGAGCTAAGCTTGTTTGCTCACAGAGCAGGTGACTCATATTGAATTAGCAAGATGTTGCTTTGAAGCTGGAACTATGTTTTCTTTGTGACGATATAACACTTAGGGAATATGGAGATTTATGTAAAACGGATCTTAACCGAGTCAAGAACACGCCCAACTACAACTGACAGTAACAGACAAGGGATCAGTGTCTTCCTCAAGGATACATTAAGCAAGGGAGAATAAGGTCACCTCTTTATGCTCTATACACTATATAGTCAACAATATTTGTACACATACACATTTCACCTACAGAAGTTTTTTTTCCTATCCCAATCTAAATCTATAGGCAGAAATATAGAATTGTTTCCTCTTTGCACAGCCTCTGGGAAGGATATTAGGGCATTTCAGTGGGGTGTTTGCCTATTCATTCCATTTCCAAACACTGGTGTTGGAAGGTGGAATAAGGATTGCTGCTCAAACCCCAGATGGGGTGCTTCATTGTCCAGGTGCTTAAATATGGGAGACTGACCCCACAATACAAGCCCACAGAACTAAATCCAGCACTAATCCAACCAAACGTCCGCTTTATTCCCCAATACCAGAAGGAAGGGAGGAATGGACCAAGCCTCCTGCGGGGCCACCAACCTGATGAAGTTATTTGGATCTGCAGCAGAGATTGGTTGGCTCAAACCTTTTTTTCTGGCGGGTTTACATGTTGCTGCAAGTGTGGCTTGTTTTGGCCTTAACTATGAGGTATGCTATGGGCCTCAGTTCGTAACATACCCTGAAGTAGGTGTTATGCAGCATGTTGTTGCGTATCTAGAGAGGTAAGTGCATTTTTCTTGTTGTATGAGTAAGGGCCATGATGGCCTGACACGTCCCAAGAAATGGGGTCTCAAGCTGTTTACTTGCTGTATCATCAAGGGGACTTTTAACATTGGTAAATAAAGTGGGCATTTAAAGCGGACCAAAACCAACCAAACTTTGAAATACATCTGACATTTCTTACTGTGTCCTCATCCTTGGGACATCCCAAGTTGGAACACCCCACTGTGTTAAACCCCCAAGATCAGTGGTACTCACCTTTGACCAGCACCCCCAAAATATCTTTAGCTGAGGTGTATGACCACACCATGTGTTTCTGAATGGCTGTCATGGACACGTGAAGGAGCAGCCAGAGGTGTGTACTCTATTCACCTTGCCTAACCGATCTGACTTTGCTGGCGTTAACTTGTCTATGCTCATCTAAGGACACATCTTTAGGACCACATCTAAGTGTCAATGAATAGAGGAGGCTGAACTTTCCAGCTAAAACAGGCGCCATTATCTGGAATTAGATTGAAGTAGGGGCAATGAAAATTGGCAAAACGTACTCTTCACGGGGGGGAGCAATTTAGGGAAGGCTAGTTAAAAATATGGGTTTTGGTCAAAAATATGGGTTTTGGTCTCCTTTAAAAGGAGTGTGCCTGCACCCGCCATTCACAAATTCCTAAATGTATAGCAGGGAGCAGCCGCTGCTCGTGCATGCACCACTGGATCTGGGAGAAGGTGAGTTTACTGTGTGCCCAGGGGGTTTTACACAGCGGGGCATCTCAAATCTGGATTTTTTTGTATTATTACTTTTAATAATAACTAATATAAATTAATGTATTCGTATTGCTGAACTGCGCTGAATTTATTTTTGTTTAATTTTTTTATCTGGTTTCATCTAGTGTGTTTCATTTAAATGTGACCATGTATTTTTGTTTCACATTGGTGAGATTATTTGCTCTAAGACAGGACAGGGAATGGTCAGCGCAAGCAGCAAGCACAGGTATTTACACACAGGAAGCCTGTCACTGTACAGCGTATCCTTCCTTTTTCATCTCGGCCACCATGAAAGTCATGCTGTAATGGCGCCTCCCGCTGTTGCCACCTAGTGTGAGCTGAGCCTTGATGCAGCCCCTCTCCATGTAGGCTGGCGGTAATGATGTGATTCCGAGCAGGCTCCTTTTGTTCTCGTGCGTCTGATGACTGAAGCTAAAAACCTTTATCTGGTGTATAAATGCGGCAGAATCATCGCGGCCCCGCGCCATGAAAACTGCACTGTTTATTAAATGCTTATGTGGGTGGTTCTCTTGTGCCGCTCGTGAAAATGATAAACCAGTGGAGACCATTTGCATAGTGATAAATGATCTTGTCAAAAACAATTGAACATATTTCTACTTTAATGAGCTCATGATGGATTTCCAGCTGCTGGGTGACCTGTTTTATTCTATTTTTTTTTTTTTTTTGTTGCATTGCAGATTTGATGATTTTTTAAATAATTAAATATAGGTATAGGTCATAGAGCTGAGATTTTACCTTTTTTGTGCAGAATCTGACCATCACTTTAAACCATGACCACAAACAGCTTACCTTCCAACCGTCCCTCATTTGGAGGTGCGGTCTCTTTTTTGAGTTCATGCCCCCCTTGTTGTACTTATTTGCCCCTCTTTGGGGTTTAACATGCAGATCTGCATCAATAATTAATTTACTCGCCTATTCAGTGGTGGAGCAGCAGGTAAAGATTCCAGGATTTTTGTGTTGCAGGGCATCCCAAAACGAAGTTACAGAAAAATTAACTCAGAATAGTGCAGACAAACCCGAGGTTTGGCTTACAGTAATAGTCTTACCAATCTAATAACTCCTCCTTGTTATCCATCCATCCCTCCCTCCTAGCTGCTTCCATCCATTCATTCCTCCCCCCTATTCTCCCAGCTCATCCCATCCATCCCTCTCCCCTCAGTTCTGCCCATCTAGCCGCTCCTTATAGCGCAAGCCATCCATCCATACCTCCCTCCTACTCCTTTCTTCACCTCCCATCCAGTCATGCCTCCCCCCTTTCCTCCTAGCTCTTCCCATCTATCACTCCTATCCATCCCACTCCCCTCAGTTTTGCCCATCCATCAACTCCTTCTATTTCTAGCTATCTATCCCTCAACCCTGCTTCTCCCATCTATCCCTCCCCCTCTCCATCCAACTCAACCCACCCATTCCTCCCTCCCTCTCCACTAAGTTCTGCCCATCCATCTCACCTCCTAGCTCTAAACATCCACCCCCCCTCTTGCTCCTTCCAGCTCATCCCATCCATCCCTCCTATACATCCATCCTCCTCCTAGTTCTAGCCATCCATCCCTCCATGCTGCTCCTCCCATTCACCTATCTCCACCCTCTCCTCCCAGCTCAACCTATCCATTCCTCCCTTATCCCCTCAGATTTGCCCATCCATCAACTCCTTCTATTTCTAGCTATCTATCCCTACATCCTGCTTCTCACATCCATCCCTCCCCCTCTCCTCCCAACTCAACCCATCCATTCCTCCCTCCCTCTCTACTAAGTTCTGCCTATCTATCCATATCTCCTAGCTTTAACCATCCATCCCCCCTCCTGCTCCCCCCAGCTCATCCCATCCATCTTTCCTATACATCCATCCCTCTCCCCTCAGTTCTTCATATCCATCCACTCCTCCTAGTTCTAGCCATCCATCCCCCCATCCTGCTCCTCCCATTCATCCATTTTTCCTCCCAGTCCAACCCATCCATTCCTCCCTCCCTCTACCTTCAGTTCTGCCAATCCTCTAACCATCTATCCTTCCTGCTCCTCCCATCCAATCATCCCTTCCCCTTCTCCTTCCAGCTCATCCCATTCATCCCTCCTACACATCCATCCCTCTGCCCTCAGTTCTGCCCATCCATCCGCTCCTCCTAGTTCTAGCCATCAATCCATACATCATGTTCCTCCCATTCATCCATCCCTCCCACTCTCCTTCTAGCTCAACCCATCCATTCTTCCCTCCCTATCCCCTCAGTTCTGCCCATCCATCCATGCCTCTTAGCTCCAGCCATACATCCATCCCTCCATCATCCCCCCCAGTTTATCTTGTCTGTTCCTGCTATCTATTGTTCCCAAACTGGGATGCCCCAGGGGGGAGGGTCTTAAAGGGGCATCCTTTATTTAAATTATATTTTTGGTCTATTTTAAGAAAAGTACAGTAAGTTAACTTGCCTTGATGTTTTAAAGGAAACCTCCAAATATACTGGTGGGTCCCTGAATGTGGCAGTAGAGGGGCCTCCTGAGGTGGCATATCCCACTCTGCTTCCAGCGGGGGAAACCGGACCGCACCCATGATCGCTGCTCCCAGCCTTCCTTCTCTTCAGGGTGCCCCAGCAGGTACATCTTTAGTAATAAGTCAAGGCACCCTGGCTGTAATTTTCCTGATGCAATTTTGTTAGTCATCTGACTTGCTTTCCTGGATCAGAGTGGATGACAAGCAAAACACCTTTAGGATAAAAACAAATATCAGGTTGCCTTGATGTATTAAAGGGTCTCCCCAAGCGAATAAGACCACAGGATCCCTAAAGTGGGGGGGGGGGGGGTGTTAATTTTTCCAAAATATATTATTTAGATAAAGATATCACATTTTGTCTTTACCTACCACAATGTTCCTCAGACATTTGGTGTAACTTGGGGACATTTGGCTGCTTTAGACCAGCATACATATTATTCTGTTACTTTTTCATACATTATTCTGTTAAAAGAGCTGAATAAAGCTATTGTTGTTGAGATTAAGCCCCTTTCCTGTAGTCCAGGCCCTGGATTATATTTATACATCACCACCTTTATTTGTCCTGAGAGTTGATATCTACATCCCTCTGACATCAGTCTTTGTGGGGCATACCAATGCTTGTGTGTACAGGGGAGAATAGCTATTTCCTATTTAGTAATTAAAAAGGTGGACATGAATTAAATCAAATCCAGGGTCTGTAAACAATCTTTATTTAGCAACTCTCAGGGGTGAAACATTTGCATGGCAGGTAAGCAAATAATGATTTGCTTTTACACTTGATTTTTTTTACTCTACAAATGGATGCAACCCGACAACCCTGTGTATGTTTTATATTGAAATATAGTAGATTTAGTGTGGTGATTTTACATACAGATATTTTGTTCCTAGCAGGACTTATTGTGATCCCCAAGGCTGAAATTTAAAAAAAAAATCTCATCTGATAAAATATGAAGCCCTTGAGGGTCAAGCATCATGGTTCAAATTACTCTGAAATCAATAGCTAGTTTATTTGATAAATCAGAGCCAGGCTCGGTGCTCCGGGCAATGATCTAAGGGCATTGCATATATTTTGACTTGCACTTTATTCTGAAACACACCTAAGAAGTTGCTGAAGCCCATTTTTCATCTACTCTCTGATGGCCGCGCTCGGCTGAAAAATGATCCCGGCGTTCCCTGTAACAGTGAGGTGAATGCCTTGAGCACAGCGTTTAAATAAATGAGTATGAATGCCTATAGCTTAAAGGTAACACTGCCTGCCGTAAAGGACAACTATTGTGGAAATAGGCTAATATTAAAAAGACCCTTAAACTTGCTTGATGGCAACACAAAGTTCAACAGTCCTTCCGTGGAAAGGTACAGTGGTACATTCCATTCATCTTTTTGTTATTCCTTCTCCAAGCCTCCAACACAGAACAAGCCTACATATATTTATATAAAGTGGTGAACTGTGGACAAGATTCAACTCAGGATTTTTCCTGGTCTCCAACCAGCCCATGGCCAGCACAAAGCATCTATGTTGAGTTTACCCAATTACTTAGCCTATAGCATTGCAGAGACAGATCTCATGACGGGGTGGATATTTCCACTCCCACATTGATGGTACTGTAGTGTTAGTAATGTGAGGGGAGATAATTAGGGAGGGGTAGGTAAGCCCTCCCCCAAAGCCATGTTGCTGAGGCATGGGGGCAGAACACGGCTGGGGTTCCTTGGGGGGTACAGTGGGGCAGGGAACAGTGAGAACTGAAGCCGGAACTAGGGAGGCTGGAAGCAACAGCCCAAGCGGCCCCAAAACAATGTGTCCCATTAGGAATTCTCTGGGTCAATTCTCTGGGTCTCCCACTACCAGCTTTGGTGGAATACTACAATAGGTTGAGCTTCCCATAGAAAGTAATAAATGTTTTATGCCTATGAAAATGGTTTATCAGGTTCTGTACTAAACACCCATCTCCCTACCCAGAGTGGAGCTCACTGAGACCCTAGAACAACTGCTGGTAACCAGAGAAGTTTCAAGCTGCAATTACAGTGCTGGTCTAGGATTGGTGTGGAAAGTCCACAAAAGTAGGCTTTCCCTTTATATTATATTTCCAAGCAAAATAGTGCTCAGTGCAGGAAGGAAGAAATACTGCCCCCTTCCCACCCATCCTATGGTGTTGCTACTGTCCATTACCAATATATGTAATGCTTTTCCTATTCCTTAGCCCTGACTGAGCCCAAAATGAGGGGGTTGAGGGGCCTGACCACTAACAGTGGCCCTGATTCATCTGCTAAAAATAGGATGGCTGGGATAAAGACACTCCCAATGGCCTTGGCACCCAAGGCTATCACCCTGTTCATCCTCCCCTAGAAACAACCCTGTATTAGACCTTATCAAGATTGTCGCCCATTAAAATGGCCTTACACCCTAATACACAGACTTACCTGTTGTTCACCCTTCCCGCAAGTCCATTTGCTGTTCTGCTGTAAGCACAATAAAATGAGTGGAGTGTGCCACCACTAAAGTCCCAGTGCATTTCCTCTGATATGATAGCAGCTGAAATACTCTGCCCGGCAAGACCTCAGTGAATGCCCTCTGGCCGCTGCCACCGCTGATGGACCCTGGAAAAGTAATTTGGTCATCTTTGGGCTTTGCGGGTCTATTCAAGTGGATGGTTTCTCAGCCTAGGGGTTATGCTATACAATAGGTCAATTTTTACTAGAACACTGCTTTATGGATTCTGCATTTCATACCCTCCCAGGTCCCATGTGACATACAGTATTCAAGATTGCAATATAGTATGAAAGGCAGTATCACACATACCCTTTAAACAAAAAAAGGGGAACACAATATTTAGCCACATTGCTTTAGCCCCATTGCATGTCAAAGGCTATAAATGAGTCCCTATTACCACTTTAGTTGGGGTTATAGTACTGACAATATCCACTCAGAAAAATAGTCTCCCTTACTTTACTGCCATTCACCGACATGCATTTTCCATATCTGGAACTGGTTTCAGGCTGCGTGAATAAATAGAAGACTACAATACTAATCAATGTGGAAAGACGAGTAGTACAATATACAGTAGTCCCTGTTATTTACCAAACTATTTTTATCAGCCTTCATGAGGCTGTTTTTATATCTGTTGCCTGTTAAACATATTATTTGCTTAATGTCCATGCACATGTTTACAGTCCAAGTAAATTAAGTATTTATGTCAAGTTTTTCCTGGTTATAGGTTTATTTTATTGCAATGACATATACCAAGGTGGGTGATATTTTTCTTGGCGTGCTATTTCTTTATCGTCGTTGCATCCTGTTATTTAAACACTATGATATGAATAAGCATCAAGTCACGTCTGACCCTCCATTCACTTGGGGTTCATCCAGGCCTTCCAGCCACACTCCAAGGAATTGCCCCCTTTTTCTACGTTGTACAGGGGGCGTCTACTTCCTTTACACAAGACGTCAATTTAATATGATTACATCAAAGAAAAAAAGCTCTATTGTCTGAGAGATCTTGTCACTGTAAATAAATCCCAGGCTACAATTAATTCATTGTACTATTCCTTGCAAGTTAGGAACTCCCATTTCCTCTTCTGAAATGCAAAGACTTTTTTTTCATCCTCCTCTGTTCTTGTATTCAGTAAAAAGATATCGGCTAATGTGATAACATCTGGTTGAAGCAAATGGCTGCCAGAGGAGGCCTGGCTTCCTCTCTCAGGGCCTGACCAGAGCCTGATGTTGTACAGATGTGCAGCCGGGCCCGACTGTAAAAGTTATAAACATTGTCATAACATTGTTCGAGTCCTCTAGTATTTCCTGTCTTCTGCTTAGCACTTTATTACAAAGCCTGGCCCGCTGCCAAGTACAACGCAGGGAGTTAGGGCCTCTCCGATCCTGAACTCCCTAAAACAAGCCCAAATTCATGGCGTTTAATTTGATATGCTAACATTGATAATTTACACTTGCTTCAATATGGAAGCTCACAATTAATGCTAGACCTTTGAAGACCCCATGCAACAAGTGAAATCAGTAAGTGAACAGCTAACGCTAGCCAGGACATAATGCAGCTGTGCTAAAATGAAGCACGCTACATCAACCTATCACTAAGAATATTATTACCACCTCCTCTCACTATCTCCTGGACATCTATATACCTGTCGCTGAGTCCATTTAAGGCAGATCAAACCCTTTGGGGCTATTGCATCCCCCATGGGTGACTTACTAATCCATGGAAAATGAATTTACCTCATTCAACAACTTCACCAGAACTTCTCCACTTTATTATTATTATTATTATTGTTTATTTATATAGTGCCATCAACTTCCGTAGCGCTTTACAAGGTATGATTACAGACAGGATAAAACATACAAGTACAGAGAACAATACAAAATTAGATGCCACAGGTTAAAACCAAGTCTTGTGAGCACAGGAGACAATAGGAAGGAGAGCCCTGTCCTTGTGAGCTTACAGTCTAAAGGATGGGGGTGGAGACAAAGGGGTGGGATCACAAGTGGTAGAGCTTGAGTTGGGCTGCATGTGCCATTGAAGGTTATAGGAGTTGCTTAAGCCAGGTCATATGCTTGTCTGAAGAAGTTAGTTTTGAGGGCACTTTTGGCTTGGAGTGATGGAGAGTGGCGGATCGAGCGGGGACATGCATTCCAGAGAAGTGGGGAGGCACGGGAGAAGTCTTGAAGGCAGGAGTGCGAGGAAGTAACCAAGGAAGAGGACAGGACTTAAAAGCTTGTGTGCTATTCCGAACTTTCCAAACTTCCAAACTAGAATTCCAGCCAACTGAGAAAAGCTGTTTCTCACCAGAGAGATCTCATTAAAGCGATCTGAAACTAGGGAAAAAACGTTTGAATCGCTATCCAAGGGAGAATCACGATTTACAGAGGAGGCAATACATTGTACATTGCTACCTGAATTTCAATAATAGGCTCATGACTGCTTTAGAAAGTATCACAGCTGATTACAATAGAAACAGTTAAGATAAATGAATTGCTATTTGGCTTACATAATGTAACACAATGGACGTTTTGGCAGGAAAATGGCAGGCTTTTCAGAATTATTCATCTTGTTTGTTAGCTCTGAGCTTTGTCGTCTCTGTATGTAAAACCAAGCAGAAAGCCTGTTTTAGGGCTATTCACTTAACTACTTCTGGGATCTCACAGCAGTCAAATACATATGTCAGCTGAGCTCCCTCAGCTCTGTCACCACCGCTGGCAATACACCTGATGGTTTGCTGGTGGTTGCACACATATCTGAGGTAATGGGGTTTCTGTACACTCAACTCACCTCTGCATTTGACCACTGACTAATCCCAAATGGGGATGCCCTCTTGGAATCATTTCTAGCTATTTAAAAGTTCTTTTGGATCACTTTCAGCTTTCTCCATTGTAGTGAAGAACTGTCCTGGTCATGCTTTATCTTTTCTTATTGCATGGCACGGCCTGCTTTGGTATTCATAACAGTTGGGTTATTCTGCCACAAGGTGGCGCAGTGTACTGCAGAAGAGCTGTGGCATCTCCCGGTCCCCTATAAAAACGGGATTAACCATAGTGTTTCCAGTGTTTCCTCTGCAGTGAAACTGCGAAGATAGAAGATGGCTCTCTCTCTATGCGCAGGTGAGCGGGGCAACCAAGCCTGCGGCCCTGCAAGTCTATTTCCACCTGTTTTTGGACCCTTTCTGCGTCCCAGCCTTGGCTGACAGATCGGGTAAGGGTAGAAGAGCACTAGGGCCAAGTGCTCTAGGAGCGCTGCTCCAACCGCAGACCCTGTTCAGCAAAGGGTAGCCGGCCATAGGCTTAATGGTGAGCCTACTAGGGATGCGGAGTTCCTGTCCTGGCTTCTGAGGGGGTGAGTTTTGGGGGACTGTGTCTTTTTCTTTTCCTTCAGGGCGTCCCCCTCCGCCCCCCTCCCCCCTGGCCTGAATATTCACCGCTGTCTTTCGTCTCTCTCCCTCTCCCCTTCTCTGACTTATGTTCGGGGGGGGGGGGGGCGGGTGGTAGCGGCGAGTGGTGCTAGTTGTGGTGTATTTTGCTGTGTACAGTGTTTTTTGGGTGTTTTTTAGCCGCAGCGACGCTTTGTACTGTGCTCCACGTCTGGTGGCGCTATAACTTGGGGCGTTTTTGCTTAGTCATGGCGCCGGCGGGGTCACGTGGGCACCGTTTTCGCGCTCTTCGGAGGGGGAGGGGCTGGGGGATGACGCGTATCGTGTCGCCCCCCGCGGCCCGCCCCTCGAGGTACTTCTGCCGGCGCCATTTTGGATTAGCTGGTTTTCTCCCTTTCTGGCTGCGGTGCTGTATCCTCCTGTGTGTCGCTTCATCCAGCGATCTGAGGCTTGGTGATCCTGCGATTTCCTTGGTCCGTGAGTCCCCCTTGGGGGGCTTTTTATTGGTCTTGTTGTGCATGTGCTGCGGGATGCTCATGTGTCATTTTTACTTATGTCTTTCAGGCGGGATACCAGTGGGTTGTGGTTTCTCACAGCTCTACTCCTTCCTCCCCCTCATCCCCCCCTTTACTGACTTCTGGGGGCATCCCGTGGGAGGGCATCCCGGGTGGCTTTTGTATTAGCCTTTGCCCAGTGCTGGCCTATTGCGCCTGTGTTAATCACCATATGGAGGCTTCTGGGGATAGCGTGCTTGGGGGTCCTTCAGAGCAATCCCGGCTGTGTGCCATGTGTGGGGTATCCCCTGTGAGTGACAGTGTCAGGGTGTGTGTGCCATGCGCCCAAAGTGTCCTTGCGCTCCAAGCTGGTTTGCCTGCATCGCTTCCCAGCTCTGTGCCTCCTTCGGAGTCGCCTACCCCCCCACTCCTGCAATTGATCCCCAGTGAGGGGGATAATAGCAGGAGGTCACAGTCTGATCTGGCACTTTGTGTGGCCAACATTGAGAGGCAGCTTGCCGGGCCTGTTCCTAGGAAGGCCTCTGGCAAGAAGCGGCACTTGACTTCCACTCCCTCACGCTCCACAGAGGAGTATGAGGAGTTTGATGCCAGCGGTGGACGTTATTCCCTAGAGGAAGGGGAACTGTTCCAGGACTCTGACTCCGCTGGGGACCAGCAGGAGGATTGCGATAGTGACCCTGGGTCTGCGTCCGGGGAAGAATCATGGTACCCTGAGGACACTGATAATCTGCTGTCTCACATTTTTGAAATTTTGCACAGTGCTCCCCCTGAGGTGGCTAAGAAGAAGCAGGGTGAGCTCTTTCGCTCTGATAAACAGCGTCTTGATTTCCCTGAGCAGGGACATTTCACTACTATGGTGCTTAAGGGGTGGGAATGTCCTAACAGTCTGCCCGCTGTGCCCAAGGGATTGGATAAGAGGTATCCCTTTCCTGCTGATCTAGTAAAGCGGTGGTCATGTCCCCCTGAGGTGGACGCTCCCGTGCTAGGTCTGTCCAATACCTCGGTCATGCCTTCCCCTGACACTACCACTCTAAAGGGACAGCGAGGACCGGCACATGGATCAGCTGGCCTGACATGCTTTTACTTGTGTCGGGGCTGGGCTGCGCCCGGCCTGTGCTGCTGCCATTACAGCTATTGTCCCTTAAGAAACTGCTCAAGCGTCTATGTGATGGCGCTATGGCTGGTAGGAGGAGGGAGGATTATAGGGCCCACTTGCTTTGCTCTGATTTTGTTGCATTTATCCTTACTGCCATGGATGATGCTGTGAGGCTGGGCGGTAGGGCCTCTGCACTTTTGGTGGCTATGCGCCGCTCTGTTTGGTTGCGTCAGTGGGTGACTGATACTGCCGCTAAGAAGGCTCTCACTGGGCTCCCCTTTGCAGGGCTGCGGCTCTTCGGTGAGCATCTTGATGTTTTAGCCAAGGATGGCAGTCTGCCTCAGCGTAGAAGGCAGCCCCGGCCCTTTTGGGGGCCCTCCGCCTCCTTCCCCTCCCTTCGTACTCCCAGAGGAGGTCGTGGCTCCCTCTTCTCAGCTGGCCGCAGAGATTCTTGGGGCCGCGGCAGATCCCGTGGTCGTCCCGGTCTCTCCTGGGGTTCCAAGCCCAAACTCCCTCCCAAGGTAGCTTTACCCTTTGGTATCACCTCGGCGCCTCAGGTGTTCACCAAGGTACTGGCGGGGGTGATGGCTCTGCTACGGAACCAGGGCATTCGCGTCCTTCCTTACCTGGACGACATCCTTATTGTGCCCAGTCCTTTCATCAGGCGAGCAGGACACCCGGGTGGTGACCTCCACTATGGAGTCCTTCAGCTGGGTGATCAACTTTCAAGTTTTCACTGTCCCCGTCCTTGGTGAGGTCCTTTCTGGGCATGATACTGGATACCTCTCAGGTCAAGGTGTTCCTTCCTCAGCAGAAGGTGGAGGGCCTTCAGAAGCAGGCACGGGCTCTGCTCTTGTGTCCTCTTCCCTCCATCCGTCTGGGGATGCAGTTGGTGGGCCTGATGTTGTCCTGCTTCGAGGCGGTCCCTTTGCTCAGTTTCACATTAGATCTCTTCAGTTGCACCTCTTGTCAGTCTGGGATCGGGACCCTGTGTCCCTGGAACAGGAATTTGCTCTGTCTCCTCTGGCCAGACAGTCCCTTTCGTGGTGGCTGGACTCAAGGAACTTCTGGTGGGCAGGACTTTCCTACCCCCGTGCTGGGAGACCGTGCTGGGAGACGGTCACCACAGATGCCAGTTTGACAGGCTGGGGGGCGTTTGGAAGTCTCTGAAGTTCCAGGGTCGGTGGGTCCCCCAGGATGCCCATGCTCCCATCAATGTACTGGAACTGAGGGCGATCAGGTTGGTTCTTTCTCAGCTGACCACACACCTTCGGGGTCGGGCTGTTCAGATTCGCTCAGACAACCAGACGGCGGTTGCCTACATCAACCATCAGGTAGGGACTTGGAGCAAGCGAGCCTTCAAGGAAGTGTCCCTGATACTGTCTTGGGCGGAACAGAATGTTCCCTGCATCTCAGCGGTATACATTCCAGGGGTGGAGAACCAGGTGGCGGACTCCCTGAGCAGGGGGATGTCTCGTCTGGGGGAATGGTTCCTCAACAACCAGGTGTTTCTCTCCCTGTGTCACCACTGGGGTTAGCCGGATGTGGACCTGTTTGCATCCCATCACAATCACAAACTTCCCAAGTTTGTCTCCCTGTCACAGGATCCTCTGGCCTATGTCACGGATGCACTGCCAATGCCTTTGACGGAGTTTCGGCTTCTCTATGTGTTCCCTCCGTTCCCTCTACTAGGCAGGGTCATGCGCAAGATAGCCCAGGAGGGGGTGCCAGCCATCCTGGTGGCCCCCTGTTGGCCAAGAAGGGTGTGGTCCGCAGACATCGTGCAGTTGGCAGTAGATTGGTACGTCTTGACCAAGGATCCAGATCTTCTCACTTAGGGGCAGCTATGCCATCCCAATTTACAAACGCTGGCTTTAACGGCTTGGCTGCTGAAACCTCCATCTTGATGGAAAAGGGGTTGCCTGCCTCTATTTTGGATACCATGATTCGGACTAGGAAGAAGTCCTCATACTTTATCTATTACAGGTTCTGGCATGCTTACATTGCCTGATGTGAGTCCAAGTCTCTTCCCTGTCTGGTTTTTTCCATCCCCAGGATTTTGGAATTTTTGCAACATGGTTTGGATTTCGGCCTTCAACTGAGTACCCTCAAGGGCCATGTTTCAGCTCTGGCAATTTTTTCCCAAAGATCCTTTGCCAATCACCGGTTGGTTAAAACCTTTTTCCAGGGTGTTACTCGTGCGTCCAACTCGTAAGCCTATGCTACCAGTCTGGGACTTGAATCTGGTGTTGTCTGCTCTGCAGGGTCCTCCCTTTGAGCCTATTTGTGGGGCTGCCTTGCCCATTCTGACTCTTAAGGTAGCCATTTTGGTGACTATCACTTCTGTCAGGCGAGTTTCTGAACTGGTGCCGCTTTCCATCAAACCTCCTTATTTTGAGCGACACCAGGATAAGGTGGTGTTTAAGCCGGATTTCTTGCCTAAGGTCGTGTCTGACTTTCATCTCAATCAGGACATTGTTTTGCCTTCATTGTGTCCTAACCCTGCTAATTCCAAGGAGCGACCACTGCATTCTTTGGATGTGGTCAGGGCTCTGAAGTTTTATTTGGTCGCTACTGAGCCTTTCAGGAAATCTGATGCTCTTTTTGTTCTCACTTCTGGACCTAGAAAGGGTTTGCCTCCAGCTAAATCCACTATCAGCAAGTGGATCCGTCAGGCGGTGGTACAAGCCTATTCTGCTAAGGGGAAGGAACCTCCTTTTAGGGTTACTGCTCATTCCACTCGTGCTATTGGGGCTTTTCAGCACCATGCTTCTGTTGAACAAGTTTGCAAGGCCGCTTGGTCTTCTGTTCATACTTTTTCCAAGTTTTACAAGGTTGATGTTAAGGCCTCAGCGGATGCTGCTTTTGGCCTCAAGGTACTTCAAGCGGTAGTGACTTGAACTGCCAGCCGTTACTCATTGGGGATCCCACCCTATTTTTGGACATTGCTTTTGGATGTCCCAACTGTTATGAATACTGAAGCAGGCCGTGCCATGCAATAAGAAAAAGACAATTCTGTGAGTGCTCACCTGTAGAATTGTTTTTGTTCTTGCATGGCACGGCCTGCTTCACCCCACCCTTGTTATCGTTATTCTTGGTTGCCTCTTTATGGTGATTGTTCCAAGTTAATTGGGGTTTTTTTTACCTTTTTTACATTTTTTACCTTTATTCTCTCCCAGCTTCTTGTCTCACTGCTTGTCTACGCTGGGAACTCTATGGTTAATCCCGTTTTTATAGGAGGCCGGAAGATGCCACAGCTCTTCTGCAGTACACTGCGCCACCGTGCCAGGCCGTGCCATGCAAGAACAAAACCAATTCTACAGGTGAGTACTCACAGAATTGTCTTTTTTTAACCACAGAAAAGCCAGCACCAATTCTCATTCCACCCAGGGGGCCCATCTGTAATGAGGCCATTTGAGGCTACCACCTCAGGCTGCACTGCAGAAGTGGCGAAAAAGCTGAACCTGCTTTTATTTATTCTTTTTTTTTTTCATTAGTGGTTTAGGTGAAACATCAGAGTGTTTTCATGTTTTTAAGTAAATTATTGTTGACTCACCAGCGGCCCCGTCTCCACTCGTTACCCCATGTGTTGCTCTGTTGAGGAGTGGAGAGGCTTCTCTTTATAGTTTGCCTTAGACAGCAGAGAGACTAGCTTCACCCCTGATTCCACTTCCTGTACCTGGATAGGGCATTCAACAAAAACAACTAACCTTGTCTTACGGTGGAAGCAGGCTGTGAGTGACTTGACAATAGCATCGGCAGCAACTATACTACTGATGCTGTGATTGGATGAAGAGAATGTCACTCATAATCTGCAGCAGCCTAGAAGATCAGAATCCAGGACTGCAGTGGGCAAAGTGAGTTTTTGTTGCAATTTGTCTGCCAAGCCTGGAGACGTGATGGGAGCAGGGAGGTTGGTCGTTAGCCACTTTAACAATGCCTGGTTAGCAACACATCTATTCCCACCCACATTTTAGACCCACCCACATTTTTGTGTTTTGATAGTCTGTATTCAATGTTTATCTGTAATGTGAAATGTGTAAATACTTAACTACAAACATCAGTTTGAAATATCCTGAATATTTCAGGAGAAAAATGAAAGTAAAAAAAAAAGTAACACAAAGAATAATCATACTAGTGAGATTTATAATAATCTAAAAGATTTATTCCAAAAGCATGCTTAATGGTGAAATTAAACTGCAGTCTCCAACAAGGCAAAGAATACATGTTTTTTTTTTGTTTTTCTAACTAATATTTGGCAGCAGCTTGTTATAAAAGATTTAAAAAAACGCCTTTGAGTCAGGAACAGCTGATTCAGAAGCTGGACGGCTTACAAAAAACTTGTGTTCATTTCCTGTATTAGCTGAAGTTCCCTGGGCAGAGAATAGGCCTTTCTTTCAACACTTCAGAGCACGTTCGTTCCCTTGGCTCACTGTCAGATTGGGAAAGGCCGCATGAGGCTTAAAGCCCGAACGACATAACACAACGGTAAGGTGCAAACAAATGATTTAGCCCTACTTTTCCTGAAAGAATATCCTCTGCCAGAATGGAATAGTACATTAATAAGGCTGCAAATGCAGGCGCGTTAACCCAATTCTCCCTGATTGGGAATTTTTGGACCACAGGCTGTGATTAACGTTGCATTAATCAGGAAGCAGCGAGTCTTCGGGGACCGGCTTCAATGATGTAGTGCTTTTCTGCTGAAAGTGTTCTACTTGTGTTCACTTTTGCAAAGAACAAAGCTGAATGGCGATGGGAATTCTGAACAATTTTCAATATGTACCAAACATTTTTTTCCCTAAACACCAGTTATTATACACCATGTCGACATCACTTGGCTAACTAGCACAATGTTTCTTTTTTTTTAACCTCAACTATTTATTCATGTCTAAAAAAGAAATAATATATTTTACTTTTACTTTTATTACTCCTATTTATGTTATTTTACTGTCCAAGCAGAAAAATAAACAAACCTTTTGTCCCCCACAGAATTATTCGTCTTACTGGTTTAAAAACTGCCCCCTGTGTCATTCACAGTGACTGGCGATCTTCATACCATTCACTCCAATAGAGGGGGCAAAACTGTCCTTGGCACCCCCTTTCCATTGGAGTAAATGAAGTGGGTATGCTCTAGTTACTGAGAGGCAGCTCTTGGTCCCATCTGTGGATGCCCAGAGAGTTTTTCTAAACTGAGTTAGGACGGAAAAGCTGTAGCAGAAATAATGTTCAGTATGACCTTTTTCCTGTTTGGACTGACCCTTTAAATATCCATCAGGTTTAACCCTTGTAAATACTACATTTGGTTTTAGATTGAGATTTGGTACCCTAGAAATTATACCTAATAAAGTAAGAAAAACCTTAATATAGAAACACTGTCACCCAAAAAGTTATATTTTAATTATATAATACAAAGCCACATACATATGCTGGATAGCGGGGGGGGGGGGGGGGGGGGACTTTGGCACTCTGCATAAAAAATCCAGCCAGCTTGTTCATTTCTTTTACTTGAGGAAAGAGTAATCAGGGCGACAGGTGAAGAAAATACAATTATGGGTTTACAAATGGCTTGTCCCCTGAACCAGCCTGTGTCTAAATAACAGCTCATTTGTTATGCTTTTACCCATCATGAATGGCCCTTTTAACGGTAAATGGTATGCTCAAAAGTCTCCTGTGCATTTTATTCCTACCAGCAGAATAAAACCACAAGCGGGAATTTTGTTGTTGTAGTGTAACTCCTCCTCTCACCATCTAGCATGTTTATGTAGATGTTTAATAGTAGACAGTTTCGTGATAACGTTTCTTTAAGAGTAAATTACATTTTCTTAAGCAAGCCCAGCTACCCCACACTTACCCAAAATTGGCAAAACAAATGTTAAAAATACTTTTCTGGAATTCAAGCCAAGAGTACCACCCCAGGAAGCCATGGGGAAAGGGATTTTTAAATTTGGCTTAAGAACACTGGAAGTCCATTTTAATTCTTAAAACAGAAGGTCCATATGTTAGACATTTGTGTGTGTTGTGTTTCTAAGCTCCCTTGTAAAGCAACAGATTTAGAAAGTCTTCGATGAATAACTTTGAATAGTACTGCAAATGTGGTCTAGGATGCCCTTCATAGCATGAAGAATGGATCAGTAAATTGCTTGTGGAACACAGATACAGTATTTATTCCATGCTTATGAGCAGCTTAAAAGATTTCTAGTCAAAACATGAACTAAGAGCGGCATGCTGGGAGGGAGGAGGCTGTAAAGAGTTACGGGGACTGTGGCAGCCAAAGAACCAATGTGAATACCAATTTCCTAGGGCGGGAGTCAGTAAAAACTTGGAAAGCAGTCAATTATGTAACAGGACTTGAGCCAACTGTCCTAAAATCCAACAAGGACATTTTGCCATCTGTTTTATTTCAAGTGCCAGTTTAGGTCTTCATAATGTAAAGCTTATTTTAACCAGCCTAGTGGCACCAGCGTAGCAGCGAGTCCAGTCTAGATAAAATTTATATTGCATTTTTTCCCTGTGAAGTTTTTGGGTGTGAAATTGCAGTTGTTTGCCCAACATAACAATATTTGTCAAGAAACTGTTATTTTTGTCCAACTTGAGCAATTCTTATTTCATTCAGATATTTATGTTCTTGGAATGTTTTGGTAAGTCAGAGCGAGACATTCTTCCAACACCAGATCCAAGAACTAATCTGAATTGATGTTAAGCAAAAAACAATTCTAATAAAAATATATATCACTAAATATGTTGGAAAAAACAATCATTAGGTTTCTCCGAATAGAATGCATTTACAATTGAAAGGCCAAAAATGTTACAAACCTATTTGTGGAGCAGCCATGTCTCTCAGGTTCCTAAATGGTGGGGATGGTTTTTCAGGATACCTTTGTCATGTTTGGTGTCACAATAGCAACAGGATTTTGATCTAAGACGAGGATATGGCTGGCAAAGTTCAACTGAAGTTAAAGATTTATCACATTTGTAATAACTTTGATCAGGAACACATATTTGAGAAGAGAAACCTCTGGGAATCAGACTATAAAGGATCAAAGACCTGACATGATGCCTATTATTGTAAATATATTCCACTGGCACACTAGAATATTGCAGTTGTACTATTGAGTGCAAGCAGATACAGAGGCGCAATCTTTACCAACACGCCTAAATGAGTCAGTCTAGTGCTACCTATCTCTCTTCCTCTAGGGCAGTGTTTCTCAGCCATCCTCCTCAAGGCCCACCAACAGGTCATGTTTTTTGATCTCCACATAGCTCTGTCTGAGCACTAATTACTTCAGTCATGGATCTGTGTGGAGATACACAAATCATGACCTGTTGGTGGGCCTTTAAGAGGAGGCTTTAGGACCCCTGCTCTAGGGTTAACTGTGGACCAACAATGATGGGGCCACTCCTTACATTCTGGGTCCTATTGTGGCGGCACCCCCTGAAGTTACGCCCCTGCCTCAGAGTCAATGTTATAGCACTTAAGTGGTTCTGAAACTGGGTTTAAAGGCTCTAACAGTTTTTCCTATGTAGCTCAGACCACAAGGACATTTAGGCATCTAAATGACATGATCTTTGTAGAATATTTAAACCTGACCAACAGCCTTGCACAGTGAAAAAAAAAGGAAACTCCCCAAAACTGTCTTGAACCATCTGCAGCATGCGCCACAGTGCAAGCACCGCACATAACAGCAAATGCACGCAGGACCTACCTGCCGGTGAGGGTTTGGGCACTTATGGGTGCCTGCCAAGACTTTTTAGGCAGTGTTTATGGCTTATTACTGCAGCTCAGTATGAAGTCTTAACAAGTAATAACCATCCGTTTGGGCTACGGATAAGAAATGTGGGCAGCACCAGTGAATATTTCTATAGGTGCACTGCTCTGTGGGTTAATACCCAAAAAACCAAATGTATTAGTTTGGGGTAACCTCTACACCCCCTGCCAAAAAGCCCAACAGAGACTCACTATTGCACTCAAACAATCAATTTATAAATCCATTTTATTGTAGCATATGGTTTAAAACCAATTTAAAAACAATTTTACTGAACCATATGCATGGTAAGCCACCAGGGGGCGCACTCCCTCATCAACAATACAATCTCATATACATATAAGTAATTTCAAAGTGATTCTGTGCTAATCTATCAATAAATTCATATATATACAACTATACTAAAACTTAATATACAATTCACAATTAATATCCTCACCCTAATAAAGTGCCAGCGCTTCCATCACAAATAGAACCTTGTGCAAAATATTTAAGCCCATTCACAGAGAGCAAGGGCACACAGACAACACACAACAAACAAGTGCTTACTGTTAGTATGGTGACAGGAAGGCCCCCCTCAGGCGCAGACCAACGCGTTTCGAGCCCCCATATGGGCTCTTGCTCACGGTCAGTATGTGTGTCTTAAGTCTTAACAAGTTCCTGACCCTGTGGTTCTGGTTATATTCAGAAGAACAGAGAATTATTATCAGTTTCAGGAACATTTACATGAGCAAGCAGAGGGCTCTGCTAATTGGCTGTAGTATCAATTCCATCCTTCTCCCAGGAACTTTACTATTTCAGTTTGTAGGTGTTCAGCAAGCAAGTCTTTTGTAACGATTTTGTTGATTATGGAGGCTGTCAACAAATTTGCCTGTAAAATACTGGCAACACTAACAATGGAAAATATATTTTTTTCCACTGACTGCTAAAAGTAACGGATGTGCAAGAAATGATTGCTGGTTTTCCATCAACTACCCAATTTTCTTACACGCTTTGATGTTCAGAAGGCAACCTGTGTGTCTGCCAGAGTTTAATGGGCTTTTAAAATATTTGCATTTTTTTCTAGAGCCACCTAACCTGAGGCTCATACATTATCAGTGTCCAGGTTAATAATGTTATATTTGTATAATTTTGCCTATTAAAACTTCTATTTCCTGGTATGTTCTTGCCCCTGGATAAACCCCAATAGTATATTGTGTTGCATGCACAACCCTGGAAGTGAGGGACGTGGGCTTCTTCTTAAAGCCCTAAGGTGTCCGTTGTGGCACTTGCACGTTGTTGGCACTATCAAATGTCTAAGCACGCTCTGCAGGAATACAGGTCCATTTCTTAGTAAAGGTTCCACCTATCAGGAAAGTAAGGGAACATATTGGTGAATCGCAGCTGGGTAAGTGTGGCAAAGTCGACGATTTCGACTGTGGAGCTAAATTGGTATGTCCCCTATGAATCTTCAATACCAGACCAATACCAATCAAATATGACTTTTGGTCCAGATTTCATATACAGGTTTGCTTTGCGTCTTTGTATCTCCAGTAATTTATATTATAGCAACTATTTCTATGTTTTATAATAATTCTTGTCCTGATGACAATGATGGTCATCATAATTGTCATTAGCATTTAAATGCAGTTTTTAAAGTGGACCAACAGATTCCCGGGCCGATCACCTCCCTCCCCGTGGGACATCCGAGATCGGGATGTCCCGCGGGGTGAAACCCCCCCCAAACACCCCAAACTCCTTACCTCATCCTTGGCGGCGGCCGGCCGCCGCCGCCTCCCTCGCGCCCCTCTAGACGTGCGCGCGCCCGCGCCGGCCGTCTGTGAATGGCCGGCGCGGGCACGCGCGCGTCAAGAGGGACGTGCGGGAGGCGGCGGCGGAGGAGCCGCTTGTCTGCGGCTTGTCCGTCGGCGCGGGGAGAGGTGAGTTCGGGGGGTTTCACACAGCGGGGCACCCCGATCGGGGGTGCCCCACCGAAGTGGACCAAGACCCAGGATAGTCAAAATCCTGGGTGTTGGTCCACTTTAACAATCTTCAGGTTTTAAGCTAAAAAAAATTGTTACTAAGCAATGCCAAATAGTTACCAAGGAGAAGTTGTAAAATGCCATTCTAACCCCTGGTGGCCAATGCATGCTAGACCAGCAGTTAGTCCATTGATATTCAACCACCTGAGCAATCATGCAAAGATTTAATAGCACATTACTTATTTATGAGAATCCATTGTTTCCGTATTAATGTTTGCATTAATAATATATTAATATACAATCAATGTAGTTTACTGGATGTTGGCTTATGTAAATTATTGTACCTTAAGTGCGTACATTTTGCTACCTGACCAAAAGAGTATTAATTCCAAATTCTAATATATATATATATATATATATATATATATATATATATACAGTATCTAAAAATATACATGTGTCCAGAATCTTAAAATATACGTGTGTCCAGAAATGCTCATCTAACCCCCAGCTGCCTCAATCTTGTGCAGTACTTGCGACCAATATGCTGCTAAAGGCTGTTACCCCTAGTGGGCCCCTTTCCTGATTCCTGTGTGCAACCTTGCCTTTAGTGACAGGAAAGCAGGTTCCTCTTCTGCTTTGAGGAAGAGCATCCCCTGACCAAACTTTGTGTTGGTCTGTTTTAGGGTGCAGGAACCCACCTGGGAAGTGTGATGTCAGTGATTGTACTGTTGACACCTCATGGAACCAGGCTGCTCGAGGTTAGGTGAAGATAGCTTTTTTCCAACTTTAGATTAAGCACTTCCAGGAGTATACTTCCACACAGTAGTCAGTTAGTTCATCTCAGGGATACCAGGCTAAATATTCCCCTTCGGAGTTCCTTTGAAGTTTCAACCTTCACACTACAATCCCAATCACATCATTGAGTAACTGGGCCTTAAGCCTCCTCCACAGCTTCCTGGTGAAGACTGTCTGACGCTGGCCTTGGCCTAATGTTACCTTGGGCTGCTGGCTGTCTTCTTTACAGGTTCCTTGCTGGTTCCACTTCTAGAACAACATCTGGCTAGTTCCTCACCTATAATACTTCTGATCCCCGAGTTGCAACATCAGCAGTGCAGAGCACACATTCTTTATGTGCAGAGAGTCTTGATATGTTTGTCTGGTAAACTAACTCTATTCTAACTAGCAGGTTTAAATGCAGCTGTCCATGACAAGTCCCTCACTAGTCAGCCCAGTCACAGTAGAAATTTCATATTTGCAGTATTTTAGACCACAAATGTCTTAGAAGGACACCCTGGGCATCATGCATTTCTCATAGCGTATCCAATTAAGATTTATGATGTTAGTGTCAGGAACCGCTTACCTGATCCCCGTTCCAGTGACGTCTCCAGGCGGCCAGCTGCAGCTGTCACTGTGCGGCGGCCGCGCCGAGCGGCGTCGGCTCGAGCAGCGTCGGCTCGAGCGGCGCCCAGCTCAGCCACGCCCCCCGCTTCCTCCTCCAGGAGACATGCTCACGCGCGGCCGCGAGCACGTGTCTGTTATGCCCTCCGGCGGCGCTGTGCGGCGCGCACCCGCCGGAGGATCAATTAAAGGGTTAATGAATCCTAGGGGATTGAGGGCTTCGCCCTCTTCTGCTCTGCAGCCAATTACCCTTGGAATCCTATGTGCTCCAATCAGTACACTGCTTCCCTCAGACCTGTTCCTATAAAGGCAATTCCCTCTCAGTTGTGAATTGCCTGTGATAGCGCTCAGAACCCTGTGTTACCTACTCCTGTGAAGTCTAGCCTGTTGCCGATTTGATTGTACGACCATTCTCGATCCTGAATCCTTGTTGCCGACCTCTGCCTGAATTGACGCCTCTCGATCCTGAATCCTTGTTGCCGACCTTTGCTTGAACTGACGCTTCTAGATCCTGATCCCCAGTTGCTGACCTCTGCCTGAACCCCGACTACGTCTTGCCTGACCCCTGGTGCCGCTACGATCTCTGCCTTCCCGTTATCGACCTATTGCCTGTCTCTGGACTTCCGTCACTCACGCTCTTGCTATTGGTTCTCCAGTCCTCCCACATATAAGCTTACATCCTTTGAGCCATTAAGTCCTGGGGGCAACCGATCCCGGGTAGGCGTATCTTGCGTCCCGGCAAGCGGGGGCTCCTACAGGTGAAGCTGGCTGTGGAGATTGGGGGTTGTGAGCTTATTAAGAGGGCTGGAGTTACCCCGAGCGTGACATTATCACAGGCCCAAAAATGGATGACCTGGTACAGCAGGTGCAAGCTATGGCCACAGCGATCAACCAACTCGCTCAAAGAGTGGCCACTCAGGAATCTCGTCAAGTGCCAACTTCCGCTGTACCACCTCATTTCTCCGAACCTAAGATTCCACTGCCTGAGAAATTTTTTGGAGAACGAGCAAAATTTTCCAATTTCAAGAATGCCTGCGAACTATATTTTAAGTTAAGACCTATCTCCTCTGGCACAGAGGTCCAACGAGTAGGCCTAGTCATTTCCTTGCTTCAAGGAGACCCACAGTCCTGGGCCTTTAGTTTACCGTCCCATGACATTGCTCTACAATCAGTGACTGCCTTCTTCAATGCTATGGGCGTTTTATACGCCGATCCAGATATACAGTCTACCGCAGAGAATAGGCTTCGGGCCTTAAAACAAGGACGGAATTCGGCTGAAGACTACTGTGCTGAATTCCGCCGCTGGGCTATCGAAGCTAGGTGGAACGATCCAGCTTTGTGTAGTCAGTTCAGGGTGGGACTGTCGGATAGCATCAAGGATGCCTTAGTCAATTTTCCCCCGCCAGCGGACCTAGATCAATTAATGCAGGTCTCCATTAAAATAGACCGACGTCTTAGAGAAAGGGCCAGGGAGAGAGTCGGGGCTCCCACGTCCTTTAGACCAGTCCAGAGTCATAGATCCCCGGTTCCCCGTGGAGAAAATACCTCATCATCCTCCCAGGAAGAACCTATGCAATTAGGGAGAACCCGCTTATCCCAAGAGGAGAAACAGCGTAGGCGATCCGAGGGGTTATGCCTGTATTGCGGGAATTCTGGTCATTTTGCAGGGTCCTGTCCCAACAAGGGGAAACCGGCGGAAAACTTCCGCACCCAGACCAGGTAGAGAGTACTGATCTGGGTGAGTCAGTTTGTAACTCTCGCCAGAATAAGATGCTTGTACCTATTGATTTGTTTTGGGGGTCCTCTAAGCAGACAGTTTCCGCCTTCATAGACAGTGGTGCGGCTGGAAACTTTTTGGACAGGAGCATGATCTCCACCTTAGGGATCCCTGTAGTTCCTCTTGAAAGATCCCTACAAGTTTTAGCTATCAATGGAAAGGCAATCCAGGGAGGTCCTATAAATACCAAGACCCCACCTCTCAGACTAATTGTCGGCTCTTCTCACTCTGAATTCTTAGAATTCTTTATTTTTGATTGTCCGGAAACTCCGGTGGTTTTGGGATACCCCTGGTTGCAACTCCATAACCCGGTGTTAGATTGGCGGGCTGGGGAGTTGGTCAAGTGGAGTGACCACTGTAAAGGTCACTGTTTTAATACAGGCCTCAGAAGCGTTCAAGTCTTACCACAGGAATTACCTCAGCCATACGCTGATTGGATCGATGTATTCTCTGAACGCTCTGCTGATACTCTTCCTCCACATCGGTCCTATGACTGCCCCATTGACTTGCTGCCTGGCACAATTCCCCCGAGGGGAAAGATTTATAACCTTACCCTGCCCGAGGAGCAAGCAATGAGGGAGTATATTACCGAAAATCTTAGGAAAGGATTTATCCGTCCCTCTACCTCGCCTGCTGGGGCCGGGTTCTTTTTTGTAGAGAAAAAAGATGGTGGCTTGAGACCGTGCATAGATTATCGAGCCTTGAATAAGATCACTGTAAAAAACCGATACCCCTTACCCTTGATTGGGGATCTGTTCAATCAAGTCACAGGAGCTCAAATTTTCTCCAAATTGGATTTGAGAGGGGCTTACAATCTGATTCGCATCCGACAGGGGGACGAGTGGAAAACTGCATTTAATGTGAAGGATGGGCACTATGAGTACCTGGTCATGCCCTTCGGTCTTTGTAATGCGCCAGCCGTTTTCCAAGATTTTGTTAATGATATATTCAGGGAATATCTCGGTAGATTTGTAGTCATCTACTTGGATGATATTCTCATTTTTTCTAATTTTTTACCGGAGCACAGACACCATGTTAAGTTGGTGCTACAAAAATTAAGAGAGAACAACTTATTTGCTAAACTGTCTAAGTGTGTGTTTGAAGTCACTACAGTTCCCTTCCTAGGGTATGTTATTACCAACCAGGGTTTGGAGATGGACGCGGGGAAGGTTTCAGCAGTTCAGGATTGGGTCCAACCCAAAACTTTAAAGGAATTGCAACGTTTTCTAGGTTTTGCAAATTTTTATCGGCGTTTCATAAAAGGCTTTTCCCATGTTGTTGCACCCCTTACCAACCTTACCCGCAAGGGGGCTTTTACTGCTAACTGGTCCCCCTCTGCCTGTGAGGCCTTTCTAACCTTGAAACGGGCCTTTACTTCGGCACCTGTCTTAGTGCATCCAGATATTCATAAAGCTTTTATTATTGAAGTGGATGCTTCTGAGCTGGGAGTGGGTGCAGTTTTGTCACAATATTCTGGTAACCCTGAGCGTCTCCATCCATGCGCTTATTTTTCGCGTAAATTCAGTACCGCGGAACAAAATTATGATGTTGGCAATAGGGAACTATTAGCTATTAAACTGGCATTTGATGAATGGCGACACTGGTTGGAGGGTTCATTACATCCTATAACTGTGTATACTGATCATAAAAATCTCGAATACATAGGTTCTGCCAAGAGGCTGAACTCTCGTCAGGCACGTTGGGCATTATTCTTCTCGCGTTTCAATTTTATTATTACTTTCAAGCCGGGTGTAAAAAATACTAAAGCTGATGCTCTATCTCGCATGTTCGGTGAATGTAAGGATCGGGGTGATTCTGGTGAACCAATTTTACCCACAGGTTGTGTGGTGGGGGCGTTACTTCCTGATCTCTCCAATACCTTGGCGCCGTTTCAAGATGAATCTCCTAGTGATGTACCCTTGGGGTGCCAGTTTGTTCCGCCGCACCTGCGTTCGGATGTAATTCGCGAATTTCACGATGCCAAAACTGCTGGTCATTTGGGTAACCGTAAGACGTTTATGCTTGCCCGTCGTCATGTATGGTGGCCTACCATGAGACGCGATATCACTGCCTTTATCGACGCTTGTGCTATTTGTGCTCGAAGTAAAGGAGTTCACAAGGCTCCTAGTGGCAGTTTGGTTCCTCTTGAAATTCCTGCTGAGCCATGGACCCATATTTCTATGGATTTTATTGTAGATTTGCCTCTCTCACATGGTAATACTGTCATTTGGGTGGTCGTAGATCGTTTCAGTAAGATGGCACATTTCGTTCCTTTGGCCAAACTTCCTACTGCACCTGAGCTTTCGCGGCTGTTTACTTCGCATATTTTTCGTATTCATGGTATTCCGTCCAATATAGTCTCTGATCGGGGTGTTCAATTTACTTCCCGTTTTTGGAAACACTTCTGTTCGCGGTTGGGAATACAGATCTCTCTTTCTTCTGCCTACCATCCCCAGACTAATGGGCAGACAGAAAGAACTAATCAAACTTTGGAACAATACTTAAGGTGTTATGTTTCTGATGCCCAAGAACAATGGGCGGAATTTATTGATTTCGCCGAGTTTGCTTACAATAACGCGCCTAGTGAGAGTACCAAGGTATCTCCTTTTTATTGTAACTTAGGGAAAAATCCTAGAGCTTCTTCCCTTTCAGGGTCACCTTCCAATCTGCCGGCGTTGGAGGAGTGGCTTCAAGAACGGAAGAATATCTGGACACACGTTCAGGAGATTCTTAAGACCACTGGTTTGAGGTATAAGAAATTTGCCGACCGCCGCAGATCACAGGAACCTACTCTTCGAGTAGGCGATCTAGTTTGGGTCTCCACTAAAAATATTGCGCTCCGTCAGCCATCTAGCAAATTAGGTCCAAAATTTATTGGTCCTTTTCCAATCGTCAAGAAGTTGAATAATGTGTCTTTTAAAGTTCAACTCCCGCCAACTATGAAAATACCTAATTCCTTTCACGTTTCACTGTTAAAACCGGCGAAGAATGCTTCTCTTGCTGGTCCTGCACCAATTCTTCTTAATAATGAGCCCGAGTATGAAGTAAATAAGATCTTGGATTCACGTAAAGTGCGTAATTCTTTACAGTATTTGGTGGATTGGGTTGGCTATGGTCCGGAGGAAAGATGCTGGGTGGCAGCGAGGAATGTTCATGCCAAGGCTCTTGTAAGAAGGTTCCATCGTGACAATCCAGGGAAACCGGGTGAGGGTCCGGAGGCCCCTCGTGAAGGGGGGGGTAGTGTCAGGAACCGCTTACCTGATCCCCGTTCCAGTGACGTCTCCAGGCGGCCAGCTGCAGCTGTCACTGTGCGGCGGCCGCGCCGAGCGGCGTCGGCTCGAGCAGCGTCGGCTCGAGCGGCGCCCAGCTCAGCCACGCCCCCCGCTTCCTCCTCCAGGAGACATGCTCACGCGCGGCCGCGAGCACGTGTCTGTTATGCCCTCCGGCGGCGCTGTGCGGCGCGCACCCGCCGGAGGATCAATTAAAGGGTTAATGAATCCTAGGGGATTGAGGGCTTCGCCCTCTTCTGCTCTGCAGCCAATTACCCTTGGAATCCTATGTGCTCCAATCAGTACACTGCTTCCCTCAGACCTGTTCCTATAAAGGCAATTCCCTCTCAGTTGTGAATTGCCTGTGATAGCGCTCAGAACCCTGTGTTACCTACTCCTGTGAAGTCTAGCCTGTTGCCGATTTGATTGTACGACCATTCTCGATCCTGAATCCTTGTTGCCGACCTCTGCCTGAATTGACGCCTCTCGATCCTGAATCCTTGTTGCCGACCTTTGCTTGAACTGACGCTTCTAGATCCTGATCCCCAGTTGCTGACCTCTGCCTGAACCCCGACTACGTCTTGCCTGACCCCTGGTGCCGCTACGATCTCTGCCTTCCCGTTATCGACCTATTGCCTGTCTCTGGACTTCCGTCACTCACGCTCTTGCTATTGGTTCTCCAGTCCTCCCACATATAAGCTTACATCCTTTGAGCCATTAAGTCCTGGGGGCAACCGATCCCGGGTAGGCGTATCTTGCGTCCCGGCAAGCGGGGGCTCCTACAGGTGAAGCTGGCTGTGGAGATTGGGGGTTGTGAGCTTATTAAGAGGGCTGGAGTTACCCCGAGCGTGACAGTTAGTGTCTGCAGAAAATAAATTGTGTGCATTAATTCTGCAACAGCATGGGATTGTGTAATTTTCCATTTTGTTTTTGTGCTTTGTATTGTGTACTATATTGTGTACTATATTTCCACTTCCCTTTCCGGTAACTTGGAGGCAAAATTCCTCAATTACTCCATCTTCCTGCCTCCTCGTTACTTTTATAGCTCTGCTATGAATATTTTTTGTATGCCTGCACTTTGTGACATGCTGGGGCTTTGAAATTATTAATTTGGTTTAAGAAGGTTTTTATAGTCTAGACTTCACTCTTTATGTATACTAATATTTATTTCTCAATTTTCATGCAATTTCTTATGCAATTTGGGAGCATTTGCCTGTGTTAGCTGTATTGCCCAGATCAAAACGGACTACTCAATTTTTTCCCCCATAACCTTTAAAGTGATCCTATATCCAGAAAGAAAGTTTATGCCGTCCCCAGCCCAGTGCCCCAAAACAGCCTGTGTTTCATTTTTTTACTAAAGCCTTTGCCCAATATTCATAAAAATTCTGGATGCAGTCGGCCATATTTGTACCTAACCGAGCAGCCCCACCCACTGGTGCTTTCCAGCGATGATACATTAAAGTGGACCAACACCCAGGGGGGATCGGCCCGGGAATCTATAAGATTCCCGGACCGATCAGATCCCTCCCTGCGGGGCTTCCAAAATCGGGATGTCCCGCGGGGAGGAACCCCCCAGGAAGCCCACAAGCCTTACCTCAGCCCCGTTCCATCGACGCATGCGCGAGCCGCGGCCGTGACTCGCGCTTCCCTCTAGCAGGGTGCGCACCCGCGCTGGCCGCTTGTGAATGGCTGACGCAGGCGCGCTCCCTGTTAGAGGGAAGCACGAGACGCGGCCTCCAGCGCTCAGAGCCGCTGAGCTGCTATGCGCGTCCAAGCGGCCTTGGACGTGCGCTGTGATTGGCTGGAGCGGTCACGGGGGAGCGTGGTGAGGTGAGTGTTTCTGGGCTTTCGGGGGGGTTTCAGACAGCGGGGCACCCCCGATCGGGGTGCCCCACCGAAGTGGACCAAAACCCAGGATAGTCAAAATCCTGGGTGTTGGTCCACTTTAAGTTACAGTACACACAGTCTAACTGCCATTATATGACAGTTAGTTGTCACTGAATGAATTAGCATATGGCTGCCATTCCGACATTCCTGTTAGTGTTTTTATAAATATTTGGTAAAGGCTTTAGTAAATAAAGAAACACGGGCTGTTTTGGGGCACTAGGCTGGGGATAGAAGGTGACAATAAAAACTTCCTTTCTGCTACCTTTCTTTTCCAACTGTGCCAGGCTGTTGGTCCTCTTTAATGTTTGGCAGTATCTTTATGCAAACCAGAACACACCACCAATATTTTTCTGCTATAAACTTGAACTGGATTTGTGTGCTGCGGAACCAAAATTCTCCCCAAAAACTGCATTAGAAGGGAATGAATTGTCAGTGTTTTTAGGTAGGCCAGGATAGATTTTGACTATCCTGGGCTTTGGTCCTTGCTAGGGATGAGCGAACTGGTTCGGACAAACCGTAATTCGCTCCGAATTTCAGGGAAAATTAGATTTGGCGCGAACCCGAATTTTTTTTGGTTCGTGCCGATCTAATTTTCCCTGAAATAAAAAAAAAAAAAAAAATGCCGGCATGGTGGGAGCGGGCAGGCCGGCTACGCTGTCAGCGGGCGGCGGAAGCCGGCCCGCTGACAGCGCAGCCGGCCTGCCCGCTCCCACCATGCCGGCATTTTTTTAAAAAGCAAACACTTACCTGCATGGTCGGAGCGTGGAGGCCGGCGCCGCTCTCAGGTGCCCTCTGATGACGCGTCCTCTGATGACGCGTCCTCTGATGACAGCTGAGAGGCCGGCGCCGGCCTCTCAGCTGTCATCAGAGGATGCGTCATCAGAGGACGCGTCATCAGAGGACAGGCGTAGCCGGCCTGCCCGCTCCCACCATGCCGGCATTTTTTTTTCAGATGAGCGATTCGTGAAAGTTCGATTCGGGCGAACCCAAATTTCTTGGGGAAATTCGGCGAATCGCCCGAATCGAACTTTCAAGAAGTTCGCTCATCTCTAGTCCTTGCCCCTGGGGCACACTGATCATGAATGCCCCCCTGTGTGAAACCCCCCAGGTGCCTGATCTCACTCACCCTTCCTTGGTCCTATGGCACATGCACAGCCTCTCGTCCTGTCAGCACGCTCAGATCCGCTCCTCAAATGGGGTGCCCCGAGTGGAGCGAACATGCCTTCCCTGGAGTCTTAAAGCGGACCAAAACCCACCGTACTTATGAAATACATTTGCCAAAATCCCCTACCGATACTCCCATATTAGGGTGTAGAACTAGAAATGGATATCTGCACTTTTTGAATTGGAACACTGATTTATTTGCTGTCCCTCGGTGTAAGATGGCAGGTGATCAGATTGCCTAGGTGTGTCATTGCCACACACAACAATGGCAATGAATTATCTGGGATTAGAGTGAAGCAGGAGCAGTGAAAGGTGCTCTTCATGGGAGGAGCAATTCGGGGATGCTAGTAAAAAATGTGGGTTTTGGTCCGCTTTAAGAGCCCCATCTTATTTGTTGGTTAAAAAAAGAGCATAATATTAATATACTATAGTTCCTTTTATTTTTGCTGGGTAGCCATTTGTAAGGATCGGTAAACATCTCCATACAGCGAGATTTGAATGTAAAAAAGATTGCATCCAGATGTTTCCCAGCAGTTCTAGGCATTAAAGGTTACAATGTTTTTTATTATAAAGTAAAATATTTTAATTCTGGTTGTCAGCAGGAGTCATGCTAATATTTCTACATAAGCTGCGTTTCATTAAATAATAGTTTATGTATTGTAGCGCGCAGTGTGGCCCACTAGTAAAGCAAGAAAGACTCTCAAGGGACCAAGCTGTAGTTTTTGGGATTTGGAACATAGTGGATAAATAAATTATATTTGGAAAAACAGGAGCTGGTGAGAATAACTGCTGTAGCGCGGTTCAGTCAACCTTGCTGTGTGGGAATCTATTCTGGCTACTGATTCCTGGTGACTTGATTTTCTAAAAAGATTGGTTTTGCCCTTAAAGGAGAAGTCCAGCCTCCACTGGACTCTGCTGCCACTGCCCCCCACTTAGGGCTTTATTCATCAAGGGATAGCTCCTGGTAGCGCCTTGTAAGCGGCAGGTAGTGTCAGGTGAACGCCGGCCGCGGCACACAATACCACATTTATGAAAGTTAATCTGGTGAGCGCCTCTTACAGCATCATCACAGGCGGCTCAGCGAATTCCGGCTGCACTTTGGCTTTGAGAGCTTCTGGTATTACCTGTCGCTACCTGTCGCTTTCCCATACATTTCAATGGACGTTAATTTTCTTCTCTTTAAACAGGGCTTTCTTTTAATATTTTTTTTGTTTTGTATCAAATCCGTGTCACCTCTCCTGGCCTATTTAAATACATTTTTTGAAACTTTTTTGATTTTTTATATTTTTATGCAGAATTGTCATTACAGGTCTGGTATTAAAGTGTTAATGTCACAATGTAATAACAATGTAATTCCATGTGTTTTCGCTTTGTTACTAGTGGATATGTGTTAAAAAACGGACTTCACACAGCCTCTGGCGCTCCGGGCTACAACGACCCAATTTTGAGCGCCGGCACTGTTTGAGGCTGATGAATATGGTCTGAGTCGCTCACACTGACCATTCGCTACCGTTCACTCCCATATAGCTCTGTACTGGTGTTATAGCGACTCACACATCAAATTCATCAATGCCGGCAATGTTACTACAGTGACTGTAATAGCGACTCACGGCCGATCAGAGCGACCACCAGCGGTCGCTCTTAGCGCCGCTGTACAGACGCTCATCTGCTATTACCTGCCACTAGTAATGAATCAGCCTGCCCGTGCTAAGGTGGATTTGGGCATTTAAAATAATAAACAAAGCTCCCCTTACTGGTACTGGCCTCCGTTTCCCCTTCTTCAATTAAAGTAGATCAACATGTGGCATTTTTTGTTCTGTGCCCTACTGTGTGAAACCCACCAGTTTGCCCAGTAAAACTCACCCCTCTTCAAATTGAACCTAGCCTCTCTGCCGCTTGAGTGAAAATATGGAATGACCCCCCACCCACCCCCGGCGTGCGCATCTTATCAAATTGTAAAATACCAGCATATCAAATAAAGTGCAAAACAGGGTTTTATTTAATTTTTAATATTAAAATTATATTTAAACTTTTACACAACTCCCCTAGATATGCAGTTTTGTTCCGCACACACTTCCCCACCTACCCCAGATATGCAGTTTTGGTCCACGTTAAAGTGGAAAAAAAACTAGGATTTTGACTAGCCCAGGTTTTGTTCCGGGCCCCAGGGGCATCCAAATTTGGGTGCCGTGCTGTGTAAAACCCCATATATTGCCCAGTACAACTCACCTCTTCCTGGTCCAACGGTGCATGTGCAGGATTCTATCACAGCCACTTGGCGAATTACATAGGCATAAAAAACAGCTCTGATAATACAAGAGCCCACGCAAGCACCGTTGGACCGGGGTAAGATGAGTGAATACCAGCTACCTGGGGGGGGGGGGGGGGGGTTACACAGTGGGGCAACTCAATTCGGGATGCCACAGAGAAAGGCCAGCAGCAGACCCTGGATTTTGGTCCTGCCTTAACACAACTCCCCCTCCTGGATATGCAGTTCTGGTCTACTTTAACACCTCTCACCCCCCTCCCCCACAGTGGAACAGAACGCGGGATTTTCCTGAGTTCTGGGATGCCCCACTGTTTGAAACCATTTACCCTGCCCATCCGCCCACTGCTCGGCTTTTTAGCCCAATAATACCGACTGATATTTCCCCTGACTTTTGGAGTCTTATAGTGTGAAAAATACAGTCATTATTTATCTTTGGCCGGATAGTCAAATAAACATTAAACTGGACCAACACCCGTTATCACTTTAACAGGTGTTGGCCCCTCTCTCTGCTTATAGCAAGGACCTAACTGCACTGAATGCTGAGAATACTCACCTCCAGCGCCGGGGAAGGAGTCCTGCGATTGGCCGCTGAGTGGTCATGTGGGCAGGTCCTGCCGGCACAGAGGACATGACTACGGCCCACGTGACCGCCCAGTGGCCAGTTGCGGGACTCCTTTCCCAGTGCTGGCTTGTAATGTATTCTTAGGCCCTTATTTATGAAGGAATAGCGACAGGTAGCGACTGGTGAGCGACCGGTAATGACGGACACCGCCACAAGAACGCCGGCTCCCCACCACAATCACACATTTATCAAGCCGATCCTGCTTAGCGACTGAGATAGCGCCATATAGCCACTCATTCATCATTATTCCAGCCTCAGCCCACAGCGCCAGCGTCCGTCCTTGAACAGCGACAGGTATGACCTCTCGCTACCTGGCGCGCTCCAATGCATTTCAATGGAACAATCTTTAAATATTCATAATTAATTTATATTGATGTTTTTTTTTTTTTTTTTTTTTTTTAAATGTGAAAAATTCTGTGACCACTTCTGCCATGTTAGATAATTTCTTTAAGGTAAAAAAAAAAAAAAAAAAAATTGTGCAGAATTGATATTACAGGTCTGATATTATTGTATTCATATTACTAAATTCTTAAAAATTTTTTTTTTTTTTGATTTCCAAAAATATGGTGGTTTGGGGGTTAAAAAACTACTTTTAACACATCGCCGCCAGCGCTCTGGGGTTTAAACATGCATTTCACAGCGCGAGAATTTTTTGAGCGTGATTTTTTGATGAATATGGTGGGAGCCGGTCGCTCTGACCAGTCGCTATCATGCGCACCCATACATCGCGGAACCTGTCAAATAGCGACTCGTCACCCCGTATTCAGCATTACTGCACACCAACTCAGTCGCTATCAACAACCGAACAACGGGCAAGCACAGCGACTACTAGCGGGCGCTCTGAAAATGCCGCTACAGTCGCTCAACTGTCGCTACCTGCCGCTATTAATGAATCGGCCTCTTTGTATTCTCAGCGTTCTGTGCAGTTCCGGATGTCCCCAGAGTTCTGGATGCCCCCCAAAGCTCTTGCTATCAGCAGGAAGAGGGACCAACATCTGTTATTACTTTAACGGGTGTTGGTCCCTCTCTCTGCCGTTAACAGGTGTTGGTCTGGTTTAAATACGCACCTTTTCTCTGATAGAAACTTTGGAACATTGTCAACAGTTGGGCAATTCAGGTGGTTCTGCTTCCATTGCCATTCTGGTTGTATCTTGCTCTGCTATGGGTGAGGAGGGTGGTGTGAAACCCTAATAAATTCCCTACACCTGACTCTGATCCTTAGTAAATTGGGCCTATTATGCTGTGTATGAGGCTTTTTATAGTTTTCATCCGGTTTTGTTTTCCTACAAACATCTCCTGATACTCCGTAGACTTGCCGCATAGTAACGATCTTTTAATGGATTCCGCTATTAAAAGCGTTGACTCAGCCAGGTATGAGGGAACATAACATTTAATATTTTTGTTTTCAACACAAACGTGCCATCACCCTTCAGCTGTAAACTGCTGCAGTCAGAAACTGTGAGAAAATACCTCGCACTAGACGATTATTAGCGCAGTAAGTAGATGTCTCGTCAACATCATTATACATTTAGAAAATGCAGCCTGGCTGTTATGCCTCCTAAATATATTCTGTTTTACCAACTGCTGCTCCTGGCAGAATTCTCTGCCTTCAGCACAAACTAACTTCTTGACATGAAAACTTTTTATTCTAGTTAATGAGAATTATGCAGAGATATTAGTGGTAGGAGCAGATCTGAATGTATGCAAATGTAAAAGTTGTTAGGAATTATTGGCAGAGTATTAATACATTTTGCATATTTTCTGTTGTTTTTTTTACAGTTTTACAAGTTACAGCTTGTTTTTTTGTTTCCTTTGTCACATTTTTTTCAGATTGGTCTGTTTTTTTTTTCGAAATGCATAAATCAATATATATATATATATATATATATATATATATATATATATGGCCGGCTCCAGGTTTATGCGGGCCCTTGGGCGATAGAGTCTCCCCTTGTCGGTGTGGTATAATGCTCCAAACATGGAGAGTTGCATGTATGAATATAAAATATAAAAAAAAATGGAAATAAACAATGAGGACAGAAGCATAGAATGAATGACAGAAACAAAGAAAGAATAAAAGGAATGACAGAAAAAGGCAGGAAAGACAGGGAGAAGCAATGGGAGGAAAAACAGAAGAGATAGGAGGAAAGAAAGAATAGAAGGACTGACAGAAAAAAATAGAAGAAAAGAAGAAAGATAGAGAAAAAAGTGAGAAAAAAAGGAATAGCAGAACGAACAGATGAAAGAAAGAAACAAAAAAAGATGGAAGAAAGAATGAATGAAAAAGAATAGAAGGAAAGAAACAAAGGACTGACAGAAAGAAAGCCTCTGCCAATGGTCAATCTGCCCCTGCCTGGTTACTGCACGCCAAGTGTTGTCCTGCATAGGCGCTGGCGAAGGTATAGGGTATGAGGTGGGTCCTCTCAAGTTGCGGGGGCCCCGGCATCTGCCCGGGTATGCCTAGTTCTGATGCCTTCCCTGTATATGCACACACACACACACACACACACACACACACACACACACACACACCCAACAATGGATGGAATGTTAATATCTTGGGATGGGCTAACACTCCCTACTTCTGGGGCTATAACAAACAAGATTAGTCTGAAAGTTTGAAAAGCTATTGTATTATATTATTTAAGCCAAACAGAAATTCATTTATCTTGATTGTTTCTATTGTAATCAGTTGTGATACTGGTCATGGATTGTAGATAGCTTACAGTGCAATGTGATGTGTGCATCGTGCTGTGGGATGGAAAAGACTCTGTAGAGATTGTCTCCTCTGTATATATTTATTTGTTGCTTTCCATGAGGAAAGGATGATGGCCCTATAATGCCGTTTTCCTTTGTGGAAAACTAATACAGTACACTTGATACTCAGAAGATATTCCTATTATGGCTGCAACCGGGAGGCCGATTCATTAATAGCGCCAGGTAGCGACAGATGAGCGACAGTAGCGTTATTTTCACAGCGCCCGCTAGTATTCGCTGTGCTTGGCCGTTGTTCGGTTGTTGACAGCGACTCAGTCGGTGTGCGGTAATGTTGAATACGGGGTTAGGAGTCGCTATTTGACAGGTTCCGCGCTGTATGGGAGCGCATGACAGCGAACGGCCATAGCGAACGTCTCCCAGCATATTCATTAACAAATCACGCTCCAAAAATTCTCGCGCTGTGAAATGCTTGTTTAAACCCCAGAGCGCTGGCGGCAATGGGTTAAAAGTAGTGTTTTAACCCCCAAACAACCATATTTTTGGAAAAAAAAACAAACTAGTTTTTCAAAACATTTTGTAATATGAATACATTAATATCAGACCTGTAATATCAATTCTGCACAATTTTTTTTTTTTTTTTTTTTACCTTAAAAAAAATATCTAACATTGCAGAAGTGGTCACAGAATTTTTGACATTTAAAAAAAAAAAAAAAAACCTTAATAACAATTAATTAAGAATATTTAAAGATTGCTCCATTGAAATACATTGGAGAGCGCCAGGTAGCGAGAGGTCATACCTGTCGCTGTTCAAGGTCGCTCCCTGGCGCTGTGGGGTGAGGCTGGAATAATGATGAATGATTCGCTATCTGGCGCTCTGTCAGTCGCTAAGCAGGATCGGCTTGATAAATGTGTGATTGCGGAGGGGAGCCGGCATTCTCGTGGCGGTGCCCGTCATTACCGTTCGCTCACCATTCGCTACCTGGCGCTATCCCTTGTTAAATAAGGGCCACAGTTTCTGTTACCACTGTTCTCACACCTGTCAGCATGCCTGATCGTGAGTGAAATTAGCATGTAATTTGCATCTTCCACCACCAGGTGGTACTTGGATACAATTGCAATGGGCTTTCTTGTAAGCCACGTTTGTCAGTCTAGGAAGTCTGCCTTGATATAACTGCATATTCAGCTGAAATTCTATTCTAGCAACCATGATATTGTCACTAGGGTGTAGCCCATTTTTAGACATGACACTGCTTCACAGGCTTCCCTATAGTGATCATTTACCTAGAAAGGAAGTTTGTGTTTTATCCTCAGCCCAGTGCCCCAAACGGCTTGTGCTTCTTTTCTTTACTAAAGCTTTGACTCAATATTTATAAAAACCTCGATCGGGGGTGCCCCACTGTGTGAAACCCCCCAGATCACAACAGCAACTCACCTTATATCGGTCAGTCGGCGTGTCTAAGAGCAGCGGCTCTGACTGCTGCATCCCCTGCCTCCCTCTAACAGGGAGCGTGCCCACGTCGGTCATTCACAAATGCCTGGCGCGGGCAAGCACACGCACACTGCTAGAGAGAAGCAGAAAATACGTCCATCAGAGCCGCTGCTCTTAGACGCGCCGTGGGACCGGGATAAGGTGAATTGGCTGCGGCAATCTGGGGGGGGTTCACAAAGGGGAAAGGAACAAAACCCAGGAAAGTCAAAATCCTTGGTTTTGGTCCACTTTAAGGTGTTTGTAAACTTAAAAAAAACCTTTTCTCCTCCGCAGTAGCTGTATTTTTATTACTTTAGGGATAGACATAGGGTTTGTAATAATTAAAAATTTCATTATTAGTTTTATATTCCTTTTTGCTCACCTTCTTTGCTTTTATTGACAAGAAATTGCCAGTTACAATTGACTTTCAAGTGATGACTCCAGGGTGCTCTGTGTTTGCCGGACATCTGAACGCTTTCCATATCTTTTATTTGTGCCAGACTTTTGCTTTCCATTCGGCGTGCTCCCACAAGACATGTGTCAGACTTTGCAGAATATAACTTTTGTATTAAAAAAAAATAAAGCAGAAGGGAAATCTTGAGTGGAAAATATACAGAGGAACATCTGATGGTAGCAGACGCCTACAGGGATGTGACTCACAGATTAAAAACTCTCTTCTAACTTGAAATTAATTTATGTGAAACTTATCAGTGGACTTCAGTCGGCTATTTTGTTTTTGATTTCTGCCTTTACAGAAAAAAATGGGAAATGGAAAGGAGATAAGCAGTTTACAGGATTATTTACAACATGCGTAACCATTGCAGTGTATACAAGTCCCAGCTGTAGAGTAGGATGTTGGTCCCATGGACTGATAAGATACTTTGGTCCCCCCCTTTGGCCATAATAGGTACTACATTAAGTATCACTAAATGTTGAACTAATCATTTGCTTCATGCAAATGCTTTGTGTTTTAGGAAAGCACTTGCTGCCTTATAGATCTTTTTAGAACGTCTTTTAGATCCCTTTAAAGAGGAACATCAGACCTTTTCTGATGTTCCTCTTTAAAGTGGGCCTAAACCCACTGTGATCGGCCCTGGAATCTATAAGATTCCCAGGCTTATCGATTCCCTCCCCCGGGGAATACAAAATCAGGATGCTCCGCTGTGTGAAACCCCCCAGGCTGCTCCATACACTTACCTTGTTTCCCGGTCCAGCGGAGCATGCACATTTGTGAATGGCCAGTGCGGGCACACTCAGGGCTGTATTTACCATTAGGCAACCCTAGGCACGTGGCACGTGGCAACCTGGAAGGGGGGGAGGGCACTGCCCTTACTACTGTACTAAAGCAAAGAAATTAAAAATTAAAAATGCCACAGCCAGAATGCCTCCTAGCAAGCACACCCTCCCAGCCACAGAAGGATGCAGAGTGTATTTGTGTGAAGGGGGGGCAATGGGTTGAACGCAGACCAGAGCATCTCCCCTCCATTGGTGTGGTCATGTGACTCCTGTATGTCAGAATGCAGTAAAAGATGGAACATACTTGTCTGCTTCTCTGCATTTCCCCCTTTGTGCCCTCCTCCACACACATTCTCTGCATGTAGCCCGTTGCATCCTTTCCCTCTACACACTTTTTTTTATATGGACAGTGACCTAACTTAAAAAAGGGGGGCACAAGCCCTTAAAGTGCCTAGGGCACCATGAACACCAAATAGGGCCCTGGGCACACTCACTGCTAGAGCTTAGCGGCGGATGTGGCCACCAGTGCACTCGGAACCGCTGGCCTTAGACGAAGGCTTAGATGACGTTGATTGGACGAGCGGCTGTGCATGTGCATGCCCTCTCGTCCAATCAGCGTGCTCAGATACGCTCTTGGCCCATCGTCCAGGAGCTTGTCTAACGCGACCGCATCCCCTGGTATCCTTTTAACAGGGAGTATGCCCGAGCAGGCCATTCACAAATGCCCGGTGGTGGCACATGCGCCATTTGGACTGGGAGCGAAGGTGAGTTTTCGGGCGACCTGGGGGGTTTCACACAGCTGGATACCCCTTATCAGGGTGCCCCGGGGGGGAGCGAGTATGCCTCTCATAGACACCAGAGTGGGTTTTGGTCCACTTTAAGATTGCTGGAGTATGGTATCATATACATATACATAAACAGCTTTACCTATCAATAACTGTATTTGTAATCCTGCTCTTATATTTTTGAGAAGTACATTGAAATCCCATATGATGATTGGACTTTTCCCATGGACCAAAATGTTCACATCTAAACAAAGTAAATAGTTCAAATAATCACATGTGGAGCTATATCGGAAGTAATTGATTATGGCTCCACATTGTGCCTTTGGTGATAAATGATCGTTGGAAAAATTATTGAGAACATAGCACTTTTCTGTAGCCGAGGGCTGCTGGCTGTTGGTGTTATTGACGTACACTGATTAATGAGAGGCACAACAATTAAGGGGCTAATATCAATGCATATTCAAGGCTAGTTTTTACCACGACTTCGGGTCTTGTGAAAAGTTTCAAAGAGCTGATGATAAATAAATAGCTAAAAAGAAAATGAATGGGCTGCCTTATCTATCGAAACCTATATAAATACCTAATCTAAACAAATGTCTGTCATTTTCTGGTCTATTACATCTATTGACCAATAGTTCTGCAGCTGAGTTGGTAAGTAAAAAAGAATAAACAAAAAGAATGACCTTAGCAAACAAAAAAAAACTGAATTCAGCTAAAATCCAGGACAAGCCATCTGTTGGAGATATAATACTTTTGCAACAGCTTACAACTTGTCTTTGAATGTGATTATTGATTAGATTATTGTTAGATTTCTTGCAGTTTGCAGCTATTGCAGGTTATGACACTAGATGGTGCTTCTATGTAATTTACTGCTGTGTTGTTGTTTCCTGCACTTCTAGATGCTCTCTGGTTTTCCCTTCCTGTCTGTGTTCTAGCCATCATATAAGGTGACATTCTCTTACTGCATCCATGCTCCAGTAAAGCAAGTTCCTGTTATACCACTAATGTCTATCTGGATTACGACTCCACTGCACCCAGCACTCACACCCTGCAACACCATTTCCATGCAGATCTAATTGTTCCTATGATATATTCACATAAATGCAGGATATGCACAATATCTTAGCTGGTGCCATTCTGGGAAAAGCAGAATATGGCAGAGTAGTGGTCCAAATGTTGCTATGAGCAGTTGGGCAGGCTCCATAAAACTCCTCCGGACATCAAGAAAGGATGAAATATTAACGATAACATTTGAGTGTATAAACCTGGGTTCACTAACAGGGAATTTCAGTGGATATCAAGGGGCACAATGGAATACTGAGAATGAACCAGAAAATGCATTGTAAAAGGGTTGCAGAGCACATCAGAACCCTCTTTTAAAGGGCCAGTCTAACTAACTCTTATTGTTCATGGGAGCAGCCATGATGGAATTACTGCATAATGCCGCAACGTTGTCTTCTATTGCGAGGAGAAAGGAGGGGTAGTGTTTTGTCTCATACATCTCCATAGAAGACAATAATGCGGCATTATGTCGTAATTCCATCATGGCTGCTTCCATGAACAATAAGAGTCAGTTAGACTGGACTGGCCCTTCAAGCAGTAAGATAAGTTATCTTGGGCTAAGGAACACCAGAACTTTCCTTCTACAGACCAGGGGCATACATAGCCCTGAAGGGGCCCCATAGCAGGGCCCCAATAACCTAATCCCATTACGTGCTCCCCGTAATCTCCCTGAGGCAGGTACTCACCGGCCAGTCAGATTGCCACAGGCGATAGAGGTGAGGCACGCATTTGCGGATGGAGAGATGAGGCACATCACCAACGGGAATGCGAGAGGTGTGGGTGCCAATGAGGACGCGAGTCGCACGAGTCGTGGCAGTGACACGGGGCCTGCACGGCTGCAAGGGGGATAGGGGAGTCACTAGTGCATGGCTGGGATGGAGTGGTGCGGCCTGTATCGTGGAGCCAGCAGTCGGCATGGCTGGGTAAGTATTCATTGAGCAGGGAAGTACATGCTACAGAGGTGGTGGTGGCAGCTTGTGGCAGGAATAAGATGGCCCAGGGGCATGTGTCTGCACTGTCCCTATGGTAAGTATGCCCCTGCTACTGGGGTAACACATAATGGTGGCCAATAGCACTAGTACTATGGCGACCCCCCCCCTTTCCCCTGTGCTCGTTTACTGACATAGAACGGGGGCTGTCAGAGATTGGGCAGGCCCATCTTCCCCTTACCTACCCTTAAAACAGTGGGGCATCTCGATCTGGGATGACCCATGGAACCCTGAAGTCTTTTAGAATACAGAGACGGATGCTCTGGACTTTGTTCCGCTTTAACCCTTCTGCATTCCGCCAATCCAGCGATGCAGTAACAAATATTGAGTAGGTAGTGCCAATGTACTTCTCTACAAGAGCAATGGCTGCTTTTTGCTGCTGTATCTCTGAATCCCGACAGTAGTAGAATATTAGCCCTTCATGGGCTTAGATTTAAAGTGGACCAACAGTAAAAAATGAATTAAATCAGACCAACATAACAAACAGTGCTCATATGCATCCCTCCCCAGGGCAATTTAGATTGCTGCAAATAAAAAATAATTTTCCTTTTTCTAATACCTGCTGGGGTACATTTTTAAAATAAGATTGCTGTTCATGGGTTTGCAGTAGTTCTGTGCATTTCAGTTATGTCAGTTGGGAGAGGAAGCCCCAAAATGTCTGCTACCTTTCTTTTCCAATTGTGCCAGGCTGTTGGTCCGGTTTAAAGGAGCAGTATAGCAAATTTTTCTTGGTGACTTATATTTAAATGGTACTTTGAATGTAGGTAAGTGTTGGAGTAAGAATTACAAATTTAGAAAAAAATGATGTGTGTGTTGAGCAGCTGGAGACTAATAGCTCATGTTTATGTCTTCTGAGTGTCGGAGCCCGACACTCTGGCCTGTTCAATGCTGAGGAGAGGGGTGAAACAATGTATCAAAGTATCAGCTGTTCAGTGCTGGCAGCCGTCCAGCATAAGATGACAACATTGCAACATTGCCTGACCAGAACTTATATATCTAAAACAGAGAGAAAAGCTCTAGAAGTCATTTAGCGGATTTTGACAGTTTTCCCTTCTTGTTGGCTCTGTTGCAGAATCTTTCAGTTTACCATTTTCTCTCTCTTTTCTCAACACATTTTTCCATATGATCTTTCTTTCAGCTTTGTGTGTTTTGAGCAAAGCCCAACCCAGGATTTTCACTATCTGGAGTTTTGTTTTGTGCCCCTAGGGGCATCCCGACTTGGGATGCCCTGATATGTGAAATCCCCAAGTTCGCCTGTGAAAACGTACCTTTCCCTGTCCCACAGCGCATGCGTGGGCTCTCATCCAATCAGCTCTGTTTGCACGCAGATGGGGAGCCTGAGCAGTAACCTTCCTGGCCGCCCCCGGCCTGTCTAAATGACTATCTGCGTGAGCGCGCCAGAAAAATGGGATCTGTGGTTATCCAGGGGTTGTTTCACACAGTGGGGCATCCTGATTTAAAATGCCCAAGGGGGAAGGTCAATGGCCGGGTCTTATAGATTTCAGGGTCGGCCACTCAGGGTTTTGTTCCACTTTAATACCTTTAGATTTTCTCTTTTTCTATCGCCACATTATTTATACACATGTTAGAAGCTATTGTGTGGCTATTTAATTATTTATCTTTTTTAATGCAAATTTCGCGATACTGCTCCTCTAAGTATTATGCTGTGAGCATGGGTGTAACATGTGGGCCCCATCATTGTTGCTCCTCCATCTTATTTACCAACCATATTAGTGCTCACTTGGCATGATTTAGAAAATGATTTTGTTAGACTAAGATTTACAGGAGATTTACAAATCGACAGCCACTTAACTATCAAAAAGAAAATAGACAAGTGAATTTGATGCACAAAAACCTCATAGCCTCATGATTGAATCATCGTTATTAAATGAAGAATCACAAATTTTCTGCAGTAATGAAATTTCTTGTATTCCTGGGAAGTAGCATTGTCATACCGACTTCCAACTCAGCAGCAGCTCACTGAACTCAGTCGTGTCAGACTTTTATGCAAATGCATTGTACCAATCTTTATCTCCTTACATTTCAATCTTGTCCGTGGTATTGATAATTAATTGGGACTGCGGTCTGCCTGCCAGAGCAGGTATTCATAAATGCTTGCATGTACAGTCATTTAGCAAAGAACTTTCTCTAGTCGTACATCAGAATAAAATGAATACCTTAAAACGAAGGGGGCCGCCCGTGATGACTTCCTTACGTATTTTTTGGGTTACAGTTACTGATTCTTAAACACTTGATGAATGAAACGTCTAACTATTGCCAAGAAAACCCTCCAATCTATAGGCCAAAATTATGTCTGCACAGAAGACTTTAGAGTACAATTACATCCATTGTATTCCTTTTGGCAGCAGACTTCATTTTTGCAGCGCAGACTTTTACTAAAGAAATCAGCATATTTAGCAATGTCTAATAATATAATATAATAAAGTAACTGTTACTTTTTAATCATTTTCAAATGAAATGTATTAATATTATCTCTCATTCCCAAATGCATGTCACTGGCATCTTTTGTGCTTATAACAATAATAGCCAAATATGCTAATACTGACTTATGAGTGATGAGCTTACAGATTTTAACAAACTGGATTCAATTTGGATCAGAATGGATCCAAGATCCCACGCCCCACATGAACCCTTCTGTCACCACCACCTACACCACCACCACCACTGCCACCACAAATGCTTACTTTCCTCCTGCTGACTAAATCATTTAAATGAAAGATAAACACAACACAGAATTTCTACTAATTTTGTAGAATATTTAGAGTTTTAAATTCAATGTTTTGCTTAAACTGGACCTTCAACATGATTTAATGAAAAGCCCAAACCCTTAAAAACTATTCCCCAGCATCTAAAATTAATACATTTAAAGTTTTTAGTCACCTATTTAGGGGCAACTCTGTTCAGGACTGTATAATAAGGGCACTGCCATCTTGACTCAGTAGCATCACACATACTGAGGAGAGTGGGATAAAGTACAGAGGGTGGGGTTATAGCTGAGCTTTGCACAGGCAGAGCAGAGCTGGGATCAAGGAAAGGACAGCAATCCCAGAATGCAGAGTGACATATTAAAAAGACACTTCCTGTTTGCAGGCTGCCTGATGCTCCATGAGCCGCCATCTTGGATGCGTGAAGGCTCATAACATGTAGTAGATGCAGGTAGGATGACTTTTTATTTGAGCGATCTGTATGTGCAGGGTTTGGGAAACATATAAGATAGGCTCTTATTCAGGGTGAAGGACCGCTTTAAAGTGGACCAACACCCAGGGGGGATCGGCCCGGAAATCTATAAGATTCCCGGACCGATCAGATCCCTCCCCGCGGGGCATCCGAAATCAAGATGTCCCGCGGGGAGGAACCCCCCAGGAGGCCCACAAACCTTACCTCGAGCCGCGTCTCGCGCTTCCCTCTAGCAGGGCGCGCACCCGCGCCGGCCGTTTGTGAATGGCCGGGGCAGGCGCGCTCCCTGTTAGAGGGAAGCGCGAGATGCGGCCTCCAGCGCTCAGAGCCAGCTGAGCTGGTATGCGCGTCCAGGCGGCCTTGGACACGCATACCACAGCGGCTCTGAGCGCTGTGATTGGCTGGCGCGGTCACGTGGGAGCGGGGAGAGGTGAGTTTTTTGGGGCTTTCTGGGGGGTTTCAGACAGCGGGGCACCCCCGATCGGGGTGCCCCACCGAAGTGGACCAAAACCCAGGATAGTCAAAATCCTGGGTGTTGGTCCACTTTAACTCTGAGATTACCAAGCATGTACTAAAGCCCAAGTTTACTGAATACTAACAAAACTCTAGAAAATCTATTAATATAAAACAGTGCAACCAGTGGTTTCCACTCTTTAATTGGCCTCTTACCATCCACTGCAGCATTTTCTGTGCGCCAGCCCCTTCCCCCAGACTTTGAGTAGCAGACCTCCACTCTTTCTAGCTTATTTAATGTGCAAACCGTACAGTCTGCCATAATGTCTGAATGCTTGAGACCTGAAAATAGGTAGAATTTACTTTCAACTCTACGGGGGTGCAGATTACATTTTACCGGTGGCCCCAATACATAACAGTACTAGGGAAAGGGGAAATATTTGCTTACCATCTGCAACAGTTTTAGACATCACTTGGAGGGTTCAGTGGGCCAAGGAATTCTGAAAGAACATAGATGGAACACTACACAGCCATCTGCCATAAGGGATTGCAGGTTGCTACACTGGTGAACATTTGCCATGACTCCAAAACCATGTGGCATAAATGAGATTTGTTTATAGATACAGCAATACCTCTACATCAGAACACATAAGCCATTCAAAAGAATTACAGATTTCAAGCACTTAAAGTGATTCAGCAGCCAAATAAAAACAAAAGGCGATCAGCAACTCATCGCAGGATCCGAGCACGTACCACAGCCATTGCTTCCTGCACTGCCTCACACCTGAACTCCATTTACTGACCCTTCCGTACCAGTAACCACCCCCCGTTATCAGTCACAGGGCGGTGCCTTGTCCACTCTATTCACTATAATGTCATGCCTCAGAATACCCCCTCCATTGCAATGAATTGAGAGAACAGCAAGTGATCCAGCTATCAGGTGAGTCGCTGAATGCCAGACTAGTCCCGAGTTCTATTTGGAAAGTTTCCTGGCTGCTGAATCACTTTTTCACAGTAAAGGGGAATCTGCTTCATCTTTATGCCAAATGGTGCCAAGGAAATCTATAGGTAGGACCAAAGGTAAAGTTATCCCCATGAAAGATTGATACAGACTCCTTGTATCAGATTAGACAATAGAATCTAAAGATGGATGGACCACAGTAGAGAACGGCATTAGAGATAAATAGTGCAATGATAGTTTTGTGTATGTTTCACTTTTTCTGCAGTATTTATTCGTATAACTGTAGTACAATCTAATTCCCTGCAGGCAAATCTGATTCCCTGTTTGGAAGATTGGTCTTCTTGATTTGCTGCTGATTCATTTTTGGAAAGCCTGTAATCTAGTGGCTTCATTATCTATCCAGTCATGGTTAATAAATCTCTCCTGAGTTTTTCCCCTGCCTTCTGCTGGGAAGCAACAATTGATGGTGACATTTTACATTACATTTCTGAAGAGGGTGATGTCATGCCATGTAAAAAAACAAAAATTAAAAAAAGGCAAGATCTGCAACTTGTAAAAAATGTTAAAGATCTCGAGTACTTCAGTAGAACAAGCAAAAATTAAATGATCTCATTTACTAAGCATCATAACAGTAATGATAATAATGGTGAATGTGCCCTAATAGGAATATATGTTTTGAATTTGATATCTACTTCTAACAACAAGACTCTCACATCCCATTGTTCCAACTTATCCAACCTTTCCTCCAGCTACATGTGTCCATCCTTATTTTACTCATGACTAGTTGTATTGTGAGATGCCTTTTGTCACTGATATGACCTGATTTTGTTTGTGTTGTACTGTGTCTATGGGTACCCAGCAGCTGATCATTATTTAAATGAAGCCTTTCTGGGCATATCATGATTGAATTGAACGCATATCATGAGAAACCAAGGCCTTTATCCAAACTTTATCCAAACCCTACAAAAATAAGGTAATAGTGGGCACATCTGTAGTAGACCACTCCAAAGACTATAAGTGGTCGTAACAGGAAATAAATCTTACTGAAAGGGCATGGTATGCTTGGTCCTTGGTTTCACCAGGTTTGCTACACTCCCCTATAACAAAACAGAATATGTTTAGCAATTGTAAAGAACAACTCTGTATGCAAAGAATAATAATATTGTCAGACAGGGTTGTTTTTAAAGGCTGTCTGTACACCTACAATATACTCGCCTTATCTGCCAGGCCACAAACTCGATCCCTCATGGTCCTGTGGTCTGCAGCAGTCCCATTTCCTAACTAGCAGCTCTGAAGCTGAATGTGCACCCTAAGTTGCAAAGAATAAATATGAGCAGTGGCCATTCAGGAGATGCGCCCCCTGCGGATAACCGATGAGGACGCTTGCTTTCTTGTGACTGGCAGTAGAACACGTGCCTCAAGTATGACTGGTGAGTGTGCTATCAGCACTGGAGTTGATAGCCTGAAAAATTGACTGTCTCGGCCCACAGAACTTCATGAGATAAAGTCTGCGGGCTGGCAGATTATTGTATTTTTTATTTTACTGTGCCTTTACAGATCATTTAAGCTCCTGACAAAAAAAAATACAGTCTAAGAAAAAAAAAGTTATTAAACATCATTTTACTGAAGCTAAATGGAAATTCTGTAATAATACGTTTTACCTAGAGGTGGCGCTGCAGTCTGGTCCTAAACTGGTCTTTATTATACAGGAAATGTAGAAGACAATACCACATTTATTAAAGTTTCTTTTATTCAGTTCAGATAAATAAAGTGGTAGAAGCATTCATACTTTAAATGGGGTCAGTGATTCTTAATATTTATATACTTGTCAATGAGTTAACTTTTAAAAGTGTGTAGGTAAATTATTTTATAACCTTTGTCATCCCTGTTTGCTTTTATAAACGTTCCTGCCAATTTTAATTGTAGTGACATTTAATCCTTCAGTTGAGCCAACAGTCCAGTTTTATACAGTTTGTCCAAAAGCGAGGACATTAATTAGAATGAGTAGATCTAATTATGATGGCGACAATTTCATTTGTGCTTAATTTGGCCTGAAAACTTGGCCCGTCCATGTCCCGGTAGAACAGGCCCAGCTTAGCCGTGCTGCAGGAAACCTTTACTAATTTCACTTTACAATAAAAATAATGTTTCTTGACTCTGACGTATGTTTTGCTTTCTTTTATTTTCAGAGGCGTAGAGGATCTGGGGTTTTTTGTGCCAACTGCCTGACCACAAAGACTTCGCTATGGAGAAAGAATGCTAATGGAGGCTACGTCTGCAATGCCTGTGGCCTGTACCAGAAACTGCATTCGGTAAGCAAACTTATTTTTGCTTCTCTCTTGTGGTTGGTGAACTTAAGCCTTTGAGAAATTATGTTTGTACATACAGACATGGGGAAGCCCCAACAAGGTCCCTCATTTTGGCTACCTCTGATAGACTCTTTACCAGCATGACTAAAGACAGAGACAGGGTACGAAACTAGTCACCTTCACATTCCTTCACTATTCACCTTCCTTTTTTGTTGCATTCTGTGCTGTGAACCTTCATCTGGATTTTTACTCAAGGCTGATTTTAAAAGTATAGGAGCAACTCTTGCTTTGGTTTTGATTAACCTTTACTAACCCTGCCTAACTTCATGCTGAAATAAAGTCATGCCAGCCACAGAAAGCTTAGTGGTGGGAAGGACATACATAGCCCTGATGGGGGGCCCCATCAGCAAACCCCACCCCCCAGTACGGACACTCACCAGCTGGATCCCGGACTAAATCAGGTGTGTACGATAAGTAGGAAGGTGTGTACGGGGTGGCAGAGAGGCATGCATGAAGGTGCGCACGGGGCAGGGCAACTGTGCATGGAATGGGGCAGGGAGAGGCATGTCACTGCTGAACAGGAATAGCTGTGGAGAAAGAAGGTGCCATGACTGGGTAGGTAAGTATAAAGCTTTCATGCCAGTAGCACCGGGTGGCATACAATCTGTAGAGGCGGTGGATGTAGCTTGCGCCTTGTGGGCCCATGCCTTTGCTGCCTCTATGGTATGTATGGCCCTGTGTGGTGGCACTGTTATGAGGTTTGAAATGTACCCCTCTTGCCAGTGCACTAATAATTAATATGGCCATAAAGTAAAGTCCCTGTTCAAGCACTCGCCAACTTCCATCCACCTTACATTGTAAAATGAGACATTTCAAAACATCTTTGATTATATGTAAATAGTCTTTCTGAGTCTTCAGCATGCTCTGCTGTGGTCAGAGATAGCTGCAGGACCACATAGACTTGCCATGTTAACATGCACGCAAGAGTCCCTGGGGACAGAGTAAGCACTTTTGTGCATAGTTCTGCAGACATAGATTGAAAGGAGGGTAAATTTTGTAGGCCTACTACGGCTTTTACCTTACCCTGCAGCAGATGGATGAGAGATAGACTGGGTGAGCGGCTTACTGCCTTGTTATTGCTGTTGTCTGGGTAGTTCCATTAACCCCCCCATGGTATCACTATTTGGGATGCCCCTCCATTTAAAATAGGTGGGAAGTTCTTTAATACATGCTATTCTGGTTACTTGTGCTGAGGCAAACTCCAACCAGTGTGCCCTCTTGTCTGGTGAACAACTTCACCAGATGGGCATGCACAGCACTGTATATGGGTCAAGATAGGTGAACATCAGGGACAGGGGTTCTGTCTTCTGTGGTTGAGATGTGGTGCAGGGCATCCAGCAATTAGATGCCCGTGCCTGCTTTTAATAAAAGTGGGACAACACTCATTTTAACATTTTGCTAACATGTATTACATGCAACAGTTAAATTTAGTGCACCTGCCAGCTGACTTGTGGAGCAAGTTTAGGGGTTATAGTGGTCCTACGCATTGAGAAGGTGACACTCTGAATGGATCCTAACTTACCCCTCCTCCTCTTGGTCTGACATTCAGCAAAATAAAGAGCTTCATGACATGGGAGACCCAAAAATGTCTATACACTACAGTTCCTCTTATTGGCGAAGGTGCAGCATCCGCATGTTTGGGCTATTATTAAGACCCCATGTGTCATGGAGCAGCCCCATGAACATATAAGTGTTTTTTGAATGTCGGGCTGGGGAAGTAGACGAGATTAAATTTGGGTCCCTGTATACCACCACTCTCCATTTGCCTTTAAGGGTGTTAATCTACTTTAAACCGGACCTAATTTTATGAAAAGCCCAAACGCTTAAAAAACTATTTCCCAGCATCTACATTTTAGTCACTTACTCATTATTTTTTCCCTCACTGGGCTGCAACTCTGTTCAGAACTCTAGGATACAGGTGCCTCCATCTTGCCTCAGAAGCATCATATACTGGGGGGGGGGGGGGGGGCTGCAGGGGGCGGGTTATAGATGTTTATTGCACAGACGAGAAGAGCTGGAGTCAGGAAGAGGACAGCAATCCCACAATGCAGGGCAGCATAGTCAGAAGACACTTCCTGTTTGCAGGCAGCCTTAGACTCCATGTGCTGCCATCTTGGATGTTTAAAGGCTCAGAAAATGCAGCAGATGCAGGTAGGATGATTTTAATGTGTTCAATCTGTATGTACAGGGCGGGGGAAACATATGAGATAGACTGTTATTTAGGGTGAAGGTCCGGTTAAATAAGCCACCATTACCATTTCTTTACTTGTTTTTTGTGATTTTTTTGGGCTATTCTGAAAAAAATAGAACACAATCCATGGCTCCGTTGCTCCCTTGAGTACTCCTATTATTATTAGATATTATCATATCTTCCTGCAATAGGATTTATTTTGAACTTCACCTGAAGATTTTCCCTTTGACTTACGAAGTGCAGCAATTCTATAAACTTGAGCTTAAACTGTCCATTGTTGTGTTTCCTTTTGTGCTGTGCATGACCGCCATTCCCCATTTATTCTAAAATGTATTGAAACACAGCATGGCACTTTCATTTCAAAACTGTATTACTCAGGATGCTTTTTCCTCCTCTTTGCTTATTCATGGCCATCAAATTTTGTGTCAGTCATCTGATGTTTCGGGGGAAGAGAGACAGGTAAAATGAAGCATTGCTGAAAGTCTAAACTTCCATATTCTAGACTTATCTTATTTTTATAGTTGAACAAAATGACGGTATTGTCAAAAATATATCAGGATAGAAATATGTTGAAAAAAGTAAAAATAAACTGAACTCCCAGGATTCATGAAACAAAACCCTGCTAGTAAAATAGATAAAAAACAATAACTTGTCATTTTGACATATAGATATGCAGTTTGGCTCTCGTGCAATGCTTGGGGTTTAAAGTAGACTTCGAGAAAATACTTTTAGAGTGGGGAAGGGTTGGATAGTTTGTTTCATTTTGCTGCCTAGAATCATTTTGGGGGTAATCACCTTCACTTCCAAATAAGAAAACCTTAGATGGCTTCTAGACCAAAGGGTTGTCCCAATTACATGGTCACCTCTATCTATTCTTTTGGCTCTGGTCACAAAAAGAGAACTGTACTATTTATTTAGGGTAATGTGGTTATATGTTTTGAGATACAGAGGCAACAAAGATCAGAGAGCCATATATTGGGATGGGATGTTAAAACATTGGAATGGGCCTGCTGGGTCTATAAGATACAAGATAAGTCATTCTGAAAAGCCTGCCAGTTCCCTGCTGAGAGGTCTATTGTGTTACATTATTTAAACCAAACCCACCTAGACACCCCCTTCCATTGCAATGAATGTAGTAGGCATGTGGAAAAACGGAAACAAGGCTTGATGGATGCCGCCATGCAAGGCAGACACACTGGCATTTGGAATTACCGCCATCGGTAAGTATGACGATTCCTGTGTTGGACAGAGGTGTTGCAGGTGAAAACTGGACATGGAGAAGACAAAAGATGCATATTGACCTTTTTGGGGTTTTTTTGCCCGAAAAATCAATTTAAAAGTTATCTATAGGTATAAAATGAAAGTATATTACCTTACCTCCAATGCAGTTGGTTCCTTCTGGTTTTCTCAAAAGCTGCTATAGTTGCTAAGCAATAACTTCTTGCCCTTGTTACCATAGCCACAACCTCAGCTTTTCCTCTAGCTAAACTTTTATTTTCTAAGAACAGCAAGGTGGCCTGACTCATGGTACATATTGGCATAGTAGTGGCATGGCTATAGAAGTAAACTCAGCCTATTGAGAAAGCCAGAATCAGGAGAGATCAGCTACATATAAGGTAAGGTACAATGCTTTGGTTTTACACTTTTCAGATTTCAGCTGGAAGCGAAAGTGCCAAGCCTCAGATCAGCTTCCTTGCACCCAGACCAGCTACTTCTGGGATAAGCATAGTTTTAAAGCAGGCCAAAACCTGGGTTTTTGTTCCCTCTTGGGCTTTGGAACACTTCAAAGGAGCATCCCAATTTGGAATGTACCCGTGTGTGAACCCCCCTCACCCAGTTCGCCCATACTGAAGGAGGATTGTACAAGCAGAGTGGGATTGCTAGTTTGAGCTAAGTAATGGGCGAACTAGGGAGAATTTTTTAGACTCCAGGGCCAAGTTTTAAAAGGGTTTGGTCTGCTATAAATACATTTTTAAGCAGACATTACAATATTCATACAAATTAACTGACTAGATGATAAAATATCAATTGGGTTCTCAATTATTCAAGTTTGTATTAAACATCTATGCCTGGCTGTGTTCCTATACTAAATCACAGTAGTGCAACAGTACTAGTGCAAAAATTACTTATACCTACCTGACCACCCACTGCCTTGCTTACTTGCAGCCACAGAGCTTCACTGACCTCCATATGTTTGCTATCCGCTCCACCCCGCTTCTTGGCCAACTTTGGTGAAGAATGTGGGGGCACACCACGTTCTTCCATTGCTTATATTTTTCAGTGGTGAATCTTCAAAAGCACACAGGGAACCATTGGGAGCATGCTGTCCTCATCAGAAATTAGTGAAGCTGTGTGTTTGCATCTATGAGGGATTGAGGCAGTGGTCAGGTAAGTATAGGCTATTTTTTTGTTTTTGCCCAGACAAACCATTGCACATTAACTTGGTTCCAAAGAGAATTGTGTATTCCAAAACATTTGGTTAAAGAGAAACGCTTTATTTCTCAAAATAAAATATAAAAAAAATATTACCTCTGTTTTATCTGATATGTGTTTCATCTCTTACATAGACTCCAAGACCTTTGAACATCATTAAGCAGAACAATGGTGAGCAGATTATTCGAAGACGAACAAGAAAACGCCTTAACCCAGAAGCGCTGCAAACAGAACAGTTAAGTAAACATCAAAGAGGAAACAGCGAAGAACAAACTAATGGAAGTCCTTTAGAAAGGAGATCAGATGATCATTCAGTAGAAGGTCACCAAAGGGAAGCTCAACAACTTGTTATGAATAAATATGAGTCCCATGCTTCATTGACTAAAAGCCATTCTGCCCAGCAGACAATATTAGTCAGCCAAACCATGGATATCCACAAAAGGATGCAACCTTTGCACATACAGATTAAAAGCCCTCAGGAAACCAGTGGAGATCCAGGAAATAGCTCATCTGTCTCCGATAGCAAAGGCAGCTCAGAAAGAGGCAGTCCGATTGAAAAATACATGCGACCGATTAAGCATCCAAATTACTCCCCACCAGGAAGTCCCATAGAGAAGTATCAATACCCAGTGTTCGGACTTCCACTTGTTCACAATGACTTCCAGAGTGAAGCTGATTGGCTGAGATTTTGGAGTAAATATAAGCTGTCTGTTCCTGGGAATCCTCACTACTTAAGTCATGTGCCTGGCCTACCAAACCCTTGCCCAAATTATGTGCCTTATCCTGCATTTAATCTACCCGCTCAATATTCCACAGTTGGATCTGACAATGACATTCCTCTAGACTTGGCAATGAAGCATTCCAGACCTGGATCAGCATCCAGTGGGGCCTCGAAAGAAAAAACAAAGTCACCTCCTTTGAGTGTAAAGGATGAAGGTCCGTTGAATGTAGAGAAAACGGAGAAAGTTGATCGAAGTACTCAAGACGAACTTTCAACGAAGTGTGTGCACTGTGGAATTGTCTTTCTGGATGAAGTGATGTATGCTCTACACATGAGTTGCCATGGGGAAAATGGACCTTTTCAATGTAGTATATGCCAACATCTTTGCACGGACAAGTACGATTTTACTACTCATATCCAGAGAGGTCTACATAGGAACATTGCACAAGCTGAAAAGAATGGAAAAACTAAAGAATAAAAAAATTAGCACTTAGCACAATTAACTAGATTGGGGGTCTCTGAATAGAAATTCAGTAGCTTGTAATTTCTGAAAACAGTTTTTCTTTTAGTGGTGGATGTATCATTCACATTTCTTTTGTCATTTTACAAAAAACATGAACATATAATTGCATGGCCAGTTTACCCTGTACACTTTACACTTTATCCATTGTTACCTACAGTTTACAAAACCCACACAATTCCTTAAATGTAGAAAGAAAGTGAGCTTAATATATTGAAAATGTGCATAGAACCCCAAACGATATGTTATACACATTCAAATATACATATTTTGTCTCTCCATACCATAGCTGGAATTTGGTTAAAACTTACTGTAAATTACTTAAAGAAGGTGTATCGTGAAATTGTGTAATATTGAAAATCCACATAAACACATTGGCTAATGCGAGGAGGGGTCACATATATACCCAACTTGAATGAAACTCCCACCAAGCTTGTGATTTTCTACTTCTGGTAAGAATAGAATCTAGGGGTGCCAGGTTTTAGTGTATCGGGGGGGGACAGAACCTGTCCACCCCCAGATTGTGTCTTTCTTCCATTAAAAGATAGAAACACGCCTGTCTGGATATTACTTGGTGGCGGGTGTATAAGTGACCTTTCCTCTCACCATCCAGCATATTTACATGGATACATCACGATTGTCCTCCTTTAACAATCACCTGCTGGCTCCATAGACTTAAAATATAATAGATTAGATAACATCTATTTGGTCATCTTGCGACACACATCTCACACTAAACCTAGCCACGAGAAAAATCTTCTGTGGACAGGCTTTTATTTGAATATACCCTCTCCTGCCCCCCTCCCCCAAGCCCTGCAGACCATTGGGTCTTTGTGTGAAGGGGCCTGAAGCAAAAGCATACACTTGGCCCACTGGCACTTTTCCAGAGGGAGTTTCCAGCTGCTACCATGGGTGCTTTGGCTTTTTGCCCCAAAGGCAGCTAAAAAGGTGGAACAGATGAGTATTGCTGGGGCTGTGGGGCAGAGGGAGAGGAGTTATTAGGGTGCCAAGAAAAGATTTGTCCATTTAGGCAGGTTTGACTGTTCCGCAAAGATGGGGGTTCTGTTTATCATATTTCCTCATTAGCTTAGCAAATGTAAATATCTTGGCAGAAAATGAATATGTTTAAAAGTGGGAGGTTGGCATATATGAGGGAAGATTAATCAAGAATACAAGATTAGTAACTTCTATCAGCTTCTTAATTTTTCCTCAACTACACTATCACCTCCTTTTGTTTCAAGGATTTTCTATTGGTGGATGGGCCTCATTTCTGTAATTTTCATTTCCAAAGACCATTATGAAATTGCCATGGTTGTGTGTACCAGTTGTCTTGGTACAATCTGGTGACAATTTTGTGTGTTTTATTATTAATGAAAAATGAAAAAAAAATCAAAAGATATATAGGAGGTAACTATCAGTAGTTCATCAGCACAGGTTTCTACCAATAATTAGTTTTTCCATAGTGGTGAAGGCTCTCTCAACCTCTAAAGCAAGCATTGATATTTATCTATGGGTTTGTGTGGTGCATGTGCAGTGCAGACCCACAGGAAGGCAACTAAACTTCTTGCTGTGTGTGTGAAAACTAACGTTTTCAAGCAGGTTGTGGGGTAGTATAGCTGCGCTACACTATGGAAAAGAGTAAAACCCACTGAGGAGGCAAACACAATGGACGTACAGTGCTTCTTCAATTAGTGAAGAAGCACTTTAAGCAAGGTAACATAGTTTACCTTACAATGAAGTAACTTTATTTGTGTCACTAACTGTAAATGCCTCCTCTATATTCAAGGCAAATGTTTGACAAGCCTACAAAATGAATACATTTTATAGATGTTGTCCATAAAACACATTGAGATGTCCCCTATTCATCTTTATGTCACAAAAAGAGGAGGTCCAGTGGCTAGTGCACACAGTAGCAGCATCCATTGTCAAACAGCCAGCTCTCACTCAATCTCTCAGGACTACACCCAGCCTGCAAATCCCTCCCAGAATCATCACTTGCCTTGGTCATGTCCCTCTACCGAAGGCATCACAGGAGAGCTGAATGTAGGGTTATCCATGCTTTAAATACACAACCATGGCCATACCCAGATGTCAATTACAATGGGAAATCTCAGCGGCCACATGGGCCAATAGAGCTTAGTCAGCAGGACAATTTCAGAAGCAGTTGCATTCACATAGCAGGGTGGAAAACGAAAGGATATCCATGAGCTAGGGGGAGAAGAGTAACTATACTTACATTAGCTCTAGTGCAGCTGATCCCTCTTGGTCTAACTGTAAAACAAGTGGTTAGTTCATGCCGTCTAGCATTTCCTTCACTATCCCAAGAGTAGAAATGTGTCTGGAATCACACATGGCTCACACATTGCTCTCTTGGTGCAAAATTTGGCCTCTGTACTATGCTCAAGAACCCCAGCTTCCTTACATGTGTAAGGACCTGCTCACACACTGTGTTTTGTGGGTGGATCAATTAAGAGCATTGTGAAGACAACATTTTAAACAGAACAGCTTGAGCACTCATCATCTGACTTAATCAAGCCTGAGATGAGCCTTTCGAGTAAAAGAAGACTCCGGGGGGTTGTGGTGGCTAGAGTAAACTGTAATGCAATCTGTAACCACTTCCAGAAAGGACCAAGAAGGTTCAGCTTGCGCTAGAGTCAAGTTCTTGTTACTGTAACCCTGAGCACACAGATACCCTTTCTTTTTTGTGACCAAGCTTATACCAGGACATGGGGGTCATTTCAGAACCAGGTGAGAATTCTAACTCCTTTTTTTAGGAGCCATTGACTTTAATTGTCTACCTTGGGTCTGATTCAGAGCCAGCTGAAAATGTACACCCAGTAGACAATGAAAATCAATGACCATGGTCATTTTGTGGTTTGACTGGACTTAGCAACTGATATAGAACACCCCACTCTTGCATCAGTCATCACTGGCCTATTATTGGCATTCCAATTTTATAAAAGCTTGGGTTCAACATTTTAGCAACTCTGTGGGTTTCTATTATCTCAAAGCCGGAGACTGCATGATTTTGCATAAATACGCTTCTCGTTCGGAAATGGCTGTAATGCTAAACCGTATATTCTTGTTACGATGCTTGTAAATGAAGGGAACAATCCTTAGCGTAATTGCTCAGGGAATAGCACTAAGTTCTTGCCTAAATGAAGGTGCTGATTTGCCAGCCAGTAAACTTTTCTTCTTGTGGGTACTGTACTAGTTAGCAACACAGCACCTCGCCTCTTTAAATAATATGCATTGATTTTACAAGCTACTGAATGCTCAGATTGTCCTTTATTTCTTTTTTTTTTTCATTAACAAAGTTTGGGAGAACAAAGTCTTATTTTTCTAGTAATTATTAATGTATTACATTTCAAATAATGGTGCCTGACGTATAAAATAATTATTTTCTACTTTGTACGTATGCAACAACAAATTTCCATCATACATTGGAGTCCGTTCAGCTCGGCCTCGCTGTTTACATTTGTAAATGTAGCAAATAGGAAAATGAAGCAACTGTTTCTCATGTGGTGGTGACCTTACTTTTGTGTTATGGGCTGTCACCTGAAACAAATGTACTAGTCTTTACGATGAGAAGAAAAAAAGGAGAGAGTATACAAAATATTTTTATGAGAATTTAGTATACATGGGTAGCACTATTCATTCCAGTCAATTTTTGTATTCTTTTAAGATTGTTAAATCAAACTGTTTCGCTTCAAGACCATCCACATATATCTTCTTTATTGCTTTTTGTTTATGTTTCATGTGAAATATTTCAGATACCCTTTTAGTGGCAAAAAAGTTTAGTTGGTTAAATCTTTTAGTCAGTGGTGGAATTTTCTCTTTAAGAATCTTTAAAAATAGAGAAAGGTGGGGACACACAGTGGCAGATTTGGGTTAAAAATCAGCCTGGGATATTACAGCCCCTCACCAGCCTGCAAAACTCCCCCTGAACACACCGCATGGGCTTTCTGGCTAGTCAATGAGTATTCTCCAAGGCTGTACAGTGGGGCCAGGCATAAGGAAGCTGGGGGAGACTAGGGGGGAAAGGGTTGGGTGGAGGTTTTAGAAGCAGCAGCCTAGTCAGGCCCAAATTTTTGTGGCCCCTTGGGAATTATCCCAGGTCTCCCTATAGCCATTCAGCCCCTAGTGGGGTGTGTTGGAGGTGGTTTGGGAAGGGGAGTATTGGCTTAATTTGTGAGGTTTTTCCATGGTCAAGGAAATAGAATTCACTTTATCTTTAGAAACTCTAGGGTGAAAAAAGACAAATTTGTTACGTCTTCATGCTTTCATGGTAAGAGTCGTAAAGAAAATCAGGGAAATCTGCTTTTGTTTTTGCATGTAAACAGGGGGCTTTTATGAAAATATTTCCATAATGCGAGTACATGACATATTGAGATGTAAACAAATATTGCCCAACCCCAAAATATATCTATCTTTTTTACCATTTCCAACACACAAATAGGAGAAATTACTATGATAATTAGAATCAACATTTTTTTTATATAGTACAAAAATAGTTACCCATTCTGCCCTGTAGAAAAACTTTGATTAACAGTAATATTTCAAAATAGATAAAATGTTTAACCCAAAAAAGTTTGTGTTTTTCTCTTAGGATGAACAATTTATTAGACACTAAATTATATTATAAAAAGATTCCCCTTTTTTTAGTATACATGTTAACATGAGGCTGGAAAATCTGTTAAAATATAAAATCTACTTTTAATCTATCGCAAAATTGTGTAATGTTAAAAAAAATGTATAAACTGGCTTTCACTAATGTGGTCATCCATAATTCAAACATGATTAGCTGGTTGTTTTGGATTGCAGGGTGTATAGGCATAACCCCCCTCCTCCTGCCATCTATCATATTTATGCTTATTTTTATTAATAGTCCATTTTTCAAAAAGCCATTCGGCCTGGCCCTAAAGTCTAAAATACTCTAGGGACAGGCCTTTCCATGTAGATATGGACCTCTGGTTCCCATGTATTCCCAATATTCCCCGATCGGGGTGCCCCGCTGTGTGAAACCCCCCCGAACCCCCCGAACAACTCACCTCTCCCCGCTCCCAGCGCCGACGGACAAGCCGCGGACAAGCGGCTCCTCCGCCGCCGCCTCACGCGCGTCCCTCTTGACGCGCGTGCCCGCGCCGGCCATTCAAAGATGGCCGGCGCGGGCGCGCGCACGTCTAGAGGGGCGCGCGGGAGGCCGGCCGCCGCCGAAGATAAGGTAAGGAGTTTGGGGTGTTTGGGGGGGTTTCACCCCGCGGGACATCCCGATCTCGGATATCCCGCGGGAAGGGAGGTGATCGGCCCGGGAATCTTATAGATTCCCGGGCCAATCACCCGTGGGTGTTGGTCCACTTTAAAGAGCAAATATTGTACTCTCTGGACCTAGATCAATGGTTCTAAATATCAGCTTAACTTAAACCGGACCAACAGCTGTTTTTTGTTAACCGGTGTTGGTCCCCCCCCCCCCCCCAGACAGCTAATAAAAACAAGCTTGGGGGGGCATACAGAATGCTGGAGCCCTCCACACATAACCCCCACAGAACACCCGATATTCTTACCTTCACTATTAAACCAGCTCTGGAAAGGGAGTCCCATGATTGGCAGTCTGTGTGCAAGTGGGCAACAGATGGAGCAAATTGCTCCCAGTCTTGTGACCACCAGCAAGCCAACTTGGCAAACCCAGTGAGTTACCAACATGCAGCCATACAATAAATGAGGAAGTTACAGACTTGACTATAGTGCTTTAACTAGCTTTGCCATATTATTTACCCTTATAATTGAATCATTGGCTACCCACAGCAGAATATTGTACTCACTGGACCTAGATTGATGTACTGTCAGCCCCTTAAATAAAAGATGCCCTTTAAATAAAAGTTAATAAAATGGGGACACGTATAATTTTAATAATTTTAATGCAAACCAGCATAATCTTAAAGAAGGTATATTGTGAAATTGTGTAATATTAAAAATACAAATAGACATGTTGGCTAATAAAAGGAGGAGTCAACTGAACTGAAGTCAACTCCCACCAAGATTGTAATTTTACTCTTCTGGTAGGAATAAAATCCAGGGGTTCCAGGTTTGAGTGTATCAGGGGTGATTGAACCTGCCCCCCTGATTCCTCTTCCTTCCATTAAAAGAAAGAAACAAGCCTGGCTGGATATGATGCCGGGTGTATAAGTGACCCCTCCTCCCACCATCCAGCATATTTATATGGATTTTATCATTGGGCCATTTTTTCATGATAGTGCTCTTTTAATTTGCTTCAACAAGCTTTGCCATAATATTTCCCATAGAAACACAGAAGATTGATGTCAAGAGAGCATATATAGTCTGCCCTATGTGTATGCCCTTTATACCTAATACCTTAAAGATTTTGATACCCATCTTTATTTTCATTTTAGTCATAAAAAAGAAATCATGACAAAAAACCCACAACAGGTTTATTATGACCTAATGAGAAAGGAAACTGTTTTTCTTAGGCTTAAACCTACATGTGAAATATTTATTAGGCTCTCCAAAATAAACCATTGACACAATTTTATTTACATACCTAGTCAGTATAATTTGCTAAATGCTTTTGATACGCAATATATACTAATGTCTTCCATTTGTTTTTTGAAGCATTGATCATTGGCTTCGTGGTCATGCTGTCAGGAAGGGTAATTGGCCTGTTAAATAACTCACCCAATATTTTCATTTGTCTTTATTTAACATATATATCTATTTACTATACTAAACTAAAAATAACAAAGAGCATTTTCATGCTTCTCTTTTGTATGTTTTTTTTTTTCATTTTATGTCATGTGCTACCTGCAAGCAGGTATACTTGCTTTTTAGCGATAAAAAATTATTTGATATATATTTTTTTGTGTATTTTACTGCAGTCAAGTTCAAGCTAAGAATATAATGCATTTATACCTTTCAGAAAAAAAGGTATTATTGACAATATTTTTGTGTACATTAATATGCCATTTAATGAAATAAACATGGATTATATAAATATTTAGATTTATAAGAAAAAAAATGTAATGTCTGTTAAACAATTTATTGATGTAGCTGTTATTTAAAAAAAAAAGAATGACCTCACAAGCTAGATGTCATATATAATTGTAAGTAAAGCCTGACGGATGTATATGAGCCATATGAGGCAGTTGACTTTAGCAAGCCAAGTATGTCAGGTTTATTTAACTCTTTTTTATCACTCCTTTTACTTACAGGTACAGACATTTTTGTTAGTTTAAAAGAAATATAAAGCTTCTTACAAGGTAACCGCTGGCTTATCGGTTGAGGTCGTCAACTAGGCCAGTTTGCAATGAAGACCAACAGTGACTTGGAGTAGATGGTCATTGAATTAACAGTATATGCTGCAAGGGGTATATATGTAGAACATATGTACTTATTAATTTAAATTCCATTGGAAATGGTATTTTCAGATGATCCTTTCCTAGACTTTGTAGTCAATTAAAAAAAAATGAGACTGTGCTTTAAAAGCACCTTGGAAATGGCATAGGAGTGTGGAACATCTCAATATGCCAATGTATTATATGATTTCCTTGTTAACTCTTTATTAACGCACCAGCAAGTTTTCTTTCTATTCAACCTGTTACTTCTCAGAAAAGATTAAAAAAAAAAAACATTTAGTCCTCATGAAAGTTACCTGTCTCATGTCTGTCGCCACCAATTATTTGTTTTGTTTGTTTCTTTATTCTGCATGTGTTTTTTCTCCCCTCCCCCACATACATGTTCTATGTGTATTTCTATTGCATTAAAAGAATTTAAAAAAATCAGGCAGTAAAGATGTCTGTTACATCTAAACTTGAATAATAAACTTTTACCACCAGTTATAAAGCACAGCGTCTTTTTGTGATTTTGCTTTGGAGGAGCTGCAAATTCAGGTTGAATATTATCAATGGCAATGGTGTGCTGATCGGGGGGGGGGTGCAGGGTAGGGGGTCTTTTGCAGGTCCTGAGGTGTCCTGTTTGGCACTTGGGGTTTGGTGTAAGTTCACTCTTGTGGATTCTCTCTGCAGAACATGTCAGAAGGCACTCCCCTTTTAACTGCCATTGTTTTCTTTGCCCTTCCTCAGAGACCCAGAGAGTGGTCATTGCCTGTGCACAGAGCACACTCAAAAATATCAATGCCCCATATGGAAGGCCCTCTCCCATACACAGGAGAATTTCTATGTGCGTAAGTGGCCATTAATATGCAGAAGCACACCTACTGCCAGGCAAGCTCTGATTTGAGATCTGCAAGTCACTTCCATAACAGAATTCATCATTCTGATGGTACAGTTCTTACACGGTCCCGGCATTATTTTAAATCAGTTAGCTACACTACCAATACTACTATGTGCTTGCTATTTACATCTGGGTATTAGGCTTCCCCCCTAGGCTTCACTTGGGCCTCTAGTTCCAATAGTTCCTGCCTGGGCTGCTCTCTCATCCCTGTACAAGACTTCCTAATTCCACTAGCAGCAACAATTATTCTAGTTTGGCTATTGGTGGTTCCAGAACACTAAAAACATATATAGTGCTGACTAGGCAAAGGGCTTATTTAAATAACCTCGGCTACCACCCTCTATAAAACTATGCATAATACATTTGCATAGCTTTCACATGTTCCAGGCTAATTCACATGTCCAAGCCATGTGCTATTCCAGACTCAACTTAGAGCTCACACTGGCTGGAACCCCCTCCCCTTGCAGCTCTCGATTCTACTCTATTAACCCAGAATAACTGTTCAGTACTGTTCAGTACTCTAAAGGTCCTATCCCTGCTACAGGGACCCTCTCCAATGTTTTTCCAATTATAAGAGTACTGACCCTAATCCATTTATTTGTCTGGTAGATGCCACTATTATTGATGATTACTGACTATCCTTTCACTATTTTCTCCCATCTACCCTACACGGCTCTGGGTACTTCAGAACCAGAACACTCCAAATAACTGTATCAGAACAGAGGTACTGTAACATAAAACATTACCTTAGCTTTAAAACCAACGTCCTTACACCTCTGAAATTACTGTAGGTGGGTGACATTCATTGACTTATTTTTTGAATTGTCCTGTATGACCATCTAGTGTTTGGTAATAGTTTGTAAACATCATGCCGATTGTCCCCCATCTGCAAAAATATGCCAAACCTGAAATATATAATGCAAGTTAAAAGTAAATGTAATGCATTAAAACTTTCGATCTGAATCTGAATGTGCAATCTGAACGTGCTCACACTGCATCTAGTGGTGAAAGAGGATATTTTTTTCAATTCTAGCAGCAGTTTCAGTTTTCAGATCTTTGTCTAAAGCATCTAGAACATTATTCAGATGCCATTTCAACATTGTTAGCATGTGCAATCCCTGACACCTGATTGGCTCCAAACCAGAAAAGAATTTGTTAAACATATGAATGGCTTCAGCTGGTTACAACTTGGAAGCATGCCAGAGGTTTCACAAAGATGTATTCAGTCTTTTTTTTTTTTGCGCTGAAAATATTGCTACGAAAAGCGCACGTTCTGGAGTGATAAGCTCCAAATGTTCATCATGTCATTTTAAATGCTCATTTTATTCATTTTGCATTAGAACAGTCAATATATGGTGCTTCCGAAAAAAATAATTAACAATATTTCGGAGCTTTCAGTTGACACTTGAGCAAGGTGTTCAGATTAGAGCTTCTATAGTTTTGGAGATTAGCTATAACCAAACTTGAATTATTGATAAAGGTTTTTATTTTACATTGGTTAAAATGATTTTTAAACATATTTTAAAATGAAAATTATCATGTTGTCATCACATCCACATGATATACATGGGGGGTAATTAATAAAAGTGTTCGCCACGTATCCGCCAGGTTTATGCATTAAACCAGACCTTCAATATCATGTAATGAAAAGCCCAAACGCTTAAAAAACTACTTCCCAGTATCTAAATTTAATATATGTTACGTTTTTAGCCACTTACCTTTTATTCTTTCCCCCACTGGGCTTTAACTCGGTTCTGGACTCTAGGATACGGGCGCCGCCATCTTGCCTCAGAAGCATCACATACTGAGGAGAGGGGTAAAAAAGCACGGGGGGGGGGTTATAACTGTTTTGCACAGGCAGAGCAGAGTTGGGATCAGGAAATGGACAGCAATCCCAGGATTCAGAGTGGCACAGTCAGAAGACACTTCCTGTCTGAGACTTCATGTGCCACCATCTAGGATGTTAAAAGGATAAAAAAAGCAATAGGTGCAGGTAGGATGATACTTAATGTGGGCAATCTGTATGTACAGGGTGGGGGAAACATACAAGATAGGCTCTTATTCAGCTTGAATGTTCGCTTTAACCAAGCTAAATTTTGCCTGTTCCTTCTGCAATGTCCATGTTTTTTTGTGTTTACTTCTACTTCATTTTGGCTCAGCGAATGCTGGCAAATACTACCCCTTTTAGTGGCAAACCCCACAGGAATCAATGTTATTTAGAGAGAGTTATTTTAGCATTTTAACTTATTTTTTGAGAGTGAACATTGCAAAGTTCCCCAGTATGTGAAAAGTAAATAATAACAATGTTTTACAAGACTTTTATATTTTCTAATAAACTTTTATTCTTAAACTTTGCAAACAACCCAGACACTCCCAAGATACCCCACATATATTCTGAGACCACTCTAATCCAAACATGTGCTATAAAAGTGTGTTTTCAGCAAGATTTCATTTTTATGCCACAGCAGAATGTAAATACCTGTGTCTTATCAATGTATATACCTGTTAAAATCGCCCTGCTAATTGCAACAGTAAAATGCATTGCGAAGTCTGTGTTCACTGGTGTTCGCTGCAGTAAGTTTTACTTACTGGTCTGTCATGCTTGCATAGCGCATCTGGCAGACATACTTTTATGTCAAGTAGTGAACAGTTGGGAACATAGTAACTAGTGAAGCGCTGTAACTCACCAGGGCGATCTGGTCCCTGGTCGGCGGTCAGCATTCTAACTGTCAAATGGGCCATGGCCGGGGGAACAGAAAGATGGCAGAAGGTCCCATGAATGAGGACACTGGCAGCTGGCACTAGACGTGCTGGCACTAAGAGTTTCTTCACTCATCTTTCTGTGGTCCCGACCGTAGCCCATTTGATAGCCGGAACACCGACTGCCGACCAAGGACCAGATCTCTCAGTTAAATTACAGCTTTTCCTGTTTCCGAGTATCAGTATCCAAAGTAGTCATCTGGTCTAATGGTTTTGTCATTCCTAAAGATAACAGATATACTTTTCCCCTACAGGTTCAATGTTTGCCTGACACAAAGAGCCACATTTCTGCCTTAAACAATACAATATAATGCATGAGCTTAAAAACTAGAGTCTTATTGGAGGATTATAGGGCCATCTAATCTGCCAGGCTGCCACACCGCCTCACTCACTCAAAATACAGAACAAGGGTCAACAAATGGTCCGTTTACCACATCTTTACCATGTCTACCGTCTCCATTGAGGACCACTATTACATCCTGACCTCATCTGCTGCTTTTGTGTTGCTGCCAAAAAATAGAATTACCAGGCACCGCCAACAGCATGCGACATGGGCAGTATTTCTGCAATGTGTTGACCATGTCTCCATGTTGCCAACATTAGGGCTGATTCAAGGTGTTAAATGTGTGATACGCTGTTTTTTTAGTCAAATATGCAAAACATTGTCTTACAAGGGGCGATTCAACACCAGGTGCAGAATGAGCACTTCTATGTAATTTTATTTTTTTTGTGCACTTTAGGTACCTGGTGCCAAAATAATAACTATGCTAAATGAACGTCACATTTTGTTGATTAGTGCAATGTTCCTCTAATGTTTTTTATCTTTAGATGTTTTCAAGAAACCAGAACATACAACCAAAATTCCCCTTTATGTGTAACAAAAACCATGTAACCTGGGTCTAGAGACTAAAATATTCCATGGCCCGGTTATCTCGATGAGTGAAACCGACCGATTTGCCCAGTACTCACCTCAATATGGCAATCCCACAGCTCATGTGCAGGTCCCCATTGGCATCTCCTGCAATCACTCATCTGCACATTCATTCAGTCAGCACTCACTGGAGAAGAGCCTGTTCATGCACTGCTGGACGTATTCCAAACAAACAAGTTACCATATAGCATTATTTTATGTATTGATCATCGATCATAATGGGACATGGGTAGCTCAAGAATATATATTAAAAAGTGTTAGAGATATGGACTTTTCTGACTCACAAGAGTCAGTCAGTGAATAGTTTTATGCACCTACAGGCACTAGATAATTGCTGATGGAAAGCCACAGTTTTAAGGGACGCAGTTTTAGATGCAGAATGCACGTGATTGAGCATGTTTGGCTTTTAGACACAAACAATCCAAGGCAATTAACTTTTAATATACTTGCCAGAGGCCTCATGGATGATTACCTACAATCAACAAAGGTAGCGTTTCATGATACGTGTCTGCAAATCACATTCCATTACAGTCAGGTATGTCTTTAATAACAAAAACTCAATTGTGCAGTAATAATATTAAAAATAATGCTAAGTATAAACTGTATAGAAGGAAACAACATTTTATATTGCCAATTCTATAAAACCTAAACTATCTATAGCAACAACAACAGAGAAGGCTGCTGGTAGAGGATCACCATAATTAAGTGCCATGGTGGGCATGAAATACATGATTGATATTTTAACCATGCTGCTCCTCATATTGGTGGAGGGTGGCAGTTGGCAAATGCATGAAGACTCCCAGAACAGGAACAGACGCAATGGTGGAGGGTGACAGGTGGTAGCAGCATAAAGAGTCTCCAACAATGTGACTGTTCCTGTTTTGGGACTCTTAAAATGTCTGTCAGGCCTTCTATTCATACAGCCAGTCCAACACGTGGAGGGTGGAGTTCCAGTGCCTTGAAACATTGAGCTGATATGCTGATGAGCTGATGTTGGGGAAAACCATTTTGCCTCTGCGGGTCAAGGAGGGCCTTTTGAGACAGACAAGAGTGACTGAAGTACATGAACAGTTTTCTGGACATCTTTAGCACGTCCTGTATTTGACTGGAGGCTTTAGAAGCTGGTTAACAACTAAGTTGAGCGTGCCTTGCAGGGGAAATGGGTCAGCACTCCTTGATGCAGAGTGGCCACAATGTTCCTCCCAATCTCTAGCCATGTCTCCCAATGGGACAGATATAGATAGTTAAATGCATGCACAGTTTGTGGCTATCCTCAAAGCTTCTTACACTTAGAGGACTTCAGGAACCAGTTTACAACTATACATGAACGCATGCACTATGCAGGTAGAATTTCACTCTCCTAGGTGTTGTTCCTTTCAGTCGGGGCACCTGGCTTTGGTATCCACATGGATCACCCAGGAAACTCACCACAGGCCCTGGGTTTGATCTTGGCCAATGAACTATCTGCAGGCTGAATAGCAGTTAATAATATGGGCAACCTACCCCACATTAAACATTGGGGCTCATTGTCCCATTCAACTGAGCCTCCAGAGGGCACTCTGTCTGTAGCACCGCTGAAGGGTATAAAGAAGACGAACTGGGGATGTGAGGGAGGAGGCAGGCCGCAGCTCAGCTGGAGCCAGCGCTCGAAGCCGACGTGCACCACCTGGCTAAATGTTGCCCGAGTGTACAGTCAAGGACACTGTAATATTGACTGCAAGGAAGACATTTAGGTCAATTTTAACTCTTTTAGTGTATTTCGCATTAATACCTCCTCTGGCAGAGAGTTCCATAGTCTGACTGCTCTTACAGTGAAGAATCCCTTCCTATGCTGTTGCAAGATGTGTCTTTCCTCTATCTTTGCAGATTCCTGCTGATTATAGTTACAGTGTTGGGTATAAATAGATCATGGGACAGATCTTGTATTGACCCCAGATATATGAATACACAATTATTAGATCATCCGTCATGTGTCTCTTCCAACTGAAATTAACCTAATTGGGACATTTAAGGGTTTGCATCCTGCATGACCATTTTACAAACCAGTGATGGTAAACACATCATAAAAATCATATTTGACTGCGTAACTCTTGTATAACTGGTGTAGTACAGATAACCTGAAAGAATCATAGGTGCACCCCTGACCTCTATTGAAAGTCTTTTAGGCAAAGGCTAAAGATATATAGAGGCAACAAAGTTTAGAGAGTCATATATTGAGATGGGAGGTTAAACCTCTCCCCCTGACTGTAAAAACAAGATGAGGCATCTGAAAAGCTTACCAGCTGCCTGATCAGAGGTATTTTGTGGTACAGTACAGTAGGTCAAATAGCAATTCATTTGTCTCAATTGTGACAATTGTGATACTTTCTAAAGAAATCATAGGCCTATTATTGCAATGTAGATAGGTTACATTGCAATGTGAAGCGTGTATTGTGCTGTGGGATGGGACAGACTCCCCAAAGAATCTCTGTATGTTGCCGCAGTCAGACATGTTGGGATTTTGTGCATGGATTGGAAACAGGAGGATTTTGATGGAAAATGTTGTGTGAATTGGGAACAGGATTGGATTGGAGTGCGGACACAGACTCAAAATGCAGGGGTGCAGACCAGAGACAGAGGTGCAGATTAACATACTGGTAACAGGCTGTCAGTGTCATAGATGTAAAACAAAGCAACAACCCCTCTGCACCCCTAGAGAGGCAAATGGCTAACTACCCGGGGCATGGGAGGCCCAGTACCCAACAAAGGGTCCTTTACCACTTCACTTCTTTAACTAAGCCCCAGGTAGTGGGGGATTCATAGGTCATGAACAGACAAGAGAAAGGACACACATAGCATAACCATACTAAAGACATACTAAATGGAAGTACAGAAAGCAGGAAGACTAAGCAAGGCTAGGAAAGGCTAACACAAGCAGAAGCTGAAAACTATGGCATGAAGGTGGAGCACAACAATAAGTAGCATCCGCATGGGGCAGAATCAGGGCCATGGTGTGTGGTGAAGGCCCCTGGGAACAAAATCTGGTGGAGACCCCAGATACAGTATTTTTCCTTTAAAATAATAGTCCAGTCAAGTCAAGTCAGTTTCCTGCAATGAGCTGCCAGTGGCTGTGCTTGGTGGCTTATGTGCCGTGAGTGGCTGCCGATTGACAGCTCTGCACGCACCCATCACTGCAGCGTTTCTGATGGCAGCTTTGCTGCTTTAGATTCTCTGTCCTGCCCTGTGGTGGCTTTGGCTGCAGGTTTGCCAAAGCGCGGGGGGACAGACGCCACAGATAGCTTTGTTGCTGGCCCTGAGGCCCGTCAGACCAAAGACTGAAAAGCCTCCTGGACCAGACCATAACCCAAAGGTTGGTGGAGGCCCCCTTTGCAGGGCAAGTGGTTGAGGCCCCGGGGCATGTGCCCCTTGCTGGCCCTGGGCAGTATACACCACACATGCTATATAGGGAAAGGCCAGACAACAACACAGGCCAAACACATATACAACAGCAGGTGGAAAAATAAGAGGCCGATTCATTAACAGCGGCAGGTAGCGACAGTTGAGCGACTGTAGCGGTATTTTCAGAGCGCCCGCTAGTAGTCGCTGTGCTTGGCCGTTGTTCGGTAGTTGATAGCGACTCAGTCGGTTTGCCGTAATGTTGAATATTGGGTGAGGAGTTATTGACAGGTTCCGCGCTGTATGGGAGCGCATGATAGCGACTGGCCCTAGCGACCGGCTCCCACCATATTCATTAAAAAATCACGCTCAAAAAATTCTTGCGCTGTAAAATGCATGTTTAAACCCCAGAGCGCTGGCGGCGATGGGTTAAAAGTAGTTTTTTAACCTCCAAACAACCATATTTTTGGAAACCAAAAAAAACAAGTTTTTTAAATAATTTTGTAATATGAATACATTAATATCAGACCTGTAATATCAATTCTGTACATTTTTTTTAAAATTTTTTTTACCTTAAAAAAATAATTTTAAAATGGCAGAAGTGGTCACAGAATTTTTCACATTTAAAAAAAAAAAAAAAAATTAATAACAATTAATTATGAATATTTAAAGATTGTTCCATTGAAATGCATTGGAGAGCGCCAGGTAGCGAGAGGTCATACCTGTCGCTGTTCAAGGTCGGACGCTGGCGCTGTGGGCTGAGGCTGGAATAATGATGAATGAGTGGCTATCTGGCGCTATCTCAGTCGCTAAGCAGGATTGGCTTGATAAATGTGTGATTGTGGTGGGGAGCCGGCGTTCTCGTGGCGGGGCCCGTCATTACCGGCCGCTCACCAGTCGCTACCTGTCGCTATTCCTTCATAAATAAGGGCCTATGTAAGACATCAAACTTGTGACAACACATCACCAGTTCAGGCACCAGTGATGGTGATCCGTTTGGTCACTCGCATCTTGCCAAAGTAAATTGCTAGTATGTCCATTGTGTATAAAGTACATGGCAACAATAATCTGATTAAATTGGATATGCAAATCAGACACTTGGAAAATCTAACCCCTTTCAAGCACTAGAATTATCATCAGGTAACAGACCTCAAACCAGCATTATTTGTATGGATTCTTCCAGAAAACACACTTTCTAGTATCAGTAAAAAATAATAATAGAAAATCTCTGGGATGGTGGATTCTTTTTCACTGAGGTCAACTGAACTTCAGTTCTGAGTACTCCTGAGGCTATTACCTTGAACAGTTTTTCGTTGGATTATATAACATAGCGAATGGTTTGACACTGCTGGAAATCATATATTCAATTTCATGAACAAAAAACATGATTAATGTTTGTGCTGTTTCATTTCTTACCATTCTCAGCAGTTTCATCACACGTTCTGCTCCTACACAGAGTTTCCAAATAATATGTGGTCACGATCAACAATGTGAAAAGAGAGAGAGAAACATTTTGTCAAACCTGTTATCTTACAAATCTGTAAGAGTAGGAACAAATCTTCAAAGATTTAAATAATAGTGTTAGCAAATGTATTTAAAGCATTCACCGCAATACCATTGATGTTCGGTGCAATCAGAGAAATTTCTGTTTAGTTGCTGGTCTGTGTTGTACAGTTTTCTATTATTTATATGGAACTGGATATAATGTACCTGGTGGGGGGATCTGGAGATCTGACAAACAACCAGCGGTGCCCCTAGGGAATTATTATTGCCAGATTCAGGACAGCAAGGAGGTAGTCCAGTGGGCTTGCCGGTCTAATGCAATCTGACATAAAAAAATGGTAGAATTTCTTAAAGTGGACCGAAGCCCACAGAGATCGTCCCAGGAATCTATAAGTCTACAATACCAAATAGGCACAAGAGGACCTACCACAAAAGGGCACAGCACAAAATATAATCAGAAAATAACACTTTATTCTTGTGACTCCACTAAATTTAAAAACAAATAAAGACAAATTAAAATCAATTACACCAGTACATAACCCTCCTGCTCTGATACATATGTATATAATACAAAAGAGACTTTATCTCGTCCATACAAAGAAGTGTCTCATCTTAGGAAGACCTAAATGTATCCATGTTATTGCAAACATCCCAAGTTCAAGTTCATAAATAAATAAGTAACCAACAATGTGCAAAAATATATATAAATTGATAAAATCTAACTAATCCTATTATAAAGTGCTAGTGCCGAAATCACAGTGCAATCTTTATGGGACTTTATAGTATATTACCATATTAATGGCATATACCCATCATATCCATGTTATTGCCAACAAACCACATACAAATTATAACAAAGCGCAATATACTTGGGAATGAGGAAGAAAAAATATATACGCAAGAGATAAAACCAAGCTGATAAGCCGGTGTAAGGAGGACAGACCTCTCGCATTCCGCCACTACCTGTGGCTTTTCCAGAGGTTCTATAAGATTCCCAGGCTGATTGATTCCCTCCCCCTGGGGCATCCATAATTGGGATGTCCCGCTGTGTGAAACCCCCCATGTCGCTCATAAACTCACCTTCTTTTCTGGTCCAGCGTCGCATGAGCGAGCAGTGGCTCCGCTATCGCTCTAGCAGGGTGTGTACCAGGCATTGGTGAAGGGCCGGGGTGGACACATTCCCTGTTACAGGGTAGCAGGTGATGCAGCCCCCAATGCGCTTGGATCTGCTTGAATTAGACGAGCTTCTAGACGAAGCAGCTCGAGCGGATTCAAGCTCGCTGATTGGACGAGTGGCCGCACATTTGTCAGTGGACCAGGAAGAGATGAATTTGCTAAGGCAACCTGGGGGGTTTCACACATCGGGGCACCCCAAAGGCGAGGGGAGTCTTGAAGGTGGGAGTGTGATGAGGTGCCCGAGGGGGACAGGAGTATGTCTGGAGAGGAGGCAGAGCGGAGGTTGCACCTGGGTTGGTAATGCTGGATTAGAGAAGAGATATATGGAAGGGCCTGGTTAGAGAGTGCTTTGTAGGCTAGTGTAGTGTTAGTGTAGGAAGTTTGAACTGAACTCTCAAAGAGACAGGTAGCCAATGGAGGGATTGACAAAAGGGGGGCAGTGCTGGAGAGGAGTAAGGAGAGGTGGATGAGGCGAGCAGCAGAGTTCAGAATAGATAGAATAGAATAGAGGGGTGCCAGTCTGTTTGTTGGTAAAGGAGGGTGTTGTAGTAGTCAAGTCAGGATATGACCAGGGCATGCACTAGCATTTTAGTGGTATCAGGTGAAAGGAGGGGATAGATGCGGGAGATGTTTTTAACTCAAAGATGACAGGAAGTGGCTAGGGAGTGTGTGTGAGGTGTGAATGAGAGAGAGGAGTCTAGAGTAACTCCCAGGCATTAAACTTGAGGAGCTACAGTTATTGTATTTATAGAGATTGTGGTGTTACAGGGGAGAGGGAGAGAGATGGTGGGAAGATCAGTTCGGTTTTGTCCATGTTCAGTTTAAAAGAGCGAGAGGTCATGAAGGAAGAAATGGCTGTTGGACAGTCAGGAAGGTGAGAGAGGAGGGAAGAGAGATTTGAGCCAGAAAAATATGTCATCTGTGTATAAGTGATATACAATGAGGTTATTAGTTGGCCAAGACCATAAGTGTATATTTTAAAAAGTAGTGGTCCCAGGACTGAGCTTTGTGGTACACCAGCAAAAAGAGGAAACTGTGTTTGAGTAAGACGCTAAATGTGCGATCAGAGAAATAGGAGAAGAGCCAAGAGAGTGCGAGACCTTGAATTCCAAGAAAAAAAAAGAATATTGAGAAGCAGAGCATGGTTGACCTTGTCAAAAGCAGCTGATAGGTAAAAAAGAATGAGAATGGAGTAGTGATCTTTGGGTTTGGCAGTTAATAGATCATTATTGAGGGCAGTTTCAGTGGAATCACTTGAACGGAAACTGGAGGGGATCTAGTAGGGAGTTTGTAAACATATAGGGAGTCCGTTCTCAGTGGACGTATTGTTCAAGAAGCTTGGATGGGAAAGGGAGCAGTGAGATCGGGCAGTAACTGAGAAAGGCAGAGGGATCCAGAGAGGGTTTTTTGATTAGTGGCATTATAACCGCATGCTTATAGGAGGAAGGAAAGGTGCCAGTGGAGAGGGAGAGGCTGAATAATGATGTTAGGGCTGGAATGGCAAGTGGGATGGAATAAGATCAAGGGAGCAGGTGGTCAGGTGGGCCTTTGAAACAAGAGAGAATAGTCCTTGTACAGTTAGCTAAGTGAAATGAGTTAATGAGTGGGGCAGTGGAGATGTTGTGAGAAGAGAGGCATTGTGAGGGGTGAAACCACTTTGAATCTTGTCTATTTTATCTTTAAAGTATGTGACAAATTTCTCTGCTGTTATCTGGGAGGATAGAGGAGGTGGTCGGTGGGCGGAGTAGAGAACTGAAGGTGTTGAATAGCTGTTTTGGATTCCGGGCCTGTGCTGATATAAGTGATGTGAACTATACCTGTTAAAGTGGACCAACACCCACCGGTGATCGGCCCGGGAATCTATAAGATTCCCGGGCCGATCACCTCCCTCCCCGCGGGACATCCGAGATCGGGATGTCCCGCGGGGTGAAACCCCCCCAAACACCCCAAACTCCTTACCTTAGTTTCGGCGGCGGCCGGCCGCCGCCGCCTCCCTCGCGCCCCTCTAGACGTGCGCGCGCCCGCGCCGGCCGTCTGTGAATGGGAGGGAGGCGGGATGCGCGGGAGGCGGCGGCGGAGGAGCCACTTGTCCGCGACTTGTCCGTCGCCGCGGACAGAGGTGAGTTTGGGGGGTTCGGGGGGGTTTCACACAGCGGGGCACCCCGATCGGGGGTGCCCCACCGAAGTGGACCAAGACCTGGGATAGTCAAAATCCTGGGTGTTGGTCCACTTTAAGTACACAAGAGATCCTGAGTTCCTGAAGGGCTTGTTTGTATAACAGAAAGTACTCCTTGGGTTTGTATTTCCTTTATAGTCGTTCAGCAACTCAAGAATGCCGCTTCAATGTTACAGTGTTGGTGTTAAGCAAGGGTTGTCTTTTTTTTGGGCTGAGGGAACAACAAGGGTCAAGGGCAGCGGTTAGTGTGTTTTGGTAGTGTGAAGCTGCAGGGTCTACAGAGTTAGAAAAAGATTAAAGGTCTAGGTTTCTGAGGTTCCTGCGCAAGGTTGCAGGTTTGCGTGTGAAGAGAGTAGTGGTGAGGGAATAGAGTTAGTGTTAGAAGGTTGTGATCAGAGAGGGGAAGTGGGGATGAATAGAGACTGTATACAGAGTAGAGGTGAGTGAAGAGTAGATCAAGCATGTGTCCGTCTTTGTGGGTGGGGCTAGCAGACCATTGTTTGAGGCCAAAAGAAGTGTTGAGCAATAGTATTCTGGTGGCAGCAGGTTTGTTTGTGTCAACAGGTATATTGAAGTCACCCATGATTATAGCTAGGATGTCAGTGGACAGGAAGAAGTGGAGCCAGGTGGAGAAGTGGTCCAGGAAGAGAGTAGCGGGTCCAGGAGACAATTTCATATGTCTAAGAGGGCTTGCCTAGTATGGTGACTTGCTGGCCTGCTGTGGCTGGGTTTGGACTCCTCTGTGGATGTTGCCTAGATATCCAAAAATGGGTAAACTAGGCCACACACCAATGGGTAACCAGCCTCTGATTCCCAGATACTGTGGGGTACCTGAATTCCGGCTGGGGGGGTAAGGAAGATGCACCACAAGATGTTAAGGTGGATTATTCCCGGCGGCGTCAGCGGACCTGACCTTTTTGCCACACTGATGTGTGTTTATGTGCGCTCCAAGATGTAGAGAGCAGTGGTGTCCGTCCTGGTGCTGGCCGGAAGTGACGCTGGCTGCATCACCATTGTCTGAACCGGAAGTGACCACATATGTATTTGGTAGACACTGGTCCCTGCCCAGGAGAGACCCCAAACTGAAGAGAGAATTGTATGACATTTTCAAATGAAATACAACTACTATGCGCCCGAAACATTAAACCAATAATTAAAAAAAAAAAATTGAAATGGGGTTTTCCCTGTTCAAAGTAGGAGGGGCCCCATGCTTTTTTATATTTAAGGGTTAAAAGCATGTAAATAACAACATTATGTGGGGTCCCCTCTATCCAAGCAACACCAGCCCATGTGCCACATATGGGGGCTGGTGGACCCGCTGGCCCCTGGCTCTGAAGGCTACCAGCCCACATAGCCCTCTCCTCTGCACTCCCTGGGCTTTGGAGATGCAGGTAATGTGTCGGTGGGTTAATAGCAAGTCACTCGCTTACTGGCAGGTGATTTTCCAGTCCCTCCTGCCCTGTGAACCTATTTTTCTAGCTATCTGCTTCTATTCCGATCCTGAAGTTCCACTTGCTTGGAAATTAAACATTTTAAGGGATAACTTTGTAAATTTGAAGAGGTTTGGCAGAATAGGTATTTGCACTTCTTAACCAAATGCTCCCTGTGCTCTCCTATTCCTTCTTCCCTTTCAAACGTTCTCTCTCTTTCTATCCAGCTGGCCTGGGCTCATCAGAATAGGTTTAATATTCTTTTCTCAGACCCTTTTAGAAGATTGGATATGTTTTATTTGTTTATATGTAATTAAGATATTATGCATTTTTCTGGATTTTTTTGGTCACCAGTCTTGATGTAAGGATTGAGAAAAATACCCTGAGACCTGTCTATTCAAAATATGTTTCATTATTTTGTACATGTGAAACTTCAAAATTAAAATATTTTGGTGGAGTCTATGTTGTATCCTGGTTTTAAAGCAGACCTATTATCTAATCTAATGGACTGAAGGTCCCTTCAACAATCCCCCACATTCTGCAGCACCCTAATTTTGGATAGCTTGCTGTCCTGGCTTTATGAGCAAGCTTTAACTTTTTTACCTATGCCTGCCCTAGCACTAGAAACAGCTACTATGATATGCCACATGACATGACTTAATAATTGCTGGATTGACATACATGTGAATGTGCATGTCTTACTGGCCTACACTGGTGGTTATGTGGGCCGCAAGAGTAGTACAAGAGCATGGACTTGGTACGCAGCTTTATTACATTTGACAGAAGATTTACTTTAAAGTAAATCTCATAGTGAAATAAGTAAGGTGGTTTCAGCCTTATGGCATGAAGACAGGCCTCTCTAATAATTCAGCTTGGATGATTTCTGCTTCCAGCCTGGTTTGCCTGAATTGTTCTGTGAGTTTACTATTTAATTACAAAGCACACAATTTATATCCTTCAACAACATTAGAAATGGCCTTTAATTATTTCTATATAGCTGCAGTGTGGCCCTAAGATTGATTTCCTCTGAGGGCCCAAAAAATGATTCCCTCTGATTCTCAAAGGTTCGATTCGAACGAATCCGCATTTCTTGGAGAAATTCATCGAATAACCCAAACTGATTTGTTAGGAAGTTCGCTCATCTCTAATTATTTCCCTACCCTGTTGAACTAAGCCTCCTTTCCATAATACGTTTCTAGTATGTATGTATTCTAAGTATGTCACACACCCCGCTTCAAGAAATTCATAACGTGTGGGTAATACTGACCTGTAGAGGGCGATATGCAGAGATGCCAGGAAAAAAGAGAGCCCCTCTCGGTCCATAAATACCTGGGACCTCCCACTCATTACCCAGTCTTCATCTCTGCAGACGGCGAGCAAGTCAGAAGATGTGGTCTCCTCCTTGCACAGGGGGATTTCAGGTAGCCGGGATGACTCCCGGCCCTTTAGTTATCTATTTCCACCTGGATCTTTTTTTTTTTCTGTTACCTCATGCCTCCCAGCCTAGGCTGAGGGTCCGGGTGAGGGTAGAAAAGCACCCTTGGTGCTTAAGAGCAAATGCTCTCCCGTGAGACCCTATATAAGAGGGTAGGCGGTCATCCAGGACGGTGACCCCGGTTTGGGATGCCCCGTCCCTTGGCCTTACACTTTGGGTGGTCCCCCCCTTTGGGTAATGCCCCTCTCTCTAGCGGGATAGCGGAGGGTAGGAGCAGGGCCCCTTATTCGGTGTTAGGTCCAAATTTTGTAATCATTCATTCTTAATAATGTTTTAATGTATTAATTTATTAAATTATCCTCCCAATAGTTATTAACTTATTTATTACTTCATAACAGCGTGTATTTCTCTGTCAAAACGGTGCTGTGGCCGCCATTTTTATGCAGGCTTTCTGCCTGAGGTAAAAGGCGCGGGGCCGGGCTTTAGGCGCGAGCCGCGGCCCCCACCCTTCTATTTGGCGCTGATGCGGCTTGGATTCTTAGCGAGGAGCGGGGCCGGGCATCAGGGTCAAAGCCACGGCCCGCTCCCCTCCTTCTGTCTCTTCTGAGACCGGCGCTGCGGCCGCACATGGCTGCGGTGCCGGCCTTTTTGCATTGTCATGGCGGAGGGGAGCTTCTCCCCTCACGCTTTCACTCTTGGGGGCGGGGCCGTGCTTTCCAGCGCTGCGGCCCGCCCCTGTGTCACAGGCACCGCTGAGGTGCTTTTCTCTGTGCCTGTTTCCTCGGAAGGAGCTGGCCACGCCCCCCTTCTCTCCTCAGAGCTGCTCTTTACCTCACGGAGAGAGGAAGCTGTCTTCAGGACCACAGTGAGTGGCCCGGTGGGCCCCCCTTCTGTCCCATCACCTATAATTATATATTTTTATGTCATATATATATATATTTTATACTCCGCTTTTCTTATTAGCCTTTTTTATTATGTCTTTCAGATATAACCTACAGTGGTGTTAGGGGGTTTCTCCCGGTCCTAGGGTCCCTGGATTCTTAATTGGCTTATTGCAAATCCTCCCACTTGGGACATTAAAGGGGCATCCCGGGTTGCTTATATGCGTAATTCCCTCGGTCATTGCGACCAACTATAAGTTCACCTTATGGAGGCATCCCCGGATACTGGGCTCGGGCTCCCCTCGGGGCAATCCCGGAAGTGTATGGGGTGTGGGGCATCCCTTACTGCCGGTGATGTATATCTGTGTATACCATGCGCACAGCAGACTATTACGCGGCAGTCCGGACCCCAGGCGTCCGGTTCAGCGTCGCTGGTCTCTCCTCCCCCCCCTCCCAGTTTGATCCGTGCCCAGTCTGACGTTGTCATGGGCGGGCAGTTGCAATCGGAGATGTGTGCCCGATTGGCCAATCTTGAAAAATTATTCTCCAGCACGGTCACCAGAAAGGCTCCGGCTAAGAGAAAGCACTTGTCGCCGTCTTCACCAGCGGCCGACTTGGATGATCTTGATAATCTGGACTGGTCTGATTACTCCCAACTCGAGGAAGGGGAGGTATATGAAGAATCAGATAATTCAGACGATCAGCAGTTTGTGGGTGCTGATACCGAGCGGGGCTTGGGGAGGTCTTCGGATACTCCTAATGTTCTGGCTCAGATGTTTGAGGTTTTGGCTATTTCTCCTCCTGAGGTGGTTCCACAGCAAAAGGGGGAATTTTTCAAAGAATCCAGGCCGCGCTTGGAATTTCCTAACCAAAAGCATTTTGATGGGATTATTGCTAAGGAATGGGAGAGGCCTGCCCGGTTTCCAGGTGTCCCTCAGGGTTGGGACAAAAAATATCCCTTTCCCTTGGATACGGTTAAGCGTTGGGCGTCCCCTCCCGAGGTGGATGCACAGATTCTGGGTTTATCCAACACTACTGTTTTAAATTCTCCTGATTGCTCCACGCTTAAAGATGGTGAGGATAAACGCATTGACCAAATGGCTTGTCATGGTTTTGCCAGTGTTGGGGCAGCCATGAGGCCGGTTTGTGCTTCAGCGCTGCTGGTGGTGGCTACCAGGTCGGTGGTCAGGGACCTGTTGACTTCTTCCGGGTTAGATCCGGATAGTGACGAGTTCCTTGGCCTTAAAAGGTGTGAATTGTTTTTGTCATTTGTACTAGCCGCCTTGGATGACACACTGATGATGTGTGGCAGAACGTCGGCTCTATTGGTGACTATTCGGCGTTCGGTTTGGTTGCGCCAGTGGACGGCTGATTTTGTGTCTAAAAAGTCGCTGACCGCTCTTCCCTTTGTGGGATTACGGCTCTTTGGTGAGAAGTTGGATTCAGTTGCCAAGGGTGGTAAGTTACCTCAACGCAAAAAACAGCGTTGTCCCTTTCAGGGGGGGGTTTCTTTGCTCCTTCCTTTCGTGGGGCTAGAGCTGGCAGAGGAATTGTTTTCCCCGCAGCCAGAGGAGATTCCTGGAACAGGGGCAGAGGACGTGCCCGCCCAGGATACAGGTGGGGCTCTAAGCCCAAACCCGCTGTCAAGCCAGCTCAGCAATGAGGGGGCGCCCTCACCCATGTGGGTGGGGGGACGACTGCAACACTTCTCCCAGGTCTGGGACCGGGAGGTCTCGGACAGATGGATCCGGGAAGTGGTGACTTCCGGCTACAAGCTGGAGTTCGAGCTCCGGCCCCCTCCCAGATTCCTCAGATCTCGGGTGCCTTCGGACCTTCTGGCCGCGCAGGCGGCAGTAAAGAGTCTGTTGGATATGGCAGTTATTTGCCCAGTGCCCCCCTCAGACAGGGGTCGGGGCTTTTATTCCAATCTGTTCACGGTGCCCAAGAAGGACGGCTCGGTTCGACCCATTCTGGATCTAAAGATCCTCAACAGGTTCGTCCGTCCGCGGAAATTTCGCATGGAAACGCTGTGTTTAGCTATCCATTCTCTTAGGCAGGGGGACTTTCTGACGTCCGTAGACATCAAGGACGCCTATCTGCATGTGCCGATTTTTCCAGCGCACCAGAGATTTCTCAGGTTCGTGGTGGAGGATCGGCATTTTCAGTTTGTGGCACTTCCTTTCGGTCTTACCTCGGCTCCAAGGGTTTTCACCAAGGTGCTGGCCGGGGTGATGGCTCTCCTCAGAGCCCAGGGTATTCGCATTGTCCCTTATCTGGACGACCTTCTCATTATGGCATCTTCCTTCAGCCAAGCGGTATTGGACACCAGAACTGTGGCGTCCACTCTGGAGAGATTCGGGTGGGTGATCAACTACCCCAAGTCCTCCCTTTCTCCACTGTCGTTGGATCAGTCCTTCCTGATGACCCCCCCGAGTTCGGTGCTCCCTTCAGTGGTGGCTGGATCCAATCAATCTGTCGAGGGGCAGATCCTTTCTGGCCCCTTGTTGGGAGACGGTCACCACGGATGCCAGTCTATCAGGATGGGGGGGTTCTGGAAGGATCGTCAGTTTCAGGGACTGTGGGGGCCTCAGGAGGCTCACGAGTCCATCAATGTTCTGGAATTGAGGGCCATCAGGATGGTTCTGTTTCGCTTGACTCATCAGTTGCAAGGATTGCCGGTTTAAGTCCGGTCGGACAATCGGGCGGCGGTCGCCTACATCAATCACCAGGGAGGGACTCGCAGCAGGAGTGCCCTCAAGGAAGTGTCTTTGATTCTGGCCTGGGCGGAGACCCACGTCCCGTGCATTTCAGCAGTTTACATTCGGGAGCAGAGAACAGGGAGGCGGACTCTCTGAGCAGGTTCTCAGCTCGCCGGGGGGAATGGTCTCTCAGCCCCAAAGTGTTTCGCTTGATTTGTCTCAGGTGGGGGTCCCCGGTGGTGGACCTCTTTGCCTCTCGTCACAATCACAAACTTCCGACATTTGTGTCTCTCTCACGGGATCCACTGGCTCTGGCAGTGGATGCCATGTCTCTGAACTGGAGGGATCTGGGGTTTCTGTATCTGTTCCTTCCGTTTCCCTTGGTGGCCAGAGTGGTGCGCAAGCTGGCCCTGGAGGGTGCGTCAGCAATTCTGGTGGCTCCAAGGTGGCGCCAAGACAGGTTTGGTTTGCAGATGTGGTAAGGTTAGCAGAGGATCAGTTCGTTCTGCCCCTGCTGCCGGATCTGCTCACCCAGGGTCAACTACGTTATCCCAATTTACCAACGCTGGCTTTGACGGCGTGGCTGCTGAAACCTCCATCTTGAAGGAGGAAGGTCTTTCCGATGCTGTGATTCAAACTCTCATTAGTGCTAGGAAGTGGTCTTCCTCTAATATCTACTATAGGACTTGGAGGTCTTATATTGATTGGTGTGAGATCAGGGTGTTGCCTTGTAGGGAATTTTCCATCTCCAGAATCCTGGAGTTTCTTCAACATGGTCTGGACCTAGGGCTCCAGCTTAGTACTCTGAAGGGGCAGGTTTCTGCCCTGTCGGTGTTCTTTCAAAGGTCATTTGCCCTACAGCCTTTGGTTAAGACTTTTTTTCCAGGGAGTCACGCACGTGCGGCCTCCTAGAAAACCTTTGCTCCCTGTTTGGGATTTGAATTTGGTTCTTTCTGCTCTTCAGGATTCTCCTTTTGAGCCCTTGAATGATATTGCCTTGTCTTCACTTACGCAGAAGGTGGCCTTTTTGGTAGCCATCACTTCGGTTAGGCATGTCTCTGAGTTGGCGGCTTTGTCCATTCAAGCCCCGTACTTTGAGGGGCATCAGGACAAGGTGGTTTTTCATTTCAAGTCCGATTTCCTTCCTAAGGTTGTTTCTGCCTTTCACCTAAACCAAGACATTGTTCTGCCCTCTCTGTGTCCTAATCCCAGCAATGACAAGGAGAGGGCCCTGCATTCTTTGGATGTGGTTCGTGTTGTGAAGTATTATTTGGAGGTAACGTCTTCCTTTCGTAAGACGGATGCCTTTTTTTGTGGTGCCCTCCGGGCCCCGAAAAGGCTTGGCGCCTGCCAAGTTTTCCATTAGTAAATGGAACCGTCAGACCATAGTTGGGACCTATTCTGCCAAAGGGAAGGTACCCCCTTTTCGTGTTACTGCTCATTCTACTCGTGCGGTTGGGGCGTCCTGGGCTTTTCAGCACCAGGCCTCTGTTGAGCAAGTTTGTAAGGCTGCTACTTGGTCTTCTGTTCACACTTTTTCCAAGTTTTACAAGGTTGATGTTCGGGCCTCAGCGGATGCTGTGTTTGGCCGCAAAGTTCTGCAAGCTGCAGTGGTTTAAGTTGTGCCTTGTTGCCTTGTTTTGGATCCCCGCCCTTTATGGACACTGCTGTTGGATGTCCCACACATTATGAATTTCTTGAAGCGGGGTGTGTGACATACTTAGAATAATACCATTTTGTGAATACTCACCTGTAAAATGGGTATTATAAGTATGTCACACACCCCGCTTCACCCTGCCCTTTTGTATTCTGGATCCTTTATATGGTGAACTTTGCGTTGTTATGCTTTGTGTTGGGCTCTTCCTGGTCCCTTACCTTACTGCTGTTCTTATACTGGGTAATGAGTGGGAGGTCCCAGGTATTTATGGACCGGGGGGGGCTCTCTTTTTCCCTGGCATCTCTGCATATCGCCCTCTACAGGTCAGTATTACCCACACGTTATGAATTTCTTGAAGCGGGGTGTGTGACATACCGTACTTATAATACCCATTTTACAGGTGAGTATTCACAAAATGGTATTATTTCATATAAAGGTACCTGGTGAAAAAATTCGAGCAAACAGAGAAAGAAATGTCAGTTGCCTGTAGGATCCACCTTCTATTTGCCTGTATCACACTACCCAGGAATCCCTAGGTGTTTTATGGCTGTTCTATCTGAACTTTCCTGTTGTCACATTGATATCCACCTCTAGCTCAAGAGATTGTCTCTAGTGAATATTAATATGTGCTATTCCTGAAGATTATAGAACCTATGAATCTCATATAAAATGCTTTGTAAAGTTGAAAATTATATCTAAAACCCTTACTCCCTTGTGGATTTCCCATATGTCAGCAAGGTCTTCCTTCTTAACAGGATTTTACTATCTGATACATGAATTAATGTTTGGTTCCAGAGCTAGTCTCAGCAACGCAGGTTAATTGGGGTGTAAAGTATTTATTTCTTGAAAGAATTAATGTAAAGCGTAATGAAAAGGGTGATTGTCACATCAAAGTAAAAGCTTTATGTGTATTTGTATTAGTCCCCGAGAGACTTGGTTGCTGTTAATACATATTGCCTAGCACAGTATATTGCTAAAGGGAGTTTTACAACTGTCAGCAATATTTGCTTTAACATATTAGACATGTAGCAAGTACTAAGGCTCTGATTGATAAAAAATGAATAAAGAAATTCCTTTATCCCACGGGCAATAGAAATTATTGCCACCACATGCAATTGGGTTTTCTCTTACCCTGCTTCTGGTAAGTAGTGACAAGTAGTTATGAGTTTTGGGTAAACTGACCAGATGTATGACATTTAGGGGTTGATTCAGAGCCAGATGAGAATTCTCACTTCTTTTTTAGGATAGAAAACTGCCATTGACTTTCATTATATGTGTATATACCGGTATATGTGGGGTATCTTGGGAGTGTCTGGGTTGTTTGGATAGCTTAAGGATAAATAAATAAGTTTATTTGAAAGTTTTTCACATACTGGAACTTTCTAATGTTTACTCCCAAAAAATAAGTTAAAGATACTAAAAAACCTAAAGTGACAAACTCTCCCTAAATAACATTGGTTCCTATGGGGTTCACCGCTAAAAGGCGTAGTATTCGCCAGCATTTGCTGAGCCAAACTGAAGAAGAAGTAAATGTAAAAAACATGAAACACATTTGTGTGCGAACTATCCAGGGTGCTGTCCACTGTGTGTAACCACAATATTAAACGGTTAAATGCTTAAACCCAGCAGATACAAAGCAGATGCCAGCGAATCCTTCCAGAAATTACCTCCTTATTATCTAAAATTAGACTACTTATCACTTTGCATCTTCTACCTTCTGTCCCCCGCCAGGGGGCGCTGATACAAGAGTTAAATGAAGAATTCTTAGGCGAGGCGTAAAAATCTTTGTTTTTATATTAGGTGATGCTCATGCACTACCCAGGTGGTATTTGATATAATCACAAAATAGAAAGTGGTACTTGATGAAAAACATTTGGGAACCCCTGGTCTAAAGAATAATAAGGGTGGAGACAAAAAGGAGTAATCAAATGTGGCAGGTACTTAGCCTGGCGTGGTGTGCCATGTGGAGGTAATTAGGGTCATCTAAAACAGGTCGCATCCCTGCATGAGTTGAATTTTGAGGGTTCTTTTGAAAGCTTGGAGTGCTGAGGAGCATCGATTTGAGCCCAGAAGGGCATTCCAGAGGAGGGTGAGGCATGTGAGAAGTCCTTGAGGTGGGACTAAGAGGAAGTGACCAGGTGAAGGACAGGAGAGCGATGGAGGCAGAATAGAATTTGCGTCTAGGTTGGCATCCATTGATTAAAGATAAAATGTAGAGGGGATCCTGGCTGGAGTGAGTTTTGTAAGTTAGAGTTAAGATTTTAAATGTAATTCTCAGTGAAACTGGCAGCTAGTGGAGAGATGGGCAGAGAAGGACAGCACTATAAAAGCGAGAGGAGAAGTGGATGAGGCAAGAAGTGGAGTTCATAAAAGATCGGAGGTGTGTCAGTCAGTTTGTTGGAAACCCACAGAGCAGTAGTTTAGTCGGGTTATGATTAGTGTATGCACTAACATTTTGGTGGTGTCAGATGAGAGGAAGCAACGGATGCAGGAAATGTTTTTGAGAGACTTCTAATGTCTGAAGAGCTTTTTCTTTCCATTTTTAATTGACCAAAATATAGAGGGAGTGCTTGCTCAACACAAATTATTACTGTACGTAACTATAAAACTTCATGTACATCTGTCATTTTAGCCAAACTATCTCTAACTTTGTCAACATTTAATCAGCTTGTCAATGTTGCGACTTTGTTTAAATGATATAACAGTGTAAAGGAAAAGGGGTTAGATCTTAAGGTGGGAATTACATCTGGATAATTCATATTGCAATTTTCATACCAAACACTATGTTCTATTAATGCAGTTCAGGACACAGTCGAGAAGGAATTAGAATCACATCAATCATCTAAAGTGTGCCAAAAGCAATATTCGAAAGTGGGGAAGAAAGAAACCTTCATTAATGCATTAAACCTGATGAATCATGCATATGCAAATATATCATTCTGCAATAACTCTTTGCCTTTCTAATTTACACATTGATTGCCAAATAAAATGAAAAAATACCACCCTTATAAAATGTTATCAGAAGTGAACTTTGGGGAAATAAGAAGAAAAGTTATTTGTTAGTTGTAATCACGGCAGTTTCTAGGCAAAATAGTGCTCAGTGCAGGAAGGAAAAAATTGTGCTCCCTCCTCACCCATCCTATTGTGCTGCTGCTGTCCTGTACAGGTATATGACATGCTGTGCCTCTACTCAGCAGCAGGCGGTGCCCCCTTTGCAAGACTGAGCCCAATATGGGGGGATGAGGGACCTGTCTTATGGCCTGTGGCACTAAAATTGGCCCTGACTTGGTGCCCAGAGCGATCGCCCTGGCTCACCTTCCCCTAGAAACAGCCCTGGTTGTAATCTCCATACACTGAACATTGATTAAAGGTCATTTTTGGCCAAAAATAAGAAAAGACTGCTATGCTCATCTTACCTCCCTCCATTTTGATTCTTCGTAGGTCTGTCCTTTAAAACACTTCATGGCTTCAGCTATCGGTGTGAAAACTGGCAGTGCGCACCCAGTTCGTTTCTGTTTGCCCAAACCAGATCAGCATTAGTGGAGGGCAAACTGGTCAAATGCCCAGAGCCCTTACCTTAAACCACTTTTTTATGTTTATATAATGTTTCTAGTTGGGGGTGGATAAAGGAATGGGCACACTGTTATTAATGTGGAAAGGCTACTTTGTAGGTCACCATGCAATTTTAGGCCATGAAGGCAGATGTGGGCACAAAAGTTCTTGCAGGCAATGGCAGTTGGTGAAAATGGAATTTGGGGCTCTAGATTTAAGTGAAAGAAAAATGGCAAGCTGCTCTGAAAATTAAATAGGTAGTGTGGGAGGACCCAAAGTTGGCCCACTCATCAGTCTCATCCAGGTATTAAGCACCAAGCATATCTAGCTATTTGGCAAGGTTTGGTCGCATATATCTGCAGATACATGTTGAAGCCACACCGCCCCGGCAAGGGGCTCTAGAATTAAATTTGCCCTGGATCACAGTTTGCCCAAAGCTGGCTCTGTCCTAGACAGACCACTGCTGGGTTAAGCATCTCACTACTTTTAGTCAGGAGGTTTAGGACTTGTTCATTTAACAAAACAACCTATTCCCTAGTGACCAGGTGCAGAGGTGCAACTTGGAGCCAGATGAGAAGTGTAGCAGCTTTAGGGATGGCAGCTAAAGACAAGTAATGTTTCAGAAGTTTCTAAATATGATATAGACTGAGGAAAAATGTAATACTTTTACAGATTACTTTCAAATTGGACCCACAGGGCCATTCTATCTGCACATGGTGGGCATCCTGATTTTGGATGCCAGTGTCACAATCCTATGCATGCACTACTGCAGGCTAGGTTGGAGCATGCGATAGCTTGTGTGTATGCAGGGGTTTAATGTTTGACAGCTTGTCAGCTGTTTAATTAGGTAACACAGGTGCGCTTGTCAGCTGAATAGGAGATAACCAATCCTGCTACTCTAGACCCTTTATAAGCTTGTCCCAGGTAGCAAGATGGCACCTGAAGACTAGGGCCCTTATTCATCAAGCGATAGCGCCAGGTAGTGTCTGACGAGCGCCAGGTAGCGGCAGCTAACGGCGACTACCGACTCAAGTACGCCCGGCGGCGGTCACAATGACGCATTTATCAAGCTAAATGAGGCTAGCGCCGGCGAGAGCGACGGCTAGCGCGGCATTCATCATGAAGCCGGCTGGCCCGAACAGCGCCGCTGCAAATTCCTTCACAGCGACACGTATTACCTGGCGCTACCTGCCGCTCTCCCATACATTTCAATGGCAGACGCTGCAATGATTGTTTTTAGTGGTGTTGGGGTTTTTTTCTTTGGTACAAAATTCAACACATGTTTATATTGATATGTTTTATGAATCTGGCTGGTTATTTATCTGTATTAGAATTTTTTTTTATTTTTCACAATGTAATGTGGTGAGTGACATGGGAATTGCATCTCCTCCATCCAAACTCATTGGCATCAAAATCGCTGGTTTTCCACACAAACGGGGCTTGTAAAGCTATTTTGTAGCCTGTCAGGTTGGGCGGTCACGTTCGCTCTTAGAAATTGTCAGCGCCCAAGCTATTCGGCAGCCCTGTCCTTGATGAATCTGTGTTGGTCAGTGTTTGTGCAGTCGCTGTTTGAATTCGCTATGTGGCGGCGCGAGCGTCGCTGTGCCTCGCTGCGCTGCGTTGTGCGGCGCTGTGCTGTTCATACATGTGCCCTTCTGCCATTTGCAAGGAATTCACTTCCCGCGACCCCAGTCGTTGTTAATGAATACACTGTAGTTGTGAGCGTGCCTGGCCACATATTGCAGGATTAACATTCAGTCGTACCAGCTCATAACAACCCGTTATGCATTCTCATGTGTGCCACATTTTCAGGTAGTTGTCTAGTTTGATTGTGTGATGACTTTGTGAAGGAATAAGATCTGTATATTTAAGCACAACGGTGTATGCTTTAGAAGGACCTATGCATTACAGTATGTAGAATGCCCTGCTAAATCAAGCTAATAATTCGTGGCGCCTTTGGCCCTAGCTTGTTTTGCAGCGTCCTTTTAATGTTTTTCCGCCACTTAGCGTGCACATAGCTGATATTAGCTTGTCCCTGTTGCGCGCATGTTTGTTTTTGAATTTTGAAGCACAGTTGCTTGCGTCATATCCGGTTCCGGGATCCTCCTTTGCGTTTCAACGCCACCTTAAGGTAAAAATGTCTAGCGCTTATGCCAATAGTTTGTTTTGCAGCGTCATTTTAATGTTTTTCCGCCACTTAGCTTGCACATAGCTGATATTAGCTTGTCCCTGCTGCGCGCATGTTTGTGTTTGAATTTTGAAGCACAGTTGCTAGCGTCATATCCGGTTCCGGGATCCTCCTTTGCGTTTCAACGCCACCTTAATTAAGGTAAAACTGTCTTGCGCTTATGCCACTAGCTTGTTTTCAAGCGTCATTTTAGTTTTTCCGCCACTTAGCTTGCACATAGCTGAGAATAGCTTGTTGCTGGGGCGCGGAGCGTATTTTTGTTAGGGTTTTTTTTTTTTTTTGGTCTAATGTCGCTAGCGTCATTTCCGGTTCCTGTTTCCTCCTTAGCGTTTCCAATATGGCTCCAAAACGCAGAGTAATGCGCCTCCCCAGCTCCTCCTCAGATTCCGGACCCACCACCCCTCCCCACCTCCCCCACCTACCTCACCTTCCCCAAATACCACCCCTCCCACCCATTCCCCTCCTGGGCCAAGGAAACAAAGGCGCACCCGGGTGGATAGCCGTGTAAATGGCCAGGTGGTGAAAGTTTTATTTATGTATTTTTAGCTTAAAAATTGATAAACACACAGGGGGGATAGGGGCAGAATTTGTATTGTTTTTAGGCCAAAATTTAACACTCCACATGGGGCATCCCCATTGTGGATGTCCTGCTGGGATGCCCCCCCCCCCCTGGAGGGCCCTAAAAATTACCTCTGCCCCGTCCCATCTGTGCATGCGTGAGTTGCGGATGCCTATTGCGCTTACCTCTAGCAGGGTGTACCCCTGCGCCATACATATTTTCATTTTGTGTGCAGGCGCACTCCCTGTTAGAGTCAAACGCCACATGCGTACTTTGCCGTGCAGACACAGCTGAGCTGGTATGCACCTCCCAACGGCCTTGGATGCGCATACCACACCGGCGTGGAGCGCTGTGTTTGGCTTGCGGAGTGACGTGGGAGTGTCCTCAGCGGTGTATTTGTGGCCTTCCAAGGGGGTTGCAGACAGTGGGCCACCCACAATAGTTGTGGCCCACAAAAGTGCACCCAAACCCAGAATAATGTAAATCCTGGGTGTGGGTCCACTTTGATCTTGTCTCTGTATAACTGTTTATGACATTGTTCTGAGGTCATGTATTTATTTTTTATTTTATTTTTTTTTTGTTTTCATAGGACTTCTGCCTGGCCGAATACGACTATGCCCGAGGAGCCAAAAAACGCCTTGCCATGGAGGTGAAGGCCACTGTGTCCCGGCGCTTCCAGACCGACCTGACCATCCGGGCCATCCAACAAAAATGGTCTGATTTCAAGCGCCGGGACCCAGAAGGCGTGTACCGCCTATATGATGCCTACGCATCAGGTAAGTTAAAGCTTATGTTCTTTTTTGCCTTTGTGCAGAATCATCTGCTAAGCTGTGTCCTTTTTTGCTCTTTATATTAATTATTTGCTTTCACCCCCTCCACACAGATAAGCGTCCTCCCCTGGGGAAACGTGGGAAGGGATTCCTCCCCCGAACCAGGCAGGCGGACTCGGGGGAGTCATCGGGGGAGGGTCCCTCCCGCGGGTCCTATTTAGAGGACCCAGGGGAGGAAGGGGATGACGCCCCAGAGGAGTGTGCTGCTGGGGGGCAGGCTGGATCAAGCCTCAGCTCCTCACACTCTGAGTCTGAGGACTCTCACTAGGCAAGGGGCCACTCTCAAGCAGGGAGTGAGAGGGAGGAGGGTGGCCCTTTGCCTGGTGGATCTTCTGAGCAGAGTGTGAGGAGCCGAGGCTCCCCGCCTCCTCCTCAGAGCCCTCCCTGGGCTTCAAGTGGCGCTTCATCCCCTGGTGAGTTTACATGTTTTAATTGTTAGTCTGTGACAGGTTTCATCTGACCATTTGTGCTTAGCCCTTGCCATTCCTCTGTAATTTGCAGGGCATCATATAGGCGGCACCTCCATGGAATTTTGGCGTCAAATCCTCCTCGGGCATAGTCGTGGTAAGTGTATGTTGTTAGCCATCTCATTTTGGAATTTATGTCATTCCTTAAAGTGGACCCACAAACATTGATGATATTGCTTGGATTCTCGCGCCTTACCTGCCCAATCACATCCCTCACCCAGGGCCACCCCCCAACAAAACACCACAAACTACTTCCCTCTTTGGGGGTGGCAGAAGCCATTGTCCCCGCCTCCTGTGTGGCACTCGAGATGTGTGTGCGCCTGCGCTCTGTTTCATACTGGCATGCGCGTGCGCACACACTGGAGGAGTGATGTGCGGAAGGCAGGGGCGGTGGCGGACTACAATTGTGTTGCTCTGCCAAAGTAGACTAAAACACTGAATATTAACAATCCTGGGTCTTGGACCACTTTTAACAGACACGTTTCCTGGTCCATTGTCTCAGCTGGTTTGCTAATGTACATTAACATCACAAACCACACTACAGTGCTAGCCAACTGGCAACCACCCCTATGTTTCTGGCCACACCATGATGTGTGCTAGCAATAGTTAATTTACGTGAAGTAGTTAGGCCAAACACATGTTGCACACTGGTAACATTAGCCATTAAATTGGTAAAGAGTCATTTACATTGCAATGTAAAGGTTAGTGCCAGATTTTCATAACGGATACATGTGGCAACCATAAACACTTCACATTAACTAATGGACCAGGAATATAGCAAATATCGTTTAACATGTATGTAAACAAGTTTTTTTGTTTTGAGGTAAGACTCAATAACCAGATTGATGTCAAATCTTCGGGTGTCATAGCTCCACTAAATGTTGTTTTGTATTTTGTTTTTTTATGGACAGATGTTGCTACGCAGACGGAGGCAGAATTCCTCCTCCCCACACCAGCTCCAGGGACGGCCAGCAGCATGGGCCACCGCCACAGCTGCGATGGTGAGTACATCCAAATTCATATGGGTAAATACTTGTGAAACCTTTCTCTTCTAGTTACATCTGTAGACATTTTTAATTTACCAATGTGTGAATTTCACACACATCTAGGTTAAATGTGTTTGTACAATAATCCAACATGCCAGTCACCATCCTTGATAGTTGCCTCACATTCTTGTTACGGACACATACGGACTATTTGTGGCGTATAGACAACCAAATGGGGCTGATTAGGTGTTTACCCATAACATTATAGGGCAAACTTCGATCATCCTTAGGCCCTGATGTTTGGCTGGGACTAAAGACATAAATGTCCTTACTTGGCCATAAACATTATTACATTTGCAAGAGTTAACCTGGCCCAACACCAAGGGTGTTTAATGTGCATTAAACATTTAATTTGCCAACAACTAACAACTAACACCCCGCGGAACATACGATAAGTGCATGTACCGCGGGTCAAACCCACCAAGCAAACCCCTAATTATCGGAACTTATCTTCCGCTGGCTCCCGCGCACCACTCCAGACGTGCATTTTTCCGCCCTGGGCCTCTGTGAATGGCCGCCGGGTCCCCATGAGCAGCCAGAGAGTGACATGCGTGAAGAGGCGGCGGAAGAGGATTGTACATTCCTGTTCCCTGCATAGACGTTAGCGTGTGTTTTTTGGGCCAATCACGTTGGAGCATGGAGAGGTGAGTGGCTATGGATTACTGTGTGTATACACACATCAGGGAAAAAACAGATCTGTGAGCAACAACAAAGTGGCCCAAAACCCATGATAAACTATATTGTGGGTGTTGGTCCACTTTAAGAGTAAAGGTATGTTGTCCTAACATGTTTTCAAGCCAATATTAAACCTTTAATTTAAAATGTTAAGGGCACATTGTTCACCAATGTTAATGTGAGTGTTAGCAAGTTAGAAACACTGACATTACATTGCTACATCTGTGTATGTTGAGTTCCCAATCAAATTCTAACATATTATTTTTAATCACATCTCTACAGCTTGTATACGCCAGCATCGCAGACTGTGGCGGGCCTTCCGACAGATGAAAGGGATGCTGCTGGCCATGAAGAGGCGTCGGAGACGTTAGGGTGGGGGGGATGGCTGCCATTGGAATTGTTTGTGGCTTTGTTGGCCTATGTTGGCCGTGTTGGCCAAATTTTTTTAAATACAATTTTTTGTACTAATAACTGTGTTGTTCCTTGACCAGCATAGGTTTAGATTCCAAAAAACCATTATGTCTAAAATTAGGCAGCCATTTTGAGCCAGTACATGTTTACACCATAGTAAGCAATGTTAACTAATGTGGCACATAAATGGTGGCATAATATTAGAGATGATGGAGCAAATCATCCATGACTGTGTATTTCGCTTTCACATGTATGGATAAACACAATTTAGAGGTGGTTTTCAAAAATATATTTACATAAATCATAAAAAAAGGTTTACAAATTAATATTCTTGGCTGGGTGGCCGGGGAGGTTGGGAGTCATTGCTAGGGGCGGTGTTGGGGGACAACAGTGCAGTAAAAAATATAGACTGCTGTTGTATGAGCTGTTGTAGCAACAACAAAGTTTGGTCCTGCCGCTGTATTGCTTCTGCCTGGCGCTGTATTGCTTCTTCCTGGCGCTGTACAGATTGCTCGATTACATTTGCCAGGCGACCAAGGTCCTGGTTCTGTAGTTGGTTTTGCCGTAACTGGTCCACCTGGCGCTGCAGGGCCTCATTTTGTTGCTGACACATCAGCACCTGATTTTCCAACGCCGCAATGCGCTCATTAGTTCCATCACGCGGCTGTTGGCGACTGTAGTCCTCCAGCATCCGGACCCCTAGCTCGTAGAAATCGGCACTGGTTGGTGCCACACCTCCTCTTGCTGTGGTTTGAGGCTAAACAAATAGTAAACCACATTTTAGTCAAACAGAACCAATGCAGTTATGCCCCTCCAAAAAATTACCATAAACACTCACTATACAACTTACCCTTGTCTGAGCCTCTGAAGCTTGGCCACATGGGACTTGGGAAGAGGTCCCAGCCTGGGGTTCTGGTTCCGCCTCCTGCCAAAACAACAATGAAAGGAAATGTGACATGTTGCTTCTTCCACTACCCACGAATATGCCAATGTGTTTCGAGGTCGTCTACATCAGCCATGTTACCTGCGTGTCCTCTGGCACAGGTAGGCTCGAGGTATCGCTGCCAGAGAGTCGCAATTCAACATCCGAGATGTCGGGCAAGTTGGCATATGCTAAACAGGAAAATCAGGTTAGTAGGTCTGTGGGCCAAACTCTAATGTAACCTGGTTAGGCTATCGAGGCCATACCTATAAAAAGTTCCCAAATACACACTAGACCAAAGGTCTCTGTTAAACTCAGATTGTTAACATGTATGTTACAGGACTAAGACGCACTAATTTCTGCAAATCTCATCATAAACATTGCTTAAATTAAACATACCCCCAATATCCCAGATGTCTGGAGTGGGGTCCTCACTCGAGCTTGGACCTTGAAAATACATGTGGACACACAAGTTGCCAGAAGCAAGTGGCACAAAAGTAGAGCCAAAATACAGACTAGAGCAAGGCCAAACCACTTACCCTCATCTCTGGCAGCTGGAACTTGAGGGGCCCTTTCTGGACAGCCACTTCCGATATTCGGGTCAACTAAAAAAAAAAAAGAATGTCTCTAAATAATCAGCAAACTACTACAGGGAATGTTTGGCTAAAAATATGTCCGCAAAAATACATTGCTATCACTCAAATAACTAATAGACTGACCCTGGGGAGGCAACCAGCACTCCCAAGAGGCATCTTCAAGTTTACCAAGCAAACATGTAGCTTAGTAGACTAACCAAATTGAACCAGTGTAACATAAACAGCATAAAGGATACATTATGTATTGCTCTACACACCAACAGGGTCCTGTTGACCGGCAACATCGGAAGTGGGGTCCAAAGATGAACCAGTCACTTGGCCTACCAAGAAAAAAGAGGAATGAGACACATGCACTTGAGTAAAAGTGGATCAAGCAAGGTGAACACATGCACTTACCGACATCCAAAGAGTAGGTGGGATCCGGAGGAGATGCTGGGGCCAAGGGCATGGGAGCTAGGCCAAAATAAAACCAACATTGAGCCATAGCTAATGTGCGTTGCAAAATACAACATGCATTAAGGTGTGTGAGCAGCTCTTTCACTAATATTCACAAGACTGGGGTAGCCTTGAGGTTGCTGGAAGGGCAGGAGCTTGGGTGTCCTGAGGCACATCCCGGACAGCAGCATGTGCACCTATGCATAAAGCAACAGACAGAAAAGTTACAAATGTTTGAGCTGTAATGTAATACTTCACAGGTCCTACTGTTAGTTGGTCAGAATGTAAAAATGCAAATCACATACATTAACATTAGGTTATTGTAAAAGCCAGAAAATATGTACCTTCAGCACAACCGGTGGTGTCATCCCCAGGATCCACACCCTGCAGCCGAGCCAGTGGGATTTTGGCCTTCAGCATCTCCTCATACGGCCTGTAGGTACTCTTTGGAGCCTGGATGAACCCACTGTCCACATCAAGATCGTGATTCATCTTTTTCATAAGGGCCCCTCGCAAAGTGTAGAAGCGTTTCCTGCAGGATGGGCCACTACGTGGGTGTTGAGCTGTGCTACTAAGCTCCACACCAATGGCATCCCACAGTTTGCTTCTTTCTTGTTTGCCTATGGACTTGCTTTGGGAGCCAAATATCAGCTCCCATTTAGCAAGTGTAAGGTGCACAAGATGATTATTCTCAGCCAAATTAAATTCAGGCTCCCTCTTGGCACCTGGGCGCTTAGCCTGGGGTGCTGCCCCACCTTCAGGCTGTGCCCTTTTCCGTAAGGGAGGTCTGCGCACAGCACCCACCAAACTCCTACTCGGGCCTGCTGTGGCCGGCAGATGTCCTGAATTTGGCTCCATCCTGTAGCTGCACACACACACAAATACACACCCAACAAGCACGCATGCACACTACAGAATGGCATCGCAATCTCTTAGGCTTGGGCAGGTTTTATGTGCTCTAACAGCCAATCCAAAAGCAGCCCACTTAATTGATTCACACATACAGCCCAGTTCCTTCTAGGCACACCTCCACTGCACTGACAGAAGCATGTGTGTTAGCCAATTAACTCATTACAGACCTCATTAAACAAACAACACACACCCAAATCCAACAATGGACTGATGTATCTCAAACCCTTGTGACATGTGCTTAGCCTAACGGCTATTTAAAAAAACATCAGCTTCCCTTTCATTGGTCCACCCCTGATTTTTGGGCCATGTCCGTTAATGCACGCAAGTTACGGCTCAAGTACGCTAGTAGCGCTACTAGCGTGCGCGTGCGCACTCTGTTTTACGCACACCTGGGTCGGCTAATTGGCGCCCGGAAATAGCAGAGCGACGCAAAAGGCGGCAAAGCGGACCTGTCACTTTAGAAAATGAAGTATAAAAGGAAGGAATGTTCTAGCTTCTGCTATTCTTACACTGTGGCAAAGGCTGTGGTGTGGTGCTGTGCTCGCTTCCCTTAGCTCATTTGAGCCTCTGTCTGGTTTCTGTCCTCACTCTCTGTGGCTTGTTGGGTGATTTCTGACATCAGTGCTGTTTCTTTAGGAGCTTGGTTTGGGTGGCATCTGCAAATATTGTGTAGCATACAGCAAGTGAGGCTTGATTTTGGGGCCTTTTGTGGGCTGTGCAGCAACTCCCCTCTTGGTTGTGCTTAACTTAGAAAGCTGGTTTTCAGCAGGCTGGTGGTTTGGACCACTATAGTTCTGGTTTTGTGGTGAGCTGCATTGTAGCGGGTGTGTGTGGAGTGTGATTGTTTGTGTGTGTGTTGTGTGTTAGTGGTTTTTTTTGTTTATTTTTGTTTTTGTATATATCTTTAGTGTGTGTGATGGATAAGAGGGTGATGTATGGTGTCTGGGTGGATGGATGTATGTGTATGCTGAAAGAGCAGGAGGAAAGGGAGCGGGGTGTTGTGAGGCTTAGGGCACCCCGCTCCTTTGCAATCCGCCTTTCAGTATGGGACTTAAGTGACGAGCAGATCAGGAGCCGCTTCCGTCTGAATCGTGCTGCACTACAGTCCCTATATGATCAGATTAAGACCAAAATCGAGCCATCCACCAAACGCACTCATTCCATTCCAGGCATAGTACGCCTGTGTGCCACTCTTAATATTTTGGCACGAGGGACCTTCCAGGCAACCTCAGCCCTCCTCAGCGGGATAAGCCAGGCTACTATGAGCCGCATACTAATCCAGGTAGTTCTGGCAATTTGTGATTTAATCCCAATTTACATCAAGTTTCCTGAGGATGAGGAAGAGGTTGCCAAAATAAAACATGCTTTCTATCTGATGGGAGGGATCCCGAATGTGCTAGGGTGCGTTGATGGTACACATATCCCTTTCCGCCCTCCCCGTGCACAGGAGCTGTCCTACAGAAACCGGAAGCAGTTCCATTCGCTTAATATCATGGTGGTCTGTGACCCAGACATGAGGCTGCGGGCGGTGAGATCGGGGTTCCCCGGCTCATGCCACGATTCTTACGTCTTGCAGCGGACAGTCCTGTGCCGGAAGTTTGATAACAACGAAATGCCAGCTGGCTGGCTACTGGGTAATAAATTAACCATGTTAATGTATTTTGCTAATATGTGGCCTAGTAAGCCAATTTTAACCAAACTACCACCAAAAAACATGTACTAGTACTAATTGCTGTCTCTCTCCTTGTGTTTTTTCTACAGCGGACAAGGGATATGGGCAGAGAACGTGGGTCATGACTCCGGTCAGGAACCCACGGACCTCTGCCCATGAACGCTACAATGCAGCGCATCGCAAGACCAGAAGCATTGTGGAAAGAACCATCGGCCTGCTGAAAGCACGCTTTCTCTGTTTGGCACGGCCAGGAGGAGAGATGCTCTACAGCCCACAGAAGGTTTCCAAGATCATCCTTGCCTGCTGTGTGCTACACAACATTTGCATTTGTCACCGAATCCAAGCCCCCGAGGAGACAGCACTGGTGCCAGAAATCCCCAACCTGCCCGCAGATAGAAGTGAGGACACCCAGACTGGCGATGAGCTAAGGGAAAGGCTGATCACTTCTTTTTTTGCGGTAAGCTAACTACCCTTCACTCTAATGCAAGTACTGCACTACTGGCTAAATGTATTTGAACTCCCATCAAAAAGAGCAAAAAAACACACTAAGGGGGGTGTAAGATGACCCAAACCACTCTAAGGGGGGGTGTAAGATGACCCAAACCACTCTAAGGGGGGTGTAAGATGACCCAAACCACTCTAAGGGGGGGGTGTAAGATGACCAAAACCACTCTAAGGGGGGGTGTAAGATGACCAAAACCACTCTAAGGGGGGGGTGTAAGATGACCAAAACCACTCTAAGGGGGGTGTAAGATGACCCAAACCACTCTAAGGGGGGTGTAAGATGACCCAAACCACTCTAAGGGGGGTGTAAGATGACCCAAACCACTCTAAGGGGGGTGTAAGATGACCCAAACCACTCTAAGGGGGGTGTAAGATGACCCAAACCACTCTAAGGGGGGTGTAAGATGACCAAAACCACTCTAAGGGGGGTGTAAGATGACCAAAACCACTCTAAGAGGGGTGTAAGATGACCAAAACCACTCTAAGGGGGGTGTAAGATGACCCAAACCACTCTAAGGGGGGTGTAAGATGACCAAAACCACTCTAAGGGGGGTGTAAGATGACCCAAACCACTCTAAGGGGGGTGTAAGATGACCCAAACCACTCTAAGGGGGGGTGTAAGATGACCAAAACCACTCTAAGGGGGGTGTAAGATGACCCAAACCACTCTAAGGGGGGTGTAAGATGACCAAAACCACTCTAAGGGGGGTGTAAGATGACCCCAACCACTCTAAGGGGGGTGTAAGACGCCAATGTTGGTTATCAAGTTATGCATTTTTTTTTTGGCAACGACAAAACAACTTTAAAGATATATACTAACTGCACTTTTCTTATTTTTTCAGGCACCAAGAGATGCACCCTGATCCCTAATTTCCATTTCAAAAACTTTCCTGCACTTTACTTTGCTTTAGAATTTCTGTTGGACTTTTCATTTTCAATTTCATTTCTGTTTTATTATAATTTTTTTTTTAGTGTAAAAATAAAAAAAAAATATATATATACATGTGGCTATGTGTTTAATTCTGTTGTAAGTTTCCTTTTCATTCTAATTCCTATTTTAATTTTCCTTTTCTTTCTCTGTTCTGTTTTTATTTTCCTTTTCTATTTTCCTTTTCTTTCTCAGTTCTGTTTTTATTTTCCTTTTCTTTCTCAGTTCTGTTTTTATTTTCCTTTTCTATTTTCCTTTTCTTTCTCATTTCTGTTTTTATTTTCCTTTTCTTTCTCAGTTCTGTTTTTATTTTCCTTTTCTATTTTCCTTTTCATTCTAATTCCTATTTTAATTTTCCTTTTCTTTCTCTGTTCTGTTTTTATTTTCCTTTTCTATTTTCCTTTTCTTTCTCAGTTCTGTTTTTATTTTCCTTTTCTTTCTCAGTTCTGTTTTTATTTTCCTTTTCTATTTTCCTTTTCTTTCTCATTTCTGTTTTTATTTTCCTTTTCTTTCTCAGTTCTGTTTTTATTTTCCTTTTCTATTTTCCTTTTCATTCTAATTCCTATTTTAATATTCCTTTTCTTTCTCAGTTCTGTTTTTATTTTCCTTTTCTATTTTCCTTTTCTTTCTCATTTCTGATTTTATTTTCCTTTTCTTTCTCAGTTCTGTTTTTATTTTCCTTTTCTATTTTCCTTTTCTTTCTCAGTTCTGTTTTTATTTTCCTTTTCTTTCTCAGTTCTGTTTTTATTTTCCTTTTCTATTTTCCTTTTCTTTCTCATTTCTGTTTTTATTTTCCTTTTCTTTCTCAGTTCTGTTTTTATTTTCCTTTTCTATTTTCCTTTTCTTTCTCATTTCTGTTTTTATTTTCTTTTTCTATTTGCCTTTCTCATTTCTGTTTTTCTTTTTTCTATTTTCCTTTCTCATTTCTGTTTTTATTTACTTTTTCTATTTTCCTTTCTCATTTCTGTTTTTCTTTTCTTTTTCTATTTTCCATTTTTCTCTGTTCTGTTTTTCTTTTCATTTTCTTTCTCATTGGTGGTTTAATTGTATTTCCTTTTTATTTAACGAATAAAAAAAAAAAAAAATTGTGGCTATGTGTTTAATTATGTTTTATTTTGCATTTATATTAGAATATCTGGCTGAATTTAATTTCATTTTCAACACAAAATAAAAACTCTTTAAATTTTTAACAAATGTGGCAATGTGTTTTATTCAGAAGGTACTGGATGGCCAGGACACAGCAAAGCTAACAGGCGCTGTGTAGAATAGCGTGGTCACACTGACTGACAGCGCCTACAAAGCTGAGGGCCAACATCATATTCAGCAATGTAGGCGTTGTTCGCAACAACGCCAGGTAGCGACTGAGGAGGCCTGCTATAGCGAATCGCTACCGCCCGCGGCTGACGCTAGCGGCGCTCTTAGCGCCATACTTCAGTCGCTCATCTGTCGCTACCTGGCGCTATTGATGAATCGGCCTCTAAGTATCAACTGAGTAACTCTGTGCAGGTCAAATATAATTCAGTTTAAAACAGTGGAAATTGGCAGCTGCCATTAATTAGGTCCATGATATTTAGTTTGATTGCTTAATAGAACAAGTTTGTTCTCCTCAGACCACAGATCCCTCTTCCAGATGACTTTAGAATCTGCAACATGCCTTCTGACAAACTGCTGACACGATGTCATGTGTTTAAAGAAGTCTGTAGTCCAGAGTTTTTAGTGATCTGCTTCTGCTTTGATCATGTAACAAATCAGGCAAAGTAGAATCATTTCAGATCCTTTTCCGTCGTCACCTATAATTTGTACGATTCAGAAGATCGCTAATATAGCATCTTATATCATTGATACCTTGGTTTGATGACCCTAGTGAGATTTTACTAGTGGGACACTTTAGCACTACAGTATTGTTCTGATTCATCCAAACTGATCTTAAGATTTATTTAAGGTCAGAAACTATTCCCATGACTTTGCCGACACACTTATCCAAAAGGAATCCTTAAAGTTTTAGATTTGTTTTGGACCCCGATTTTAAGAAATGTATACTGAATTTGAATTATATTTTATTTCTAATCCTGTCAGAGAACTTAGTCAAGGCTGACCATGTAGTTGGAGAATGTATAAATAAAGGATTTGCTCCTTAGGTAGCCACTAACTAGATGATCAAGAGTTTTGCTTTTGGTTGAATGCAGATTGACCAGATGTGTCACTTTACAATTTTATACAATTTCAACATAGGGCAAACATGGCTTAGATATAACTGAATAAATCATGACATTCTATGCATGATATGTAGAGATGAGCGAGTAGTGAAATATTCGAAATTTCGAATTTCGATTCGAATAGACCGCGTTACTCGACTACTCGACCGAATATCGAATCCCATTATAGTCTATGGGAAAAAAATGCTCGACACTTGGAAATCTCAATTCGACCACTTGGAGGTCACCAAGTCCACCCTGAAACATCAGAAAATGATGCCAACACTGCTGGAATGCAACTGGGACAGCAGGGGAAGCATGTCTGGGTGCATATAACGCGCCCAAGTCGCACTATTACGCCACTATCACAGCCTCTCAACAATACACTCCAAACACAATATTACTTCTACGTAAAGTGAGACAAGACAAGGAAACCTTCTTTCCTCTACATTGCCATGGACCCCAAGCCAAACTGTACAAAAAAGAAGAACAAAATTCTACACCCCTTAAAATCACGTTGCCTAATGACAACCACAGATGGCATAGGCAAGGGGGAAAATAAATAGACCCCACCCCTAATTGTCATTGTGTGTGTGTGTGTGTGTGTGTGTGAGATGTGGTCAGACATGTCCTCTTGTGTCATTGTGTCACCCCAGCAGTAAGGGAAGCTTAAAGGAGGAGGTTTGTTACAGTGTGTCACCCCAGCAGTAAGGGAAGCTTACAGGAGGAGGTTTGTTACAGTGTGTCACCCCAGCAGTAAGGGAAGCTTACAGGAGGAGGTTTGTTACAGTGTGTCACCCCAGCAGTCAGGGAAGCTTACAGGAGGAGGTTTGTTACAGTGTGTCACCCCAGCAGTAAGGGAAGCTTAGAGCTGAGACCTCTTAAAAATTGTGTGGAGGCCCAAGATCTGAGACCTCTTAAAAATTGTGTGGAGGCCCAAGAGCTGAGACCTCTCAAACATTGTGTGGAGTCCCACGAGCTGAGACCTCTTAAACATTGTGTGGAGGCCCAAGAGCTGAGACCTTTTAAAAATTGTGTGGAGGCCCAAGAGCTGAGACCTTTTAAAAATTGTGTGGAGGCCCAAGAGCTGAGACCTTTTAAAAATTGTGTGGAGGCCCAAGAGCTGAGACCTTTTAAAAATTGTGTGGAGGCCCAAGAGCTGAGACCTTTTAAAAATTGTGTGGAGGCCCAAGAGCTGAGACCTCTCAAACATTGTGTGGAGGCCCAAGAGCTGAGACCTTTTAAAAATTGTGTGGAGGCCCTAGAGCTGAGACCTCTCAAACATTGTGTGGAGGCCCAAGAGCTGAGACCTTTTAAAAATTGTGTGGAGGCCCAAGAGCTGAGACCTTTTAAAAATTGTGTGGAGGCCCAAGAGCTGAGACCTCTCAAACATTGTGTGGAGGCCCAAGAGCTGAGACCTTTTAAAAATTGTGTGGAGGCCCAAGAGCTGAGACCTCTCAAACATTGTGTGGAGGCCCAAGAGCTGAGACCTCTCAAACATTGTGTGGAGGCCCAAGAGCTGAGACCTTTTAAAAATTGTGTGGAGGCCCAAGAGCTGAGACCTTTTAAAAATTGTGTGGAGGCCCAAGAGCTGAGACCTTTTAAAAATTGTGTGGAGGCCCAAGAGCTGAGACCTCTCAAACATTGTGTGGAGGCCCAAGAGCTGAGACCTTTTAAAAATTGTGTGGAGGCCCAAGAGCTGAGACCTCTCAAACATTGTGTGGAGGCCCAAGAGCTGAGACCTTTTAAAAATTGTGTGGAGGCCCAAGAGCTGAGACCTTTTAAAAATTGTGTGGAGGCCCAAGAGCTGAGACCTTTTAAAAATTGTGTGGAGGCCCAAGAGCTGAGACCTTTTAAAAATTGTGTGGAGGCCCAAGAGCTGAGACCTCTCAAACATTGTGTGGAGGCCCAAGAGCTGAGACCTTTTAAAAATTGTGTGGAGGCCCAAGAGCTGAGACCTTTTAAAAATTGTGTGGAGGCCCAAGAGCTGAGACCTTTTAAAAATTGTGTGGAGGCCCAAGAGCTGAGACCTTTTAAAAATTGTGTGGAGGCCCAAGAGCTGAGACCTTTTAAAAATTGTGTGGAGGCCCAAGAGCTGAGACCTTTTAAAAATTGTGTGGAGGCCCAAGAGCTGAGACCTTTTAAAAATTGTGTGGAGGCCCAAGAGCTGAGACCTCTCAAACATTGTGTGGAGGCCCAAGAGCTGAGACCTTTTAAAAATTGTGTGGAGGCCCAAGAGCTGAGACCTCTCAAACATTGTGTGGAGGCCCAAGAGCTGAGACCTTTTAAAAATTGTGTGGAGGCCCTAGAGCTGAGACCTCTCAAACATTGTGTGGAGGCCCAAGAGCTGAGACCTTTTAAAAATTGTGTGGAGGCCCAAGAGCTGAGACCTCTCAAACATTGTGTGGAGTCTCACGAGCTGAGACCTCTTAAACATTGTGTGGAGGCCCAAGAGCTGAGACCTTTTAAAAATTGTGTGGAGGCCCAAGAGCTGAGACCTTTTAAAAATTGTGTGGAGTCCCAAGAGCTGAGACCTTTTAAAAATTGTGTGGAGGCCCAAGAGCTGAGACCTCTCAAACATTGTGTGGAGGCCCAAGAGCTGAGACCTTTTAAAAATTGTGTGGAGGCCCAAGAGCTGAGACCTTTTAAAAATTGTGTGGAGGCCCAAGAGCTGAGACCTTTTAAAAATTGTGTGGAGGCCCAAGAGCTGAGACCTCTCAAACATTGTGTGGAGGCCCAAGAGCTGAGACCTTTTAAAAATTGTGTGGAGGCCCAAGAGCTGAGACCTTTTAAAAATTGTGTGGAGGCCCAAGAGCTGAGACCTTTTAAAAATTGTGTGGAGGCCCAAGAGCTGAGACCTTTTAAAAATTGTGTGGAGGCCCAAGAGCTGAGACCTCTCAAACATTGTGTGGAGGCCCAAGAGCTGAGACCTTTTAAAAATTGTGTGGAGGCCCTAGAGCTGAGACCTCTCAAACATTGTGTGGAGGCCCAAGAGCTGAGACCTCTCAAACATTGTGTGGAGGCCCAAGAGCTGAGCACTTATTAGTGCTGCAGCTACGGCTGCTTTAGTGAGGGGTAGCTGCTGCTGCTGGAATAGGGACAGAAAGACTTCAGTGGTGTATTACCACCTATATACAAAACTATATACACTCTGCTCAAAACGGCTGCTTTAGTGAGGGGTAGCTGCTGATGCTGGAATAGGGACAGAAAGACTTCAGTGGTGTATTAGCACCTATATACAAAACTATATTTTGCACTACTGTTTTGTGTCCTCTGTGCCAACAAAACACTGTTTTATACACGGTGCGTATAGGCACCATTTCACCTTCTGGCAGTATACGGCTGTATAGCCAGGTGTTCTTAAAAATATATTTATATTTGGCACTACTGTTTTGTGTCCTCTGTGCCAACAAAACACTGTTTTATACACGGTGCGTATAGGCACCATTTCACCTTCTGGCAGTATACGGCTGTATAGCCAGGTGTTCTTCTTAAAAATATTTTTATATTTGGCATAACGCGTGGCCAAAAAAGTAAAACGTCTGAAATGCGGAGGGCTAGCGCAAAGGGACGTGGACGAGGACGGGGGCGCGGAAATGCTGGTGGGGGCACAAACCGCGTTGAAGCCAGTGGGGATACAATGCGTGCTGGTGAGGGGCAGCCAGCATTACGCTCATCCAGCTTCCCTGTCTTTATGGGACAGTTATGCGGGGGGCGGGGTACACCTCTGTTAAGGCCTGAGCAGCGTGAACAGGTGGTGCAATGGATGGCCGATAACGCTTCCAGTCACTTGTCCACCACCCAGTCATCCACACAGTCTCACTCTGACCCTCCTTCCTCCCAACCTGGCCAACAGAGTCAGCCCAACCTTGACCCCTCCCAGGACCTCTTTTCGGGTCCTTTTCCAGATGTGCTGCAAGAATCCCAGGAGCTAGCAGAGGAATTTGTTTGTAGTGATGCCCAAACACTTGAGTATCCGCCATCTGCTAGTGATGTGGACCCGGAACCAGCATCTGCTATCATGAGCGATGATGATGAGACGCAGTTGCCATCAAGGGAGGCTGTTGGAATGTCCAGTGGGCAGGAGGAGGAGCAGAGAGAGGAAGTGGAAGAGGAGGTGGTGGACGACGAAATGACCGACCCCACTTGGACAGGGGTGATGTCCAGCGGGGAAAGCAGTGGAGATGCGGTCTGCGCATCACCGAATAAGGCAGCAAGAGGCAGAGGACAGTCCAGAGGCAGAGGACAGTCCAGACAGAGAAGGCAGGCCACAGCCAGCAGGGCCGAAGCTCTTCCCGGCAGCAGGCAGTCGCGCGAAGCTCCCCCATCGAGGCCTCGTACTTCTGTGGTGTGGAGATTTTTTAACGTTTGCGCGGATGACAAACTGAGCGCGGTTTGCGCAATCTGCCACTCAAAACTGAGTAGGGGCTCTGAGAAGAGCAATCTGACCACCTCAGGCATGCGCCGTCACTTGGAATTCAAGCACTGGGCTGAGTGGGAGAGAGCAAACGCAATACAACCTGCGCCCCGTCTTGCTGCCACTGCCTCTTCCCCTTTGTTGTGTGCTGCCACTGCGGTCCAGACCTCCAGCCAGGACACCTCCACATCTGCCTCTGCCTCGGCTACTTTGGGGCCTTCTCTTTCAGCCCCACCTTCCCCCGCATCTTCGTCTGCACCTTCCATCTCCTCGTCCCATCAACTGTCCATCTCGCAGGCGTTCAACCGCAGGCGGAAGTACGCCTCCAGTCACCCCCAAGCCCAAGCCTTAACCTGCCTCATCTCCAAACTGCTGGCCCTGGAGATGTTGCCGTTTAGGCTTGTGGAGACGCAGGCCTTCCGCGACCTGATGGCGGCTGCCGCACCTCGCTATTCCGTCCCTAGCCGCCACTATTTTTCCCGGTGTGGCGTCCCCGCCCTGCACCAGCACGTGTCGCGTAACATCAGGCGGACCCTGAGGTACGCAGTCAGCGCAAAGGTCCACTTGACCACCGACTCGTGGACAAGCGCTTGCGGCCAAGGACGCTACATCTCTTTGACGGCACACTGGGTGAATGTTGTGGAAGCGGGGACGGGGTCGCAAACAGGGACGGCCTACATACCACCCCCGCCCAAGATTGCCAGCACAGGTTCTGATAGACTCCTCCTCCTCCTCCTCCTCCTCCTCCTCCTCCTCCTCCTCCTCCTCCTCCTCCTCCTCCTCCTCCTCCTCCTCCTCCTCCTCCTCCTCCTCCTCCTCCTCCTCCTCCTCCTCCTCCTCCTCCTCCTCCTCCTCCTCCTCCTCCTCCACATCGCCCTCAGCCCCTAGCTGGAAGCGTTGCAGCACTGGCACGGGGAGACGTCAGCAGGCGGTGCTTAAGCTCATCAGCTTGGGCGACAGGAAGCACAGCGCCGCAGAGGTGAGGCACGCCATATTGCAGCAGACAGAGATGTGGCTGTCGCCGCTGCAGCTAGGACCAGGCATGGTCGTGTGCGATAACGGCCGTAACCTGGTGGCGGCTCTGGAGCTTGCAGAACTCAATCACGTACCATGCCTGGCCCACGTTTTTAATTTGGTAGTACAAAAGTTTCTAAAGACTTACCCCAACCTGGCAGAGCTACTGGTCAAAGTGCGGCGCTTGTGCGCTCACTTTCGGAAGTCAACTGTAGCTGCTGCTAGCTTAAAAAAAAATCCAGCAACGCCTCCATTTGCCTCAACATCGGCTGTTGTGCGACCTGCCCACTCGCTGGAATTCCACCTATTGCATGTTGGCCAGGGTGTGTGAGCAGCAGAAAGCATTGATGGAGTACCAGATGATGCATCCACGCGTGCCTCCAACTCAGCTCCCTCAGTTTGCCAACCACGAGTGGCCATGGATGGCAGACATATGCGATGTATTGCGTATCTTTGAGGAGTCCACTAAGAAGGTCAGCAGCGAGGACGCTATAGTGAGCGTAACCATCCCGCTCCTAGGCGTCCTTAAAGAATCGCTCATCGCAATAAGGGAGAACGCATTGCACACAGAGGAGATGGGGGTAGGAGGAGACGCAACGCAGGTAGACAGTCAGACCACACTTTTGTCTGCTGCTCGGTGGCAGTTGCAGGAGGAGGATGAGGAGGAGGAGGACAACGTGGAGGTGGCTGTGGAAGAGGATGCTGGCGGCGAGGGTAGCAGTCAGGCTGTGTGCGTCCCATTGGTTCAGCGCGGATGGGGCGGAGAGGAGGAGGAAGAGGAGGAAATGGAAAATGATCCTTCTGGTGGGGGCAGTGACGTCATGCCTACTCAGAGTCTGGCACACATGGCTGACTTCATGCTGGGCTGCTTTTCCCGGGACATACGTGTTGTCCGGATATTGGAGAACAAACTATACTGGGTCTTCGCACTCCTGGACCCCCGGTATAAAGATAACTTCTCCTCTTTTATTCCGGTAGAGGAGAGGACGAATCGATTACTGGAATACCAGAGGGAACTCTTGCAGAACATGATGCAGATTTTCCCACCCAGCATCGCTGGCGGCAGAGAGGAGAGTGTCTCCCAGAGTCTGACAACATCGATCAGGCCCACAGCCACCAGGGGAACACTCTCCAAGGTGTGGGACACGTTCATGTCACCCCCTCGTGCAACTTCCATCACTGCGGGGCCCGCTATCAGCAGGAGGGACAAGTATCGGAGGATGTTGCGGGACTACCTGGCAGACCACACCCCTGTCCTCCCCGATCCCTCGGCGACCTACACTTACTGGGTCTCCAAGTTGGACACGTGGCTGGAACTGTCCCTGTACGCCTTGGAGGTGCTTGCCTGCCCTGCCGCCAGCGTGCTATCAGAAAGGGTGTGTTCAGCGCAGCCGGGGGCATTATAACCGATAAGCGCAGCCGCCTGTCAACCGACAGTGCCGACAGGCTGACGCTAATCAAAATGAACAGCAAGTGGATTGACCCGGACTTTGCTTGTACAACAGTGGAAAGCAGCCAAGAGTGAAGTGCCATCTGTATGAAGTGCCATTTCCTCCTCCTCCTCCTCCTCCTCCTTAACCGCCGTAGAATTGCTGTATTAATGAAAAAAATTATGGCTCACCTCTTAGGCTTAATACAATCAATTTTTAAGAGGTCTCAACTCTTGGGCCTCCACACAATTTTTAAAAGGTCTCAGCTCTTGGGCCTCCACACAATTTTTAAGAGGTCTCAGCTCTTGGGTCTCCACACAATTTTTAAGAGGTCTCAGCTCGTGGGCCTCCACACAATTTTTAAAAGGTCTCAGCTCTTGGGCCTCCACACAATTTTTAAAAGGTCTCAGCTCTTGGGCCTCCACACAATTTTTAAAAGGTCTCAGCTCTTGGGCCTCCACACAATGTTTGAGAGGTCTCAGCTCTTGGGCCTCCACACAATTTTTAAAAGGTCTCAGCTCTTGGGCCTCCACACAATTTTTAAAAGGTCTCAGCTCTTGGGCCTCCACACAATTTTTAAAACATAGCAGCCCTAATAAGGGCTCTCAATGACTCTCTTGTCTTCTGGTAGCTGGTATATATGGTGGTAAATGCGATATTCTGAGCTTCTGGGGCCCTGCCTGACTACATAGGATATGAGATATATACTGTTCAACATAGCAGCACTAATAAGGGATTAAGGACTGTCTTGTCTTCTGGTAGCTGGTATATATGGTGGTAAAAGGTATATTCTGAGCTTCTGGGGCCCTGCCTGCCTACATATGAGCTATATACTGTTCAGCATAGTAGCCCTAATAAGGGCTCTCAATGACTCTCTTGTCTTCTGGTAGCTGGTATATATGGTGGTAAAAGGTATATTCTGAGCTTCTGGGGCCCTGCCTGACTAAATAGAAAATGAGCTATATACTGTTCAGCGTAGCAGCCCTAATAAGGGCTCTTAAGGACTGTCTTGTCTTCTGGTAGCTGGTATATATGGTGGTAAAAGGTATATTCTGAGCTTCTGGGGCCCTGCCTGACTAAATAGAAAATGAGCTATATACTGTTCAACATAGCAGCACTAATAAGGGATTAAGGACTGTCTTGTCTTCTGGTAGCTGGTATATATGGTGGTAAAAGGTATATTCTGAGCTTCTGGGGCCCTGCCTGACTAAATAGAAAATGAGCTATATACTGTTCAACATAGCAGCACTAATAAGGGATTAAGGACTGTCTTGTCTTCTGGTAGCTGGTATATATGGTGGTAAAAGGTATATTCTGAGCTTCTGGGGCCCTGCCTGACTACATAGAAAATGAGCTATATACTGTTCAACATAGCAGCACTAATAAGGGATTAAGGACTGTCTTGTCTTCTGGTAGCTGGTATATATAGTGGTAAAAGGTATATTCTGAGCTTCTGGGGCCCTGCCTGCCTACATATGAGCTATATACTGTTCAGCATAGTAGCCCTAATAAGGGCTCTCAATGACTCTCTTGTCTTCTGGTAGCTGGTATATATGGTGGTAAAAGGTATATTCTGAGCTTCTGGGGCCCTGCCTGACTAAATAGAAAATGAGCTATATACTGTTCAGCGTAGCAGCCCTAATAAGGGCTCTTAAGGACTGTCTTGTCTTCTGGTAGCTGGTATATATGGTGGTAAAAGGTATATTCTGAGCTTCTGGGGCCCTGCCTGACTAAATAGAAAATGAGCTATATACTGTTCAACATAGCAGCACTAATAAGGGATTAAGGACTGTCTTGTCTTCTGGTAGCTGGTATATATGGTGGTAAAAGGTATATTCTGAGCTTCTGGGGCCCTGCCTGACTAAATAGAAAATGAGCTATATACTGTTCAACATAGCAGCACTAATAAGGGATTAAGGACTGTCTTGTCTTCTGGTAGCTGGTATATATGGTGGTAAAAGGTATATTCTGAGCTTCTGGGGCCCTGCCTGACTAAATAGAAAATGAGCTATATACTGTTCAACATAGCAGCACTAATAAGGGATTAAGGACTGTCTTGTCTTCTGGTCGCTGGTATATATGGTGGTAAAAGGTATATTCTGAGCTTCTGGGGCCCTGCCTGACTAAATAGAAAATGAGCTATATACTGTTCAACATAGCAGCACTAATAAGGGATTAAGGACTGTCTTGTCTTCTGGTAGCTGGTATATATGGTGGTAAAAGGTATATTCTGAGCTTCTGGGGCCCTGCCTGACTAAATAGAAAATGAGCTATATACTGTTCAGCGTAGCAGCCCTAATAAGGGCTATTAAGGACTGTCTTGTCTTCTGGTAGCTGGTATATATGGTGGTAAAAGGTATATTCTGAGCTTCTGGGGCCCTGCCTGACTAAATAGAAAATGAGCTATATACTGTTCAGCGTAGCAGCCCTAATAAGGGCTCTTAAGGACTGTCTTGTCTTCTGGTAGCTGGTATATATGGTGGTAAAAGGTATATTCTGAGCTTCTGGGGCCCTGCCTGACTAAATAGAAAATGAGCTATATACTGTTCAACATAGCAGCACTAATAAGGGATTAAGGACTGTCTTGTCTTCTGGTAGCTGGTATATATGGTGGTAAAAGGTATATTCTGAGCTTCTGGGGCCCTGCCTGACTAAATAGAAAATGAGCTATATACTGTTCAGCGTAGCAGCCCTAATAAGGGCTATTAAGGACTGTCTTGTCTTCTGGTAGCTGGTATATATGGTGGTAAAAGGTATATTCTGAGCTTCTGGGGCCCTGCCTGACTAAATAGAAAATGAGCTATATACTGTTCAGCGTAGCAGCCCTAATAAGGGCTCTTAAGGACTGTCTTGTCTTCTGGTAGCTGGTATATATGGTGGTAAAAGGTATATTCTGAGCTTCTGGGGCCCTGCCTGACTAAATAGAAAATGAGCTATATACTGTTCAGCGTAGCAGCCCTAATAAGGGCTATTAAGGACTGTCTTGTCTTCTGGTAGCTGGTATATATGGTGGTAAAAGGTATATTCTGAGCTTCTGGGGCCCTGCCTGACTAAATAGAAAATGAGCTATATACTGTTCAGCGTAGCAGCCCTAATAAGGGCTCTTAAGGACTGTCTTGTCTTCTGGTAGCTGGTATATATGGTGGTAAAAGGTATATTCTGAGCTTCTGGGGCCCTGCCTGACTAAATAGAAAATGAGCTATATACTGTTCAGCGTAGCAGCCCTAATAAGGGCTATTAAGGACTGTCTTGTCTTCTGGTAGCTGGTATATTTGGTGGTAAAAGGTATATTCTGAGCCTCTGGGGCCCTGCCTGACTAAATAGAAAATGAGCTATATACTGTTCAGCGTAGCAGCCCTAATAAGGGCTATTAAGGACTGTCTTGTCTTCTGGTAGCTGGTATATATGGTGGTAAAAGGTATATTCTGAGCTTCTGGGGCCCTGCCTGACTAAATAGAAAATGAGCTATATACTGTTCAGCGTAGCAGCCCTAATAAGGGCTCTTAAGGACTGTCTTGTCTTCTGGTAGCTGGTATATATGGTGGTAAAAGGTATATTCTGAGCTTCTGGGGCCCTGCCTGACTAAATAGAAAATGAGCTATATACTGTTCAACATAGCAGCACTAGTAAGGGATTAAGGACTGTCTTGTCTTCTGGTAGCTGGTATATATGGTGGTAAAAGGTATATTCTGAGCTTCTGGGGCCCTGCCTGACTAAATAGAAAATGAGCTATATACTGTTCAGCGTAGCAGCCCTAATAAGGGCTCTTAAGGACTGTCTTGTCTTCTGGTAGCTGGTATATATGGTGGTAAAAGGTATATTCTGAGCTTCTGGGGCCCTGCCTGACTAAATAGAAAATGAGCTATATACTGTTCAGCGTAGCAGCCCTAATAAGGGCTCTTAAGGACTGTCTTGTCTTCTGGTAGCTGGTATATATGGTGGTAAAAGGTATATTCTGAGCTTCTGGGGCCCTGCCTGACTAAATAGAAAATGAGCTATATACTGTTCAACATAGCAGCACTAATAAGGGATTAAGGACTGTCTTGTCTTCTGGTAGCTGGTATATATGGTGGTAAAAGGTATATTCTGAGCTTCTGGGGCCCTGCCTGACTAAATAGAAAATGAGCTATATACTGTTCAACATAGCAGCACTAATAAGGGATTAAGGACTGTCTTGTCTTCTGGTAGCTGGTATATATGGTGGTAAAAGGTATATTCTGAGCTTCTGGGGCCCTGCCTGACTAAATAGAAAATGAGCTATATACTGTTCAACATAGCAGCACTAATAAGGGATTAAGGACTGTCTTGTCTTCTGGTAGCTGGTATATATGGTGGTAAAAGGTATATTCTGAGCTTCTGGGGCCCTGCCTGACTACATAGAAAATGAGCTATATACTGTTCAACATAGCAGCACTAATAAGGGATTAAGGACTGTCTTGTCTTCTGGTAGCTGGTATATATGGTGGTAAAAGGTATATTCTGAGCTTCTGGGGCCCTGCCTGACTACATAGAAAATGAGCTATATACTGTTCAGCGTAGCAGCCCTAATAAGGGCTATTAAGGACTGTCTTGTCTTCTGGTAGCTGGTATATATGGTGGTAAAAGGTATATTCTGAGCTTCTGGGGCCCTGCCTGACTAAATAGAAAATGAGCTATATACTGTTCAGCGTAGCAGCCCTAATAAGGGCTCTTAAGGACTGTCTTGTCTTCTGGTAGCTGGTATATATGGTGGTAAAAGGTATATTCTGAGCTTCTGGGGCCCTGCCTGACTAAATAGAAAATGAGCTATATACTGTTCAGCGTAGCAGCCCTAATAAGGGCTATTAAGGACTGTCTTGTCTTCTGGTAGCTGGTATATATGGTGGTAAAAGGTATATTCTGAGCTTCTGGGGCCCTGCCTGACTAAATAGAAAATGAGCTATATACTGTTCAGCGTAGCAGCCCTAATAAGGGCTATTAAGGACTGTCTTGTCTTCTGGTAGCTGGTATATATGGTGGTAAAAGGTATATTCTGAGCTTCTGGGGCCCTGCCTGACTAAATAGAAAATGAGCTATATACTGTTCAGCGTAGCAGCCCTAATAAGGGCTCTTAAGGACTGTCTTGTCTTCTGGTAGCTGGTATAGATGGTGGTAAAAGTGATATTCCGAGCTTCTGGGGCCCTGCCAGCAACAGCCTGTCTTTCCCTGCTGTGAGCGTCTGTCCCTCACTAAGTTCAAGCTGCTAATGCTGACGAAGAGGAAGTGCTGAGTTTTGTATATTCGAGGTCACATGGTTTTTCCAGCCAATGCGTGTAGACGCCGTTTTCGCGATGCCAGCGTCCTCCCAGGACCTGTCCCACCCCCCCTGCATGGTGATTGGTGTAAAAAACGCGCCAGGGAAGGTGGGAGGGGAAACGAATTGTGAGTGCGCCATCGCCGCTGTACTCGATCGAAATCGAGTATGACGAACAGCGTAGTATTCGATCGAATACCGGCTCGGTCGAATACTACTCGCTCATCACTAATGATATGTGCTTGCGCAAAGTGATCCTAACCCACCTCCCACCCTGACCAATATGAGACCTACCAAATTCCAGTGAGGGGTGCACATAAGGAATTCTAATACAACCATTTGGGTCTTCTGGAGGTGAGAAATGTGAGAAAATAAATAGTGATCTTGATGTGAAAGCATGTTGTAGCAGTTAGGTGATCAGAAGTTGCATGGGTCACCAGAGTGAATAATTCAGCTGGTGTATGAATCTCAATTGAGGCTCCCATAGAGAATAAGGGGTACGTAGTTCTGTCCTTGTACACCTCCATGCCCACACACAGTACAGAACCTAAAAGTGCAGGTCCCAACTTCAGGTAATGCCTGTAATGCCCCGGCCAATTGCTGTCCTTTGTACAGGTGACAACTCCCAATCAAGGTTGGCCTTAATCACCTATAGTATGGACCCAATCAGCCTCGGAAGGCAGTATTTGCTTTCTCAGCACTTGGTTCCCCCCCCCAGGACTTATGAGCACAAGAGATGTCAGCTGTGGCCACAAAGGCCAAGATAGCTCCGGGGCAAAAAAGTAAGATGGGAGGTATTACCTAGCCAAGGTCGTTAGCAGGTGGTCAGTCCAAAAAAGCATCACAACAGAAGAAAAATCATAATCTGGGGTCAAGCATGGAGTCATAGGTTGGGTAGGCTGAGAAGTTGTGTAATCCAAAGGAGAAGGCATGCTTGTGGTCAGGCAGGTAATTGTCAGTTCTGGTGACAGGGTAGGGTAGGTCCAAACAGCAAAGCTAGCAACTAGCAATAGTAACACAAAGTACACCCTAAGCAGGCAAAGCTATAATGGGTGACTTGGATGTGGACTGGTGCAGACTTTATTGGGGAGACAGTCAATGATGGGGCAGCAAAGGAACAGAGGTTGTGACTGCCCCAGGTAAGGATCCTAAGGCTCATTTGCCCTAGACACTTCAAGGGCCCATCCGCCCATACAGCAAGGACCGGGATAATTGCTCTGGGGTCAGTGCACAGCTGATGGGATGCCGTGGAATCATGGAGCAGACACATATCATGCACTATATTTATTGCTACCGAGTAACTAGATTGGTATATCTTATCCCCAGTTCCCTGATTATCATCCATTCAGGATATTCAGTAGTAGTCCTCCTTGTAACAGTTAGATTCCCATATATACTGACTGAAATAAACTCTAGTTGACAATTTGACATATGAGATCTGACAAAATATTTTGTTCAGAGAATGAACTTAAAGGCTTAAATGTTGTTTGCTCACAGAACGTACTTTATCAACATAATTGCCTTGGATCTTTGCCATAGGCGATAGAGATGCCTAGGTGGTGTACATTATGTTCTTCATTATTCGATTTCTAAATGGGATTTTCTAAATTTATCTGAAGTCATTAAATGGGTTAAGCTCTAAGTGAAATATACATACCTACAGGAAAAGACCTATAAAACAGTAGATAGGTATATCTTGAAATTATGCTTAATAAAATTTCCATCTATTTTTTTTTCTTCAGATGTTTTGCTGCCAACTTTTAAGAAAACTATATATATAAAAATCTATATATTCTAATGAAAGCATAACAAATTCTTTTAATGGAAGCAATTGAGTGAGTCTATTGAAAAATGCTTTTACGGTACCTTTGGCTTAAAAGTTGCTAATGCAAAAAGAGAAAAACCTTCTAAAGCTGTCTAGATAATGTTTTAATTTAGATTATTGTCTTTTTATTGCCTTCGCTATTCCATTGGCTGTTAAAAAAAAGGAATCATAGTGGGAATGCCTTCTGACGCTTTAAAAAAAGCAAATACATCTACAGTGGTCAATGTCAATGTTTTTTTAATAGGGTGATTTAGGAAAGGGCATCTCTTGGATTCTCCAGTCCTCATGGCTGATTCCAGCCGCTGTTGCTTGCTCTCTAGCAGTCACAGTTGCCTTGTGGCGTCCTTCAGTCTTAGGGCCACCTCCAGCCCCTGCTTGATTTTTGGCCTAATTTGTAGCTCCCTCTACTCCTCAGACCGAATGAAGCTGTTTCTGCGGTCACATGTGCCTTCAAGTTTCCTTTTGCTGTTCGCCAGAGCTGCCTCCAGCCACTGCCTATTGTCTCCATAATCACCTAGTCTCAGAGCATCTTAGTCCCACCATCAGTCTCCAGTGCTATATAACAGCATCCCATATTTATGCTGGTGGCCACAGCTACCACCATTACATCCAAGTGGCATCTTCAGCACTCCTGTCTACACAGGTAATTCCTACTTGTTATTTGGGACGAAAGGAGGGAAAAGGGAAGAAAAAGATATCTAGGACAGGAACATCACTCTAAGACAGTCTTTAAAGTCTCCACCTTTACATCCTTGGGCATCCTTCATGCAAACAATTTTGATGTCAAGGGTTACCAGGGCTTTTACATTAGTTAAAAAATACAGATATTAGTCACCAGTGGAATAACAGCTAAAAGGGAGCTCTTCACTTCCATCCTCTAGAAAGAAATGGTAGTGTAGAGCCCCACTAAAGAGTTTTACCTAAAAAATGCCTATACAACAACACACATACAAATTCAAACTCATATCCCCCTGCCCCCATGCAGCAGCCATACCTGGCCCCTGGTCCAGTACAGTGTCCTGACCTGGCCCCTGACTCCACACAGCAGTCTAACCTGGCCCTGTCCACACACAGCAGTCTAACCAGATCATTGGTTCCACGCAGCTGCCTAACCAGGCCCCTGGCCTTGCAGCACATGGAAGATTAATGGAGCCCCTTGCTGCTAAAGAAATAGAGCCAAGCTGCCACCAACCAGTCTAAACTATCCAATGGCCAAGTCACCTGCAATCAGGCCCCAGTGAAGCCGGCCAGGGCCAAGCTGCCAGCAACTGATCCCTGCTCTTGACCGGGTCCTGCAGCCAATGCCGTTCCAGCAGGTAATGTGCTCAGTTATATAGTTGACAGGGTTATTTAATAGTGGTGGGTGATTTAATTTAAGTGTCAGTATAGGCAATTTATTTCCAGGTAAGTACGTACCTGTCCTACCTTGATCCATGGTAGCCTGGGGTGCCACAGGCGGTGCTAGTGAGCTGTAAAGCTGACCACATCTGGGTTTCAGTGAGGTCCTGTTTCTAGCCTGCTGCAGCCTGGCTGGGATTGCACATTAGCACTAAAACTACCAACTGCAGCACCCGGGAACAACTACAAATTGAGGTTGGAGGGCAAGTATTGACCTAAGAAAATCTACACTGACACTTGAATTAATAATGCTCCAATTTGTGAACCTCCTGGTTATTGCAGCAATACCCACCTTTCCAGTGGTCCCACAATGCATGTGGGAGTCGCTACCACCTCCTCACTCAGCTCTACCTGTGGGTACCTGTGCCAGGCATTTATGAGTGGCTTGTACATGTATGAGTGGCAAAGCAAAGGCTGAATAGAATGTGTGTCAATGATTGTCCACCAGCCTGTGCATGTGTCCGTTAAGAACAAAGTAAAGGGGAGTTTAGGGGTGATCTGGGGGGGGGGGGGGGTAGACAGGCCGGAGAAGCAAAAATAGGCTAGTGAAAATTCCATGTTTGTTCATCTTTAACATGTCATCTTGCTACTCACTAGGATAAGTGTGGCACCATTTCGCCGTGCTTCATATATAGGAACAGTGAAAAAGAAAAGGTAAGTGGCTTGCCATCCATGGGGCACACAGGTGATTGCAAAGGGTGAGATAAAGTACCATGCACTATGACACATGTGCAGTGTGCTTTAAAGTGGACCACTGGGATCTCAGAAGAACCTTTCCCACTGCCTGTGAGCCCGGCATCACAGAGATACTTACCACAGTTCAACTAATTGGATTATCTCAGCTCAGAAGCCATTGAAAAGCTTTGAAGACTTTAAGATAGCATGAGTCAGTGTACCAAGATGTGTGTTAAGAAAACTGCATCTCTATCTTTCCTTTCCATCCAATGGAGAAACCTGTTCTGATACCTACTGGGGCAGGGATATCTGCAGTTAATATAGCTGAAGGGTGGGCCCATAGTATGATTTCCTCTGGTGGGTCCAGGGTACTCCAGTCTGTCCTTAGGTGTGTCCCACACAGTTTGGTGCAAGAGCAGTGGATATACAGATGAAGCATTCTCAGGCGGAATTGCACTGCGCTGTGTGTACAGGATTCAATTTACAGTACAAGTTTTATCCAGTGCAACACTGTTGCATCTGTATGCCCACCTCTCAAAAAGGTGGGCATAAATAAGTATAATCCAGTGTATGGGCTACAGAAGAAGGGCTGGATCTCTGTCACAACAGCTTTATTTAGCAGAACACCAGGCTGTATCTTCTGCATGGGAAGTAATACAATGATTATATGCTAGGCAGAAAAATCCCTTTAATTCCGGCCGCCCAGTCCCTTCCCCTTTTTTCCTCCATCCTCCATCCTGGGAAGCCAATCAGCTAGAGACACTGTAATAAGTCCCATCAATTGGACAGTCAAAAACACACAGGCCCCACATGACCACTGGCAGTCAATGCATTTTACCAAACGCCACAATACACATTTGCCCGCTTTACCCTATTGGGGTTTGCAGTGATTGTTGGAACGCTAAAGCGTAAGCATTCTGCTCAATTATTTTAGATTCCTTGTTGATTTTACACTGGAGGTGGGGGATAAATTAGCCTCATGGGTTGTTTTGAAATTAAGTCCACTTTAAAAGTACTAGAAGGTTGTCAAAAACACAGAAATCATGTGGGACAACCCCCTGCATAATACCACTAGAAAAAAATCTAGGAGAAACCACCGGTCTAAAGTTTGTAGGGTCAATTCATGGTTGGTGCGCAATTGATTCCGCATGCACCTAGGCGCATGATTCATGGCTGTGTGTGCATGCCAGATGCACATGTGAATTGCACCAAATGGCAAGCGTGCAGGAGAAGTGAAAATTGCGCCTTCTTGCACCAGTTTGCACCTTCCACAAAGAAAATCTATTGTTTCGAAGCAGCCTGCCCCATGCTTATTTGGCCAACTAAGCGCTTAACTGTTTCCAATGGTCCCCCATGTTTCTCTCCTTTCCTTTACTGTTTCTCATAGCGATTTGATCTCACAAGCTTCTGTGTTTTCTGCAAAGCTCTATTTACCATTTCGGAGTGTATTCTTTGAAGAACCTATGTTCTCCATTTTTTGGTGGGTGTTTTTAGGGGGGATATTCTGATTCCAGTTAACCCTTAACATTTTTTTGACCAGTGTTTTTTCCCAGATGTTCTCTTTAACCCCCCTCCCCTGTTTGGTTTGCATATTAATGCTGATTAAATGAACAATTATTTTTTTTGGTTTTGACCTTATTTTTTGTTATTTTGGACAACTTTTTATCCCTTTTTTTAACAAAAACAAAAAAGGGTTCAATCCCTAAAAAGAACTTGCGGTTGACACTTTTATTGTTCAAAAAGATGCCAGGCACCTCCAGGGTCTGTCCTTAAGCATCCAGTGGTGTTTGGCAGGGGCGGCCTCACCAATCCGGATGCCCCCCCCAGAAACAAACAGCGATCCCATACCCCCCTGCTTTAAGTCTTGAGTTAGTCATTGCCACAGACTATTAGGAGCATCCTCATCAGTACAATATATCCGGGTTCCTCTTCAGGTTCTTTTTAGTTACTGAAGGTTTCTGTGCTTCGATAATAATTGCCATAATAAAGCAAATGTTCCTACTCTATTCATCGCTAACGCGAGTAAGCAGGATTGTTCGATAGAGTGCAGAACAGAGCAATGTCAATGGTTGACATTAAACAATTTTATTAGATTATTAATACATTTGCTGTTCAGTCATGCTGTTTTTATGGATGCCGAATTGCTACTGAAATATTTATTTCGGCTTTTGTTGCAGGTATGCTGTTGTTTTTGGAAGTGAAGGCGAAGGCCGTAGAACACCACGACTCCACCATGACAGATAATGTGAGAGTAGAGGGCTGCTTTTATGGGCGTATAAATTATAGAAGGGCTGCCGTGGAGCCGCTGCATTATCTTTATTACCTGCCTCTTCTTCTTAAGCGAATGCAACCTCATAACCTTTCACAAAAAAGATGTAACATTGCGTCCATCATTTCCAAATTGATGAAACGTCTCCTGATATGAAACTGCTGCATTGTCATTTTTTAGGTTTTGCCATATGGGGAAATATGAGAAGTTGTAACCCTTTAATAATGAGAGCAATTGTGACGCTGTGATGCTTCATTGATTTAATGGGACTGTAAACCCAACAGCAATGAAAAGGCAGAAATCAGCTCATCTGAAGCCTATCCCAAGTCCAAGGACTGTATTTATCATACAGAAAAATGTAGGCATGTTCCCAGGGCTTCTATAGGAGAAAAAGTCTCATTGCCTTGCTATAATGCTCCCTCATTAACACACCAGCCACAGAAATATTCAGTGTGTGGAGGGGGGTTGGGTGCAAGAAGTTAAACGCGGTCTGCAACAGGAGTGGCAACAGGACCTGATTTTTCGGCCTACACTGCTCTGGTCATATGATTCATGGGACTCAATAAAAGAATTTGCAAGAACTAAAAGTGCCTAGGGCAGCCAGCATAACAAATACGGCCTCTCCTCAATTTCCTCCAGTGCTTTATAGAGACTGTAGCAGGGCTCCAAAGTTTGCCCTTCTTTCAATTTAATTCTTCCATGACCATGTAAAAAAGTGGTCTAACATCAAATTTGTTCCTTGATACTCTAAGAATAAGTGAGTACCACAAGCCATAGGTTCTTTAACTGTCCCTGACGACAACAGAACACACACATGTCTCATAAAGCTGTGCCATGACATACCACTCCCAGCTCAGCCAAGACCCAGACATTGAAGTGGTTTGGTTCAGAATACATGTGATTTACATATAGGGGGTGATTTACACTGTTTGACAGTGTGCGCGGCTTTCCTCTTCCATGCGTTCGTAGTGTGCGCGGGGAGAGGAATGTTGCTGAAATTGAAGTGGTGAATGCCTGTGATAACTGACTTATGCCAGGCATTTTGTAGCGTTTTTCCTGCAATTTGCTGGTGAAAAATAGTGGCATTTTCGTTTAAAAATGGTTTCGCGAATGTCAACATATTTTGTTTGCACAAAAAAATCTTACTGAAAATACAATTCTAAAGCACATGTCAACATGGGAGGGGTCTCAGAATATATGTGGGGTGTACAGGGAGTGGACATGGACATCACCGGCCAAACATGCAACATTTTGCTTGGTAAAGGCAGAAACTAGAGCAAGCCTGGCAGATGCCGGCAAATCGTTTCCTAAATTATGCTTTGAAATGGCTCATTTCATGTTGTACCTAAGGGAGATAAGTAGGAAGAAGGTCAACATGTGCCTGCGCAGGGACTTTAGACACAGATGACTTTTTTACCCTTAAAGAAATCATTTGCCATAAAAGAAGTTCTCATATACATGGAATTTCTCTTGACATTTAGGCACGTTTGCAGTGGGAAAGTTCCTGGAGGCATTTTGTAAAAATCAATAAAGATCTTAAGACTCTAGTATAGTGTAGCTTTATACCTAGAGGAGTAAATCAAGTAAAGGCTATGAGTTTATTTCCTGAAAATAACAAAGATCTAGTCATGGATGATGATGATAATGGTGGATGTGGTGACCATGGTAACAATGGAAATAGAGGGGACAGTTAAATCAAACCACCATTTCCCCCTGTCCACTTTTGTTCTCATTTCTCCCACTTGGACATGTAGATCTGCATCAATAAATGATTAATTCAACTAGTCAAAGGGTTTATATTGTCATTTCATCAGCGATAGAATGACTGCTGATCTGGATTTCCACAAGTATCTCAACTGTTACAACCTATTTCCTAGCCATCCCTCAACAAGGGGGTGTGGTTTAATTTTTCCCCCCTTGAAAAGTTGGAAGATATTCACTAGGAATTATTTTTGGTGAGAGGTAAGGTTTGTGGAATGATTACAGAGGATCATACAAAGTCGGAAGGGGGAGGTCTATGTAACCTTGCTTGTTCAGCAAGGACTGTTGGTAGAAACTGTTCCTAAAACAGAGGTCTATTTAAAAACTGACTTAAGCCGTGATGAAAGTTCTCCAACAAGAGACACATTTTGGATCATTTAAAAGGGAACATCAGACCTAAAAAAAAAGGGCTGATTCCCCCCCCCCCCCATCGGCCCCTACTTACCTTTTGGATGTCACCTCGGCCTGCTGTGGCAACATCCGGCTGCTTCAAGGCCAGATCGCTGCCCCCTGTGCACTGCACAGGCGCAAAATCGGGGGCCGATGGGATGCAAGTTAGCGCCGCCAGTTGGAAGGTCCCCAAAAACCGAAGGACCTATCAGATGGATCCCTAAGTGAGGTGAGGAAAGAATGCCCTAAGGTAAAACTGGTGAGGCTTGGGGTAGGTTTTAACCCCCCCCTCCCGTGTTCCTTAAAGTAAATAGCACTGACAGCAAGAGAACACATTCCACAGAGGTAAGTCAGAGGTAAGTCACAGCACCATGCTTCTGCTCCACACTCTGCACCCCCCCAAAGTTCAGGTCCCCATTGACTTCAATAGGGACCGGGTTCGGGTCCCTGAAGCCGAACATTTATTTACCAAACTCATGAAACCCGAACTTTGGGGGGTTTGCCCATCCCTAATTGTGTAGAATATGCCAATTGTCGGGGGAACTTTCATCAGCAATAGAATGACTGCTGATCTGGATTTCCACAAGTATCTCTATTTTGATTTTTGGTGTCTTGCTTGATCATAGAAGTTGAAAGTAAGAAACCCCAAGGTGAGTGATCCTCAATGCCCGCTTTAGTATTCTGTTGCTGAACTACAATGTCTTGCATTTGTCATTCATTTATCTTCTCTACACATCCTGTGCCCATTCTGGACTCATACAGATACCAGACAGTAGAAAAATTGTTAAGAATAGTGCATCTTGAAGTAGTGATGCATCTTGAGTACCATCTGATGTAATTGTTGAAACCTGAAAAAAATAAACCACTGGTTTTACACAACCTGAAAACTGAAAACGAGACCTGCTTAAAGAGTAAGTGCATCTCACCTTAATACACACTACACCCAACCAGTAGCACCTACCCTAGGTCCAAGAACCTCCCTTGCTCTTCACACCCTCCACGACTGGTGGGAAGGAGGGGTATAAAAGATGCAACATTCTTCAAAGTGATCTCTCCATTGCAGCAGCATTGAAAAGGAGAGATGATACAACAAAGCTGAAATATGTGAGTTAGCGGTAAGCTGTTTACACTGTGAAAACAGGCTTGTGTCTGATATATAAAGTATCACAGCAGAGTGTTGTTCTTGTTACAATATATAGTGGCCACAAGCCTAAACATTTTCAATGCAACACATAGCAGGCTGTTTGGCTTTTTTCGGTGTGCCAAAGGAGAGAGGCAACAGCACTTGAGTTGCCATGCTTAGCCTTCCTAGTGACTGATTTTCTTTATCGTACAGCCTTCTATACATCAGTTCAGCGCCATGATCCTACTGGAATAACTAAACAGCAAAACCACTTACAAATAACAGTCATCATCCCTAAGCATGAATTAATATATTTTACTACACTTAGACCTAATATCTATAACAAGTAGCTGGAAATACATGATTAGTCATTTTTCCATTCAGGTTTAATTTAGTGTGAATTTTTCCATTCATTGGCCGTCCTCATCCCATCTAACGAAGTGTTAGATGCTGGAAAATCATGTTGTCACAAAGGAATTAACAGCACCACTTACTGTGCAATGTCTGACCACGCTAGGTGGCACGAAGACAAAGACAAGCTTTCACACAAGTTTGGTAAAAGAAAATAAAAGAGTAAAGTTAAATCCACCTGGGCTTTGGAAAGCCGTCATTGCTGGAGACTGGAGGTTATAACGGTTAATTTAATTGCGAGGCTTCACTTTGCCAAGTCCAACAGCTAGCTACAACTGCTGAGCCCAAATAGAAAGAAGCTGTTAACCAGTTATTTCCAAATTCAATTATTGTATCCATTATTTATACTTTAATTTAGCAGCTGCATTAATTGGTTCTACAGTATTATTTTAATAGAGTTCTTCAGTATCGCAACATTGGCAATAAATGTAATGTCTCATCAAAAAACAAAGTTTACACCATAAAACAGCAGTGTGGTAGTATACTAGCCACCCCAAACAGCTCCCTATGCAACAGCACAGTACACACGTATAGTCAATGGCAGACTGGCCATTGGGAGAAATCCTCCGGCTGTAGGAGAGTACCCGGAGTAGGTCCCCAGCCCCCCGTTTCAGCAGCGGCCGGCTTTTCCTGTAAAAAAAATAAAAATGACATTTACTCACCTCCACGAGATCCCTATACCAGTTCACAAGGCTCGGGGGCTGGCAAGTCACCTGCAGCTAGCGGGTGACTTGCCATTAACCCCCGAGCCCCCCATTACCTGCCTCCCCAAAGCCCAGGGGGGGCAAAGCTGGCCCCAGCACCCTGTTCTACAAGCCCCCATAGCTGGTCACAGGTTGGTTAAGCTGGGTAGGGGGGACCTCACGCCATTTTTCCTTTGGATTTTTAAGGGTTTTTAAACCCCCTTCCTGGGGGGGGGGGCGTATGTCATTTTTTTTTAATTAACCCCATGTTACCTGTCCCCCAGTGGGTATAAAAGGCTTCCGGCAGCAGCAGGAGAGCAGAAACCAAAGTGATCAGCGTGGGACACAGTGCCCAGGGATGGATGGGAGGTAAGTATTAAAAAAAACATAATAAAATATTTTTTCTCTTTTTCAGTGTGTTTTTTTTACATTTAACCCTTTGTGAACTGGTAAGGGATCTATGAGACCCCTATACCAGTTCACAAGGCTCTGGGTCTGCCATGTCACCTATGGCTAGAGGGTGACTTGCCATTAACCCTGAGACCCCCCATTACCTGCCTCCCCAAAGCCCAGGGGGGACAGAAGAGCCCATGGCTTTGGGTCTTGTAGCTGGCAGGGTGGGGGGCCATCAAAGCTGGCCCTGCACCCTGTTCTACAAGCCCCATAGCTAGTGCCTGGGCTGGTTATGCTGGGTAGGGGGGGCCCTCACACCATTTTTTTTGAGAATTTTAAGGGTTTTTAACCCTTAAAATTCTCCCAATGCCCCCCCCCCTTTCAGAAAGATGAGCCCACTACAACAAGCTGGATAGGCTTAGAAAGCTTAACATGTGTGCGAATATATGGTTTATGGGGGATATTCCAAATGTAAAGGGTTGTTTTGGTAGACAAAGCACAAGGTGCTCACTTTGTCAGCAGAGCTAAAATTTTCAAGTGAAATTACTGTTACACACATGCTTTACTTTGTGGTGTTTGGCAACTCTTCTCTTGACAGTAGCTATGTATGTTGGGTATTGTTCTGTTCAGGGGACCTTGCTTTTTCAGATTTTCATTTTTTTTTCTTGTTTGCATTTTGGAAAATGCGGCCTTAATTCTGCTTTTTTATTCTTTTTTTTAGGGAAACCCTGTGCAACCAAAGAATACATTTTGCAACCAAAGAATACATTGAGGGATAACTTCCAGAAAACTGCGGCCACATCAACAAGCCTAGTACTCCTAGAAAGCTTGAGGTGTATACAGAGAATATATAGTTTGTGGGGGCTATTTCAAATGTAAAGGGTTGTTTCTATTGCAAAACTGCAAGGTGCGCATAGCGTCTAGCATAGTTGAATTTTATCTGAAATTCTCCTAAAGCATTGTTTTTTTTCTTAAGAATAATTTTTTTATTGAGGCTAAATGGATTGACAAGGCACAAAGAGTATTTGACAGCTATAGTCCAGCATTCATAAGTTTGAAGTGTGTACCTATCACATCAAAGTAAATCAAGATACTTCTTTTGTTCTGCAAATACAATCAACTCAGAACTTTACATGCTGTTCTCGCCATCTGGGTCAAGATTTATCACATTTCTAATTTAGAATCTGTGACTCATCCTTTCTGGCAGCAAACTTTTCTATGCTACAATCATGGGGAACTAGGAGAGGGGATTGTGGGTGTGACTGTCCCAACCAGCTTTGAAAGATCAATTGGGGGAAGAGTTCAGGGAGTTGTGCCTGGATTTGTGGCGGTAGAGGGGGTGTGGGCAGAGGTGACCATTTAAGTCCAGAATGTGCTTGGGCCATTTGCTGCCCTCCCCTAGAGCCATGATGGCGGTGTGAAGCCAGAATGTAGAGGGAGGGAGCTGCAAACCCTGCCTCGGGAGGGGTCAGGGGATATAAAAGGAGCTGCATGGGGGGGACAGGGATGGGATAAAAGAGAGCAAGATGTAAATAGAGAGGAGAAGAAAATAAGGTGAAAATAAGGGAAGGAAAAGGGGGGGAGGTTGTGGGGTCCGTATCGGGTACGTTACATCATCACCACTCTGCATAGGATTCTCTGGAGGCTGAAGTTGCATCAAGCAGTGTGTTACATTCATCTGGTCCAGTGAACATGTTCCACTGCAGCAGAGATGCCTGTGTAGCTCTTCAGAACACTTTAGGGAGGTTGTAAGATCCTCCATTCATCTGATGTCTTCCACTCTCTGGATCCAGGAGCCAATGGAGGGAGGTATTGAATTCTTCCAGTGGGCTGGCATACATACCCGGGCAGCTTATATAAGATGCATTGATAGAGATTTCCCAAACCTGTAGTGCACTCTTGGAGTGCAAGAGAAGTGTTTCCAGGGAGAGAGTAGTGTTCACTCCTGTTATATTGTAGATCCACTTCACGATTTCCTTTCAAAAACTCCTAACTTTCCCACATTCTCAAAAAATGTGTAGTAGTTTTCCTTGGGCTCTCTCATATCTCCAGCAGAGGGAAGAAATCGGGCAAAACCAGTGAAGTGGCGTCCTGTACCAGCGGATGAAAATTTTAGCCCTGCCTCATACCATTTGCTATGGTTAATGTGTCTGAGAGAACATCATTGACTTTGATACAGGCTGTAGAAGATGAATACAGGGACAGAATCCAAGTCTGCATGTTTTCATGCATGCCCATACTTTCCATTGTGGGACACGATTTCCAGTGAGGAAGACATGGGCCCTTATTTATGAAGGAATAGCGACAAGTAGCGACTGGTGAACGACCGGTAATGACGGGCACCGCCACGAGAACGCCGGCTCCCCACCACAATCACACATTTATCAAGGCAATCCTGCTTAGCGACTGAGATAGCGCCAGATAGCCACTCATTCATCATTATTCCAGCCTCAGCCCACAGCGCCAGCGTCCGACCTTGAACAGCGACAGGTATGACCTCTCGCTACCTGGCGCTCTTCAATGCATTTCAATGGAACAATCTTTAAATATTCATAATTAATTGGTAGCAATGTTTTTTTGGTTTTTTTTTTTAAATGTGAAAAATTCTGTGACCACTTCTGCCATGTTAGATAATTTTTTTAAGGTAAAAAAAAAAAAAAAAATTGTGCAGAATTGATATTACAGGTCTGATATTATTGTATTCATATTACCAAATTCTTTCAAATTTTTTTTTTTTTTGGTTTCCAAAAATATGGTGGTTTGGGGGTTAAAAAACTACTTTTAACACATCGCCGCCAGCACTCTGGGGTTTAAACATGCATTTCACAGCGCGAGAATTTTTTGAGCGTGATTTTTTGATGAATGTGGTGGGAGCCGGTCGCTCTGACCAGTCACTATCATGCGCACCCATACATCGCGGAACCTGTCAAATAGCGACTCGTCACTCCGTATTCAACATTACTGCACACCGACTCAGTCGCTATCAACAACCGAACAATGGCCAAGCACAGCGACTACTAGCGGGCGCTGTGAAAATACTGCTACAGTCGCTCAACTGTCGCTACCTGCCGTTATTAATGAATCGGCCTCATAGTCTTTCTCACAATAAGTTGGTTATGGTCGTCACTGGTTGTGTTTTGCAGAAGTATAAGTTGTCTGCAAAAGCTGCCACTTTGTGCTCTCTGCACCGCTGACTAGGCCATTAATGTCTGGGTTTGCCCAAATATGTGTAAGGGCTCCAGAGTTAGGATAAAGATAAATGGAGAGAGCAGACAGCCCTGCCTCATACCATTTGTTATGGTTAATGGGCCTGAGAGAACACCGTTGACTTTGATACAGGCTGTAGGAGATGAATACAGGGACAGAATCCAGATCTGCATGTTCTCCCACAGGCCCATACGTTTCAGTGAGGAACACAATTTCCTTTCAAGAACTCCTAATTTTCCCTCATTCCCAGAAAATGTGTAGCAGCATGGCTTGGGCTCTCTCACATCTCCAGCATAGGGGAGAGATTGTCTGGCAAAACTAGTGAGGGAGGGATAGTCTTTAATCTCTTGCAAAAGTATGGTTGGGTATGGTTGTCACTGGTTGGGTCGTCTGCAAAGGCTGCCATTTTGTGCACTGCTGACTAGGCCTTTTATGTCTGGGTTTGTCCTTATATGTCTGAGGAAGGGCTCCAGAGATAGGAGAGATATAAGTGGAGATAGGGAACAGCCCTGCCTCATACCCTTTTTTTTATAGTTAATGGGTCTGAGGAACACCATTGACTTTGATATAGGCTGTAGGAGATGAATACAAGGAGAGAATCCAAGTCTGCATGTTCTCCCGCAGGCCCATATGTTCCAGTGTGGAACAGGGTTTCCTTCCAAAAACTCCTAATTTTCCTGCATTCCCAGAAAATGTGTAGAAGCGTGCCTTGGGCTCACTCATATCTCCAGCAGGGGAGAGAGATTGTCAGTGCCTGTGGTGTTCTGTACCAGCGGCTGAGGATTTTTTAATCCTGCTTCCTGCTACGAATTACTGATTTACGTGCACTTTGCCAGTTCAAAGATTTTCTTTGTTTGGATCGGGGAAAAAGATATGTTGAGTTCAGATGCCCAAGCCTTAATAATAATAAAAGTTTGGCACAAAAGCCTCTCCTGGATCAGTTGATTTGATTGAGTTGTTGAGTTGATATATGAAGGAGAGTGTTCACAGACAAACTCATCAGCTCAAAAGGGGTCAGGACTCGTAGTAGTAGGTAGTCTCAGGTGGAATTAGGAGAGTTGTAGCGCTCTCCAGTGAGATATGCAGGAAGGGTCTCCCCATGACAAAAGATCCTGTAGGGAATTCTGCTCGGATCCCCTTAGAAAATCTCTGACTGTTCCCCTTTCATCCTCTTTCCATTTTCCGAATCCCGCATCCAGCTGGCTCGTTAGAAAGTCCAGGGATCCTAGGATGGGTCTTAATGGGGAGGGGGCAATGTTCCCCTTCGATCCTTGTCTAGTCCAACCCTGAGAGTTAGGCCTATTGTTGGATGCACCTTGAGCACCGTAGGAATGTCACCATGGAACAGGGAAGGCCTGCTAGTGGTACCGGCGACCATAGTTGTTTCAGTTGGACCCACCATTTGTGTTCTGTGTGGAGATTCCAGCCCACTATTCTGCTTAATTGCACTGCTGCATAGTACATTTTTATGCCTCACTCCACCTCTTTTCTTCGGCAACAAGGGTGTTTCCTGAGAGATTCTGGGGCCCTTACCCCCCCCCCCACACACACACACACACACACACACACACACACACACAAATTGTATAAATTCTGATCGAATTGCTTTCAGGAAAGAGAACAACAGGGGTATTGATAGCACCTGGATTGGGTATAGGAGCCATGGCAACACATTCATTTTCAGGACATTGCATCTACTAAACCAGGATAATGCTCTGTCTTTCCAGATGTTTCGATCTCTCTTAATTATGTTAAGCAGTGGAGGAAAGTTAATAGCAAACAAGTCCTTTATCTGGACTTCCAAATATTGAGCCGGATGATCAGCAAAAAGGGAAGCTGGCCTTAATACTTTCTAGGTGCCTCTGAGACAAGCAGATATTTAGTGCTTCTGAATTCTGGAGGTTAAATTTAAAATTCAAGAGGGAGCGTTTGTTGATGATGACAGCTTCAAGACACCTCCTTTGTGGAGAAACTAGTTGTGAATACACATTGTTTTGCTTGCTACACCTAATGTTTGACTACTGCACAAGGCAGACCAAATATTTTGCTTATGCATAGATAGGGTTAGTAATAAATGTAGGCTCATATATTGTCTTAAAGGGATAAAAGCATGACAATAAAGATGTTCTTTTAATATATATATATATATATATATATATATATATATATATATATATATAATTACCATAAAATCAAGCTAGCAGAGGTAATACTATAAAAAGACTAACATCCCCAGCAAATAATAAATAGCTTTAAAACACAGTGGGAGACCATTTTTCTGAACATCAGCTGTAGGAACTGGATACAGCAAAAGACAAGAGAGTGTTCATCCATGGGATAACTATGTTGTATTTCCATCAAAGGTAAACAATTCCTAACTACACAAGTAGGCAGTTCCTTCACAAGTAGCTCCTTTTTGCTGTACACCGAATACCAGAATTCTTCTTTTTAAAGGAGCAAGCCAGCAGTCTTCAATTGCAAAATGACCCCAGTAGTTCTTCCCACTAATGATTGGATAATAATCCAACTTTCATAGCATCTTATATGTGTCAGCAATACTCTCATAAGCCTAAAGCAGAGCCAAAAAGCAGTTAATGACCGCACAACCACCAAATCTCTGAACTATCAACAATCTTTGTATTAGAACATGATTCTTAACATACAAACATATTCTCTCATCTTATATAATTACATTGATGTCAGCAATGTTTAGGCAACAGAGCTAAGGCTAATCCAACAGGCTGGCAATAGATAATTTTCCTTAAACAGTTTGTCAGACACAAATTTCAGAGGTCACATAAGTAGTTACACATCATCATAAACAAGCTAGTTATGCATAACCAGACCCATTGTGAGAGATATATTCAGATTATATTTATACCAACAGACATAGTAAAACTTTGTTTAATAAGATGAAGACAGATAACATGGTTAAGCATTAGACAGGGACAAGGATCATAATACAGAGTTTGTTTCGGCAATTTATAAGTCAGCAACTAAAACAATTCTTATAAAAGTAAGTCTGCTAATTAAAGCTTCCAATCCAGCCATACCAAATCCTTTTTGTATTACAGTCCACCCTCATTTCATCGATATCATCCTGGTTGATGGCAGCATTTTTTTATCAAGAATGTCTCTGTACATTTGTCCATCCATCCTTCCTTCGGTTACTGTATATTTGGAGGCTGATGTATTAATAGCGACATGTAGCGGCGTGGCGTAATGTTGAATACAAGGTTATGAGTCGCTATTTGACAGGTTCCGCGATGTATGGGTGCGGATGATAGCGACTGGTCAGAGCGACCGGCTTCCACCATATTCATCAAAAAATCACGCTCAAAAAAATTAAAGCGCTGTGAAATGCATGTTTAAACCCCAGAGCGCTGGAGGCGATGTGTTAAAAGTAGTTTTTTAACCCCCAAACCACCATATTTTTGGAAACCAAAAAAAAAAAAAGTATTTTAAATAATTTAGTAATATGAATACATTAATATCAGACCTGTAATATCAATTCTGTAAATTTTTTTTTATTTTTTTTTCCCTTAAAAATGGCAGAAGTGGTCACAGAATTTTTCACATTAAAAAAAAAAAAATTAATAACAATTAATTATTAATATTTAAAGATTGTTCCATTGAAATGCATTGGAGAGCACCAGGTAGCGAGAGGTCATACCTGTCGCTGTTCAAGGTCGGACGCTGGCGCTGTGGGCTGAGGCTGGAATAATGATGAATGAGTCGCTATATGGCGCTATCTCTTGATAAATGTGTGATTGTGGTGGGGAGCCGGCGTTCTCGTGGCGGGGTCCGTCATTACCGGCCGCTCACCAGTCACTACCTGTCGCTATTCCTTCATAAATAAGGGCCTAGGTGTACCAGTGTCATATGCTGAAAAATGGTCCCACACCATGATGTTTCCATCTTCAGTGCTGCCTTTTCATCTCCTAATGTTTGCATTATGGTATCTAAATAGTTCGATGTTGGTCTCATCTGACCAGACTATATTCTCTCAGTAATTCACAAGTCTAAATGTTGTTGAGCAAATGTTAAACATGCTTCAACGTGTTTTTTCTTCATCAATGGAGTCTAGCATAGTGAACATGCATAGAGGCCATGGAAGTTTAGTGTATTACTTACTGTTTCCTGAGAAATGTAAAGTATACACACTGATTCCAGGTCTTTCTGTAGTTCTAAACAAGTTGTCTTTGGCACTTGGACAAATCGGCTGATAATTCTTTTCACTACTCACTAAGATTTTGCTGAGAGCACCTGTTTGTTACCAGTTTATGGTGACAATATGTTTTTTGGCCCAACAGCGCTCAATATAACCTTCAGTATTTCAGAAATTCTTCTATAGCCAATGCCATCAGTATGTTTTACAGCAATAAGGTTGCAACATTTTTGATGGTTGAATTCGGACCACCAACCAATGAAGAACGTCTGTAATTTAATGGTTTTAAAAAATGATGTTTTAGCACATGTCTTAAGCAAACCAGCTTGAAATCTGGACTGAATTTGATTTTATCAAAGTTGATAGTGGTTTGCTCCTACCTACTACTATATAGTTATACAAAAGGGGCCTGGTATATTACAAAATAATGGGGTAAGTAGAAAGGAGCAAATCAATTCAGAATAAATCTAAATTTCAGTTTAAACAAAATCTTAAATTTTAGGTACCATAAATGTTTGGAATCATTTTATATTATAGATATCCAATATTTAGTTTTTGTATTTCTTTCCTAATCTTACACCCAATATGTCCTATATATTTTTTTTCTTTGCTAGTGATTTTAGATCTTGCCTTTATAAAACGGTAGTTTAGAGACATGAGTCAGAGCGCAGCCAATCGGGGTTCAGAAACTGTCCTGCCAATGGAGATAGTCTGCTGTGTGAAACCCCCAGATTTGTCCACAAAACTCACCTATCCTGCGATCCCTATCAGTGATTTCAAATTTGCCAGGTGGGCAGGGTTATGGTGGCCACAAAGGCAGCAGCATTGCCCCAGATACATGGGTGGGGGGCATGGGTAGGGGGGGGGGAGAGTTTTGGTCTGCTTTAAATTAAAGGGACTGTCCAAGCAATGATTATAATATGTTAGCAGGGGGCTTACCTGAAGCCTGTTCTCTGTGTCTTTCCTTCATTTCCTGCCACACACTGTAGATGCTGAAGAATTTGCCCATCCTTTCTATAGCATTTCTCAATGACCACCTCTAAATGTGGTCGCATGGCTACCCTCTCCCTCAGCACTCACAACATGAACAAGCTTGGCAAACCACAGAGGTCACACTTGTTGGGTTCACACTAGGATTACTGAGGGACAGGGGCGATTGTGTGACCACATTTGGGCGTGGTCATGGAAAAATTGAAAGGGAAAAAGGGGCAAAATGTTGGATGCTGCAGTAAATGGAGAGGCACATAGGAGAGGCTTCAGGTGAACTTCTTTGCTGCCTTAATATTGCCATTGCCTTGAAAGTCTGTCATTAATTTATTAGTTCATTTGTAGCTATTTAATTATGCTCAATAAATTCATTTGCCATCCTTGAACTTATCACATTGGTATTTAGCATTTTCCCCAACAACAGCCAAACTATATATATATATTCATTCAATAATTTACTTACAAAATGGATTAACATAATCTGTAGTGCTAGACTCAGCATTGTGATATCATTTGTTGCTGCTTTATAAATAGTCTTTCTATATAAAGATAAGCAGTAGCATATATATTACATAGGAACAGACGGCACATAATGGGATTAACATGTGCAATATTATGGATAGTGACAAGGGCATGCATTTACCCACATATGGCTCTCCTTAGAGAATAAAAAATGTAAGCTGTTCTAATGCCCCAAATTATTTTAAAAACCTATTAGAATGTATCGTAAAGCAAACATGTGACAGGTATAACTATGAGATACATTAGAGCTGTATTGATTTATCATGCCTTGCATGTTATTCAATCTGGTGGGAAAATATATACTTAGCACTATAAACCTGGTTTCGGTGCATTAGGGCCCAGGTGCAATTTGCTTTAGATACCCATCTGCCCTTAGATTTGTTATACTGTATACCTCGTATACCTTCTGTTATATAGTGTACCTTCAACTCAGTGGCTCTCTGGGAATGCTGTATCCTGTAGCTTCACAGGCACTACTCTTTGTGATGCCCCCCTTCTGAATACCCCACCAAGCAGAGAAACTTAGGCCCTTATTTAACAAGGGATAGCGACAGGTAGCGACTGGTGAGCGGCCGGTAATGACGGGCCCCGCCACGAGAACGCCGGCTCCCCACCACAATCACACATTTATCAAGCCAATCCTGCTTAGCGACTGAGATAGCGCCATATAGCCACTCATTCATCATTATTCCAGCCTCAGCCCACAGCGCCAGCGTCCGACCTTGAACAGCGACAGGTATGACCTCTCGCTACCTGGCGCGCTCCAATGCATTTCAATGGAACAATCTTTAAATATTCATAATTAATTGTTATTAATTTTTATTTTTTTTTTTAAATGTGAAAAATTCTGTGACCACTTCTGCCATTTTAGATAATTTTTTTAAGGTAAAAAATTTTAATAAAAAAAAAAAAGTACAGAATTGATATTACAGGTCTGATATTAATGTATTCATATTACAAAATTATTTTAAAAACTTTTTTTTGGTTTCCAAAAATATGGTTGTTTGGGGGTTAAAAAACTACTTTTAACCCATCGCCGCCAGCGCTCTGGGGTTTAAACATGCATTTTACAGCGCGAGAATTTTTTGAGCGTGATTTGTTAATGAATATGGTGGGAGCTGGTCGCTAGGGCCAGTCGCTATCATGCGCTCCCATACAGCGCGGAACCTGTCAAATAGCGACTCCTCACCCAATATTCAACATTACGGCAAACCGACTGAGTCGCTATCAACTACCGAACAACGGCCAAGCACAGCGACTACTAGCGGGCGCTCTGAAAATGCTGCTACAGTCGCTCAACTGTCGCTACCTGCCGCTGTTAATGAATCGGCCTCTTAGTAGATATGAACACAGAGCAATAGGAGATTGTATACAGAGCTAATCAAACAATCCAATTGATGATATCCCATAGTGCATGCACTCCACACTCCAGGGTGACAAAGAGAAATCCTCCACCGACAATAGCAGAGAAACTTACCAATCCTGTGAACAGGGGTCACACACAAACTATTTAGAAATAAGCTTTGACGCAGTGCAAAGCCCTTTCCCGTGCTTCCTATCGGCTTCAGCGGCATACAGAATAGGTATGTTTCTTTGCTCTTGGGGGTGCCTGGGGTAATGGGAGATGATGAGATGATGGTGTCAAGCCGTGATTACAGGGGATGGCTGACGGGCAGGCTGATTTATTATTAGCGGCAGATGAGCTGTAGCAGGCATTTCAGAGCACCCGCTAGTAGTGCTGTTCAGCCATGGTTTGCTAGTTCAGAGCACCTCAGTCGCTGTGCAGCATTGATGAATACATTGTGGGGAGTCGCTATATGACCAGTACAGAGCTGTATGGGAGCGAATGGTAGCGACTGGTTAGTGCGACCGACTCACACCATATTCATAAAAAAAACAGCCTTACACGCCGCCGGCGCTCAAAAATGCTTCGCTGTAGCCCAGAGCGCGGGAGGCTATGTGATTAAAGGCTGTTTTTTAACATGTATCCACCAGTAACAAAGCGAAAACATATGGAATTGCATTGTAATAACATTGTGACATGAACACTTTAATGCCAGACCCGTAATGTCAATTCTGCATAAATATAATAAACATGGAAAAAAAATGGGAAAAAATGGCTTTTTCAAGGCCAGGAAAGATCCCAACATTATTTGAGAATTAAAAAAATAATAATAAAAACCCCCTGTTTAAAGAGAAGTAAAAGAACGTCCATTGAAATGTATGGGAGAGCTACAGGTAGTGAGAGGTGAGACGTGTCGCCCTGCAAGGCTGAACGCCGGCGCTGTAAGCTGAGGCTGGGATAATGATGAATCGGACGCTACATGGCGTTATCCCAGTCGCTCAACAGAATCTGCTTGATAAATGTGTAATTGCGTGCCATGTCCGGCGTTCACCTGTCGCTACTAGGGATGAGCAAACCGGTTCAGACGGTCATTTACAAGGCGCTACCTGACGCTATCCCTTCATGAATAAGGCCCTAAGCGGACAGGCAGTAGAATCTGTGTTGATTATAGGCCTGCTGTAAGTTATTTTATAGTTAATACACAAATAAATGAGATATTTAGAATGTATATTTATGCTTAAAGTAAGCAACCCCCCCCCCCAAACAGTTTTATTGCCCCAGCTCATTTCTTACCTGGTACTTGATGTAAAGTAGCTTTTTAGCGATAACAGACAAAAAAGTGCAAAAGCTGTTTGTCATATATTTTCACCCAAAAAATCACCTGTACATGTGATGTACATTTTTACAGGTTAGGCACATTATTTTACCAGTGATGTAGGGATATATTTTTAAAGTTTGGAAATTACAGCACACTATGAGCTATGATAAAGATTTTACCATTTTTTTCTGGATAGCACATAGTTCTGTTATTTTCAAATTTAAAAAACAAATATATTTACCTTATTGGATATATGATGTACCTAACCTGTAAAAATGCCCCATCACAGGTACAGCTAATCTGGGGGGAAAAACAGGTTAAATTCTACACCGCAATGCACACTGTAGGTCACACTGGCTTCACCAGAAAATTAGCATGACCCCCATAGACTGCCCCTGCCATGTTCATGAAGTCATGAATTGTCAGGAACCTTCAGCCTTCTCAGCCAGGCCCAGTTAGTGTACACACAATGGCCTCGATTCAAGGGGAGGCCGATTCATTAATAGCGACAGGTAGCGACAGTTGAGCGACTGTAGCGGCATTTTCCGAGCGCCCGCTAGTAGTCGCTGTGCTTGGCCGTTGTTCGGTAGTTGATAGCGACTCAGTCGGTGTGGCGTAATGTTGAATATTGGGTGAGGAGTCGCTATTTGACAGGTTCCGCGCTTGATGGGAGCGCATGATAGTGACTGGCCCTAGCGACCGGCTCCCACCATATTCATTAAAAAATGACACTAAAAAAATTATTGCGCTGTGAAATGCTTGTTTAAACCCCAGAGCGCTGGCGGCGATGGGTTAAAAGTCGTTTTTTAACCCCCAAACCACCATATTTTTGGAAACCAAAAAAAATCAAGTTTTTAAAATAATTTAGCAATATGAATACATTAATATCAGACCTGTAATATCAATTCTGTACAATTTTTTTTTAATTTTTTCCCCTTAAAAAAATCTAAAATGGCAGAAGTGGTCACAGAATTGTTCACATGAAAAAAAAAAAAAAACATTAATAACAATTAATTATTAATATTTAAAGATTGTTCCATTGAAATGCATTGGAGAGCGCCAGGTAGCGAGAGGTCATACCTGTCGCTGTTCAAGGTCGGACGCTGGCGCTGTGGGCTGAGGCTGGAATAATGATGAATGAGTCGCTATATGGCGCTATCTCAGTCGCTAAGCAGGATTGGCTTGATAAATGTGTGATTGTGGTGGGGAGCCAGCGTTCTCGTGGCGGGGCCCGTCATTACCGGCCGCTCACCAGTCGCTACCTGTCGCTATTTCTTCATAAATATGGGCCTAAGAGTTAAAAGCAATTCTCATGGTAGTAAAAAATTCAATTCATGAGAAAAAAGCCTGAGAATGTCACTGTAGCTGAATCACCAGATAGGAAGGCAATGAAAGGCAATGGCACTTTTTTACTCCTTAGAAAAGCAGGGAACTGTTTCCTCCTTTCTACACTGTAGTAAAAGCTGCCATTGACTTTCATTGTCTTTTTATCTAGTGATTCAGTAACAGTGACATTCTCAGGCTTTTTGTCATGAAATAAATTTTTTACTACCATGAGATTTTTTTTCAACTCTTATTGAATCGAGGCCAATGTCTTATAGCCCTCTCTTATGCTAATGTAAGCATTATCATCCTTAGTATGCAATCGCAACCACCTCCCAGCATTGAATACAGTGTAAAGTAACATTTATTTTTCTCAGCTTTTAAAAATTCTTAAAAATGGGAACATTAGGAGCTCGGAATATTGAGTCTGTTTACCTGTCTGGACAATTACTTTAAATATCAAGAATGTATTTAGTACAAACAATGTAATAATAATAACATAAACTGAAAGAATTATGCTAGATGGCAAGAGGAGGGTAACTTACTCCAAGCAAAAATCATTCCCAGCAAGCTTGTTTTCTTCTACTGGCAGGAAGAAGAAAACGAGTTCCAGGGGAAAACTTCTTAACTCTAATTGTCTGTCCCTTGAAATACCTTTTGGGAAACAGTAGCGCTAACCAGTCTAAATTTTCCAAAAGCATTGCATGATGGGGAAAAGCATTTACACATGTCAAAAGAATTGCAAGACGGGCAGGCTGATTTATGACTAGTGCCAGGTATGGCAGATGAGTGTCTGTACAGAGGCACTTAGAGTGACTGCTAGTAGATGCTGTGATCGGCTATCGGGCGCCGTAATAGAGCGCGTTAGTTGCTGTAGTAACCTGGCCAGCATTGATAAATGAGATGCATGCTGGGCGTTCTAACACCAGTACAGCATTGCAGGGAGCGAGAGGTAGCGGCAGCTCATTGCAACCGACTCTCAGCGACTCACACAGCGTCGGCGCTCTGGATCTGATCGCTATAGCACAGAGCGGCAGACGCTGTGTGATTAAAGTCTGTTTTTGAACACATATCCACCAGTAACAAAGCGAAATGACATTGTTGTAACATTGTGACATTAATACTTTAATGCCAGACCTGTAATGACAATTCTGCATAGAAATATAAAAAATCAAAAAAGTTTTCAAAAATGACTCTTTCTAGGCCAGGAGAGGTGACACAACTATATGAGAGAAAAATAAATAAATTAAAAAACAAAAATACCCTGTTTAAACAGAAGAAAAGGAAAGTCCATTGAAATGTATGGGAGAGCGACAGGTAGCGACAGGTAATACCTAGTGCTCTGGAAGCTAGAGCCCCGGTGCTATACGCTGAGCCACCTGTAATGATGAATCATTCGCTACATGGCGCTGTTAGAGTCGCTCGCCTTCATAAATGTGGTTTTATGCACAGCGTTCACCAGACGCTGCCTGCCGCTACGAGGCGCTACCTGCCGCTATCCCTTGATGAATAAACCCCATAGCATGTAAGGTCTAAAGAAGACCACAGTCCATGCAGTTGATCCTGTTTATTAAAGTGAATCTAGTGGCCCAGGCCCCTTCTGAAAGGTTTATACACAGTAATTAGATCATCCTTCAGACGTCTCTTTCCCAAATGCAATAAACCTAATTCTGTAGTCCCCCCCGTTCTATTTAATAATGTAGCTGCCCACTGTTTAACACGATCAAGTAGTTCTGTTTTGTCCTTCTTATTCACTGTGGGGAAATGAAAAGGAAAGGAGGGGCAAACTTTGGAGACCTGCTACAGCATCTACTGCATGCTGTAGAAAATGGAGGACACATGGGACAGGCTTCAGATGAACTCCTTGCTGCAAGATCACTGTGTCTTGCTAGGCTTGCTCATGCTGGAAGCATTTAAAGTGGACCAACACCCGATGCTGATCGGCCCGGGAATCTATAAGATTCCTGAGCCGATCAGCATCGGGCCTGTGTGAAACCCCCCAGAAAGCCCCGAAATCCCTACCTGCTCCTCAATCCAGCGGAGCATGCGCGAGCCACCGCGGTAGCTCACGCATCCCTCTAGCAGGGCGCGCACCCGTGCCGGCCGTTTGTGGATATCAAAGCAAAAAGAAAGCGGCTCTGTGCAGTACTTCAGGGCTAACGCCAGGTATCGGCAGATGGGTGTATAGCGGCGCTTAGAGCGACCGCTAGTAAACGCTGTAAGTGGGTATCGGACGCTGTAACAAAGCGCCTCAGTCGCTCTAGTAACCTGGCCGGCATTGATGAATGAGATGTATGTTGGGCGTTCTAACACCAGTACAGCGCTGTGGGGAGCGAAAGGTAGCACCAGCTCAGTGCGACCGACTCTCGGCGCTCCACACCATACTTACCAAAAAAGGACACACACACAGCATTGGCACTTTAAATCTGCTCGCTATAGCATAGAGCGCCAGACACTGTGTGATTAAAGTCCACAAACGGCCGGCGCGGGCGTGCTCCCTGTAAGAGTGACGCACGGGAGGCAGCGGTGGGCACGCTTGCTTGTCCGGCGACGGACCTCGCTTGTCCGTCGGCGGGGATTGGCTGCAGCGGTCACATGGGAGCGGGGACAGGTGAGTTTTTGGGGCGTTCTGGGGGGTTTCACACAGCGGGGCACCCCCGATTGGGGTGCCCCACCGAAGTGGACCAAAACCCAGGATAGTCAAAATCCAGGACAGGGTGGTCATATGACCACATTTGCAGTTTTTCTGTGAAAACAAGGAAAGGAAAATCAAAATTTGGAGACCTGCTACAGCATCTACAGTGGGCAGAAGGAAATGGAGGAGAGGCACATAGTACAGGCTTCAGTTGAGGTCCTTGTTGCCCTATTATTGCCTGGACTCTCCTGTTAAGTTGCTTATCAGAGACCTGAAAACACAACCCTAGTTTTCTCCATTGAGAGGGGGTTGAATTTTGGCTCAGTTTAATAAAGCCCCCACATTTGTTAATCAATTATTATATGCATCTGCATGTATATATAAAAAATTAATTAACAAATTAGAGGCAGTAATAAGCACATTTTAAACCTGTAAAAGAAATTAGCAGACAATTTGAAGAATAAAAACTTTGTGGAGTAAACGCTGTGTACACTTCGGAAACAAGTGACTAAAATAGTTAACATTCACTTGATGTCATAGCAATTAAACAAATGCTTGCACATGGCCAATATTAATTCCTGAAATTATAATATATTGTGATACAAAGAAGGCCATTATTTCTTGTATGCAGGTTTTAACCAGTAACCGTATAAAACCAGCCAGTCTTCGCCAGTTGGCTTCTATATACACATACAGATGGTGAGTTGAGTCTGAACAGGCACAATAAGCACACTGTTTAAAAAGAGTAAATGTAATTCAACAATTTAGCATTATAAAAATATATATATTTTACTATGAGCGTAATGATTTTTACCTGCACCTTTCGTTTTGTGCCCTTAATTTGAGGCTACCAAACAGATGGTAACATTTTTAACACTATTAACAGGTAAAATAACTTAAACAAATTTTAATTTAAAAAAATAGAGTACAATTATCTCATTTGCAGATTGTGCTTTTTATGTCAAGGTCAAAGTGTGCATGGTGCCTCCAGCAGATAAGAAAATTCTATAACATGCTGAAGGCTTTGAAAAGGTGTCCTTCAGTTCCCCAAATGACTGGAAATAATTTAGACCAGGCTAAAATTGCATATGTTATAGAAGTAATGTTGGCGCTTTCTTATTTTTATTAAAAATGAAAATGGCAGGTCAGTTTTGGTTATCTAAAACAGCAAAGCAAGCAGAAAAGTAAAACAAAAGTTAGCAAAAAAGTAAAAAATGAGTGTTAAGCAGTAGAGGTATTCCAGTAAACCAGTATGACCAGTAGAGGTAATGAGATCCTCAAAATAATATTTCTTGAATCCCACCTATACTAAAATGACAACAATTAAAAAACAATTAAAAACAATGCTTGACTCCAGTCCCCACCGCCCACCTTGCATACGCTGGTCAAAAAGGAATGTCCCTGACTATGAAATAACAACACTACAGGGCTCGGGGACAATTGATCCTGCCCATGAAATACTTACCTAAATGGGTGGTTCCTTCAGATTCCTCTAATTAGTCTCAGAAAAAAAACATTTCTCATTGGATGATTCTTGTGTGTTAGCAGCTCATGCAATGCACAGTTCAATCAGTGGATCAGGCCAGGGGAGCACCCAAGGGGGGTCTAGGGGTTTGGACCTCCTTGCAAAACTGCTGGAGCACATCGCTGTTGCATCTGCCTTTTGCAGAACTCTTGAGAATAGCATGTTCGCTGATTTCATTGCTTAGGCTACTTTCACACTGTGCGGTGGAAATGCACACCGCAGCGCAGTTCACAATTGTAAGCTGCATTGTGTCACCATTGAGGTGTGACCACACTGCACCTCATCGCTGTTTCCCACCCTCCCCCCCAGAGTGAAGAGGCACCAGTGACAGCAGGGGGAGGTGGTGGTGGAGGAATGAGCTCCGAGTGCCAGTTCCTGAAGAACACCATTGTGGGCAATTGAATTCCATCTTCCTGGGGTCTTTCAATTATCTGTTCCAGAAAGTGCCAATAGAAGGACTTGAAAAAGCTTGCTCTGAAGTGATCAAGTTAAGGAAAATGTGCTTACATACAGTTTCATTTGCTGTATACTGTTATGTACATCAAACTTTCTGCAATCTTAGCTGTCCCAGCCAATAAAAGAGTCGAAGGCTTTAGCCCTCCAACCCCTCCCCCCCTCATTTTCTGCTTGCATCTTGCCAGTCAAACACCTTATAGGTTTGATTTTTATGAAAGAAGAATTCGGAGCATGTTCCAAAAAGAGGCCTTCAGTGTGTGTGCTGACTGGGGAGCTGTGTGGCACAAATCATCCTGGCTGAGGCCTACTTATATTAGAATCACCATCACAATTTACCCTGTGCCCACTCTAGGTTTAGTTATTTTCTCACCAGCAGTGTATATTTTGTTTATGTTCCTTACATTAAAGTCTGTTCTATGAGACATTGTGCCTGTTTAGTCTGTCTGCAAATAAAGCCCTTTTATTTGAGTATCCATAGTCTCCAGCTCTTTGCTCTGCCATAACCTCTCTCTGTAGTGAAGAGATCTGTCCGTGGTGCTGTCCTTCCTCATTTTGACCAGTGATGAGCTGGCCATCATTACTCTGTATACTGGTATAAGGTTCCCTTAGATTCCTTACCAGTTCATCAAGTGTTAAAAAAAAGAAACATAGAAACATAGAAGGTTGACGGCAGAAGGAGACCATACGGTCCATCTAGTCTGCCCTTATGTGTATACTGTATGTTCTCTTTATCTTAGGATATATGTGTGCTTATCCCAGGCATGTTTAAATTCAGTGACTGTTGATTTTTCAACTACCTCTGCTGGAAGTTTGTTCCAAGCATCTACTACTCTTTCTGTAAAATAATATTTTCTAACATTGCTCCTGATCTTCCCCCCGACTAGCTTCAGGTTGTGCCTCCTTGTTCTATCATTAAGTTTCTTCTTAAAAATACTTCCCTCCTGAACCTTATTCAATCCTTTCACATATTTAAAGGTCTCAATCATGTCCCCCCTCTCCCTTCTTTCCTCCAGACTGTACAAATTAAGTTCTTTAAGTCTCTCCTGATACGTTTTAAGTTTAAGTCCTTCCACCATTTTCGTTGCCCGCCTTTGGACACGTTCTATTTGAATAATGTCTTTTTGCAGGTAAGGTCTCCAGAACTGCACACAGTATTCTAGCTGTGGCCTCACCAGGGCTCTATACAGCGGCATCACAACCTCCCTCTTCCTACTGGTGATGCCTCGAGCTATGCAGCTGAGCATCCTGCTTGCTTTTCCCACTGCCTGGCTACACTGTCCACTCATCTTGCAGCTATCAGTAATCAGTGTCCCTAAATCTCTCTCCTCCGAGATCCTGGCTAACACATTGCTGCCCATACGGTACTCAGAGCAGGGATTCCTTCTACCCAAGTGCATGATTTTACATTTAGAGACATTAAACTCTAGTTTCCACAGTTTTGACCATCTATCCAGTAAAGCTAAATCATTTTCCATGTTGCAGACACCTCCAGAAATATCCACCCTATTACTAACCTTTGTATCATCAGCAAACAGACAAACTTTTCCTACCAAGCCTTCTCCTATGTCACTTACAAATATATTAAAAAGAATGGGGCCCAGGACAGAGCCTTGTGGCACACCACTTGTAACTCGCCTTTGTTTAGATTGTACACCATTAACAACAACGCTCTGATACCGATCCCTCAGCCAACTGGAAATCCACTGAACTATCCAGGGATTGAGTCCTACCTTCAATAACTTATCTATGAGCTCCTTATGTGGTACAGTGTAAAAGGCTTTGCTAAAATCCAGATAGGCGATATCCACAGCACCACCTTCATCTAACACTTTAGTGACTCTGTGATAAAGATACATTTTTATCACGTAGATACAAGAGATTCCCTAGGAATTCTTTTCTATGTCCCTCCCCACCAGTGGCATCAATAGTCACATGGGGGGATTCCACAGAGGCTCTCCCTTTGTGGTATAAAATATCTAGCTTTGTCCGAGATCTGATGCCCATCATTATTTATGAAGCCTGCAGATGCTGCAAGGTGATCCTCCTGGTATGGGGTGATCCCCTGGTCAAGCAGCTTTTGGGTTCCCAGCTGCCCCACTGAGCTTGAGTGAATTATTAGTCTCCCAATAAGAGCAGCAGCGTCATGGTCACTGCACAGTTGTTGGAATATTAAGAGTCACTAGGACAGCTTTACCAGTGGCATCCACAGCAAATGCTGCACTAGTGAACAGGTGAGTGTTTTTTTCTATTTAGACTCTAATATGGGCTTAGCACCCCTTTCCTTACTACTCTGTATTGTTCTACCTAAATTGTTATTCCCTATAGTTTCAGGGCACCATTTAAGTGGAACCATTTTAGATACCATGAGTACTCTCAACTGTTTTCCTAATGTACATCTACAGCCTTCTCTTTTGTTCAATTGCAATATGTCTTTTATTTTATTCCCATAAGAAGATACTCCACCATCCTTCTAGAAGGAATATAACATATATGCTTGACTAATAATACAGAGTAATTCAAAAAGAATGGTACACAAAGAAAGCAAACCATCTACTGCTTTGTAAAATGACTTCAAAAATATATAATGTAAAGGTGTAATCCATTTTGCATTGGTAATGCTGAAATTGTCATTTCCCATATGCCCACTAGAGGCACTGTTAATTGAAATGGCAGAATTAGCATAAAAAAGCTTATTGTGTTTTTGTAACAGGGGTCCCCAACCTTTTTTCCCAAGTAGCACTTTGCACCACCTGGTTGCTCTGTATGGGTTGTCAGTCACATAAAATGGTGTAAAAAATGCATAAAACAACCATTTAACGGGCTTGGGATGCACAGATATGCACGAGAATTACCTTTTGGATCGCTGCTGTATTTAACAGAGCAAATCCGTCTTGTGGAAAGTATAGATGTCAGCGGATCAGGTTTGGCTAAAAAGCAGTCTACAGTAAATGTTATTTGGCAGCCTCAAAGTAGCAACTTGTGGGTAATGGGTGTGGATGGTGTGGTAGGTGTGGCTCTGCCCCTAGTCATATGCTCCAGGTATCCAAGATGTTGGTGGAACAGTCTTGCCATAAAGTGAGCACAGTAGGACATTTAGGTGACCCCAGAGTTTTCCAAGGGGACTGTCCCATTAAAAGTAGGACCTCTGGTCAGTTTAGTCTACAGTTCGCCAAGTGCCCCCAAATAGGATACCGAGTAGCACCAGTGGTATACATACGACTGATTGATTCTTGGAAAATGCAAAAAAACCTAATTAATAACCATTATTCAGGGACATTTCTGAGCTAAATTTGCTAAAGAAGAGCCTCACCATCACAACACCACATAATGGGTCAAACAGTTGGAGGTGATGGCTAGAGATGAGCGAACTTCTTGAAAGTTCGATTCGGGCGATTCGCCGAATTTCCCCAAGAAATTCTGTTTCGCCCGAATCGAACTTTCACGAATCACTCATCTGAAAAAAAAAAATGCCGGCATGGTGGGAGCGGGCAGGCCGGCTACGCGTGGAGGCTGGCGCCGCTCTCAGTCGCCCTCTGATGACGCGTCCTCTGATGACAGCTGAGAGCGGCGCCGGAGGACGCCGGCCTCCACGCTCCGACCATGCAGGTAAGTGTTTGCTTTTTAAACAAATGCTTCCGCCGCCCGCTGACAGCGTAGCCGGCCTGCCCGTTCCCACCATGCCGGCATTTTTTTTTTTATTTCAGGGAAAATTCGATCGGCACGAACCAAAAAAAATTCGGGTTCGTGCCGAATCAAATCTTCCCTGAAATTCTGAGCGAATTCTGGTTCGTCCGAACCGGTTCGCTCATCCCTAGTGATAGCATTACCCCACTTCCAAAGTTCTTACAGCTGCTAAAGAAACAGATAGGCGCCGTGGTCGATTCAATTGATTAGGCTGTGTTAAAGCAGGCTAGGCAAGAACTGAAGCATCATGTAGATATCTGCTGGGTATCTGCCAGGTAGCAAAGGATGCCCACATTGAACATGTATAAATGTCAGTGGAAACTAACCCTTCCTTGTTACAGTGTACGATATACGTGAAATAAATTCATTAGATCAGTTAGTTTTTTTTTTTTCATCTTTTGTACAATCTTTTTAATTACCCTGTAGACTTTAATTATTTAGATTTTAAGACAATAAGCTATTTCCAGAGTGCAAAATGAATCAGCTGCATGGGAAGCAAAGTATATATTGTATGCTATATTTTTTAGGTAAAACTACAAATGCATTTAGATAGCTTAAAAAGTCTTATCCCTCTGGTCTTCATCCAGAACTGACCTAAACATTTTTGTTCTTGGTGCCGGAAACAAAATGTTCTGTTTATTGTCCTCTAATATTGCCAGAACCAATTTCCCCTTTTGTTTCTGAAATGCATATTCCAAATCCAGATCCTCTTGTAAAAGTTCTTAGCATTTATTGTATGCCTGAGTGCATGGTTAAACCCTACAATCCCAAAAGATTCTTTTACTGATTTGTTTTTTTTTCTATTTCCCTTTGACTTCCTTAGAATAAAGTTTATTTCTGAATGCAGTTGTTTACTGCTCAGTCAAAGCCAGCGCTTGCAAAGAATAATAATAAAAATTTCCACAATGCTATTGTGACTGACAGAGAACAGGTATTGCTAAAAAGAGTTATTAAACGTATTTTTTCAACCAACGCTCAGAGTATAGCAGATGGCATGCTGCCACGTTAAAAGCCCCATGTTTGTCTGAATATCTCCATTTTGTAAAACACAATGCTGCTAAGTTTTTCATTAATACAGATATAATTTACTTTCTGAATAAACAACCTTAAGTTAAGGTCAAATTTCCTACAGCTTTCAGCTATGGGAATTTTTGCCCCGGTGCACACATACTATATCAGTTTGTTCTGTGAAGTTGCAAAGCCTGAAGAAAGAATTTCTTTATTCAATTTCTTCAGCATAAAAAATGTATTTTGCCCTTTTTTGCAGGAGAAAACTATTTTTCAAAAGACGAGCAAGAGAAAGCAGAATTGGTGACGGGAAAGTCAGGACACTTCAGGCAACTTACTCAACATTAAAGCCCAGCTGCTCTATATCACCAATGGTTAACCACATATGAGTGATAAATAAGTAATTATGACTATAGTTTATTTATATAGTGCTATCTTCTTCTGTAGTGCTCTACAAAGTAGTCATTACAGAGAGGGTAACATATAGTACGTAGACCATTGAAAAACGCTACAGTGCAAAGTGAATGCTTTAAAAACCAAAAACAATAACAGATAGAGCCCCGTCCTTACTCTAACCTAAAAACCTAACCTCAACCTAAAAAATAAGGGGTGGGGATGAAGTAGAAGTTTCCCAAGTGATTGGTACTGATTTTTGGGGTATGTCTCCTGTGGAGGACCACACCAGAAGTAAAGGTTATAACTAAACTAACTTAAAGGAACTTTAAAAAGCAACAATAAGGTAGCAAGCAGCTCACCTGATGCCTGGACCATGTGCCTATCCACCATTTCCAGCAGCATAGGATAGAAGCCATAACAAGTCTTCAATTTTTCAATTTATGTGGGATCACCCTTAAAGGCTACTAGCCCGGACACCAAGCATAAGGGCTTGTAACCCAGGGCTCAGAGGCCGCGCTATTGGGTGCCCCTGTCTTACAAGTTACAAGCCCTTATGTCCTTTGGTATGGGCAATACCAATTCCAATACCAATACCAATACTTAATTAATAGGGATTAGCGAATTGATGGTGACGAACCTGAATTCGTTCTGAATTTCATGAAAATTTTGATTCTGAACGAATCCGAATTTCCCCGCGATTCAATCGATCGAAGTTTTCCTTTAAACTCCATTTATTTCAATTACAGGCATTCTAAAATGGTGGATGAACATGTCCAGACATACCCCCTGGGGCAAGTTATCATGGGAAGGTCACATGCAGCCTATCAGCAGCCAGGAAACCTGGTGACATCACCGTGCTATATAAACGGCGGCCATTTTCCTTTTGCGCATTTCAGCCTTGCATTCCAGAAACAGCGGTGGTTGCTGCAGACAGGGAGAGGCTTAGAGATAGGCAGGGACAGTCGTTGAGACCCACAGAAAGGCAGACAGAACCAGGGAAAGATAGGGAAAAATAGGGAACGATCGGGAACGATCCAGGCAGGGACAGTGAGAGGGAAAGTTTTTTTTTTATTTTCATTTGCCAGATCAGTTTTCAATCGGTGTTCTTTGTGCTGTAAATATTCCTTCAATATACACGAGAAGGGGAAGATTGAACACCCAGGAAATGTAACTGTATTCCAATGGAATAGTCTTTTTAATGCCAAAAAAGGTGTATATACAGATAGGCAGACAGGTGTAAACAGACATAGGTATATATACATCATAAAGACCGCTTAGTGTATAAAGATCTGGTGTCCTTTTAGACATTGTAACTCTACCATGGCTGCTATTATTAGTAAAAAATCAATTAGTAGTACAGAAAAGGCTGTAGTATATGAATATCAATAATAAGTGGCCATGGTCAATTTAGAGTCATATAGTCCCATAAACAATACAGTACAACGTTATGTGCAAGAGGCAATGAGCAAGGTAGGAACAGGCTTACAGGTAAAGACACCAGGTGCATAAGGAAGTCACAAACCCTTCAACGTTTTGGCTTGCCAAGAGCCTTCGTCAGGAAAAGCGGTCTCCGAAACGTTGAAGGGTTTGTGACTTCTGTCTTATTGATACTATTTTGGATGTGTAAGGAGTAGGCACATCGAGGATCTTTTGAACCTCAATCTATTTATATCTTTGCGTTTGATCTACTTTTCTCTTATTTTAAGTGTGCATCAACCAATAATCAATATTCTGTAAATATTCCTTGCCACTGTGCATCCCATCTTGGCAGTGGCATATTTAACCCTATCTGTTATACACAAGCATTTCTCATAACTGGGTTAGTTTTAATTTTTTTTTTGTCTTCTTTAAAAACCCCAGGCCACATGGCCATTACATTTCAGAACATGTGACCCTATCTTTTATACTAAATTAGCTTGTTCAGCCTCAGCTTTATTAAGCTATTGCATTTTGAATTGTTTTTTGTCTGCTTTAAAAACACCAGCCCACATGGTCATCCTAAACCAGCACATGTGACCCTATCTTTTATACTAAACCAGCTTGTTCATCCTCAGCTTTATTAAGCTATTGCATTTTGAATTGGTTTTTGTCTGCTTCAAAAACACCAGCCCACATGGTCATCCCAAACCAGCACATGTGACCCTATCTTTTATATTAAATCAGCTTGTTCGGCCTCAGCTTTATTAAGCTATTGCATTTTGAATTGGTTTTTGTCTGCTTTAAAAACACCAGCCCACATGGGCATCCCAAACCAGTACATGTGACCCTATCTTTTATACTAAATCAGTTTGTTCATCCTCAGCTTTATTAAGCTATTGCATTTTGAATTGGTTTTTGTCTGCTTTAAAAACGCCAGCCCACATGGGCATCCCAAACCAGCACATGCCATCCTATCTGTTATACTAAATAAGCTTGTTCATCCTCAGCTTTATTAAGCTATTGCATTATGAATTGGTTTTTGTCCTGCTGTCAAAACACCAGGCCGCGGGGTATCCCAAACCACCACGTTGCACCCTGTTATACTAAATAAGCTTGTTCAGCCTCAGCTTTATTAAGCTATTGCATTTTGAATTGGTTTTTGTCCTGCTGTCAAAACACCAGGCCGCAGGGTTTCCCGAACCACCACACTGCACCCTATCTGTTATACTAAATAAGCTTGTTCAGACTCAGCTTTATTAAGCTATTGCATTTTGAATTGGTTTTTGTCCTGCTGTCAAAACACCAGGCTGCAGGGTATCCCAAACCTGCACGTGGCATCCTATCTGTTATACTAAATAAGCTTGTTCAGCCTCAGCTTTATTAAACTATTGCATTTTGAATTGGTTTTTGTCCTGCTGTCAAAACACCAGGCCGCGGGGTATCCCAAACCACCACGTTGCACCCTGTTATACTAAATAAGCTTGTTCAGCCTCAGCTTTATTAAGTTATTGCATTTTGAATTGGTTTTCGTCCTGCTGTCAAAACACCAGGCCACAGGGTATCCCAAACCACCACGTTGCACCCTATCTGTTATACTAAATAAGCTTGTTCAGACTCAGCTTTATTAAGCTATTGCATTTTGAATTGGTTTTTGTCCTGCTGTCAAAACACCAGGCTGCAAGGTATCCCAAACCTGCACGTGGCACCCTATCTGTTATACTAAATAAGCTTGTTCAGCCTCAGCTTTATTAAACTATTGCATTTTGAATTGGTTTTTGTCCTGCTGTCAAAACACCAGGCCGCGGGGTATCCCAAACCACCACGTTGCACCCTGTTATACTAAATAAGCTTGTTCAGCCTCAGCTTTATTAAGCTATTGCATTTTGAATTGGTTTTTGTCCTGCTGTCAAAACACCAGGCAGCAGGGTATCCCAAACCTGCACGTGGCATCCTATCTGTTATACTAAATAAGCTTGTTCAGCCTCAGCTTTATTAAACTATTGCATTTTGAATTGGTTTTTGTCCTGCTGTCAAAACACCAGGCCGCGGGGTATCCCAAACCACCACGTTGCACCCTGTTATACTAAATAAGCTTGTTCAGCCTCAGCTTTATTAAGTTATTGCATTTTGAATTGGTTTTTGTCCTGCTGTCAAAACACCAGGCCACAGGGTATCCCAAACCACCACGTTGCACCCTATCTGTTATACTAAATAAGCTTGTTCAGACTCAGCTTTATTAAGCTATTGCATTTTGAATTGGTTTTTGTCCTGCTGTCAAAACACCAGGCTGCAAGGTATCCCAAACCTGCACGTGGCACCCTATCTGTTATACTAAATAAGCTTGTTCAGCCTCAGCTTTATTAAACTATTGCATTTTGAATTGGTTTTTGTCCTGCTGTCAAAACACCAGGCCGCGGGGTATCCCAAACCACCACGTTGCACCCTGTTATACTAAATAAGCTTGTTCAACCTCAGCTTTATTAAGCTATTGCATTTTGAATTGGTTTTTGTCCTGCTGTCAAAACACCAGGCAGCAGGGTATCCCAAACCTGCACGTGGCACCCTATCTGTTATACTAAATAAGCTTGTTCATCCTCAGCTTTATTAAGCTATTGCATTTTGAATTGGTTTTTGTCCTGCTGTCAAAACACCAGGCCGCAGGGTATCCCAAACCACCACGTTGCACCCTATCTGTTATACTAAATCAGCTTGTTCAGCCTCAGCTTTATTAAGCTATTGCATTTTGAATTGGTTTTTGTCCTGCTGTCAAAACACCAGGCCGCAGGGTATCCCAAACCACCACGTTGCACCCTGTTATACTAAATAAGCTTGTTCAGCCTCAGCTTTATTAAGCTATTGCATTTTGAATTGGTTTTTGTCCTGCTGTCAAAACACCAGGCTGCAGGGTATCCCAAACCTGCACGTGGCACCCTATCTGTTATACTAAATAAGCTTGTTCAGCCTCAGCTTTATTAAGCTATTGCATTTTGAATTGGTTTTTGTCCTGCTGTCAAAACACCAGGCCACAGGGTATCCCAAACCACCACGTTGCACCCTATCTGTTATACTAAATAAGCTTGTTCATCCTCAGCTTTATTAAGCTATTGCATTTTGAATTGGTTTTTGTCCTGCTGTCAAAACACCAGGCCGCAGGGTATCCCAAACCACCACGTTGCACCCTATCTGTTATACTAAATCAGCTTGTTCATCCTCAGCTTTATTAACCTATTGCATTTTGAATTGGTTTTTGTCCTGCTGTTAAAACACCAGGCCGCAGGGTATCCCAAACCAGCATGCTGCACCCTATCTGTTATACTAAATAAGCTTGTTCAGCCTCAGCTTTATTAAGCTATTGCATTTTGAATTGTTTTTTGTCCTGTTGTCAAAACACCAGGCCGCAGGGTATCCCAAACCTGCATGTTGCACCCTATCTGTCATACTTAATAAGCTTGTTCAGCCTCAGCTTTATTAAGCTATTGCATTTTGAATTGGTTTTTGTCCTGCTGTCAAAACACCAGGCCGCAGGGTATCCCATATTGCCAATTTTCATAGTATCTGGTGCAGAGAAGCAGTTCCTCACTTTATTTAGCTTCTGCTTTTTAAACTAAACACATTTTTTAAAGTACCTATTGCGCATTTCAAATACATAAAAATGTCAGGCAGACAAGTGCCAGGATGTTCAAAGAGGAGTGGCAGAGACCAAGATTCAGCAGGCAGAGTTCGCAGCAGACGAGTGGCGAGTGGCAGCAGGAGTCACAGTGAGAGACCTGATCTGCCAGTTTATGCTAGCGGTCGTGTCTCCACCAGTAACACATATGCCGTGGTATATTGGTTAACGCGGTCATCCACATCATCACAAGTTACATCTGAGACCCCCAGTCTAGGGTTGGTAGGTTCCTCTGACACAACCCTGAGTTGGCATGCCCCGAGAGCAGTCCCTGTCCTCCCATTGCCTCTGTCCTACGCCGTTCCCTCCCCCAGCAACGTATGCTATACTTTGGGTTCAGCTCCACTCTTTAGTGAGGAGGACGATCAGATAGAGGACAGTCAGCAGCTACTGCCCAGCCAAGAAATGGAGGTGGCTTCTTTAGCTAGGCAGACAAATAGTGATGGGGAGAGTGTTGTGGGTGTTGCAAGCATTCCAGCTCCTGCGCCAGACACTGTTGAGGAAACCGAGAACATCAGTGATGATGATGAAGAAGCCGATCGCACTTGGGAGCCGGGTGCAGAAGGGGCTTCATAGTCATCATAAGGAGAAGAGGGACGCAGGTTGCCCCGGAGTCAGCAGCTAAGGCAACAAGGTGTTAGCAGCATGGTTGGCAGTCAGCATGGGGGCACAATTGTAAAGCCTGGAGCCAAACGGGGCCGGGGTAGAGCACCTGCTGCACGGCAGGCTACCTTATCGGGAGGTAGTGGAGCAGGGGTTCCTGGAGTTGACGACAGTAGCAGTGAATCAGTGAGGCCTGTTGGTGGGAAAAGTAGCTACTCGGCAGTGTGGCAGTTTTTCCTGAAGCATCCGCAGGAGAGTAACATGGCCACATGCAAGATATGTAGGCAGAAGCTGAAGCGTGGCCAGGGCCCAAATGTTGGCACCACGGCCCTGTGTCAACATATAATGCATCACCATAAAGCGGCCTCGGAGAACCTAGGCTGCGAAGAGGTGATCCAGCCTGCTTCCTCAACAAGTGGCACGCCGCTCCCAATTTCTGCCAGCCAAGGCTCCAGCACCCATCCTCTGTTGCTCCTGATGCTCCTGCTCCTCCTCCTCCAAGTCATGCATCCCACCAGCAATCCATCAGCGAAGCCATGTCCAAGAGACAGCAGTATGCGCCCACTCATCCTACGGCGCAGAAGCTGAATGTGCTCTTGTCCAAGTTGCTGGTGCTGCAGTCGCTCCCTTTTCAGGTAGTGGACTCTGCACCTTTTAGAGAACTGATGGCTTGTGCCGAGCCGAGGTGGAGAGTCCCAAGCCGTCATTTCTTTGCCAAGAAGGCAGTACCAGCGCTGCACACTTTTGTTGAACAGAAGGTGGGCCAGTCCTTGAGCCTGTCGGTGTGTAGCAAAGTGCATGGCAGCGCTGACGTCTGGACCTGTAACTACGGTCAGGGACAGTACATGTAATTTACGGCCCACTGGGTGATTGTGGTCCCTTTGCAATAGCAGCAGCAGCAACTTGGACAGGTCACGCCGCTTCGGCCTCCACGCTCCCTGGCCGTTGTGCCTGTGACACCATGCGACTCTGCCTCCTCATCCTCCGCTATCTCCTCACCCTCCACTGTAGGCTCAAGTCTCAGTGCCCCTCCAGTCTACCATGTGTGCAGGGCACGGAGGTGTCACGCTGTGCTTCACATGGTTTGTCTTGGCAAACGGAGTCACACAGGGGAGGAACTGCTTAAATTTATTCATCACGAAATCCAAACATGGCTTACTCCAAGAAAACTGAAAATGGGAATCATGGTTACCGACAATGGGAAGAACATTTTGTCTGCGCTGCGACAAGGAAGCCTGACCCATGCGCCCTGCATGGCTCACGTCTTCAATCTGGTTGTCAAGCTGTTTCTGAAGTGTTCCCCCCCATCTGCAAGACATCCTAACAACTTCAAGGAAACTTTGCATGCACTTCAGCCACTCATACACCGCCAAACACACCCTTCTTGAGCTACAGTGTCAGAACGGTAGCCCCCAACATAGTCTGATTTGCGGTTTCCACTCATTGGAATTCCACCCTTCACATGTTGGACCGATTATATGAACAGAGAAAAGCCATCACGGATTTCTTGATGGTCCAAACGGATAGGGGGACTCCCCTGTGTAACTTCAATGTCAACCAGTGGCAGCTCATACGTGACACCTGCCGTTTGCTCAGGCCCTTTGAGGAAGCTACTTTATTAGTCACTCGCCAGGACTATGAGATGAACGATGAGATTCCACTGCTTCATATACTACAACACATGTTGGAAACCATGGCTGGTCAGGGCACTAGAGACATGGCGCATACATTTCACAGCCACATGAAGCCTGTGGGAGCTGAAGTGGAGGAGGAGGAGGGGGTGGGGCACAGTGAAGCACAGTTTAGGTTTGGCAAAATGACCATTTTATCTAGTCATCTGACAGGAGAGGGGGAGCAGGAGCAGCCAGAGGAGCTAGAGGAATGTGAGGAAGGCGAGACAGCGGACCCAGACACACCGTGGCAGTTTACAGTGGAGATGGAGACAGGTAGTCCCTCCGAGTCACTTGCACAAATGGCACAATGCATGCTCACGTGCTTGCATAGTGACCACAGAATTGTCTCAATTTCTCATCAGGATGACTTCTGGCTCTCCACCTTATTGGACCCTTGCTTCCGGCACAAAATGGGGGCATTTTTTACACCCACTGAGAGGGAGGACAAACTAACCTACTACAGAGACATCCTACGTAGTCAGTTGGGCGATGTCTATCTGCGCCATGGTCCATACTCTCACAGATACGACTCGGGGGGACCTCTGCGCTCACCTTCCACTGCCATGGCTGCCGGGGGGGGTGGCAGCAGCAGCAGCAGCAGCAGCTCCATCAGCAGCAGCCTCAGTCTTCAGTCGCTAATGAGTAGCTTTCCACACCCGCATAGTGAGTCTACTCATGAGCAGCAGGAAGACCTGGAGCAGGACCTGAACCAGCAGGTCATGTCATACCTTGACATGACCATGCCAACACACCTTGAGGATCCGCTGGACTTTTGGGAAGCCAAACTTGGCTTGTGGCCGCAACTAGCAGAGTTTGCCCTGGAAAAGCTGTCCTGCCCGGCCAGTAGTTGATTTAGATGGCAACTGGGCTGCTCTATATTATGCTGCAAAATGGCAAATTTACCTCACAATATAAGCTATTGCCCCTCAGATTTACACAGGGCCTGCTCTATATTATGCTGCAAAATGGCAAATTTACCTCACAGTATAAGCTATTGCCCCTCAGATTTACACAGGGGCTGCTCTATATTATGCTGCAAAATGGCAAATTTACCTCACAGTATAAGCTATTGCCCCTCAGATTTACACAGGGCCTGCTCTATATAATGCTGAAAAATGGCAAATTTACCTCAACATATAAGCTATTGCCGCTCAGATTGACCCAGGGCCTGCTCTATATAATGCTGCAAAATGGCAAATTTATCTCACTATATAAGCTAATGCCCCTCAGATTTACACAGGGGCTGCTCTATATTATGCTGCAAAATGGCAAATTTACCTCACAATATAAGCTATTGCCCCTCAGATTTACACAGGAGCTGCTCTATATAATGCTACAAAACCAAGAACGGATTTAACTCACACAATATAACCTATTTCTCAGGTTTATATAGGGACTACTCTATGTAATGGTGCAAAACCATGAATTGACCTACAATATAAACTATTGCTGCTCCATATAATGGTGCAAAACTGAATTTATCTCACAATATAAACTATTACTCCTCAGGTTTATATAGGGGCTGCTGTATATAACAGTGCAAAACCATGAATTTACCTCATAATATAAACTATTGCCCCTCAGATTTACACAGGGCCTGCTCTATATTATGCTGCAAAATGGCAAATTTACCTCACAGTATAAGCTATTGCCCCTCAGATTTACACAGGGCCTGCCCTATAGAATGCTACAAAACCAAGAGCGGATTTAACTCACACAATATAACCTATTTCTCAGGTTTATATAGGGACTGCTCTATGTAATGGTGCAAAACCATGAATTTACCTCATAATATAAACTATTGCCCCCCAGATTTACTCAGGGGCTGCTCCATATAATGGTGCAAAACAGGGCAAATGTATTGTCCAATATAAACTATTGCTGCTCTGATTTACACAGGGCCACTCTAACGAATGGTGCAACATGGCGAATTTAGCTCACAATATAACATAGATTGCAAAATGAGATTTTCAGACAGGGCCTGCTCTATAAAATGGCAATTTTACCTCACAATATAAACTATTGCTCCTCAGATTTACACAGGGATTTAGGTTGATATATATAATAGTGCAAAACAGCGAATTTACCTCACAATACTGTATAAACTATTGCTCCTCAGATTTACACAGTGGGCTTCTCTATATAATGGTGCAAAATGGCGAAATTACCTCACTATATAATCTATTACAGCTCTATATAAAAAAAAAAAAATCAATAAATAAAAAAAAGGGCCTGTAGAAGCTTATTTAGTATAACAGATAGGGTGACATGTGCTGGTTTGGGATGCCCATGTGAGCTAGTGTTTTGACAGCAGGACAAAAAACAATTCAAAATGCAATAGCTTAATAAAACTGAGGCTAAGCAAGCGTATTTAGTATAAAAGATAGGGTGACATGCTGGTTTGGGATGCCCATGTGGGCTGGTGTTTTGACTGCAGGACAAAAACCAATTCTAAATGCAATACTTTGATTCAGCTGAGGAAGGATCAACAAGTGTATTTAGTATAACAGATAGGCTGCCTAATGCAGGTTTGGGATGCCCTGCGGCCTGGTGTATTTTTGTTAAAGGCAGACCAAAACCCAATTCAAAATGCAATACTTTGATTAAGCTTAGGAAGGATCAACAAGCGTATTTAGTATAACAGATAGGCTGCTAAGTGCAGGTTTGGGATGCTCTGCGGCCTGGTGTTTTTTTTGTTAAAGGCAGACCAAAAACCAATTCAAAATGCAATACTTTGATTAAGCTGAGGAAGGATCAACAAGCGTATTTAGCATAACAGATAGGCTGCCTAATGCAGGTTTGGGATGCCCTGCGGCCAGGTGTTTTTTTGTTAAAGGCAGACCAAAAACCAATTCAAAATGCAATACTTTGATTAAGCTGAGGAAGTTTCAACAAGCGTATTTAGTATACCAGATAGGCTGCCTAATGCAGGTTTGGGATGCCCTGCGGCCTGGTGTTTTTTTTGTTAAAGGCAGACCAAAAACCAATTCAAAATGCAATACTTTGATTAAGCTGAGGAAGGATCAACAAGCGTATTTAGTATAACAGATAGGCTGCCTAATGCAGGTTTGGGATGCCCTGAGGCCTGGTGTTTTTTTTGTTAAAGGCAGACCAAAAACCAATTCAAAATGCAATACTTTTATTTAGCTGAGGAAGGATCAACAAGCGTATTTAGAATAACAGGCTTCCTAATGCAGGTTTGGGATGCCCTGCGGCCTGGTTTTTTTTTTTGTTAAAGGCAGACCAAAAACCAATTCAAAATGCAATACTTTGATTAAGCTGAGGAAGGTTTAACAAGCGTATTTAGTATAACAGATAGGCTGCTAAGTACAGGTTTGGGATGCCCTGCGGCCAGGTGTTTTTTTTGTTAAAGGCAGACCAAAAACCAATTCAAAATGCAATACTTTGATAAAGCTGAGGAAGGATCAACAAGCGTATTTAGTATAACAGATAGGCTGCCTAATGCAGGTTTGGGATGCTCTGCGGCCTGGTGTTTTTTTTGTTAAAGGCAGACCAAAACCCAATTCAAAATGCAATACTTTGATTAAGCTGAGGAAGGATCAACAAGCGTATTTAGTATAACATATAGGCTGCTAAGTGCAGGTTTGGGATGCTCTGCGGCCTGGTGTTTTTTTTGTTAAAGGCAGACCAAAACCAATTCAAAATGCAATACTTTGATTAAGCTGAGGAAGGATCAACAAGCGTATTTAGTATAACGGATAGGCTGCCTAATGCAGGTTTGGGATGCCCTGCGGCCTGGTGTTTTTTTTGTTAAAGGCAGACCAAAAACCAATTCAAAATGCAATACTTTGATTAAGCTGAGGAAGGATCAACAAGCGTATTTACTATAACAGATAGGCTGCCTAATGCAGGTTTGGGATGCCCTGCAGCCTGGTGTTTTTTTGTTAAAGGCAGACCAAAACCCAATTCAAAATGCAATACTTTGATTAAGCTGAGGAAGGATCAACAAGCGTATTTAGTATAACAGATAGGCTGCTAAGTGCAGGTTTGGGATGCTCTGCGGCCTGGTGTTTTTTTTGTTAAAGGCAGACCAAAACCCAATTCAAAATGCAATACTTTGATTAAGCTGAGGAAGGATCAACAAGCGTGTTTAGTATAACAGATAGGCTGCTAAGTGCAGGTTTGGGATGCTCTGCGGCCTGGTGTTTTTTTTGTTAAAGGCAGACCAAAACCAATTCAAAATGCAATAATTTGATTAAGCTGAGGAAGGATCAACAAGCGTATTTAGTATAACGGATAGGCTGCCTAATGCAGGTTTGGGATGCCCTGCGGCCTGGTGTTTTTTTTTTAAAGGCAGACCAAAAACCAATTCAAAATGCAATACTTTGATTAAGCTGAGGAAGGATCAACAAGCGTATTTAGTATAACAGATAGGCTGCTAAGTGCAGGTTTGGGATGCCCTGTGGCCAGGTGTTTTTTTTGTAAAAGGCAGACCAAAAACCAATTCAAAATGCAATACTTTGATTAAGCTGAGGAAGGATCAACAAGCGTATTTAGTATAACAGATAGGCTGCTAAGTGCAGGTTTGGGATGCTCTGTGGCCTGGTGTTTTTTTTGTTAAAGGCAGACCAAAACCAATTCAAAATGCAATAGTTTGATTAAGCTGAGGAAGGATCAACAAGCGTATTTAGTATAACGGATAGGCTGCCTAATGCAGGTTTGGGATGCCCTGCGGCCTGGTTTTTTTTTGTTAAAGGCAGACCAAAAACCAATTCAAAATGCAATACTTTGATTAAGCTGAGGAAGGATCAACAAGCGTATTTAGTATAACAGATAGGCTGCTAAGTGCAGGTTTGGGATGCCCTGCGGCCTGGTGTTTTTTTTTGTTAAAGGCAGACCAAAAACCAATTCAAAATGCAATACTTTGATTTAGCTGAGGAAGGATCAACAAGCGTATTTAGTATAACAGATAGGCTGCTAAGTGCAGGTTTGGGATGCTCTGCGGCCTGGTGTTTTTTTTGTTAAAGGCAGACCAAAACCCAATTCAAAATGCAATACTTTGATTAAGCTGAGGAAGGATCAACAAGTGTATTTAGTATAACAGATAGGCTGCTAAGTGCAGGTTTGGGATGCTCTGCGGCCTGGTGTTTTTTTTGTTAAAGGCAGACCAAAACCAATTCAAAATGCAATACTTTGATTTAGCTGAGGAAGGATCAACATGCGTATTTAGTATAACAGGCTGCCTAATGCAGGTTTGGGATGCCCTGCGGCCTGGTGGCTTTTTTGTTAAAGGCAGACCAAAAACCAATTCAAAATGCAATACTTTGATTAAGCTGAGGAAGGTTCAACAAGCGTGTTTAGTATAACAGATAGGCTGCTAAGTACAGGTTTGGGATGCCCTGTGGCCAGGTGTTTTTTTTTGTTAAAGGCAGACCAAAAACCAATTCAAAATGCAATACTTTGATTAAGCTGAGGAAGGTTCAACAAGCGTATTTAGTATAACAGATAGGCTGCTAAGTACAGGTTTGGGATGCCCTGCGGCCAGGTGTTTTTTTGGTTAAAGGCAGACCAAAAACCAATTCAAAATGCAATACTTTGATTAAGCTGAGGAAGGATCAACAAGAGTATTTAGTATGGGGTATTTAGTTTGGGATGCCCTGCAGCCTGGCGTTTTTTTGTTAAAGGCAGACCAAAACCCAATTCAAAATGCAATACTTTGATTAAGCTGAGGAAGGATCAACAAGCGTATTTAGTATAACAGATAGGCTGCTAAGTGCAGGTTTGGGATGCTCTGCGGCCAGGTGTTTTTTTTGTTAAAGGCAGACCAAAACCAATTCAAAATGCAATACTTTGATTAAGCTGAGGAAGGATCAACAAGCGTATTTAGTATAACAGATAGGCTGCTAAGTACAGGTTTGGGATGCCATGCGGCCAGGTGTTTTTTTGGTTAAAGGCAGACCAAAAACCAATTCAAAATGCAATACTTTGATTAAGCTGAGGAAGGATCAACAAGAGTATTTAGTATAACAGATAGGCTGCCTAATGCAGGTTTGGGATGCCCTGCGGCCTGGTGTTTTTTTTTTTGTTAAAGGCAGACCAAAAACCAATTCAAAATGCAATACTTTGAAAAGCTGAGGAAGGATCAACAAGCATATTTAGTATAACAGATAGGCTGCCTAATGCAGGTTTGGGATGCCCTGCGGCCTGGTGTGTTTTTTGTTAAAGGCAGACCAAAAACCAATTCAAAATGCAATACTTTGATTTAGCTGAGGAAGGATCAACAAGCGTATTTAGTATAACAGGCTGCCTAATGCAGGTTTGGGATGCCCTGCGGCCTGGTGGCTTTTTTGTTAAAGGCAGACCAAAAACCAATTCAAAATGCAATACTTTGATTAAGCTGAGGAAGGTTCAACAAGCGTATTTAGTATAACAGATAGGCTGCTAAGTACAGGTTTGGGATGCCCTGTGGCCAGGTGTTTTTTTTTGTTAAAGGCAGACCAAAAACCAATTCAAAATGCAATACTTTGATTAAGCTGAGGAAGGTTCAACAAGCGTATTTAGTATAACAGATAGGCTGCTAAGTACAGGTTTGGGATGCCCTGCGGCCAGGTGTTTTTTTGGTTAAAGGCAGACCAAAAACCAATTCAAAATGCAATACTTTGATTAAGCTGAGGAAGGATCAACAAGAGTATTTAGTATAACAGATAGGCTGCCTAATGCAGGTTTGGGATGCCCTGCGGCCTGGTGTTTTTTTTGTTAAAGGCAGACCAAAAACCAATTCAAAATGCAATACTTTGATTAAGCTGATGAAGGATCAACAAGCATATTTAGTATAACAGATAGGCTGCCTAATGCAGGTTTGGGATGCCCTGCGGCCTGGTGTTTTTTTTGTTAAAGGCAGACCAAAAACCAATTCAAATGCAATACTTTGATTTAGCTGAGGAAGGATCAACAAGCGTATTTAGTATAACAGGCTGCCTAATGCAGGTTTGGGATGCCCTGCGGCCTGGTGGTTTTTTTGTTAAAGGCAGACCAAAAACCAATTCAAAATGCAATACTTTGATTAAGCTGAGGAAGGTTCAACAAGCTTATTTAGTATAACAGATAGGCTGCCTTATGCAGGTTTGGGATGCCCTGCAGCCTGGTGTTTTTTTTGTTAAAGGCAGACCAAAAACCAATTCAAAATGCAATACTTTGATTAAGCTGAGGAAGGATCAACAAGCATATTTAGTATAACAGATAGGCTGCCTAATGCAGGTTTGGGATGCCCTGCGGCCTGTTTTTTTTTTGTTAAAGGCAGACCAAAAAACAATTCAAAATGCAATACTTTGATTAAGCTGAGGAAGTTTCAACAAGCGTATTTAGTATAACAGATAGGCTGCTAGGTACAGGTTTGGGATGCCCTGCGGCCAGGTGTTTTTTTGGTTAAAGGCAGACCAAAAACCAATTCAAAATGCAATACTTTGATTAAGCTGAGGAAGGATCAACAAGAGTATTTAGTATAACAGATAGGCTGCCTAATGCAGGTTTGGGATGCCCTGCGGCCTGGTGTTTTTTTTTTAAAGGCAGACCAAAAACCAATTCAAAATGCAATACTTTGATTAAGCTGAGGAAGGATCAACAAGAGTATTTAGTATAACAGATAGGCTGCCTAATGCAGGTTTGGGATGCCCTGCGGCCTGGTGTTTTTTTTGTTAAAGGCAGACCAAAAACCAATTCAAAATGCAATACTTTGATTAAGCTGAGGAAGGATCAACAAGCATATTTAGTATAACAGATAGGCTGCCTAATACAGGTTTGGGATGCCCTGCGGCCTGGTTTTTTTTTTGTTAAAGGCAGACTAAAAACCAATTCAAAATGCAATACTTTGATTTAGCTGAGGAAGGATCAACAAGCGTATTTAGTATAACAGGCTGCCTAATGCAGGTTTGGGATGCCCTGCGGCCTGGTGTTTTTTTTGTTAAAGGCAGACCAAAAACCAATTCAAAATGCAATACTTTGATTAAGCTGAGGAAGGTTCAACAAGCGTATTTAGTATAACAGATAGGCTGCCTAATGCAGGTTTGGGATGCCCTGCGGCCTGGTGTTTTTTTTGTTAAAGGCAGACCAAAAACCAACTCAAAATGCAATACTTTGATTAAGCTGAGGAAGGATCAACAAGCATATTTAATATAACAGATAGGCTGCCTAATGCAGGTTTGGGATGCCCTGCGGCCTGTTTTTTTTTTGTTAAAGGCAGACCAAAAAATAATTCAAATTGCAATACTTTGATTAAGCTGAGGAAGGATCAACAAGCGTATTTAGTATAACAGGCTGCCTAATGCAGGTTTGGGATGCCCTGCGGCCTGGTGTTTTTTTTGTTAAAGGCAGACCAAAAACCAATTCAAAATGCAATACTTTGATTAAGCTGAGGAAGGATCAACAAGCATATTTAGTATAACAGATAGGCTGCCTAATGCAGGTTTGGGATGCCCTGCGACCTGGTGTTTTTTTTGTTAAAGGCAGACCAAAAAACAATTCAAATTGCAATACTTTGATTAAGCTGAGGAAGGATCAACAAGCGTATTTAGTATAACAGGCTGCCTAATGCAGGTTTGGGATGCCCTGCGGCCTGGTGTTTTTTTGTTAAAGGCAGACCAAAAACCAATTCAAAATGCAATACTTTGATTAAGCTGAGGAAGGATCAACAAGCGTATTTAGTATAACAGATAGGCTGCTAAGTGCAGGTTTGGGATGCCCTGCGGCCAGGTATTTTTTTTGTTAAAGGCAGACCAAAAACCAATTCAAAATGCAATACTTTCATTAAGCTGAGGAAGGATCAACAAGCGTATTTAGTATAACAGATAGGCTGCCTAATGCAGGTTTGGGATGCCCTGCGGCCTGGTGTTTTTTTTGTTAAAGGCAGACCAAAAACCAATTCAAAATGCAATACTTTGATTAAGCTGAGGAAGGATCAACAAGCGTATTTAGTATAACAGATAGGCTGCCTAATGCAGGTTTGGGATACCCAGGTGGGCTGGTGTTTTTTTTGTTAAAGGCAGACCAAAAAATATTTAAACTAATCCAGTTATATATGATGATAAATGCTTGTGTGTAACAGATAGGGTTAAATAAGCCACTGCATAGATGGCATGCACAGTGGCAAGGCAGATTTACAGCACAAAGAACTGAAATCGAATTGAAAACTGATCTGGCTAATGAAAAAAAAATTGCACTGTCACTTCTAAGCTGTCCCTGGCTGGATGATTCCGGTTTTTCCCTATCTTTCCCTGGCTCTGTCTACCTCTCTGTCTGCCTCTCTGACTCTCCCTACCTATCTCTAACTCTCTGTCCCTGTCTCTAACTAGCTGTGGTGACGTCCTGGCTGCTGATAGGCTGCATGTGACTTACCCATGATACCTTGCCCCAGGGGGTATGTCTGGACATGTTCATCCACCATTTTAGAATGCCTGTAATTGAGGAAAACTTCGATCGATCGAATCGCGGGGAAATTCGGATTCGTTCAGAATCGAATTTTCCATGAAATTCGGAACGAATCCGGGTTCGTCCGGATCGATTCGCTCATCCCTAGCTCCTTGGTAAGTTCCCTCAAATTACGACATTCCCTTTTCAATGTATGCCTATGAATATAGTTGATGAGCCATGTCTTAACCTATGGCTGTTTTTTCACCTTGATGACATGTTAAACCGGACCTTCAACATGATTTTTGGAAAAGCACAAACCCCTAAAAACTGATTCCCCACCATTTCCACCTAATATATTTCTAGTTTTTATAAACGTACTTATTATTCTTTCCCCCACTGGGCTGCAACTCTGTTCATGACTTTAGGATAGGTGCGGCGCTATCTTTGCTCAGATGCATCACACTTACTGAGGAGATGAGAGTGGGATAAAGTGCAGGGTGTGGGTTCTAGATGTGCTTTGCTTAGACAGAGCAGAGCTGGGGTCCGGCAAAGGTCAAAAATCCCAGAATACAGAGCAGCACAGTCAGAAGGCAATTCCTGTTTGCAGGCTGCCTGATATTCCCTGAGCTGCCATCTTGGATGTGTTGCTCGTAACATGCAGTAGATGCTGGTAGTATTTTTTTTAATGTGAGCAATCTGTATGTACAGGCTGTGGGTAACATATAACATAGGCTCTTATTCAGACTGAACGACCACTTTAAACAATATTGTTGTTTCAAATGTGTAATTAATGTAAGTATTTTATTATTCTTTCAGGGGATTCCGGCTATCCGCCTCTTCCCTGGCTCCTGACACCCATCCTTCTGCAACAGAATGAGGCACAGGAGGCCTACAATCGGTTACACAGAAAGCAGTTGCAGAGAGGGCATTTGGGCTGCTGAAAAGCCGCTTCCGTTGTTTGGACCATACCGGGGGGCACTACAATATGACCCCAACAAGGTCATCAACATAATCCTGGCTTGCTGTGTTCTGCATAACTTTGCCATCATGCAGCGTGTCCCCCGGTATGTGGATCTGCCCCTCTACCCACCCAGCCAGGAGGCAGATGAGCATTACACTGGCACAACTAGTGCCTCTGGGCAAGCAGTGCAGGCCAATGTAATCACCACCTATTTTGCCTAAATGTTGTTCTCTTTGTTTATGTTATTTAGTTATTTTCAATATGATTTGCCTTTGTGAAGGCCTTTGTCTTTATTTTTTTAAAAGGTAATTAGTTAATTAGAGTTAATAGAGTTAATTACTAAAAAATGCACACCTTATTTGAGCCTCATGCAGTTTATTTTCACATTTTTGTTGTTAAAAACCTTCATTAATCTCAAAATAACCCAAACATTAATGCATCAACTTAGTCAAGAACAGCTAAAGTCACATTCAAAATATTTTATTGAAATATGCAAATTAGTAGTTGAAGGGCACTCGCATGCTCAAAATGTACATACATTGTAACACAGAAATATACATTGGGGCAGACTCATGACCCCTAGCAATTAGCCACATCCAGGAGTTGTTACGCACTCCAGGCCGAAGTTTCAACGCCCAACAACATAAACATACATAGGGAGCAACCATTTCCAGGGGAATAGTTAGCCAGGAATACATAGGTCCACATACACACCCTCTCCTGCTTGGCCACATTTGCCACCGGCACAGGTGGCAAGCAGCCATACCTATGCCACATCCAGGCCTGTAAGTTAGTGAGCCACCCAGACAATACCCCCCAGTCTTAATGCCAGTCCAGTCCAATCTTTGCCATGGGCAAATGTAGTTATTTCACAGCCAAGAATGTCCCCCAATATTGCCAACAAACAGGATGAGGCAGCCACCATTTGATTAGGCCCAAGCCTGCAGCGTGGCAGCTTGATCGGCAGCTTCAGTGAGGCTTTAGCTCAGGCATTGGCTAGTGGGGTATCTCAGCACTCTATTAAGCTATATGGGCAAATTCTAAATCAAACCAGCAAAGCCATAAAAAAAGGCAATCTTGGTAGCGCTCACCAGATAGGTAAATAGAGTGGGGATGTAGAGGAAAGATGTGCAGATCCAGGTCAAATAGATCTTAAAATTGATGTTGCTCATAATAAGGTAGTGGTGGGCCCTGGAGGTGGGCCAACACCTGGGCATGTGTGGCATTCATAATCAGCCACTGCTCAAGCATCTGTATGTTGCTAGTTCGAAATGCATCTAGCATGGCAGTGAAGTTTGCATTTAAGGTGGCCGTTTGTTCTGCCATCTGTCTGTTTAAGGTGGCAGTTTGTTCTTCCATCTGGCTGTTTAAGGTGGCCATTTGTTCAGCCATCTGGCTGTTTAAGGTGGCCATTTGTTCAGCCATCTGGCTGTTGCTCGTACTAAATTCAGTCAGCATGTTGGTGAATGTATTATTGAAATTCTCGAATTGTGCAGTAATCTGCTCTGTGGTTCGTTGAGTCACCTGCCGAAAGTAACGGCTGTCATGGCGCCATGCTGACTCCAGGATCGGAACGCGCCTCATCTGGGAAACTGGTCTACGTTGTTGACTACGTCTTCCAATTCCCCGGGTTTGAGCACCTGCAGATGCTGGACCTCTAGGGCGAGCAACAGTCCCAGATGTGCTGGGCAAAACTTCTGCAGCAGAGCTACCACTGGGGAGCATGCAGCATGCATCCAGCTTCACTCTGCTGCAGAGGATTTGGTGCAATAGGATGCCCAGACAGTGGCAGATTAGGTTCCAGGGTGGTCATTTCAGAAGGTCCCATCAAGCTAGCATCCTCCTCCTCCTCCATCTCCTGGATTTCATCCATCAATGTGTGGGTCTGTTGGGACATGTGAAAAAAATGTTTCAGTTTGGGCCCTAAATATATTTGTTAGGCAAATTAGTCTTGTGCATTCACATGCATCAGCAGTTTCATCAAAGTCCGCTTACCCTATATATCTGTTCCTGGCAGCAGGGAAGTAGACGGCGTGCTCAAACTGGAGGAGACTTCCACACTTGCAGAGGCTGGATGCTGGGCTGGGTTTAAAAGTAAAAGGCACGTAAACACACAAACATCCATTGATGAGCTGGATTACTCCATATGCTTTAAAATCTTATCTCTTATATGTATGCCTCACCCTGTACATACAGATTGGTCACCTTAAATTTTACAAACATGCAGGAGGATGGAGAGGGTGTGCTTGAGGGGGTGGGGCTTCAGGCCCTGTGCCTATTTGTGGCCTTTGAAGTAGTGCTCCTTTGGCCATGTGATGTGCTGGCACGTGGAGCATGAGAGGCAGTGCTGGCTGGGCTGGGGCTTCGGGCCCGCTGGCTCTTAGTGGCCTTGCCACTGGTGCTCCTTTGGCCATGTGATGTGCTGGCACGTGGAGCAGGAGAGGCAGTGCTGGCTGGGCTGGGGCTTCAGGCCCACTGGATCTTTGTGGCCTTGCCACTGGTGCTACTTTGGCCATGTAATGTTCTGGCACGTGGAGCAGGAGAGGCAGTGCTGGCTGGGCTGGGGCTTCGGGCCCGCTCGCTCTTAGTGGCCTTGCCACTGGTGCTCCTTTGGCCATGTGATGTGCTGGCATGTGGAGCAGGAGAGGCAGTGCTGGCTGGGCTGGGGCTTCGGGCCAGCTGGCTCTTAGTGGCCTTGCCACTGGTGCTACTTTGGCCATGTAATGTTCTGGCACGTGGAGCAGGAGAGGCAGTGCTGGCTGGGTTGGGGCTTCGGGCCCGCTGGCTCTTACCGGCCTTGCCACTGGAGCGCCATTTATGAAGGGATGTGGTAGGGTGGGGAGGAGGAGAGGGTGTTCTATGTGGACTCGGGTTTCTCACCCTCTGCTTCTTTGTGGCCTTGTACGCCGTCGTACCTACCTGCTTGTATGTTGGTACCTTCTCCTTTGCTGCTCCTTCCTTGCTTTTGGTTGTTGGTTTTGATGTTCTGGCCTTTGTGGCCAATGTTGCCTTGTGTTGGCCACTTTGGCTGCACATTTCCCGCACCTTGCTAGTAGCTTGGTGTGACCTTGTGGTCGGACGGGAGGAAGAAGTCTCCTCATGCCGCTGGACCCTTTTGCTGGTGGCCTCCTTTGCTGGTGTTGCCTTAGCGCTCTGTTTTTTGGTGCCATGCTGACAATCTCAAAAATAATGAGCTGTGTGTCCATGACCCTATAAATCCTAATGGCTGGGTATGATGCTTACGCGTTTGCGCACGCGTGCGTACGGCAGTTGGCCCGGCCGTGCGGAACCCGGAAACCGCTGGGGTATTACTTATCTGCTGCGGCCAAGAAACAAGATGGTGCCCACGATCTTCACCCGCCAACAACAAGAGCTGATTATGCTCGTAAGTGTATTGTAAGGACGTTGATTTGCCATCTAAATGCATGCATAGGCTTTAAGGAAGCGCAGGAAGAAACAGTTGTTTTAAAACGTTTTTTAAACTCGTGCCAAACAGAAGTTAGTGTGCACATGTGCAAACTAAGTCACTTGCATCTAGAAAGATAGTTTGAGACTAGAAATGTGTTTGGGAATGTAATTTAGTCAACTGATCTAATCGTGACAGATATTTGTATGCAGTTTGATCTAACATTAGACCATGCTTCAGCGCAGGTACGACTACCTGCCCAACGCATACGAGAAGAGGAACGTCGCCCTGGAAATTGTTTCCCGGATCCAGCAGAAGACGGACACCACTTTCACCCATACGCAGATCATAGAGCGTTTTGGTCGGACCTGAAGCGACTCCACATGCCCCGGGTGCTGCGATTTTTCGGTCTCCATTTCCCAAGTAAGTACATAGAGATTGCATGCTAGATGTAACTAATACAGAAGGTAGGCCTGTATTTATAAATGCGTTTCTTTTCTAGTGCTGGAAATGGAGTACCGAATCCGACGCACCCGGAGGCGCACAGGCCGGCCAGTGCGGCATGAATCTGCAGCAGAAAGTGAAGTTCCTACCCCTCCTCTGTAGCGGCCTCCGACCAGCCCCTGGACCTTTCTACAGAGGAGGGGCGTCACGGCGTGGGCAGGTAGTCGGCCCAAGCTACGGAGCCATTAGCCTCTGGTATGTGACTCTTAATGTAACCGCACACACATACATGCTATTAAAAGCAAAACTGATTCCCTTAATCTCTTTTTCTAGATGAATATGTAGCGGGTGAAGGATCTGTGGAAGAGACTGCAGCAGATCATGCCCAGGAGGCACATGGAGAAGGTGGGTGATGTCACACACACTGTTAGGCGCCGGACACCCTTCTCTCTTAAGCCAGGTAATCCCCAATCTCCACCGCCTCTTCTGCCTTTAGACAAGTCCCCGCTCGCAGGAGACGCGGATTGTGCCTCTCCAGACTCGGTTACCCCCAGGACTTAGTTGGCGCAAAGATTACCGGCTTAAGGTGGAGACGGGTGAACGGCAGGGTATCCCGAATATGGATGCCGGGATGTAAATGGAATTACAAACGGAGAGTCCAGCAGAGAAGTCCAGGAACAAGCCAAGGTCAGACCGGGTGATCACAGAGCGCGGTATCCAAGGGGTCAAGCGAAGATTAGTCAAAACGAGCCGAGGTCAAACCGGGTGAGCACCAAAACGCAGTAGCAGAGGGATCAAGCACAAGCGGAGTCAGGACAGGCGAAAAGGTCAGGACGGGCGGCAGACAAGGATGGTCAGAGACGAAGCCGAGTTGAACACAGTAAACGCAGACTATAACGCACACCCTATTAACCAGAGGCTATAACGGGCACTGGACAAAGGGGCGGCAGGGTAATAAAGGGAAGACTGGCCAATGGGAAGGGGAAAAGGGAAAGGAGAGGGAAGTGTGGTGATTGGTGCAACAGTAACTACCCAATGGGAGCGGTCCCAGGAACTGGACCTGCCCAGGCCAGACGGACTGTCCAGTCCCTGGGCCCGACTCCCATCAGGACAGCAGAACTATTAATTAGACACTTGCCCCCGGCGGATGCGCTGGGAGCAGCGCCGCCTGGGGGCATATGCAGAGCGTGCTCGCGCGCGTGCGCGAGCACGCGAATGGCCGGGCGCGCTCCCGGCCGGAGGAAGCACCGCCGCGCCAAGAGGTGAGAGTGTGGAGCCGCCTGCCCCCGCCGCACGACCCGCGACGAGGCCGCCGCACCCCGCCGCCGTCACGCTGGCCCCAGAGCGGCACAGAGAACGGGGCCGCGACGCGCCGCGGGACCGGGGCCGGGAGACAGGTAAGCTCCTAACACACACATTCTAAGTGTCATTTGCTTACTGTTGACATTAGAAGTGACCCTATTTTACATGTCTCTACAGCCTCAACTTCCCAGCAGTGGCAGGTCCCAGAGCGGAGGGTGGTCCCCGAAGCAGAGCTCGCCCACCAACGAAGTAAGTAGAAATGTAAATTTTTGGAGTATGTGGGAAATGACATCATCACCAATCTACCTAAAGCCATAGTCAATTCCATTAGCATAATGACATATGGCCTCTTCCTTTTATTAATTCCTTAGCATAATGACATATGGTCTCTTCCTTTTATTAATTCCTTAGCATAATGACATATGGCCTCTTCCTTTTATTAATTACTTAGCATAATGACATATGGCCTCATTAGTTAGCTTGCAACCTAATAAACATCCTATTCACAGCTGTTAAACATGTATTTGCCGACAAATAATGTATTTTACATTTTTTTACAGGGACCACACGTATCAGAGTGGCACAACTCAGTGCAAGGGTCCTTCAGTTGGTGGGCGAGATGCAGGAGCTGCGCGACTTGTTGGGGACCACAGATGAAGAATAATGTTCTGGGGCCTGCCATTGCTGTGTATATATTTTAAGACATGTTGTCTTGAGTTTTTAGAAATTTTAAATAATTATACAATTTACATTTTTATATAAAAACAAAAATTGTAAAAGAAAGTTGTAAAATTATCACAAAAGGTTTTTTTTAAAAAAGGCAATGGAAAAATGCCAGTTTTGATATAAAACAAAATTTGTTTCTGTGTCATTTCCTTCTCGAAATACATTCATTAAGGGTTGGTTACCACAAAACGAATGGAAAACACAAAATTTACATATGAAGATTCGCAAGACCGCAAAGTGATTTAGGTAAGTTTTAGGTGCGGGAAATGGAAGAATATACTGGCCGCGAAGTGATTTAGGTACGTTTTAGGTGCGGGAAATGGAAGAAGAATGAGACCGCGAAGTGGTTTAGGAAAGTTTTAGGTGCGGGAAATGGAAGAAGAATGAGAACGCGAAGTGATTAAGGTAAGTTTTAGGTGCGGGAAATGGAAGAAGAATCTGACCGCGAAGTGATTTAGGTAAGTTTAGGTGCGGGAAGTGGAAGAAGAATGAGACCGCAAAGTTATGTAGGTAAGTTTTAGGTGCGGGAAATGGAAGTATATACTGACTGTGAAGTGATTTAGGTAAGTTTTAGGTGCGGGAAATGGAAGAAGAATCTGACCGCAAAGTGATTTAGGTAAGTTTTAGGTGTGGGAAATGGAAGAAGAATGAGACCGCGAAGTGGTTTAGGTAAGTTTTAGGTGCGGGAAATGGAAGAAGAATGAGAACGCAAAGTGGTTTAGGAAAGTTTTAGGTGCGGAAAATGGAAGAAGAATGAGACCGCGAAGTGATTAAGGTAAGTTTTAGGTGCGGGAAATGGAAGAAGAATCTGACCACGAAGTGATTTAGGTAAGTTTAGGTGCGGGAAATGGAAGAAGAATGAGACCACGAAGTGATTTAGGTAAGTTTTATGTTCGGGAAATGGAAGTATATACTGACCGTGAAGTGATTTAGGTAAGTTTTAGGTGCGGGAAATGGAAGAAGAATGAGACCGCGAAGTGATTAAGGTAAGCTTTAGGTGTGGGAAATGGAAGAATATACCGACCACGAAGTGATTTAGCTAAGCATTGTAGCAGAAGTGAGTGAACCAAATATGTAGGCGAGCACATTAATGAGTTAAGTTTGTAGTGCGCAGGCGTAAGATAGTAACGATTTTCGTCTGGATGATTATTTATAGAAAAAGGAAATCTGAATCTAACAGGAAACGTAAATGATTTGTTCGAGGAGACGATGGAAAAAGGGCAAAAACGAAAGCCTACGTTGTAACATGAGTAACATAAACGGAAAACGAAAGCTGGAAAATGACATTCTCGTTGGCATACGAACGGACGAAGACTTTACTGAAGACTTGCGATGCATGCATAGAATAACTCGTACACTCATATGCGAGCGGGAAAAAAATCAGATCGACACAAAAAACAAAGGGCCACAAAAACAAAGTGATAGCGTCAGACAGTGCCTCAATAGCGCCAGGTATCGTCAGCTATCAGCAGCTACCGACTCCAGAACGCCATGCTGCGAACACAATCATGCATTTATCACGCTAAATGAGGCTAGCGCCGGCGAAAGCGTCACCTAGAGCTGGATTCATCATGTACCTGACTTCAGCGAACAGCGCCGCTGCTAACCCCATCACAGCGCCAGGTCAGACCTTTCGCTATCTGGCGCTCTCCCATACATTTCTATGGCAGACACTGCAATGTTTTTTTTAGTGGGTTTTGTGGTTTTGCTTTTTGCCAAAATTGAAACACATGTTGTTTAGGATATGTCTGATGAATCTGTGTTGTTTGTATTTTTTTTTTGGTGAAAGATGTAATTTTTCTACTGGAATGTTGTGAGTCAAATATAAAATGCATCTCCTCCCACAAAACACATTAGCCTCAAATTAGCTTGCTTTCACAACACCCATGGCTTGTAAAGCTATTTTTTAGTCAGTCATGGTTGGCGCTCACGTTCGCTCATTGCAAATTTCAGCGCCCATGCTATTCTGCAGCCCTGTCCTTGTTGAATCTGTGGTGGTCAGTGTTTGTGCAGTCGCTGTTGTGATTCGCTATGTGCCGGCGCTAGCGTCGCTGTGCTGTTCATACATGTGCGTTTCTGCATTTTTTCCTGAATTCACTTGCAGCGACCCCAGTCGTTCTTAATGAATACACTGTAGTTCAGAGCGTGCACATTCTGCAGGATTTTTTCAGGCGTACAAGCTCATAACAACCGTTATGCATTCTCCTGTGTCCCACATTATCATGTTGTTGTATAGTTATATTGTGTTCTTATTTTATTTAGGAATCAGATTTTAATTTGTAAGCAACCAGATCTGTTTTTGCACTGACCTATGCATTACAGGATATTAAACACCCAGCTAAACCAAGCTAATAATTAATTGCGTCTTGGCCAATAGCTTGTTGTAATGCGTAAATCTACTATTAGCGCAACTTTGCTTGCACGTAGCGGATATTAGCTTCTTCCTAGTGCGAGGAGCGTTTTTTTTTTTTTTGGTTAGCTTTCGTCATATCCACTTCCGGTTTCCTCCTTTGCGTTTCCACCATGATGCCCAGGCGACGTATCCAGCGCCTCCCCAGCTCCTCCTCTGACTCTGATCCCCCCACCCCTCCCCCACCTACCTCCTCTCCCCCACCTAACCCCCCTCCACCCCCCCCCCCCGGGCCTGCAAAATTGAAGAGGATGTGAGTGGATAGCCACGTAAACGGGCAGATAGTGAAAGTGAGTATTTTTGCCTTGGATTATATGTTTAATCTGTTGTCAGTATAAATGTTTAGGCCATTGTTCTGATGTCATGTATTGATAACATTTATTTATGTCATCTCTCATAGGATTTCTGCGTCCAGCAGTATGACTATGCCCGTGGGGGAAAGAAGCGCATTGCCCTGGAGGTGAAGGCCACAGTGTCCCGGCGCTTCAACACCAGGCTCAGTGTCCGAGCCATCATGCAGAAGTGGTCGGACTTCAAGTGCCGGGACCCTTAAGGCGTGTACCGGCTATATGATGCGTACGCTTCAGGTAAGTGGAAGTTGATGCTATGTTTATACTTTTTGGGAAATAATATTCTAAGCTGTGTCCATTTTGGGTAGTAATTGTAATTTTTTTGATTCACCCCTTCAACACAGATAAGCGTCCTCCCCTGGGGAAACATGGGAAGGGATTCCTCCCCCGCACGAGACAGGCGGACTCGGGGGAGTCATCGGGGGAGGGTCCCTCTCGGGTTTCCTATTTAGAGGACCCAGGGGAGGAAGGGGATGACGCCCCAGAGGAGTGTGCTGCTGGGGGGCTGGCAGGATCTAGCCTCAGCTCCTCACACTCTGACTCTGAGGAGTCTCACCAGCCAAGGGGCCACTCTCAAGTGGGGAGTCCAAGTGGGGTGGAAGTTGTGGACTCTCCCACACTCCCTGAAGGAGCAGGGAGTGAGAGGGAGGAGGGTGGCCCTTTGGGTGGGGGATCTTCTGATCAGAGTGTGAGTAGCCGAGGCTCCACGCCTCCTCCTCAGAGCCCTCCCTGGGCTTCAAGTGGCAGCTCATCCCCTGGTGAGTGCCGATTTAGTCAGTGTTAGTCTGTGACAGGTTCCATATGGCCATTTGTACTTAGCCCTTGCCATTCCTCTATAATTTGCAGCGCATCATATAGCCGGCACCTCCAGGAGCTTTGCGCAACGCCTTCTCCACGGGCATAGTCGTGGTACGTGTTTGTTGTTATCCCTCACATTCCATATGTTATGACATTCCTTAAAGTGGACCCACACCCATTGGTGATTGGCCCGGGAATTTATAAGCTTCCCTGGCCAATCACCTCCCTCACCGCGGGCCCCCCCCCAAAGCCCACAAACTTCTTACCTCATTGGGGGCGGCGGAAGCCACCGCCGCTGCCTCACGCGTGCACCTCTAGATGTGCACGCGCCCGCGCTGTCCGTTTGTGAATGGCCTGCACGGGCGCGCGCCCTGTAAGAGTGACGCGTGGGAGGACGCGGCTCTCTCTCCGATCGGTGCCCCGCCAAAGTGGACCAAAACCCGCCAAAGTGGACTAAATCCTGGGTGTTAGTCCACTTTAAACATACACATGTTTCCTGGTCCATAGTACAAGATGGTTTTCTAATTTACATTAACATCACAAACCCCACTACAGTGCAATCCAACTGACAATCACCCCTATGTTTCAGCCCACACCATGATGGGGGCTAGCAAATGTGTTATTTTTGTAAGTTGTTCCGGATAACACATGTTGCACACTAGTAAGATTCTACACTCAACTGAAAATTAGTCCTTACCATTGCACTGTAAAGGTTATTGGCACATTATCTTGATGTGTCCATGTTGCACACATAAATAATTTACATTAACTCATGGACCAGTAAATATGCTAATGTCGGACAACATGTGTGTAACCATGCAAGCATTTTTTTTGACAGACTCCCTAAACAGATGGATGTCAAGTCATCATTTGTCATTGGCCAACTAAATTTTGGTTTCTCTTTTGCTTTCTCCTGACAGATGTTGCCACGAAGAGGGAGCCGGTCACCATCCTCCCCACCCTAGCTCCCGGGACGGCCAGCAGCATGGGCCCCAGCCACAGCTGCGATGGTGAGTACATCCCACTTCATATGCCTAAAGACTTGGGAGCCCTATGTCTTATTGTAAATTCTGGAGACATTTACAATGTACCTATGTATTTTCTAAGCACACATCTAGGTTACATGTGTTTGTCCAACAATTCTAAATGCATGTCTGCATGCTTGATTGTTGGCTCACATTCTTGTTTTTGCCACATAGTGTAAAATTGTGGTTTGTTCCAAACCAAATTGGCCTGCTAAGGTGGTGACCTCTAATATGCTTGGCCCAAGCAGTTTAATTGTTAGGACTTAGGCCCTGATGTTTGGCTGTAACTAACCCAAGAAATGTACACACTGGGACTTAGACCTTAATTTATTCCCAAGAGTTCCGAGTAAATGTATGTTTGGGATGTTGGAGCCACATTTAAGGCAGCCACTAGTGCTCATATAATGGTAACACATAAGGGCACAGTGGCCCACAATGTGAATGTGTGGGTCAGCTAATTTGAGGCAATTAAATTACATTGCTACATCTGTGTATGTTGAGATCACATTCTATGTTTTGAATATTGTTTTTTTATACTCTCTACAGCTTGTGAAAACCAACATCGCAGACTGTGGCAGTCGATCTGGCGTCTTCGCCTTATGCTGCTGGCCTTGAAGAGGCATCGTTAGGGTAGGGGGGATGGTTTTTGCCGCTGTGCGGCGTAATGTTGGCCCTGTTGGCCGCCTTGAGGCCTAATAAATATTTTGTATTTTTCTAATTACAGTGTGTTGTGCCTTGTCAAGCATAGTTTAAGTGTCTAGCAACCCATTAGTTTGTAAATGTTGTTGTACCTTTGTAGCCATTTAATGTGTAAACCATAGTAAGATATGGGCACCAATGTGTGTCATACATTTCTGGCTACATGTACATATCTAGATCTAGTGACTCATCCCTGACTGTGTTGTTAGCTATGTCAATGAAAAAACATGATTCGGAGGTGGGGTATTGAAATTTATTCACACAAAATTAACCAAAATAAAAAATAAATCCATTCTTGGCTTGGTGGCCTGGGAGGTTGGGATTCATTGCTAGGGGTGGTGTTGGGGGCCAACAGTGCAGTAAAAAAAATAGACTGCTCTTCTATCAGCTGATGGATCAACAACAAAGTTTGGTCCTGGCGCTGTACAGCTTGCTCCATGGCATGTACCATTCTTTGTTGTACGCTTTTGTTTTGTGCTTGTAGCTGATTTTGTACATTATGGAGCTGGCGCTGCAGGTCCTCAATTTGTTGCCGATACACCAGCACCTGATTTTCCAACGCCGTAATGCGCTCATTAGTTCCATCACGCGGCTGTTGGCGACTGTAGTCCTCCAGCATCCGGACCCCTAGCTCGTAAAATTCGGCACTGGTGGGTGCCACACCTTCTCTTCTTGTGTGTTCGGCCTAAAAAATCAAAAGAAAAGATTGTAGTGAAGCTGAAACAATGCAGGTATGCCCCTTCCAATCATTTACCCAAAGTGTAACAACAAAACACCAAAAAAATAACATGTTACATGGTGGTTCCTGGACTACCCACTAACATGTCAATGTGGTTATTGTTTCCCAAAATAAGCCATGTTACCTCAGTGTCATCTGGCCGAAGTCCGGGGTCTGGCTGCCAGAAAGGGGGAAATCCACATCTGAGAGATGGGGCAAGCTGGCATATGCTAAACAGGAAAGTCATGTTAGTTGGTCAGTGGACAAAACTCAAATTTAATATGGAGAGTCTATCGAGGCCATACCTCGACAAAGTGGCAGATTACACAATAGCCAAAAGGGATCTTATAAACTCAGATTGCTCACATGTATGTAAGAGGAAGATTAGCCAATAATTGGGAAAAACACTAACAGACACATTGCTCAAATTACACATACCCGCCATCTCACAGATGTCCTGAGTTAGGCCCTCACTCGAGCTTTGCCCTTGAAAATACATGTTTAAACACAAGTTGGACTAATAAATTAAAAAAAAAGGTTTGCAAACATCCTTACTAGCTAATCAAGCTAAACCAGCTTACCCTCATCTCTAGCAGCCTCACGGTGAAGGGCCCTTTCCGGACAGCCACTTCCTATATTCCGGCCAACTAAAATACACAATCAATGTCTCTAAATATTCATAACACTACTCTGGTGAATGTTTTTCTTTTAATAGACCAAAAAAAATGCATTGCAATCACTCTAAACAGTTTACTAATGAGCCTGGGGATGGCAAATCCACTAAAAATAGCCATCTTCAAGTTGACCTACCAAACATGTAGATTATTAGACTAACCAAATAGAACCAGTGTAACCTAAACAGCATACAGGATACAGTGTTTTGGGCAATACACACCAACAGGGTCCTGTTGACCTGCTACATAGGAAGTGTTGTCCAAAGATGAAGCAGTGACTTGGCCTACAAAGAAAAAACAGGAATCAAAGACATGCACTTGTGTTAAAGTGGAAAAAGCAAGGTTGACACATGCACTTACCGGCATCCAAAGAGTAGCTTGGCTCTGGAGGAGATGCTGTTGGCAATGGCGGTGCAGCTAGGCAAAAGCAAAGAAAAAATGTAGCCATTGGTAATGTGCGGCACAAAATAAACCATGAATTAAGGTGTGTGTGAGCAGCTCAATCACTAATATTCACTAATCCAGGCCAGTGTGGCTTCAACATGTATAAGCAGATATATGCCCACACATCTCTGGCTTCCCACATAGCTACACATGTTAGGGCCTTGTAAGTTAGTTGCTGAGAGGGTTAAAGTGGGCGTGAAATTAGTCACCAGGACCATATTAGTACTCCTCAAAAGTGGTACAAGCTATTGTTTGAGGTGCTCCCACACCCATTTTGTCCCAAAAAAACAAGCCCATAAATTAGTGATAAATACCTTCAATGGAAGACTGGGTTAGGCTTGAGGTTGGTTGAAGGGCAGGATTTGGGGTGTCCTCTTCACCCAAATCCTGGACATCACCATGTGCACCTATGCAGAAAGCAACAGACAGGAAAGGAAAACATTTATGAGGTATAATGTACTACTTTACATGTCCTACTGTTAGTTGGCCAGAAAGAGACAAAGCAAATCACATACATTAACATTACCAGTCAAATATATGCACAAAATATGTACCTTCAGTCCAATCTGTGGTGTCATCCCCAGCATCAACACCCTGCAGCCGAATGAGTGGAATTTTGGGCTTCAGCATCTCCTCATATGGCCTGTAGGTACTCTTTGGACCCTGGATGGTCCCACTCTCGACCTCAAGATCATGCTTCATCTTTTGCATAAGGGCCCTTCTCAAAGTGTAGAAGCGTTTCTTGCAGGATGGGCCACTACGTGGATATTGAGTACTGCTAGTAAGCTCCTCCCCAATGGCATCCCACAATTTGCTCCTTTCTTGCTTGCCTATAGACTGGCTTTGGGAGCCATATATTAGCTCCCATTTGGCCAGGGTAAGACGCACAAGAGTATTGTTATCCGCCAAATTAAATTCTGGCTCCCTCTTGGCAAATGGGTGCAGGCTCACCTTGGGCCTGGGCACTTTTCCTTAAGGGAGGTCTGCGCACAGCACCCAACACACTCCTACTTGGGCCAGCTGTGGCCGGCAGATGTCCAGAATTTGGCTCCATCCTGTAGCTGCACACACACACCACTAGACAACACACAAGCACGCATACAGACTACAGAATGGCATCAACCTCTTTTGGGGGTGTGCAGGTTTTATGTGCTCTAACAACCAATCACAAACAGGTCCACTTAATTGATTCACACATACTGGGCAGGTGCTTGTAGCAACAGCTCCACTGCACTGAGTGAACCATGTGTGGTAGCCAATTAACTAATTACAGAGCTCATTAACCAAACAACACACAACCAAAGACAACAATGTACTCAGGTAGATTAAACACTTGTGAAATGTGGCTCTACAAACGGCTATTTAAATTAAGAGCAGCTTACCTTTCATTGGTCCACCACAGAATGGTCAGGCATGTCCGCTAAAACGCGCAAGTATCTGCTCATGTACGCTAGTAGTGCTATTAGCGTACGCATGCGCAATCCGTTTCTAGCACACCTGGGTCAGCTAATTGCAGACAGGAAATAGTAGAGCAACGCAAAAGGTGGCAAAGCGGACCTGTCCTTTTCCCAAGTTAAGTATAAATGGCTGGATTTGACAACCTTCTGGTATTGTTACACTGTGGCAAAGGCTGTGGTGTGGTGCTTTGGTCCCTTTGTCCCTTAGCTCATTGGTTGTGCCTAACTTAGGATGCACACTTTCAGCAGTCTTGTGGGTCAGACCACTATACTTCTGGTTTTGTGGTGAGCTGCATTGTAGTGAGTGTGTGAGGAGTGTGCTTGCTTGTGTGTGTGGTGTGTTTGTTGTTTTTTTTTTGGTTTTGCTTCTTTTGTATATCTGTTCAGTGAGTGTGAGATGGATAAGAGGGTGATGTATGGGTTATGGGTGCAGGGATGTGTGAGAATGCTGGAAGAGCAGGAGGCATGGGAGGAGGGTGTTGTGAGGCTTAGGGCGCCCCGATCCTTTGGCATCCGTCTTTCAGTGTGGGATTTAAGTGACGAGCAGATCAGAAGCCGCTTCCGTCTGAATCGTGCAGTCCCTATATGATCAGATTAAGACCAAAATCGAGCCATCCACCAAACGCACCCAATCCATTCCAGGCATAGTACGCCTATGTGCCACACTTAATATTGTGGCACGAGGGAACTTCCAGGCAACCTCTGCCCTCCTCAGCGGGATCAGCCAGGCTACAATGAGCCGCATATTTATACAGGTAGTACTGGCTATTTGTGACCTGATCCCTGTTTACATCAAGTTTCCTGAGGATGAGGATGAGGTTGCCCAAATAAAACATGCCTTCTATCGCATGGGAGGGATTCCGAATGTGCTAGGGTGCGTGGATGGTACACATATCCCTTTCCGCCCTCCCCGTGCACAGGAGCTGCATTATCGGAACCAAAAGCAGTTCCACTCCATCAATGTCATGGTTGTCTGTGACCATGACATGAAGCTGCGGGCCGTGAGATCTGGCTTCCCCGGCTCATGCCATGACTCTTACGTGCTCCAGCAGTTAGTCCTGTGCCGGAAGTTCGAGAACAACGAAATGCCAGCTGGCTGGCTACTGGGTAAAGAACTAACCATGTCAACGTATTTTGCTTTAAATATGTGGCCTAGTAAGCTAAATTTTAAAAATTGCAAAAAAAAACATGTACTAGTACTAATTGGTGTCTCTCTCATTGTGTTTTTTCCACAGCGGACAAGGGATACGGGCAGAGAACGTGGGTCATGACTCCAGTCAGAAACCCACAGACCTCTGCCCAACAACGCTACAATGCAGCACATCGCAAAACCAGAAGCATTGTGGAACGAACCATTGGACTGCTGAAAGCGCGTTTTCTGTGTTTGGCATGCCCAGGAGGAGAGATGTTGTACAGTCCACAAAAGGTCTCCAAGATTATCCTCGCATGCTGTGTGCTACACAACATTTGCATATGCCACAGAATCCAACCCCCTGAAGAAACAGCACTGGTGCCCGAAATCCCCAACTTGTCCCCAAAGAGTGAGGACACCCAGACTGGCTTTGAGCTAAGGGAAAGCATGATCACTTTGTTTTTTGCGGTAAGCTAACTACCCTTCACTCTAATCCTAGTACTGCACTACAGGGGAACTATTTGTTGGCTCCAATCATAATTTGTCAAAAAAACACTATAAGGGGTGTGTAAGATGACCCAAACCACTATAAGGGGTGTGTAAGATGACCCAAACCACTATAAGGGGTGTGTAAGATGACCCAAACCACTATAAGGGGTGTGTAAGATGTCCCAAACCACTATAAGGGGTGTGTAAGATGTCCCAAACCACTATAAGGGGTGTGTAAGATGTCCCAAACCACTATAAGGGGTGTGTAAGATGACCCAAACCACTATAAGGGGTGTGTAAGATGACCCAAACCACTATAAGGGGTGTGTAAGATGACCCAAACCACTATAAGGGGTGTGTAAGATGTCCCAAACCACTTTAAGGGGTGTGTAAGATGTCCCAAACCACTATAAGGGGTGTGTAAGATGTCCCAAACCACTATAAGGGGTGTGTAAGATGACCCAAACCACTATAAGGGGTGTGTAAGATGACCCAAACCACTATAAGGGGTGTGTAAGATGTCCCAAACCACTATAAGGGGTGTGTAAGATGACCCAAACCACTATAAGGGGTGTGTAAGATGACCCAAACCACTATAAGGGGGGGGGAGTTGACCAACATAACAATTAGGGGTGTTGTGCAAGTTGGCCAAAACTGTCACAAACCAAAAATTTAAATTGTAAATAAATGCAAAAACAAAAAAAAAATTATAAATACTAACTACACTTTTTCTTCTTTTTTAGGCACCATGATGAAAAAGCACCTTATTTGTTTTATTTTCTTGCACCCAAAAAAAAAAAACAAAAAAAAAAAACAACAAAGAAACATGTTGCAATGTGTTTACTACTGAAGGTCCTAACATTGATTTCAATCCAACAGCAAACAAACGCGCAGGCGCGGTGTTGAATAGCGTGTGTCAAAATGACAGCGCCTACAAAGATCATCTGAAACATCATATTCACCAATGTAGGCATTGTTCCCAACAACGCCAAGTAGCGCCAAGTAGCGACTGAGGATGCCTGCTATAGCGTATCGTAGCCGACCGCGGCGTACGCTCGCAGCGCTCATAGCGCCATACTTCAGGCGCTCACCTGTCGCTACCTGGCGCTATTACTGAATCGGCCTCCCCGTCTTTTTATGTCTCCTTGAATCAACCCTAATGTGATGATTTACAATAAAAGTAGCTGAAATGTATCTTATCATAGAAACTTGCAAAGCCACATCTTGGCAGTCCACATACATTTCATGGTCTCTTAACTGGTCATCTCCAAATATGCTCTGCATCTCTCTAAACTTGGACACTTATTTCGTTTTTGGTAGCAGCCTCTTACCAATCAGAAACTACCTAGATTGCCGCTGTTGTCATGGGACCCGCTAGCCAATCACTAAACAACACACTGGAACAAGGAAAACATATCTGATTCTCATCGACCACGCAGAATACTAAACATACAGCAGCTATTTTGCCAGTCAGTTGTACATTGATTTTAGACATATTTATCAAGTATCAATCTTTAAAAATACGTTGATAGCACTACAGAGATACGGCGTCCTATTATTGCTTCCCTGTTTCCACTTTGTTTAACTTCTAGAGGCTTAGGCGAAAAATAATAGATTAATTGAAGGCATATAGCTGGTGAGTGAAGCAGCCTGGATAAGGTCACCCAACCTTGTGGGCCTTGATATCGGTGTAAATGTAGCATCCCCTGTAGCTACACCTTTGGCAGGGACCACAACAAGTTATTATATTTTAACTGTATACAAACAATTATAACTGCCAAAGAAGCAGTTGGCCTATTTCATAAATGGTACAAGGGAAATATGAACTATGTAAAATTCTATATTACAGAACAAAGTAAGCTTGGCAAAGATTTCGCAGGCACTGAAAGCGAAGATAATTGATAAAAGCTGTGTTATAATAGAACATTTTTGTAAAAAAAGGGCAGAAGCCCAGCAAAGGCCCCATTGGTACTTTAAACAAAACACTAAAAACAAAGCCAATTCATTGGAAAAGTTGAGGTTTTGTGAAATGGTAAAACAAATAAGCAGGTGTAAAACGTTGGGAAACCTTTAGTTGTTTTTTGGTCTTTAAAGGAAAACTACCATTTACCATGTCTTCTGGCATGGGGCTGAATATTTTTACATTACAGACACTTCTCACTAACTGGCTATCAATTCTCCCCAAACAGTTTTCTCTTGCGGTATTTGGCAAGATAGCAATCTTGGCAACCGCTGCCTGTAATTCTACAGATATAAAATAAACACAGTAAGTGAGTAAAAAGGAAGTGATAACTCACTGCCCAACCCCCGTGTATTTTAATACACAGCATAACCCCCGCTTGAACCTCCACGTTGTGGCTGTATTGTCACATTCAATTAGTGCTCCGCCCCGATCTTCCAATCCCCCATAAGCGGTTATTTCTGGATGCGAGACCCGTTCTGTAGTGGTTGCACTTGAGCAAAGCACATAGGCACCATCTCAGATTCAGGTACTTTTATTTATATACAGCAATAGTTATATTCAATTTCATTTTCATTGTCCAGTATGTATCTAAAAACTCAAGTCCCAAAGAAAGTCCAGGCTATATATGTGCCACTTGTTTCATAACCAGTTTTTTATGCTGTTTTGCTGTGCTGTGCGCGCTCCTTCTTTCAACTGCTGCCCAAGGTGTGTTTCATCTAGTATTGTGACGTCCTCCAGAGTTGCTGGGCCTGCAAGCTGTTTCTTTTTTATACCATCTGGCAGCATAGCTTTGGTCACAAGACGAAATGCACGTTGGGCAGCAGCTAAGAGGAGGAGTGTGCAAACATCGCTGAGAGACAGTAAACAAACAGGTTACGAAACAAGCGGCGCATACGACACCTGGACTTTCTTTGAGACGCATTCTGGACAATGAATTTTTGACGGAAGTTTTATATTTTTGGAGCATATGTTAACCATTGCTGTAAATAAATAAAAGCCCCTCAAATAGAGATATTTGTGCCTATGTGCCTTGCTCAAGTGCAACCAATACAGAATGGGTCTCGCATCCAGCAGCGGCTGCTTATGAGCCATTGGAAGATCGGGGTGTAGCACTAATTTAAAAGCTAAGGTTCCGGCTGGGCTTGGGGTATGGATTAAAGTGGACCTTTACCCACACCCTCACATTAAAAATCATTCTACCTGCATCTACTGCGTGCTATGAGCCTTTAAACATCCAAGATGGCGGCTCATGGAGCATCAGGCAGCCTGCAAACAGGAAGTGTCTTCTGACTGTGTCGCTCTGCATTCTGGGATTGCTGTCCTTTTCCTGACCCCAGCTCTGCTCTGTCTGTGCAAAGCACAGCTATAACCCGCCCCCTGTACTTTATCCCCCCTCCTCTCCTCAGTATGTGATGCTTCTAAGTCAAGATGGAGGCACCCGTATCCTGAACAGAGTTGCAGCCCAGTGGGGGAAAGAATAATATGTAATTGACTAAAAACTTTAAATATATTAATTTTATATGCTGGGGAATAGTTTTTTTAAAGGTTTGGGCTTTTCATTAAATAATACTGAAGGTGCGGTTTAAAACACACCTGGGCCTGGGCAGTGAGTAGGGATGAGCGAATCGATCCGGACGAACCCGGATTCGATCCGAATTTCAGGAAAAATTCGATTCGGATCGAATCCGAATTTCCCCGCGATTCGATCACTCGAAGTTTTCCTTTAACATCCATTCATTTACATTACAGGCATTCTAAGATGGCGGGCGGGACATGTCTGGACATGTATCCCGCGCCAGTGCAAGCTGGGGCAGTCACATGCAGCCTATCAGCAGCCAGCAAGCCCGGTGACGTCACACAGCGGTATTTAACGGCGGCCATCTTGCTTTTCCTCATTTCTCTATTGCATTCGTGACAGACAGACAGAACGCTGTGTAGCTGAGGCACTTAGACAGGCAGGGACAGACAGGGACAGGCTGGAGACAGGCAGGAGACAGGCAGGAGACAGACAGGAGACAGACAGAAAGCCAGGGAAAGGTAGGAAAAACGGAGGCTGTGACAGGGAGATTTTTTTTTTTTCATCCAGCCTTTGTTAGCGTTTTCAGGCTGCTTATAGTAACTAACTGTGCATATATACTGAACTGATCTTAAGTCTGCTGTGAGGCATCCCATTCTGTGACTAAAGCAGCCTCTATTTAATAGCATAATAAACATTTGCACTTATTCTCATAGAAATCAGGCCTGATAAAGACACTTTTGCTGTGCATGCTCTCTGGTTTTTGTGGCACTGGCATCCCATTCTGTGACTAAAGCAGCCTCTATTTAATAGCATAATAACCATTTGCACTTATTCTCATAGAAATCAGGCCTGATAAAGACACTTTTGCTGTGCATGCTCTCTGGTTTTTGTGGCACTGGCATCCCATTCTGTGACTAAAGCAGCCTCTATTTAATAGCATAATAAACATTTGCACTTATTCTCATAGAAATCAGGCCTGATAAAGACACTTTTGCTGTGCATGCTCTCTGGTTTTTGTGGCACTGGCATCCCATTCTGTGACTAAAGCAGCCTCTATTTAATAGCATAATAACCATTTGCACTTATTCTCATAGAAATCAGGCCTGATAAAGACACTTTTGCTGTGCATGCTCTCTGGTTTTTGTGGCACTGGCATCCCATTCTGTGACTAAAGCAGCCTCTATTTAATAGCATAATAAACATTTGCACTTATTCTCATAGAAATCAGGCCTGATAAAGACACTTTTGCTGTGCATGCTCTCTGGTTTTTGTGGCACTGGCATCCCATTCTGTGACTAAAGCAGCCTCTATTTAATAGCATAATAAACATTTGCACTTATTCTCATAGAAATCAGGCCTGATAAAGACACTTTTGCTGTGCATGCTCTCTGGTTTTTGTGGCACTGGCATCCCATTCTGTGACTAAAGCAGCCTCTATTTAATAGCATAATAACCATTTGCACTTATTCTCATAGAAATCAGGCCTGATAAAGACACTTTTGCTGTGCATGCTCTCTGGTTTTTGTGGCACTGGCATCCCATTCTGTGACTAAAGCAGCCTCTATTTAATAGCATAATAAACATTTGCACTTATTCTCATAGAAATCAGGCCTGATAAAGACACTTTTGCTGTGCATGCTCTCTGGTTTTTGTGGCACTGGCATCCCATTCTGTGACTAAAGCAGCCTCTATTTAATAGCATAATAACCATTTGCACTTATTCTCATAGAAATCAGGCCTGATAAAGACACTTTTGCTGTGCATGCTCTCTGGTTTTTGTGGCACTGGCATCCCATTCTGTGACTAAAGCAGCCTCTATTTAATAGCATAATAAACATTTGCACTTATTCTCATAGAAATCAGGCCTGATAAAGACACTTTTGCTGTGCATGCTCTCTGGTTTTTGTGGCACTGGCATCCCATTCTGTGACTAAAGCAGCCTCTATTTAATAGCATAATAACCATTTGCACTTATTCTCATAGAAATCAGGCCTGATAAAGACACTTTTGCTGTGCATGCTCTCTGGTTTTTGTGGCACTGGCATCCCATTCTGTGACTAAAGCAGCCTCTATTTAATAGCATAATAACCATTTGCACTTATTCTCATAGAAATCAGGCCTGATAAAGACACTTTTGCTGTGCATGCTCTCTGGTTTTTGTGGCACTGGCATCCCATTCTGTGACTAAAGCAGCCTCTATTTAATAGCATAATAAACATTTGCACTTATTCTCATAGAAATCAGGCCTGATAAAGACACTTTTGCTGTGCATGCTCTCTGGTTTTTGTGGCACTGGCATCCCATTCTGTGACTAAAGCAGCCTCTATTTAATAGCATAATAAACATTTGCACTTATTCTCATAGAAATCAGGCCTGATAAAGACACTTTTGCTGTGCATGCTCTCTGGTTTTTGTGGCACTGGCATCCCATTCTGTGACTAAAGCAGCCTCTATTTAATAGCATAATAAACATTTGCACTTATTCTCATAGAAATCAGGCCTGATAAAGACACTTTTGCTGTGCATGCTCTCTGGTTTTTGTGGCACTGGCATCCCATTCTGTGACTAAAGCAGCCTCTATTTAATAGCATAATAAACATTTGCACTTATTCTCATAGAAATCAGGCCTGATAAAGACACTTTTGCTGTGCATGCTCTCTGGTTTTTGTGGCACTGGCATCCCATTCTGTGACTAAAGCAGCCTCTATTTAATAGCATAATAAACATTTGCACTTATTCTCATAGAAATCAGGCCTGATAAAGACACTTTTGCTGTGCATGCTCTCTGGTTTTTGTGGCACTGGCATCCCATTCTGTGACTAAAGCAGCCTCTATTTAATAGCATAATAAACATTTGCACTTATTCTCATAGAAATCAGGCCTGATAAAGACACTTTTGCTGTGCATGCTCTCTGGTTTTTGTGGCACTGGCATCCCATTCTGTGACTAAAGCAGCCTCTATTTAATAGCATAATAAACATTTGCACTTATTCTCATAGAAATCAGGCCTGATAAAGACACTTTTGCTGTGCATGCTCTCTGGTTTTTGTGGCACTGGCATCCCATTCTGTGACTAAAGCAGCCTCTATTTAATAGCATAATAACCATTTGCACTTATTCTCATAGAAATCAGGCCTGATAAAGACACTTTTGCTGTGCATGCTCTCTGGTTTTTGTGGCACTGGCATCCCATTCTGTGACTAAAGCAGCCTCTATTTAATAGCATAATAAACATTTGCACTTATTCTCATAGAAATCAGGCCTGATAAAGACACTTTTGCTGTGCATGCTCTCTGGTTTTTGTGGCACTGGCATCCCATTCTGTGACTAAAGCAGCCTCTATTTAATAGCATAATAAACATTTGCACTTATTCTCATAGAAATCAGGCCTGATAAAGACACTTTTGCTGTGCATGCTCTCTGGTTTTTGTGGCACTGGCATCCCATTCTGTGACTAAAGCAGCCTCTATTTAATAGCATAATAAACATTTGCACTTATTCTCATAGAAATCAGGCCTGATAAAGACACTTTTGCTGTGCATGCTCTCTGGTTTTTGTGGCACTGGCATCCCATTCTGTGACTAAAGCAGCCTCTATTTAATAGCATAATAAACATTTGCACTTATTCTCATAGAAATCAGGCCTGATAAAGACACTTTTGCTGTGCATGCTCTCTGGTTTTTGTGGCACTGGCATCCCATTCTGTGACTAAAGCAGCCTCTATTTAATAGCATAATAAACATTTGCACTTATTCTCATAGAAATCAGGCCTGATAAAGACACTTTTGCTGTGCATGCTCTCTGGTTTTTGTGGCACTGGCATCCCATTCTGTGACTAAAGCAGCCTCTATTTAATAGCATAATAACCATTTGCACTTATTCTCATAGAAATCAGGCCTGATAAAGACACTTTTGCTGTGCATGCTCTCTGGTTTTTGTGGCACTGGCATCCCATTCTGTGACTAAAGCAGCCTCTATTTAATAGCATAATAACCATTTGCACTTATTCTCATAGAAATCAGGCCTGATAAAGACACTTTTGCTGTGCATGCTCTCTGGTTTTTGTGGCACTGGCATCCCATTCTGTGACTAAAGCAGCCTCTATTTAATAGCATAATAAACATTTGCACTTATTCTCATAGAAATCAGGCCTGATAAAGACACTTTTGCTGTGCATGCTCTCTGGTTTTTGTGGCACTGGCATCCCATTCTGTGACTAAAGCAGCCTCTATTTAATAGCATAATAAACATTTGCACTTATTCTCATAGAAATCAGGCCTGATAAAGACACTTTTGCTGTGCATGCTCTCTGGTTTTTGTGGCACTGGCATCCCATTCTGTGACTAAAGCAGCCTCTATTTAATAGCATAATAAACATTTGCACTTATTCTCATAGAAATCAGGCCTGATAAAGACACTTTTGCTGTGCATGCTCTCTGGTTTTTGTGGCACTGGCATCCCATTCTGTGACTAAAGCAGCCTCTATTTAATAGCATAATAAACATTTGCACTTATTCTCATAGAAATCAGGCCTGATAAAGACACTTTTGCTGTGCATGCTCTCTGGTTTTTGTGGCACTGGCATCCCATTCTGTGACTAAAGCAGCCTCTATTTAATAGCATAATAAACATTTGCACTTATTCTCATAGAAATCAGGCCTGATAAAGACACTTTTGCTGTGCATGCTCTCTGGTTTTTGTGGCACTGGCATCCCATTCTGTGACTAAAGCAGCCTCTATTTAATAGCATAATAAACATTTGCACTTATTCTCATAGAAATCAGGCCTGATAAAGACACTTTTGCTGTGCATGCTCTCTGGTTTTTGTGGCACTGGCATCCCATTCTGTGACTAAAGCAGCCTCTATTTAATAGCATAATAACCATTTGCACTTATTCTCATAGAAATCAGGCCTGATAAAGACACTTTTGCTGTGCATGCTCTCTGGTTTTTGTGGCACTGGCATCCCATTCTGTGACTAAAGCAGCCTCTATTTAATAGCATAATAACCATTTGCACTTATTCTCATAGAAATCAGGCCTGATAAAGACACTTTTGCTGTGCATGCTCTCTGGTTTTTGTGGCACTGGCATCCCATTCTGTGACTAAAGCAGCCTCTATTTAATAGCATAATAAACATTTGCACTTATTCTCATAGAAATCAGGCCTGATAAAGACACTTTTGCTGTGCATGCTCTCTGGTTTTTGTGGCACTGGCATCCCATTCTGTGACTAAAGCAGCCTCTATTTAATAGCATAATAAACATTTGCACTTATTCTCATAGAAATCAGGCCTGATAAAGACACTTTTGCTGTGCATGCTCTCTGGTTTTTGTGGCACTGGCATCCCATTCTGTGACTAAAGCAGCCTCTATTTAATAGCATAATAAACATTTGCACTTATTCTCATAGAAATCAGGCCTGATAAAGACACTTTTGCTGTGCATGCTCTCTGGTTTTTGTGGCACTGGCATCCCATTCTGTGACTAAAGCAGCCTCTATTTAATAGCATAATAAACATTTGCACTTATTCTCATAGAAATCAGGCCTGATAAAGACACTTTTGCTGTGCATGCTCTCTGGTTTTTGTGGCACTGGCATCCCATTCTGTGACTAAAGCAGCCTCTATTTAATAGCATAATAAACATTTGCACTTATTCTCATAGAAATCAGGCCTGATAAAGACACTTTTGCTGGCCAAAGCCCTACTGGACCCTGCCAGGTCGATTCCTGCCCGGGGCATCCCATTCTGTGACTACAGCAGCCTCTGTTTAAGACCATATAAGCATTTGCTCTTATCATATTTGAAATTAGCCTGATAAAGACACTTTTGCTGGCCAAAGCCCTACTGGACCCTGCCAGGTCCATTCCTGCCCAGGGCATCCCATTCTGTGACTAAAGCAGCCTCTGTTTAAGACCATATAAGCATTTGCTCTTATTATATTTATATTATAAGACACTTTTGCTGGGCATAGGCTTACTGCTGCCTGCCAGGTGCACTTCTGTTGAGGCATCCCATTCTGTAACATAGCATACCCCTCTTTATTTACACTAAGCAGCTCTCTTATTTACACTAAGCAGGCCTGTTGGAGGCTGAGTGTTACTGCTCACTTTTGGTGTGCATTATATTCTGTTTTATATAGACCCACTGCTGCCTGGGGGTTCTTAAAATATCACCTACTACCACGCCAGTTAGACTATGTCGGGCAGACAAGTGCCTGGAAGTGAAAAGAGGAGTGGCAGAGGCCAAGATTCCGCAGGCAGAGCTCGCATCAGACTGGGGGCCAGTAGCAGCAGGAGTCACGCTGAGAGACCTAATCTGCCAGTATCTGCTAGCGGTCGGGTCTCCACCAGTAACGCATCTGCCGTGGTAGATTGGCTGACGCGCTCATCAACAACATCATCACAACTTACATCTGAGACCCCCAGTCTAGGGTCGGTAGGTTCCTCTGACACAACCCTGAGTTGGCATGCCCCGAGAGCAGTCCCTGTCCTCCCATTGCCTCTGTCCTACGCCGTTCCCTCCCCCAGCGACGTATCCTATGCTTTGGGTTCAGCTCCACTCTTTAGTGAGGAGGACGATCAGATACAGGAGGACAGTCAGCAGCTACTGCCCAGCCAAGAAATGGAGGTGGCTTCTTTAGCTAGGCAGACAAATAGTGATGTGGACAGTGTCGTGGGTGCTGCGAGCGTTCCAGCTCCTGCGCCAGACACTGTTGACGAATCCACGAACATCAGTGACGTACAGCCACAACCCGGTGATGATGATGATGATGACGATGAAGCCGATCGCACTTGGGAGCCGGGTGATGAAGGGGCTTCATCGTCATCATCAGGAGAAGAGGGGCGCAGGTTGCCCCGGAGTCAGCAGCTGAGGCAGCAAGGTGGTAGCAGTCAGCATGGGGGCACAATTCCAAAGGCTGGAGCCGGCCGGGGCCGGGGCCGGGGTAGAGCACCTGCTGTGCGGCAGTCTACCTTATCGGGAGGTAGTGGAGCAGGGGTTCCTGGAGTTGGCAACAGCAGCAGTGAATCAGTGAGGCCAGGGGGTGGGAAAAGTAGCTACTCGGCAGTGTGGCAGTTTTTCCTGAGGCATCCGCAGGAGGGTAACATGGCCACATGCAAGATATGTAGGCAAAAGGTGAAGCGTGGCCAGGGTCCAAATGTTGGCACCACGGCCCTGCGTCAACATATGATGCGTCACCATAAAACGACCTGGGAGAACCGAGGCTCCCAAGGGGTGGTCCAGTCTGCTTCCTCACCAAGTGAGCTCCCAATTTCTGCCAGCCAAGGCTCCAGCACCTCAGCCGAAGGCAGCTGTGCGTCACACCCATCCTCTGTCGCTCCTGCTCCTCCTCCTCCTCCTCCAAGTCATGCATCCCGCCAGCAATCCATCAGCGAAGCCATGTCCAAGAGACAGCAGTATGCGCCCACTCATCCTACGGCGCAGAAGCTGAATGTGCTCCTGTCCAAGTTGCTGGTGCTGCAGTCGCTCCCTTTTCAGGTGGTGGAATCTGCACCTTTCAGAGAACTGATGGCTTGTGCCGAGCCGAGGTGGAGAGTCCCAAGCCGTCATTTCTTTGCCAAGAAGGCAGTACCAGCGCTGCACACTTTTGTTGAACAGAAGGTGGGCCAGTCCTTGAGCCTGTCGGTGTGTAGCAAAATACATGGCAGCGCCGACATCTGGAGCTGTAACTACGGTCAGGGGCAGTACATGTCGTTTACGGCCCACTGGGTGAATGTGGTCCCTTTGCAGCAGCAACTTGGACAGGTCACGCCGCTTCGGCCTCCGCGCTCTCTGCCCATTGGGCCTGTGACACCGTGCGACTCGGCCTCCTCATCCTCCGCCATCTCCTCACCCTCCACTGTAGGCTCAAGTCTCAGTGCCCCTCCAGTCTACCATGTGTGCAGGGCACGGAGGTGTCACGCAGTGCTTCACATGGTTTGTCTTGGCGAACGGAGTCACACAGGGGAGGAACTGCTTAAATGTATTCATCAGGAAATCCAAACATGGCTTACTCCGAGAAAACTTAAAATGGGAATCATGGTTACCGACAATGGGAAGAACATTTTGTCTGCGCTGCGCCAAGGAAGCCTGACCCATGCCCCCTGCATGGCTCACGTCTTCAATCTGGTTGTCAAGCGGTTTCTGAAGTGTTCCCCCCATCTGCAGGACATCCTAACAACTTCACGGAAACTTTGCATGCACTTCAGCCACTCCTACACCGCCAAACACACCCTTCTTGAGCTACAGCGTCAGAATGGTATCCCCCAACATAGTCTGATTTGCGATGTTTCCACCCGTTGGAATTCCACCCTTCACATGTTGGACCGATTATATGAACAGAGAAAAGCCATCACGGATTTCCTGATGATCCAAGCAGATAGGGGGACTCCCCTGTGTAACTTCAATGTCAACCAGTGGCAGCTCATACGTGACACCTGCCGTTTGCTCAGGCCCTTTGAGGAAGCCACTTTATTTGTCAGTCGGCAGGATTACGGGATGAACGATGTGATTCCACTGCTTCATGTACTACAGCACATGTTGGAAACCATGGCTGGTCAGGGCACTGGAGACATGGCGTTTACATCTTACGGCCACATGAACCCCGTTGGAGCTGAACTGGAGGAGGAGGAGGAGGAAGAGGAGGAGGAGGAGTTGCCCAGCGAAACACAGTTTAGGCTTGGCGAAATGGCTGGTTTATCTAGTCAGCGGACAGGAGAGGAGGAGCAGGAGCAGCCAGAGGAGCTAGAGGTTTTTGAGGAAGGAGAGACAGAGGACCCGGGCACACCGTGGCAGTATGCAGTGGAGATGGAGACAGGTAGTCCATCCGAGTCACTTGCGCAAATGGCACGAAGCATGCTCACATGCTTGCGTAGTGACCCCAGAATTGTTTCCATCTGTCGGCGGGATGACTTCTGGCTGTCCACCTTATTGGACCCTCGCTTCCGGCACAAAATGGGGGCATTTTTTAAACCCACCGAGAGGGAGGACAAACTCAACTACTACAAAGACATTCTACGTAGGCAGTTGGCCGATGCCTATCTGCGCCATGGTCCATACTCTCGCAGGTCTGACTCGAGGGGACCTCTGCGCTCACCTTCCACTGCCATGGCCGCTGGGGGGGTTGGCAGCAGCAGCAGCAGAAGCTCCATCAGCAGCAGCAGCCTCAGTCTTCAGTCGCTAATGAGTAGCTTTCTACACCCGCATAGTGAGGCTACTCATGAGCAGCAGGAAGACCTGGAGCAGGACCTGAACCAGCAGGTCATGTCATACTTTGACATGACCATGCCAACACACCTTGAGGATCCGCTGGACTTCTGGGCAGCCAAACTTGATTTGTGGCCGCAACTAGCAGAGTTTGCCCTGGAAAAGCTGTCCTGCCCGGCAAGTAGCGTGCCATCTGAGCGGGTGTTTAGTGCGGCGGGGGCCATAGTTACGGCGAGGAGAACTCGTCTGTCAACTAAAAATGTGGAGAGACTCACCTTTGTCAAAATGAATCAGGGATGGATCAGCCAGGATTTCCACCCACCAATGCCTGATGCATGCGACTAGATTCAGCATGGTGCCACGTTTTACACTTTACAAATGGTGCAAAACATATTTATGTCTTTAGGCCATTTTTTGGGCTCCTGCTGCTGCTACTGCCAACTTCTGCCAACTCCAGGGTGTGATTCATCCAATTTTTGGGCTCCTGAAGCCAACTCCAGTGTATATTTGGGCTCCTGCTGCTACTACTGTCAACTCCTGCCAACTCCAGGGTGTGATTCATCCAATTTTTGGGCTCCTGAGGCCAACTCCAGTGTATATTTGGGCTCCTGCTGCTGCTACTGTCAACTCCTGCCAACTCCAGGGTGTGATTCATCCAATTTTTGGGCTCCTGAAGCCAACTCCAGTGTATATTTGGGCTCCTGCTGCTGCTGCTGCCAACTTCTGCCAACTCCAGGGTGTGATTCATCCAATTTTTGGGCTCCTGAGGCCAACTCCAGTGTATATTTGGGCTCCTGCTCCTGCTGCTGCCAACTTCTGCCAACTCCAGGGTGTGATTCATCCAATTTTTGGGCTCCTGAAGCCAACTCCAGTGTATATTTGGGCTCCTGCTGCTGCTGCCAACTTCTGCCAACTCCAGGGTGTGATTCATCCAATTTTTGGGCTCCTGAGGCCAACTCCAGTGTATATTTGGGCTCCTTCTGCCCCTCATAGTGATGCCACTTCAACTCTCTGCAATTGTGCCGCTCTGCGATTCTATTAGCGATGCCTCTGATCTGCATGTGATATTTCTTCAAAGTATTATTTAACAAACCCAGCACGCATCCTGTGCGTGTTACAGCAAGGCTGAATGGTTTACAACCCTATTGAGGCTGTAGGAGGCTCAGAAATAGCCGTTTTTAATAGCGATTCGTCGCGAATTTATTCGGGTCGAAACGATTTTTGTCGGAAAATTCGGCGAATCAGTCGAATCGAATTTTTCAAAAGTTCGCTCATCTCTAGCAGTGAGTCATCACTTTTTACTCACTTACTGTGTTTATTTTATATCTGCAGAATTACAGGAGGTGGTTGCTACGATTGCCATCTTGCCAAATAACGTGAGAGAAAACTGTTGGGAAGAATTGACACTGGGGTAATATTTTCCACCTCCAGGTAAATTCCATCCCATCCCATATACTGTATATATATATATATATATATATATATATATATGTATAATTTTGTGAGTTACCATTAATAGTGATTTGGACTGATAAGAATTTCTTAATTGGATTATACTCTCAACATATTTATAACAATGTTGATTCCCCTTCCTTAAACCACCAACAAGGAGTTTTCTGCATTCATAGATTGCAATCAAATGTCGGATGGGATCTATTAAAGAATTAAATTAGATAATGAGGAACACTAGGCAGTTTATGTGTCAAAGTACCAGGTAGTCTGAAATCGGACAGTCTATAGGGTTGAATCATCATCGTAATTCTTTTACTCAAATTTTTTTTGAGAGTAAACACTTTTACACTATATTTAGGTGTGTTTAAACAAATGCACACCTAAATATGGTGCTTAATTACACTTATGGGAAAAAGTGTTTACTTACAAAAATAACGTGAGTAAAAACATTATTCAAAATAATGAATAAACCCCTATGTGTTCAAAAATCTTTTTTTTTTACTTTTCTAGCTATTAGGAAGTAAAGTGTTGTGTGTGGTCAAGATGATTATGGTGGTTGTGGATCCAGTAGTTAGTATTGCATCTTATTGGCTGGTTTGTAGGACTGGCAGCATGTGAAAATCATACATGATGAATAATGCTTCAAGCTATTACAATGTGTGCAGCTTAGAGAATTGACAGGAATTCTAGCTCCGACAGTACATGAGCAATGCCACTTGGACTGTGTACCATGTACAGGATTAATGTTTTGGAATTACACTGATGTTTTCTTTTACTTACTTTCCTCCTCTAATGCATACAGTGTTTTTTGTGGTGACCTCCTGTTAAAGCCCAACTTCTCCTCCCCACCGAACACAAAATCATTGCAGCTGGAACCCCTCTACTTTCCTTTTGATCTTTTCGGTCTGAGCCTTCAAGAGGACCTTTGGCAACTTTGTGCCACATAGAATGAATGACCTTTACACCCTACCCACCACTGCTCTGAAGGCCCACAATGAAGAAATAGTTGCCTGTTATAGAGCTTTGGCGGATGTCAAACCAGTACACCAACTAATGGTCATGTTTGGCTGATACAAGTATGTGCTGCCATTGCCTGGTCTTATGTTTCTTGAGGGGTAAAAGGTAGGAAGGGGTGGGTTAAGTCACTTTAGGGTCTAGGTCTGCAGTGAGGGATTTCTTGAAGTAGACCAACTAAGATTCCCAGGCCAATTGATTCCCTCCCCCCAGGGCATCCAAAGTCGGGATGTCCCGCAGTGTGAAACCCACCAGATCGACCCATACACTTACTTTCTTTCCCGGTCCAACTGCGCATGTGCGAGCTGCAGCCACATCCCTGCTATCCCTCTAGCAGGGCACTTTAAAGGGATTGCCCAGGTAAAAATAATTGTTTGTGAACCTGCCACACAGAAGTTTCCTCCAGGTGATCTGCTGAATAAAGGTAATGTTGTTGAGATTTAGCTCATTTTCTGTAGCCCAGCCCCTGGAAAAATAAAGACAAGCAAGCAACTTCCTACCCTTAATACACACACATCATTGTGTCCCACACAGTCTGATTCATAAGAGGTGTAGATAGGTCCACCTCTCAGTCCTTTAAAAAGGTGGTCATAAAAAAATTCAGGGTATGGGCTACAGCTTGATTCAGCAGTACAGCTGGATGAATCCTCTACATGGCAATTAAGCAAACAATGATTTGCCCCAAAGTCCCAAGGCTCATTCCATTTAAGATATGTTTCCTCTTTGGATTGTGCAGATCCAGAAAACAAAGGGTAAAAAGGATAACAATAATAATAATTTCAGCTGCACTAAAAATAATCTGGTCAAATTGTACATTGTATTGAAAGAAAAGTCTGTTTTGTAGCTAAGAAGTAATTTTTGTGTGGGCTGCAGCTTCAAAACACTTTGAACTCTAGAAAAATCAACATATGTCTGGTTTGTTGCTCCATCGTGTCTTTCATTTTAATGGCTTCTAGGAGAAATAATCTATTTACAGTTTTAAATTGAGTACAAAAAAGTTTTTCTTCAAACATTGGCCGAATCATGGAATTACTGCTTGAGACCTTTATCTAGCAAGTTTCAAGGTAATAACCAGGCACAGAACTGAAATCCACAAAAGACTTTAGCTTCACCTTCAATAAGAGAAAAACAGGTGAAACAGCTGGCATAATGAAATAATACAGAAAATAATCAAACTTTTAGAATAATGTAAAAATTATCCGGGAAGTTTAAAAAAAGAAAGAAAACTTTTTCTCTTTCACCATATGAGTCCCTGTCCAGGCACACACAAGGTTTTCTCCCACCTAACCCCCTTAGTAACAGTGTAAAGTAAGAACTAAAATCTCAGATTATATGTAAATGCATTCTAATTATATGTAAATGCATTTTTTGCTTCAATTTTTGATTTGTGGCTGAGCTGGGAAGGGCTTGTACTAGCCCGTCTTTATAAGTCATGCATGTGCACTGCTTTGGTCAGAGATTGCTGCAGAAAATGGAGTAGGGTTGCATGGGACAGGCATCCAGTGACTTACTTGCTGCCTTATGCCGTTGAGTTTACAGTCCTATCCAAAATGGTTGCTATTCTTGGGCTAGTGCCATGTCCAATTAATATTGTTACCCTGTAAGCAAGTCTCTGCCTCCTGTTTCCTATGTCTAACACTCGGCTGCCATTGTGATATTAGTAGAGCTCACTGTAACAAATCTCAAATATATGGGTTTCATATTTATAGTCCTTCTCCCATTAGTCCCAATGGGACAATTTCATCATGACGCGCCCTCAAATGACAGCTGAGAGCGGCGCCGGCCTCCACGCTCCGGACCTGCAGGTAAGTGTTTGCCTTGTTTCTCAAATGCCGGCATGGTGGGAGCGGGCCGGCCAGTTCCGCTGACAGCGTAAAAGTTCGTAAAAGTTCGATTCGGCCGAACCCGAATTTCTTTGTGAAATTCGGCGAATCGGCCGAATCGAACTTTTCAAAAGTTCGCTCATCTCTACTAAGCATGCAGTCCTTATAGTAAATATATGACCTTTTTACTCAGGAGCTCCAAGGGCTGTGGTTCTATCAAAGTTACTGCATTTCTCCAAGCTGACACTCCAACGCACCCCTCTGTGATCGAGCTCCCTGAAACCTCCCATTTTTACTGAGCCCTATAAATCTTCCTTTACATGCAAATTCTATTTACCCCTCCCCCACGTGGCCCTTATAGGCTGAGCATGCCTGGCCTCATCTATCTCCCTTCCAGCTAACCCTAAGAATAGTATAAAAGGATACGCTTACCTGGTCTGTGCAGTGACTCCTTTGGACAGAAGTCATGTAACTGATCATCAGCAGTAGGCCCGGTGTTGCAAAGATCTTGAGTGCTGCTCAAAAATTGATGTTTTTGTTTAGGATTTTTTTTTTTTACTTATTCTTTACGTCAACAGCAACATGCAAAATTGAATACAAAATAGTATTCCTTTAACAGACAAATAAAACTGTTAAATTGAAGCCAGTAGTGTTATCTCGGTTTACTGCACATTGTACATGGAACAGCTTACCTAGATTATGAAGACAAGGGAAATGAAAGGTCATGGAAGAGCATCATTTGCTAGTACAGAGGTTGGAGGTGTGATGCTGTAATTGAGCCTATTCATGACATTCCATCTTAAGTCTGATGGACCCTCTAAGATTTTACCTTAGTTGTGAGAAGAGGTGTATAGGGAGAAGACAATTGCAGACAAGAAATAGTCCTGGGGGGGGGGGGGCAGACACATTCCTGGTCCTAGCTCTGGAGTTCAAAAGGCCGAGCCTGACATGCTTCACAGGGTGTAATAAAAACATAGATTGGTCACAAGGAGACCATATAGGCCATCTAGTCTGCGCTTATGTATGTTCTGTTTATCTTAGGATAGATACAGGCTATGATTACCACAGGCATTTTTATATTCACTTACTGTTGAGTTATCAAGTGCTGGACGTTTTTTCCAAGTATCTACTACTCTTTCCATAAAATAATATTGTATTTTCTGGCATTTATCCTGATCTTCCCTCCAACTAGCATTAGTGCCCCCTGTTCTGTCATTAAGTTTCTTTAAAAAGATTTCCTTCCTGAAACTTAGTCAATCCTTTCACACATTTAAAGGTCTTGATCATGCCTCCTATTGTTCCTATTTTCCTGAGAAGTTAAAAGTTTAAGATCATTTTTGTTGCCCGCCTTTAGATACTTTTGGACTCACAACCTCCCTCTTCTTACTGGGGATACCTCGAGCTATGCAGCCAAGCGTCCTGCTTGCTTTCCCCACGGCCTGACTACAGTGTCCACTCACCGTCCAACTTTCAGTAATCTGTAGCAGTAAATATTTCTCTTCAGAAGACCTGGTTCAAACATTGCATGCCCTTATGACTAAGGGGATATCTTCTTCCCAAGATCATTTTAAACCTAGAGCCTTATTTATCAAGCATCAGCACTTGTTAAGACCACGCAGCACCATTTTTTCTTTTAGCACCACTCAGGGCCTTATTTATGATGTGCGCCTTTTAGTATCATTTTTGTGGCTATAGCATCCGTTCCGGAGCACCGACTTCCCATTTAATCTGGCTTCTTAAATAAGGCTTCTTGCGTGCGAATCAAACAAACCTAAAAAACAGCAGTACCAATGCACCCGCAGCATTTTTATTGCTAGTTTTAACACTAGTACCATAAAGATCACAGTACCGGGCGCTGTGGTTGAAGCAGCGCCAGATTATATTGCCACTGTAGGTTAAGATCCCATAGAGCACAATAAGAACAATAATCAGAACTGTACTGAAGTGTTTCAAGCAAAATATCTCAGAGCCAGGGCCACAGAAAGATGGACGAGGCCACAGAAAGATCCACACTTATGCGAGCGGTGGTCATCTTTCTGTCGCCCCACTCAGAGATATTTTGCAAGCTGGCGGGGATGGAAGGCCAACCGGATAGCTGAGGTAGGTTACTTACTGCTGCTTCCAGCTGCTAGTCAGCGCCCCCCACATCCACCAGTTCAGGTCCCCATTGATTTGAATAGGGACCCGTGTTCGGCCATGTTTGTCCACCCGACCGAACTTTTGATTAACGTTCAAATGAACGTGCCAAACCCGGCTTAGAGGGGGTTCGCTTATCCCTAATCACCATCTAGGAAGACAATGAAAGTCAGCGGTTCGTTGAGTGTGACATGATCTGCCATTGTGCTGTTTTGGGTCCAACCAGTTGTTATATTTTGGATGGGAAATTATTAGAGATGAGCGAACTTTTGAAAAATTCGATTCGACTGATTCGCCGAATTTTCCGACAAAAATCGTTTCGACCCGAATAAATTCGCGACGAATCGCTATTAAAAACGGCTATTTCTGAGCCTCCTAGAGCCTCAATAGGGTTGTAAACCATTCAGCCTTGCTGTAACACGCACAGGATGCGTGCTGGGTTAGTTAAATAATACTTTGAAGAAATATCACATGCAGATCAGAGGCATCGCTAATAGAATCGCAGAGCGGCACAATTGCAGAGAGTTGAAGTGGCATCACTATGAGGGGCAGAAGGAGCCCAAATATACACTGGAGTTGGCCTCAGGAGCCCAAAAATTGGATGAATCACACCCTGGAGTTGGCAGAAGTTGGCAGCAGCAGCAGCAGGAGCCCAAATATACACTGGAGTTGGCTTCAGGAGCCCAAAAATTGGATGAATCACACCCTGGAGTTGGCAGGAGTTGGCAGCAGCAGCAGCAGGAGCCCAAATATACACTGGAGTTGGCTTCAGGAGCCCAAAAATTGGATGAATCACACCCTGGAGTTGGCAGGAGTTGACAGCAGCAGCAGCAGGAGCCCAAATATACACTGGAGTTGGCTTCAGGAGCCCAAAAATTGGATGAATCACACCCTGGAGTTGGCAGAAGTTGGCAGCAGCAGCAGCAGGAGCCCAAATATACACTGGAGTTGGCTTCAGGAGCCCAAAAATTGGATGAATCACACCCTGGAGTTGGCAGGAGTTGACAGCAGCAGCAGCAGGAGCCCAAATATACACTGGAGTTGGCTTCAGGAGCCCAAAAATTGGATGAATCACACCCTGGAGTTGGCAGAAGTTGGCAGCAGCAGCAGCAGGAGCCCAAATATACACTGGAGTTGGCTTCAGGAGCCCAAAAATTGGATGAATCACACCCTGGAGTTGGCAGGAGTTGGCAGCAGCAGCAGCAGGAGCCCAAATATACACTGGAGTTGGCTTCAGGAGCCCAAAAATTGGATGAATCACACCCTGGAGTTGGCAGAAGTTGGCAGCAGCAGCAGCAGGAGCCCAAATATACACTGGAGTTGGCTTCAGGAGCCCAAAAATTGGATGAATCACACCCTGGAGTTGGCAGAAGTTGGCAGCAGCAGCAGCAGGAGCCCAAATATACACTGGAGTTGGCTTCAGGAGCCCAAAAATTGGATGAATCACACCCTGGAGTTGGCAGGAGTTGACAGCAGCAGCAGCAGGAGCCCAAATATACACTGGAGTTGGCTTCAGGAGCCCAAAAATTGGATGAATCACACCCTGGAGTTGGCAGAAGTTGGCAGCAGCAGCAGCAGGAGCCCAAATATACACTGGAGTTGGCTTCAGGAGCCCAAAAATTGGATGAATCACACCCTGGAGTTGGCAGGAGTTGACAGTAGCAGCAGCAGGAGCCCAAATATACACTGGAGTTGGCTTCAGGAGCCCAAAAATTGGATGAATCACACCCTGGAGTTGGCAGAAGTTGGCAGCAGCAGCAGCAGGAGCCCAAATATACACTGGAGTTGGCTTCAGGAGCCCAAAAATTGGATGAATCACACCCTGGAGTTGGCAGGAGTTGACAGCAGCAGCAGCAGGAGCCCAAATATACACTGGAGTTGGCTTCAGGAGCCCAAAAATTGGATGAATCACACCCTGGAGTTGGCAGGAGTTGACAGCAGCAGCAGCAGGAGCCCAAATATACACTGGAGTTGGCTTCAGGAGCCCAAAATTTGGATGAATCACACCCTGGAGTTGGCAGAAGTTGGCAGCAGCAGCAGCAGGAGCCCAAATATACACTGGAGTTGGCTTCAGGAGCCCAAAAATTGGATGAATCACACCCTGGAGTTGGCAGGAGTTGACAGCAGCAGCAGCAGGAGCCCAAATATACACTGGAGTTGGCTTCAGGAGCCCAAAAATTGGATGAATCACACCCTGGAGTTGGCAGAAGTTGGCAGCAGCAGCAGCAGGAGCCCAAATATACACTGGAGTTGGCTTCAGGAGCCCAAAAATTGGATGAATCACACCCTGGAGTTGGCAGGAGTTGACAGCAGCAGCAGCAGGAGCCCAAATATACACTGGAGTTGGCTTCAGGAGCCCAAAAATTGGATGAATCACACCCTGGAGTTGGCAGAAGTTGGCAGCAGCAGCAGCAGGAGCCCAAATATACACTGGAGTTGGCTTCAGGAGCCCAAAAATTGGATGAATCACACCCTGGAGTTGGCAGAAGTTGGCAGCAGCAGCAGCAGGAGCCCAAATATACACTGGAGTTGGCTTCAGGAGCCCAAAAATTGGATGAATCACACCCTGGAGTTGGCAGGAGTTGACAGTAGCAGCAGCAGGAGCCCAAATATACACTGGAGTTGGCTTCAGGAGCCCAAAAATTGGATGAATCACACCCTGGAGTTGGCAGAAGTTGGCAGCAGCAGCAGCAGGAGCCCAAATATACACTGGAGTTGGCTTCAGGAGCCCAAAAATTGGATGAATCACACCCTGGAGTTGGCAGGAGTTGACAGTAGCAGCAGCAGGAGCCCAAATATACACTGGAGTTGGCTTCAGGAGCCCAAAAATTGGATGAATCACACCCTGGAGTTGGCAGAAGTTGGCAGCAGCAGCAGCAGGAGCCCAAATATACACTGGAGTTGGCTTCAGGAGCCCAAAAATTGGATGAATCACACCCTGGAGTTGGCAGGAGTTGACAGTAGCAGCAGCAGGAGCCCAAAAAATGGCCTAAAGACATAAATATGTTTTGCACCATTTGGAAAGTGTAAAACGTGGCACCATGCTGAATCTAGTCGCATGCATCAGGCATTGGTGGGTGGAAATCCTGGCTGATCCATCCCTGATTCATTTTGACAAAGGTGAGTCTCTCCACATTTTTAGTTGACAGACGAGTTCTCCTCGCCGTAACTATGGCCCCCGCCGCACTAAACACCCGCTCAGATGGCACGCTACTTGCCGGGCAGGACAGCTTTTCCAGGGCAAACTCTGCTAGTTGCGGCCACAAATCAAGTTTGGCTGCCCAGAAGTCCAGCGGATCCTCAAGGTGTGTTGGCATGGTCATGTCAAAGTATGACATGACCTGCTGGTTCAGGTCCTGCTCCAGGTCTTCCTGCTGCTCATGAGTAGCCTCACTATGCGGGTGTAGAAAGCTACTCATTAGCGACTGAAGACTGAGGCTGCTGCTGCTGATGGAGCTTCTGCTGCTGCTGCTGCCAACCCCCCCAGCGGCCATGGCAGTGGAAGGTGAGCGCAGAGGTCCCCTCGAGTCAGACCTGCGAGAGTATGGACCATGGCGCAGATAGGCATCGGCCAACTGCCTACGTAGAATGTCTTTGTAGTAGTTGAGTTTGTCCTCCCTCTCGGTGGGTTTAAAAAATGCCCCCATTTTGTGCCGGAAGCGAGGGTCCAATAAGGTGGACAGCCAGAAGTCATCCCGCCGACAGATGGAAACAATTCTGGGGTCACTACGCAAGCACGTGAGCATGCTTCGTGCCATTTGCGCAAGTGACTCGGATGGACTACCTGTCTCCATCTCCACTGCATACTGCCACGGTGTGCCCGGGTCCTCTGTCTCTCCTTCCTCAAAAACCTCTAGCTCCTCTGGCTGCTCCTGCTCCTCCTCTCCTGTCCGCTGACTAGATAAACCAGCCATTTCGCCAAGCCTAAACTGTGTTTCGCTGGGCAACTCCTCCTCCTCCTCTTCCTCCTCCTCCTCCTCCAGTTCAGCTCCAAGGGGGTTCATGTGGCCGTAAGATGTAAACGCCATGTCTCCAGTGCCCTGACCAGCCATGGTTTCCAACATGTGCTGCAGTACATGAAGCAGTGGAATCACGTCGTTCATCCCGTAATCCTGCCGACTGACAAATAAAGTGGCTTCCTCAAAGGGCCTGAGCAAACGGCAGGTGTCACGTATGAGCTGCCACTGGTTGACATTGAAGTTACACAGGGGAGTCCCCCTATCTGCTTGGATCATCAGGAAATCCGTGATGGCTTTTCTCTGTTCATATAATCGGTCCAACATGTGAAGGGTGGAATTCCAACGGGTGGAAACATCGCAAATCAGACTATGTTGGGGGATACCATTCTGACGCTGTAGCTCAAGAAGGGTGTGTTTGGCAGTGTAGGAGTGGCTGAAGTGCATGCAAAGTTTCCGTGAAGTTGTTAGGATGTCCTGCAGATGGGGGGAACACTTCAGAAACCGCTTGACAACCAGATTGAAGACGTGAGCCATGCAGGGGGCATGGGTCAGGCTTCCTTGGCGCAGCGCAGACAAAATGTTCTTCCCATTGTCGGTAACCATGATTCCCATTTTAAGTTTTCTCGGAGTAAGCCATGTTTGGATTTCCTGATGAATACATTTAAGCAGTTCCTCCCCTGTGTGACTCCGTTCGCCAAGACAAACCATGTGAAGCACTGCGTGACACCTCCGTGCCCTGCACACATGGTAGACTGGAGGGGCACTGAGACTTGAGCCTACAGTGGAGGGTGAGGAGATGGCGGAGGATGAGGAGGCCGAGTCGCACGGTGTCACAGGCCCAATGGGCAGAGAGCGCGGAGGCCGAAGCGGCGTGACCTGTCCAAGTTGCTGCTGCAAAGGGACCACATTCACCCAGTGGGCCGTAAACGACATGTACTGCCCCTGACCGTAGTTACAGCTCCAGATGTCGGCGCTGCCATGTATTTTGCTACACACCGACAGGCTCAAGGACTGGCCCACCTTCTGTTCAACAAAAGTGTGCAGCGCTGGTACTGCCTTCTTGGCAAAGAAATGACGGCTTGGGACTCTCCACCTCGGCTCGGCACAAGCCATCAGTTCTCTGAAAGGTGCAGATTCCACCACCTGAAAAGGGAGCGACTGCAGCACCAGCAACTTGGACAGGAGCACATTCAGCTTCTGCGCCGTAGGATGAGTGGGCGCATACTGCTGTCTCTTGGACATGGCTTCGCTGATGGATTGCTGGCGGGATGCATGACTTGGAGGAGGAGGAGGAGGAGCAGGAGCGACAGAGGATGGGTATGACGCACAGCTGCCTTCGGCTGAGGTGCTGGAGCCTTGGCTGGCAGAAATTGGGAGCTCACTTGGTGAGGAAGCAGACTGGACCACCCCTTGGGAGCCTCGGTTCTCCCAGGTCGTTTTATGGTGACGCATCATATGTTGACGCAGGGCCGTGGTGCCAACATTTGGACCCTGGCCACGCTTCACCTTTTGCCTACATATCTTGCATGTGGCCATGTTACCCTCCTGCCTCAGGAAAAACTGCCACACTGCCGAGTAGCTACTTTTCCCACCCCCTGGCCTCACTGATTCACTGCTGCTGTTGCCAACTCCAGGAACCCCTGCTCCACTACCTCCCGATAAGGTAGACTGCCGCACAGCAGGTGCTCTACCCCGGCCCCGGCCCCGGCCGGCTCCAGCCTTTGGAATTGTGCCCCCATGCTGACTGCTACCACTTTGCTGCCTCAGCTGCTGACTCCGGGGCAACCTGCACCCCTCTTCTCCTGATGATGACGATGAAGCCCCTTCATCACCCGGCTCCCAAGTGCGATCGGCTTCATCGTCATCATCATCATCATCACCGGGTTGTGGCTGTACGTCACTGATGTTCGTGGATTCGTCAACAGTGTCTGGCGCAGGAGCTGGAACGCTCGCAGCACCCACGACACTGTCCACATCACTATTTGTCTGCCTAGCTAAAGAAGCCACCTCCATTTCTTGGCTGGGCAGTAGCTGCTGACTGTCCTCTATCTGATGGTCCTCCTCACTAAAGAGTGGAGCTGAACCCAAAGCATAGGATACGTCGCTGGGGGAGGGAACGGCGTAGGCCAGAGGCAATGGGAGGACAGGGACTGCTCTCGGGGCATGCCAACTCAGGGTTGTGTCAGAGGAACCTACCGACCCTAGACTGGGGGTCTCAGACGTAAGTTGTGATGATGTTGTTGATGAGCGCGTCAACCAATCTACCACGGCAGATGCGTTACTGGTGGAGACCCGACCGCTAGCAGATACTGGCAGATTAGGTCTCTCAGCGTGACTCCTGCTGCTACTGGCCCCCAGTCTGATGCGAGCTCTTCCTGCGGAATCTTGGCCTCTGCCACTCCTCTTTTCACTTCCAGGCACTTGTCTGCCCGACATAGTCTAACTGGCGTGGTAGTAGGTGATATTTAAAAAAACCCCGGGCAGCGGTGGGTCTATATGAAACAGAATATAATGCACACCAAAAGTGAGCAGTAACACTCAGCCTCCAACAGGCCTGCTTAGTGTAAATAAGAGAGCTGCTTAGTGTAAATAAAGAGGGGTATGCTATGTTACAGAATGGGATGCCTCAACAGAAGTGCACCTGGCAGGCAGCAGTAAGCCTATGCCCAGCAAAAGTGTCTTATAATATAAATATAATAAGAGCAAATGCTTATATGGTCTTAAACAGAGGCTGCTTTAGTCACAGAATGGGATGCCCCGGGCAGGAATCGAGCTGCCAGGGTACAGTAGTGCTTTGGCCAGCAAAAGTGTCTTTATCAGGCCTAATTTCAAATATGATAAGAGCAAATGCTTATATGGTCTTAAACAGAGGCTGCTTTAGTCACAGAATGGGATGCCCCGGGCAGGAATCGAGCTGCCAGGGTACAGTAGTGCTTTGGCCAGCAAAAGTGTCTTTATCAGGCCTAATTTCAAATATGATTAGAGCAAATGCTTATATGGTCTTAAACAGAGGCTGCTTTAGTCACAGAATGGGATGCCCCGGGCAGGAATCGAGCTGCCAGGGTACAGTAGTGCTTTGGCCAGCAAAAGTGTCTTTATCAGGCCTAATTTCAAATATGATAAGAGCAAATGCTTATATGGTCTTAAACAGAGGCTGCTTTAGTCACAGAATGGGATGCCCCGGGCAGGAATCGAGCTGCCAGGGTACAGTAGTGCTTTGGCCAGCAAAAGTGTCTTTATCAGGCCTAATTTCAAATATGATAAGAGCAAATGCTTATATGGTCTTAAACAGAGGCTGCTTTAGTCACAGAATGGGATGCCCCGGGCAGGAATCGAGCTGCCAGGGTACAGTAGTGCTTTGGCCAGCAAAAGTGTCTTTATCAGGCCTAATTTCAAATATGATTAGAGCAAATGCTTATATGGTCTTAAACAGAGGCTGCTTTAGTCACAGAATGGGATGCCCCGGGCAGGAATCGAGCTGCCAGGGTACAGTAGTGCTTTGGCCAGCAAAAGTGTCTTTATCAGGCCTAATTTCAAATATGATAAGAGCAAATGCTTATATGGTCTTAAACAGAGGCTGCTTTAGTCACAGAATGGGATGCCCCGGGCAGGAATCGAGCTGCCAGGGTACAGTAGTGCTTTGGCCAGCAAAAGTGTCTTTATCAGGCCTAATTTCAAATATGATTAGAGCAAATGCTTATATGGTCTTAAACAGAGGCTGCTTTAGTCACAGAATGGGATGCCCCGGGCAGGAATCGAGCTGCCAGGGTACAGTAGTGCTTTGGCCAGCAAAAGTGTCTTTATCAGGCCTAATTTCAAATATGATAAGAGCAAATGCTTATATGGTCTTAAACAGAGGCTGCTTTAGTCACAGAATGGGATGCCCCGGGCAGGAATCGAGCTGCCAGGGTACAGTAGTGCTTTGGCCAGCAAAAGTGTCTTTATCAGGCCTAATTTCAAATATGATAAGAGCAAATGCTTATATGGTCTTAAACAGAGGCTGCTTTAGTCACAGAATGGGATGCCCCGGGCAGGAATCGAGCTGCCAGGGTACAGTAGTGCTTTGGCCAGCAAAAGTGTCTTTATCAGGCCTAATTTCAAATATGATTAGAGCAAATGCTTATATGGTCTTAAACAGAGGCTGCTTTAGTCACAGAATGGGATGCCCCGGGCAGGAATCGAGCTGCCAGGGTACAGTAGTGCTTTGGCCAGCAAAAGTGTCTTTATCAGGCCTAATTTCAAATATGATAAGAGCAAATGCTTATATGGTCTTAAACAGAGGCTGCTTTAGTCACAGAATGGGATGCCCCGGGCAGGAATCGAGCTGCCAGGGTACAGTAGTGCTTTGGCCAGCAAAAGTGTCTTTATCAGGCCTAATTTCAAATATGATTAGAGCAAATGCTTATATGGTCTTAAACAGAGGCTGCTTTAGTCACAGAATGGGATGCCCCGGGCAGGAATCGAGCTGCCAGGGTACAGTAGTGCTTTGGCCAGCAAAAGTGTCTTTATCAGGCCTAATTTCAAATATGATAAGAGCAAATGCTTATATGGTCTTAAACAGAGGCTGCTTTAGTCACAGAATGGGATGCCCCGGGCAGGAATCGAGCTGCCAGGGTACAGTAGTGCTTTGGCCAGCAAAAGTGTCTTTATCAGGCCTAATTTCAAATATGATAAGAGCAAATGCTTATATGGTCTTAAACAGAGGCTGCTTTAGTCACAGAATGGGATGCCCCGGGCAGGAATTGAGCTGCCAGGGTACAGTAGTGCTTTGGCCAGCAAAAGTGTCTTTATCAGGCCTAATTTCAAATATGATTAGAGCAAATGCTTATATGGTCTTAAACAGAGGCTGCTTTAGTCACAGAATGGGATGCCCCGGGCAGGAATCGAGCTGCCAGGGTACAGTAGTGCTTTGGCCAGCAAAAGTGTCTTTATCAGGCCTAATTTCAAATATGATAAGAGCAAATGCTTATATGGTCTTAAACAGAGGCTGCTTTAGTCACAGAATGGGATGCCCCGGGCAGGAATCGAGCTGCCAGGGTACAGTAGTGCTTTGGCCAGCAAAAGTGTCTTTATCAGGCCTAATTTCAAATATGATTAGAGCAAATGCTTATATGGTCTTAAACAGAGGCTGCTTTAGTCACAGAATGGGATGCCCCGGGCAGGAATCGAGCTGCCAGGGTACAGTAGTGCTTTGGCCAGCAAAAGTGTCTTTATCAGGCCTAATTTCAAATATGATTAGAGCAAATGCTTATATGGTCTTAAACAGAGGCTGCTTTAGTCACAGAATGGGATGCCCCGGGCAGGAATCGAGCTGCCAGGGTACAGTAGTGCTTTGGCCAGCAAAAGTGTCTTTATCAGGCCTAATTTCAAATATGATTAGAGCAAATGCTTATATGGTCTTAAACAGAGGCTGCTTTAGTCACAGAATGGGATGCCCCGGGCAGGAATCGAGCTGCCAGGGTACAGTAGTGCTTTGGCCAGCAAAAGTGTCTTTATCAGGCCTAATTTCAAATATGATTAGAGCAAATGCTTATATGGTCTTAAACAGAGGCTGCTTTAGTCACAGAATGGGATGCCCCGGGCAGGAATCGAGCTGCCAGGGTACAGTAGTGCTTTGGCCAGCAAAAGTGTCTTTATCAGGCCTAATTTCAAATATGATTAGAGCAAATGCTTATATGGTCTTAAACAGAGGCTGCTTTAGTCACAGAATGGGATGCCCCGGGCAGGAATCGAGCTGCCAGGGTACAGTAGTGCTTTGGCCAGCAAAAGTGTCTTTATCAGGCCTAATTTCAAATATGATTAGAGCAAATGCTTATATGGTCTTAAACAGAGGCTGCTTTAGTCACAGAATGGGATGCCCCGGGCAGGAATCGAGCTGCCAGGGTACAGTAGTGCTTTGGCCAGCAAAAGTGTCTTTATCAGGCCTAATTTCAAATATGATTAGAGCAAATGCTTATATGGTCTTAAACAGAGGCTGCTTTAGTCACAGAATGGGATGCCCCGGGCAGGAATCGAGCTGCCAGGGTACAGTAGTGCTTTGGCCAGCAAAAGTGTCTTTATCAGGCCTAATTTCAAATATGATTAGAGCAAATGCTTATATGGTCTTAAACAGAGGCTGCTTTAGTCACAGAATGGGATGCCCCGGGCAGGAATCGAGCTGCCAGGGTACAGTAGTGCTTTGGCCAGCAAAAGTGTCTTTATCAGGCCTAATTTCAAATATGATTAGAGCAAATGCTTATATGGTCTTAAACAGAGGCTGCTTTAGTCACAGAATGGGATGCCCCGGGCAGGAATCGAGCTGCCAGGGTACAGTAGTGCTTTGGCCAGCAAAAGTGTCTTTATCAGGCCTAATTTCAAATATGATTAGAGCAAATGCTTATATGGTCTTAAACAGAGGCTGCTTTAGTCACAGAATGGGATGCCCCGGGCAGGAATCGAGCTGCCAGGGTACAGTAGTGCTTTGGCCAGCAAAAGTGTCTTTATCAGGCCTAATTTCAAATATGATTAGAGCAAATGCTTATATGGTCTTAAACAGAGGCTGCTTTAGTCACAGAATGGGATGCCCCGGGCAGGAATCGAGCTGCCAGGGTACAGTAGTGCTTTGGCCAGCAAAAGTGTCTTTATCAGGCCTAATTTCAAATATGATTAGAGCAAATGCTTATATGGTCTTAAACAGAGGCTGCTTTAGTCACAGAATGGGATGCCCCGGGCAGGAATCGAGCTGCCAGGGTACAGTAGTGCTTTGGCCAGCAAAAGTGTCTTTATCAGGCCTAATTTCAAATATGATTAGAGCAAATGCTTATATGGTCTTAAACAGAGGCTGCTTTAGTCACAGAATGGGATGCCCCGGGCAGGAATCGAGCTGCCAGGGTACAGTAGTGCTTTGGCCAGCAAAAGTGTCTTTATCAGGCCTAATTTCAAATATGATTAGAGCAAATGCTTATATGGTCTTAAACAGAGGCTGCTTTAGTCACAGAATGGGATGCCCCGGGCAGGAATCGAGCTGCCAGGGTACAGTAGTGCTTTGGCCAGCAAAAGTGTCTTTATCAGGCCTAATTTCAAATATGATTAGAGCAAATGCTTATATGGTCTTAAACAGAGGCTGCTTTAGTCACAGAATGGGATGCCCCGGGCAGGAATCGAGCTGCCAGGGTACAGTAGTGCTTTGGCCAGCAAAAGTGTCTTTATCAGGCCTAATTTCAAATATGATTAGAGCAAATGCTTATATGGTCTTAAACAGAGGCTGCTTTAGTCACAGAATGGGATGCCCCGGGCAGGAATCGAGCTGCCAGGGTACAGTAGTGCTTTGGCCAGCAAAAGTGTCTTTATCAGGCCTAATTTCAAATATGATTAGAGCAAATGCTTATATGGTCTTAAACAGAGGCTGCTTTAGTCACAGAATGGGATGCCCCGGGCAGGAATCGAGCTGCCAGGGTACAGTAGTGCTTTGGCCAGCAAAAGTGTCTTTATCAGGCCTAATTTCAAATATGATAAGAGCAAATGCTTATATGGTCTTAAACAGAGGCTGCTTTAGTCACAGA